>LS997563.1:7028436-7628436 GCA_000469685.2 Haemonchus contortus
GAGTATATGAGCTCATGCTGCTGAGCCATGGCTTGAGGAGCTGCTCGATGGCATGTCGAAGGTGATTTGAGGTATGTCGTCAGCGGCCACATGGTCAGGAATGTCTGGAGCGACACGGAACGACGACATTGTCCGTACCCGTGGACGAATCGGCACAGCACCACGCGAGTAGATATTCGACAGAGCTTCGCGAAGCTGAAAAGCAGAGTTTTCATGGGACCTTCGAAGTTTGGTCAAGTCACTATCAGCTTGATTTCGTAATTTAACCCATTGCGTACCGCAGTGTTTTGCGCTAGCTGCCGCATGTGCCCGGCGTTTCCTTCGAAATCTACGCGGGCGACGTGGTTCACGGCGTGCAGCACGCAGCCACCCAGAGTGGTTGTTTGAGCGAATCGCAAAGTGTGGGTTGTTCGAACTTTATTGAAATTTTAGAGTGATTTTGGAAGAAAATGCGGGCGCGCAGAGGTAGAGGGGCGTGCTTCACCATGTGCAGCACGCGGTACGCAATGGGTTAAGTTATGTTGTCTACTTCACTTTGGGTTGTTAACTTTAGGCCCCACTAGCTCTAGTGTAAGAAAAGGGTGATCAAGAAAAGTTGGCTGGAGCTATTAGTTGGAGTTGGAAAAGTTGGACTATTAGAACTTGCTTTTCAAATTCTCAGTCTGCATAAGTCATACCGCTTTTGATTTGTGCCACAACCACTTGCCTAACTCCGCTACCTAGGCTACCGCAAGTTAGACTAGAGGAGACCCATCCATTCGTACAGTATTCCCGCTGAAGCCCTTAAATATGAAATGTTCCCTCCTTTTTGCAGAAAGCCTCACCTCTTTGAGAGCGACCACTCCAACGAGACGGCCTCGCTCGGTGACGTAGGCATGATTGAGTGCCAATAAGGAGAACAACGTGTGGACCTGCAAGCAAAAAAAGTCATCACTGGAATAATTTTTTATAGTTTCATAGTCATAGGTTGCTCAGATGAGTTCAGACTCACCTTGTAGAGGGATGTGCCCTTGACAAGTTGGAATGGTGCCGGATCTATGGCCACATCGTCTAGATCGAGCTTGGAGGCCAGAATCTCAGCACGTTTTGCCAATGAATGCTGCAAGTAAGCAGTAAGCAGCGTATCTCATAAAGAATGCCTGTCCTATGATCACTGTAATGTCGTTCTTATTACCTGTTACGGCTAACTCGTACAGGCCTTTAATGAAGGAATGGGCTGGCTTTTCCTGGAGGCTGAATTTGTTTGTGTTCACAATCATTCCACGCAACCCTTGGGATAACTATGCCCTTTTAACAGCACCCACAGCTCCTGCATTTATCGTACGCTCTGGAGAACTCCGAGCCCGCCCATTAATAGTCAATCTGTTCAGTCCAAAACTATCGGTACTGGTAATGAGTGATAAGGATGTGATTGATATGAAGCTCAATTCTCTCCAGTTTCCGGAGCTTATATAGTGAACGCTTAGTACCACGGTTGTGAAGCCATTCTCTCAATCGAATTCCGAAGATGCCCCACGCAAGACAGCTTCCTAGTACAAGCTCCCAAAAGATGTCGAGACAACTAGCCCAGACTGTGGATGGATCGGGACTTCTGTATCCCCCTCACCACAGCTATCCACGAAATTCACTTAGGAATTATCAATGGCGGAGAACAGCTTCGTTCCCTATGTGTCAGAAATTCACGAAAACTTACGACAGGCACTTCAAAGCTATCATTTTGGCTGTAGAGCAGTGAGGCCAGAGGTCCTCGTTCGCCTTGATTCTCATGAAGTGGTGAATGAGCCAACAACGTATTCCCACTGATATTTCGATCCGTAAGAAAACCATGTTGACTTGTGCCGTTATGGGTAGCGTTGGAATTGAAGTTGGAACCTCTCCTGAAATCGACCAGAAATCGATTATTGATCAATCGGTGAGTTTCATCGGTGAAATCACCTGAACTGTCCGATTGTGTGAAGAAGTTCCGATGCTGTTCGACTTTTCCGCTTATGCGTTTGTATACCTGGCTCCGGTCCAAGATGTTTAACAAGTAGATAGCATAGATATTTCCGAGCCACACTTCCAAGCAATGTCATAGATCCTGCGAACAAGATTTTTTGAACTTCAAATGATCAATTTATAATTTTCAAAATGATTTTTGTCTCGATTACTTGCTTGAGTACATGGGACTGGAAGTTCTGATCCCTCTGGAAAGTGTCGCAGCCGAGAGCTCCCAGCAGGTATTACAGTAATCAGAAACAACCCAGGTAATCGGTATTACTTACTTCTATCAGTTACAAATGGATACGATCGAAGATTAGGTGTATCGAGAAGGATCTCCCGTAATTCCATGTAGGTTGTATCGCGTGTGATGAACACAATGTCTTTAACCATGACTTTTTCAACTTTCATTGTATGTACACTGAAATTGATTATATCACAAAGATGACTTGGCAATATTGATCGATATCGATTGACTGTCACTGCTAATAGGCAGAAAAATTATGTTAAGTAGTTACCTAACACGACTGGGTGGCAAGTCCACCAAGTACGGATATCCTTGAATGTTGATGATACTTTCGTAAATAGATGGTTGAAGGAAACTGCAGATGGCGTTGCCAATCATAAGGGCTATCTAAAAAAGATTAAAAGAAGATAATTAGAGGTCCAGGATAATTTAAAAATAAAAAAAGAGTGAAAAGGTAGGTAAAAACTCTGGATTTCACCCTAGACCTACAAACAGTGTGATTGAATCGAGTGCTTCCCAAAAAAGGCGCGCAGATCTCAGCAAACAGTGCACATCAGTGAGCCGTTCAGGGCACGACGCGTGCGGTCGCGGCGCGGTAGAATCGATAGCATGTTTCAAAGAGCGCCGCAAACATTGGATGGTAAGGTCAGCCATAGTAATTGGTGGATTTTTCATATCAAAATCAACATTTATTTTTGTTATTGTTTTTCAGATAAACAAAGGCTCCACTAAAACTTACAAGTACAGGTAGTAGAGCGCACAGTTGCCCAGTCGTTTCACACACGATCACAGCTATCGACAACGAATGCGTTACAGCACCGGTATAAGCAGCGGCACCTAAACATAGGTATAGTCATGTGGGAAACCACGCCCATATCGGAGTGGTAACGGTGCATTGAGATTCGAGATTTAGGTACAACTGCTTCTCTTGATTTTCTTATCCCATTGGATTACAGTTTGATCTGATGTTCATTAAGAAAAGCTGTTAGTACATGTAGTGTGTGTTTGCAATTTAGCGTTTTATTTGTGTGTTTGTTCCTTGTGTATGTGTGCGACACGGTAAGGACGCGTGCGGTCGCGTTGCGTCGCTCACGAGTCATTCCAAGAGAAAAACTCACCGACTACAGCATAAAGACCCGGATAAATTTGAGGTCCTTCAGGACCACGGAACCCGTCAGGCCAATACATGATCAGTATCTGAAATCGTGCCAAAAATATTCAATTTTTTCACTGAACAGTCTAAATAAGCGCTTACCTCCCCGACAATTCGACCAGCACATGCTCCAATAACAAAAGATGGAACGAAAATACCCGCAGGAATATAGAGCGTTACACAAATTGCAATAAGGAAATACTGGAAATAATAAAAAATATTCAAGGCAGTTTTAAGACTTTGAATGCATTTAAAGTACGTGGCGTACCCCGAAAAGTCTGACAAACGTTCAGTAAAACTAGAAGAACTCACATAAACAAGTAAATAAGAAAATAACGTGAGCAATGGATGGAATTCGCCGGTACCACCACCGGTCCAATGTTCGATCATCTCCGATGGGCAACCATTACTGCTTACATTTGTTAATGAAAACGAGCAATTGGCCAGAAAATCAGCCAGCGTCTCTCGGAAAGTGTACTGAAATACGGAAAACTGAAGAGAAAAGTAAAAAAGAAAAATTACAAACTCATAAAAAATCCTGGAATAAAACGCCTAACAATCGGGATTGAGATCACCTGGCCAGCGATATATCGACCGAAACCCTCCGGATAAGTAAGAATGGCGACAACCATGGCGAATAAAGTGGTGAACACAATCGGACTGCAATAGTTTGATCATAGAAATCCAAGATTCCATACAACATTCGAGCGGAAGTGGGGTAGTGGTTAGAGGCGCCTCTACCGCCGTCATGTAACCCACAGATCTCCTGCCGTCAATGACCAGTCAAGCTTTCGAGTCTGAGGTCATCTATTTGTAGAAACTATTCACAGAAGCATTTGATAAATGATTATATGGCGCTTTTAAGTAGCAGCAATGCTTCTTTTGACAGCGATGTCCGAAATGGTGACGGAAATCAAACCCAATAACTAAATCCCTAGAAAAGCCGGTCCAAATTCCCAAGTGGAAGTCAAGCCCATTCGCAAGACGCAACTTGAGAGGAGTTCACCCAAGATTCCTCAAAGTAGTATACTAGTGAGTTGAAACTGCTGAGTGGAACTTAATGTTTCTCAAAAGCATTCGTCTAGCTTCTTGAAATTATGATACTGGACTACATTGCATGGAACATGTCACCCGGAGCCTGCAACCTCTGCTCTACTTCCGTTTTCACTTCGTAGCTTCCATATTCGCTTTCAGTTTCAAAACAAAAAACAAGAAATGGGCAATGATTAACGTACCTTTTCCCAAAAACGGCTTTGAATGCACGATTCTTTTTCTTGAATAGGGAAATTCGTCGATGCAGCCATATGAAACTAGCTCCCATAAGGCCACAACCGATTCTGCAAAGGTCAGCGGTTGCTTGGCTGAATAGGTAAAGTGAACCTATGTACTTACCCCAGTAAAATGAAGAACGGAATCTCTTCGATAAGAAATACTTCATTCGGGAAGTTAGTCTGATAGTATGCAGTGATTGTGCCAGCTGAAAAGAGCAGAATGTCAAGACATCGCGGGTCTCTGATCAAAGTGGGGTTCCACGGTTAGACGGCTCCTTCTTCTGATCTCACAGAGGCCGTTATTCAAAAGGAGATGGGAAGGGAGTAAGGAAGTTAGTCGGGCTGCTCCAAATCAACCACCTTTTTGGCTTCGAAACGCTTACGGAAATCGAAAGCGAGCTTACTCAATTTCATGACTTTTGATTCGAATCCGCTTTTTTTCCCTACAAATCTCTCTTCTGAAAAGACGCTACTGGGTACTTCCCTCCGGCTTAATTCGTAACCAAGTGATCTTGAAAGAAGCCGTTGAAAGTTCTTGATAGTGGCAACAGTAGCACCTACCGATATGTTGTGGTACAATAGCGGCGATGGCAAATCGAAAAATCAGTGCTGCACAGGTGGTGGCAAAGAAGGATCGCCAATAATTCTTCACTGCGAAGTATTTCGATGTCGACTCGATACCGTAGAGTACAGCTAAAAAGGTTAACATCAGTTTTTTGCTTGCTCAAAGAAGAAATCGCTCAGAAGGCAGTGGTGCTCCCTGTTCACGGATCTTTTCGAGGTTTCAGTGACTACCTATGAGTGCACTAACCTCCTGCTGGTGCCGAGAATGTGCAGGCGATTCCGACTGCACAACCACTGCTGAGCATCTCCATCTGACGGCCCTCATTCGAGAAGAACGCATTGTACTGACAGGCAGAAGTAGCCTTGTTCAGGAGTGATGCCACAATGGCTCCCATGTGCACGAACGGTCCCTGAACGAGAAGAGGGGCTGATAAACGTCTCAAATGAGCAAAGGAATGTTGCGAAACTCAAACAGCAGGGTAAAGTTTGCCCAGCTCCTTTGGGGACGGGGGTGTACGCAGGAGAGCCCCAAAAGGACAAAAATTCTAGTAATAAGTTAAAAGGGAGTTACACCAGGCACCACCACCTTAATTGAAGAGGAAGTTCAATTGTTTTAACTCACTATGGGGATTTTCCATCAAGGAATTGGGGTAATCGGCTTACACGTAAATACCGTGAGCTGATGATGCCCCCGCTTACTTTTAGGTTACTCTTCAGGGAACGCAGGCAGTTATGAATCCCTTCGACTGATCTATTATATCAAGCATAAGCGGATCTAATCTGTTTTCCAGGCTTTTCGTGAAACAAAAACACTAAGCGCCTCTCAGTAATCTCGTCACCGTTTAGTGCTAAGTTCTAAGTAGCAGCTACCAGTAACGATATTTCAACTATTGTGTATTTCTGTACCCAAAGAGCTGCCTGAATTGTATAAATGATAAAAAAACAAAAACAAACAAATAAAAAAAAAAGACCTTACTTCTTTCCCGACAGGCATTCCTGAACCGAGTGTCAACGTTAAACCGATGACTTTTGCTGTCAATGTTTTCAGCGATAAGTAGTTCTTCAAGACAAACCCATGCATTATCACTTTTAGTTCAGGAATACCGGAACCTGAAAAGGCGATCGATTATTGATCGGTGAGAATTTTTTGCACAGTACAGTTTTGCTAGTGATCGCAACAATGTAATAGTATTTTTTCTGATTTATCGCTATCTCTGCCGTGCCTAAATATGACCTGCACAGAGAATCTCTCGTAGACCTTGAAAAAATCGGATCTAATGACACACACGTGACGTTTTCTCCTCTATCCAGTCGTGATAAAAGGAAGTTTATTTGCCACTAATGCCCAGTGAAAAGTTTCCTTTGTGATTGTAGACATGAAAGGGCTCCGCTAGCCACTCCGTGATAAATTCTTGCATACCAAGGTCACATTCATGGGTGATACGCATGCTACCGCTATTTACTGCTGCAACCTGTCTCCCCTCCATTTCCCATTTCAGTATGCTGCCAATTCAAAGTCCTAACCCCTCCTGAAAGCACGTCGTGAAGGGACATAAAAAATTAAGCATCGGCTTCTCTAAAAGATATGGAGGACTAGGAACATTGGACGTCTTTCACGGGCAGTTTCAGTAGTTTTTCCTGATCAATACTGATTTACATATTTACAGTACTTGGCATTAAAGGGCTCTCTAGAGTCCTCGGTTTGGTCTCTGTGCCCTGAATAGAAGGCTGTGGATATACGACAGACTCTGGGGAAGCAGCGTTCCCATCTAATGATAGAAGGCGATCCTCATCGACATAAAGCGGATACTAAACAGCTTCCCATATAACCCATTCAGAATTCTCGTTTGAATTGGCCAATGGCTCCAGGGCTACTTATTCAGACGGGGGAAAAAAGAAGAAGGGTGTTCCTAGTTCACAGAGACAAATGGAAGAGCATTTTTCACCGCTCCCCCGGCGATTCCTTAGTTTTCAATTTTCAAGCGGATATGTTCCCAACAGAATAGAGAAATTCCTTTGCTCCAATCCTGATGAGGATCTCCCAGACTAGTCATGTCCCATTGAAATGCACTCAAGTAAGAAATCTTCAGGAGTAACTGATGAGCCTCATGAGTAGAATTCCAACTCCAGCCGGAGATATTCCCCACACAAGTAAAGCGATATAAACTTCTGCGTACCTCCATTGGGCAGCGAAACACCGGGCAATTCTACCTTATTGTCTATGTACTTTCAACTAGGGGAATCGATGTAATAATGTTCAAAGTCCACTTCAGTCGAACGATAACTCTTGGTCGGGTCAATTTCCATCATTAATCATCATTACTACGAACCGGAAATACCCGGAATAGATAAGGGAAGTATTCATTGGTTTAGTTTCACGTCTCATCAAACATCGAGTTTTCAGGGATCTCGAAGGTCAGTTCAACCGCTTTCAAAATGCGATCATACTCCTTCCTTTGGCGCAAACTCACCGACAGCTTGTTTCCCGAGTGCATGGCATACAAGTGCAGCACAGGTGACAAGTACCGTAGCGAACAGGATCCACATAGCGAATCCCAAATAGGCGTGATGACCATTTGTCAATTCGTAAAGATGACGACGATCTTAAACATCTATGATTAATCACCCATCTAGGTGAAAAAAATGAACAGAGTTCTCAAAAAAAAATCCCATTACAATGGATTGAAACTCCTTTGAAACCCTACTATTCCAATGAGAATGCGAATTTGAAAAGCATCAGTTTAAAACAAGCGTATAGAAAGTAAAGCTACAGAAAGGTAAAAATTATAAAAAATAAGATTTGGTGAATGTTACGGAATGAAAAAGTTGCTGTTTTCCTGCTCCCAAAAGGATTTTCTCCTTCCTCTGACTTGATATTCGCCTGAGCCAACCGAGCCTTCCATCCCTCCGGGATCGGTTAATTGGCACCAGATTCATCTGGGAGGGTAAAAATATGACTTGTTCATCGGCTTGCCACCGCAAGTCCTTGTATAGGCCCCATACGCATTCATTACGCCACTACCGATTCTGAATGGAGGTCGAAAGCGTGGGCGCATCTCTCAGACGGAATCGATCAACACGCCCAGACTTTATCCTTTATCCCTTATTCTTCCCTCCGAAGTCAATTAGTTGGTTCCAGTTGGCCTGGGAGGATGAATGAGATTTACATCTGTTGAGCCCTGTTTGTTAATCAGGCGACATTCGATTAGTGCAATGATTTCGAACGGAAATTGAGTGCATGGCGTGTCCCAATAAGAGCTTGTTCAACATCATGTGTTTGATTTTTTTTGCATAGCTACTGCCTAAGAATTTTCGGATGACAGTAAAGGCAGAGATAGAAATAAGAAAGTCCCGCTGAAATCTGGTCATGCAATCGATAATGTTCCCATTAATACGATCGCCCCTACGACGATCACACAATCACCCACGTCGCCCGTACATCACCACTTCCGGCGTAGAAAACAGGACGGTACGACGCAAGCGAGTGTTTTGATGGGCGAAGACTAATCGCTCCTGGCATTTTACGGCTGAAGCTATTTTTGGAACAAACGTTTACTTATTTGGCAGATGTAGAGCTGGCACTGTACGTCCTCACAAGTCTTCTCAAAGAATCTTACTTGAACCATCTTAGGACAATCTAGAATGACCTTACCGAAAAAAATGTCCCGAATTGGAGACAGAAGAGTAGATGCAACGTGAATCGCTCCTAGAAGCCCTGATAGAATTTGTGCTTCTCCTGCAATCACGAGTTAGGGAAGGTTTTCGCCGAGAAGGTAAGGGGCGTTTTTGTAGGACTATTCAGTACAATGAAATGGTGTGGCAATAGGAGCAAGTGTCGTAGTGACTACCACCCACGTATGCTCCTGGATCAAGTCCAGTATCGATATCTGCCAGGAACAACCAAGCCTTTTGTCCCTACAGGGTCAGTCCAGAGTAGTCTAGGAGGACAAAACAACTCACCTAGACGTCATCTGGCTCCGTCTAATGGGATTTCCAATAGTTATTATTCAGTAGCTCCTGATCTGAGACCTCCTTTATACCGACAAGTCTTCAAAACTGATAGGGTTCATTCATAATGGATCCTTTCATGGTTACCGGACACAACTCTCTCCCTGAAGACCAAAACCTCGATGACATCCTGATAGACCCTCGGAACACAAGCAGTCGGCTACATGCAACTATTCAAAGACTTTTCGGTTCATACCAGCGTGATTCCAAACAAACAAAGACGTGAATGTTGTCCATTTTTCGTAGTCGTTTTTGTTGGAATGGGAAACGCGCTACCTGTCACTTGATCTCGTGTCAGTGACATTGACCTTCTGCCTTTCAAGGTTTAATGAAGAACCGGTTCCCTATAGGTGGTCCAACCGCGTTGTGGATGTCTTGGACATTAATTCGTGAAGCGATAAAACCAATCGAACCGAGCGCCTCCGTCTATTTTATTTATTCGGCATTAGTCTGGCAGTAACCTTTCATTTTATGTTGAAGAGCTCCGCCCAAACTTACTACATGCATATACTTTTCTAGGTACAGTATGGGTTGAGATTTAGCAATACTAGATACTCCGGAAGAGGTCGGAAAGTACAGCTCAATCGAAATTTAAAGGTTATACTGTAACAGAACTCACAATGAAGTATGTATTCTATGGCAACATCAGTTGAGATCGACAATATTGCTGTGATAATGCCGAGCATCGCCGACAAAAACCAATCTTCCACGAAGAAATGCACCACATTACGGTATTGTCCTGAACAGAAAACAATCACTTCAGGCGTAAGAACAGTAACAAGTATCGTGACTCTGAAAGAAGTAGTAAAAAAGAACTCAAAATCCAGGGGAGATGCTAAGTAAGGGGCTTTTCTTCAGAAAGCGATGAAAGCGGGAGAAGCAGTCCACTGCCACTCACGCCTCACCCCACTGAACCCACGCCATCTATGAAGAGGAGTTCAGCTATGGGTTCATTAAAATCGAGTAGGTCGAAGTGAAACTTATGGGACCTTCATTTTTGATTCTTACATTATTGTTAAAGAATCTTTGTAAAAAAAAACCTCGAGAAGTACTCGACAAGAAACTCCAACAGGTGAGGTCTAATCGACTTTAAATTTTCTATTCAAAAAAATACTGAAATATAAATAAAGGGGGAAAAACATCTTCAGAACAAAATTGATGAAGAGGTGAGCATGTGTAAATAATAAACTTTTAATTAAGACTTTACTCGGTGCTATATCAGGAGTTTTCGCAACGAATCGAAGTTGTCTAATGCGTCTGTCGATGGACGCTCTGGAATCGAAGACGTCGTCAAAGACTGTTGCCATCAAATATAACGTCTAGCCAAGATATCGCCTCCTCATGTGGAGGCAACATAAGAAAAGCCGATTCCTCGCATCACTCAGGCCACCCCTCACTTGGCGATTACCATAATCCGACAATGATTAATTTGTTTAATCAGAAAAACTGCATAGTTGGATGGATAATCGATGGGCTGTGAAGAAGCGAAGTGGCTGCAGGGGATTAAAACTGCTTATAACTTCTAAGCTCCCTAATCGAGTGGGTAGTGTGCTGTTGGGTTGTTGGATATGCTCACTGAGCAACCAGGATTAAGACGAAAGCCGCCTGAATAGCAGGAAGCAAGTTGACATAACCCCTGGGATCTTCTAGAAGGTTTAGGGTGAGAGCCAGCTCGTACATCGGCTTGTCCCAGAAAAGTATTGCCTAGACCGAATACGCATTCAAACGCTATACCTTCTCGAAAAGAGGGTGGACTGCACGGCGTATACCAGATCCCCCTTCACTACATTACTCTTGATAGTACATTTTCATAATGTTGCCATTCATCTTCGCCTTTGTCAACGACACTGTCGACAGTAGTTAGTCCGTCTCAACATTGATGTTTGCACATTCATGCCAGTGCCGTGGCAGACAGTAACCGGTTACCGTTTTCGGGCTATTATTAGCGGGTTCTGCGAGTATAACCGATGATACGATGGCCATCGATTGATGATAACTTTGCAATGAAGAGGAAGATATGGAGGAGGGGTAAATATTTTTCATCAGCAGGTCTCATAGAAATGTAGAACATCTCTAGGGGTCCAAATAAGGGCAACATTGCACTGATTTAGACAGCGGTAAGGGGAATTACTGCAAAAGGGACATTTTACTCTGATTCCTAGAGAGCTCTGATAGCATTGATCAAGAGGGAGTATTCTTCAGGTAGCATTAATCGAATGAGGTTATACTCTAGCTTGAACACTGAAATTACCCCAGAGCTCATAACTTTTCATAACTCCTCGTTTTCTCGAGATTCAAAGTGAAAACCGTACCGACTGATCGCCCCTACGCCCCACATTTTACAAAGATCATACCCCAGGCGGGAGGCCCAGTTTCTGTGGGTCTCCAGTAGCTACTAGATGGATGAGAACGACGGAAGAATCCACGCCGAAGAACTATATCGGATTAAAGCTAAATACATGGCGTATCCCAAAGAAGGAAGCTCTGGCAGATTCACCAGTTTCATCCTTCCAAGTCGTGACCGAGAGATACTCACCAGCTGATTTTCTCATAGTTCAGACATAAGGGCGATGAAATTACTTGCCATCTGATGAAGCAAAAAAGTCTGTCAATGCTATAAAAACCCAAGTCAATATTTTGGTAAGTGTAACTTCCGGTAGTGGATCGCCTAGGTCATTTGTCACTAGGTGACAGAGGCATCACTTACCACACGGTCTACTGGTAACAAGTAATATAAATTATAATATGTTCTTCACAATTAATTTAGGGAGGCAGTGGATGGGAGGGGGAGGGGAGGAGCGAGGAGGTGGAATTGTAAGTAGTAATTACCTGAGAAACTGAAAACTTCCAGTATTGGGGTTAGGAACAAGCGTGTGCTCAAGTAGCTTCAACCGCGAAAGGTAATATTCGGCTGGCAGGGGAAGGGACCTAGGTCTAGGGTCGGCACTTCATAGTGCATTTAGCAAAGAAAGAGCAAAAGACATTCCACCACTCTACTCCTCAAATTACCGGTAAAAACTCAAAAAGCTCCATGGATAGCATGGGTAACTCGGTCTGGGGTGAGGATAGGAGTTGCACTGATGATTGGTGGCCAACCTGATTGGGTTTTGAACTTGTGGGACTTGCGAATTCGTTACAAGAGGGTTCCCGCTATGCTACTGTCCCTTTTGAGGGCCGACATGGAAAGTGTCTCTCCATAGTTCTGTCATGTTATTAAGGTCGACTTTGAGGGAATGTAGGGGCGATGTGACCGACCATTCTTGGCAGGGGAACACCTCAAGACGTCCCAACTAAGTCTTTTAACAGTGGTGAAAACTCTTCCAGTTCAGCCTAAAGCTATTGACATTTTTGAGTCCAGTTCCCATGGAGCCATAATATATCACCCGAACGGTGCCGATGGAAAGCTGAATGCTTGATTTATTTCCACCTGAGGGGACGCTGCTTGGATACCGATGGATATTCTATTCTTGGCTGTCATCATCTGGGTCATTTCCAAAGCTTCAGGAGAAAATGGCACCCGACAGATTCAGTAGGCAGTAGAATTCTAGAAAATATGCGATGAGGCTTTTCGTTTTGGGAGCAACAAAAACCACTAAAGCTCTGTAACTCTCGAAAAACTATAGTTGGTTTCTCGAAGTGACGAAGATAAGTGGTTCCCAAGGGTGTAATAGGTCTCAGCAGACATATGGCCAAGCTGAATCCACTGAAAGAGCCATTAAAGTACAAGCACCTCTTTGCTGCACTTGAAAATTCGATGGAGCCTAAAGAATAACTCTCCAAATCGCTGAGGGACTCAAATTTTGATCAGAATGCTTCTAATATTCGGGAAATTTATTCTAGCTTGAGATGGCCCCGGACAGTTCTTGGGGACTTCGCCAAAATGGCAGTTTTTGGTTATCCTCCCAGGGACTTTTGAGAAACTCAATGATGCCATATGTATCGCATAAGACCGAGAAGAAATTGGGAAACTGAAAAACAAAGGGAATCGATTCGTATGGCGGATAGACCTGAAGCGGTCTGGGACAAGGGGCTGGAAACGTTCCTAGACCACAAAGAATTGGCTATCACTACCCAGTTTATTTATTTATTTATTTATAAACTTGCTGAATGCCTTTGTGTTCATACTTGGAAAATATATAAAGGTTCAGCTTCAGAGGCCTACAACACCTTTTGAATAATTAAATACTTACGTTCAGCGAATTGCGCCATGCTTTCCTTCCGCTGAGGTTTTTCGTCGTCATCCCAATAGTCATTGGAATCGTGCTCCGAATCGTGGTCATCGTCCAATCCATCTGTCCGCTCATGATCGTTCCGTAATAGAACATGCTCGTCATTTGAACTTTCTTGAAGCCTGCAAACAATGGATCAATAATCCATTGGACAAGAAACACCGTATGACTTTGCATTTGGACTACCTTGGTATAGGGACGTTAATAGCAACCATGGAGAAGGTTTCTAACAGAGTGAAAAGGATCGAGTTGAGTGGCCTTATCATTTGTAAGCATTCCCATGGAGGTGTGGCTAACATTTCAATGGCCAGGTTATTTTTGTCCGCTAATAAAATTCCTATCTTTCCCAGAAATGGCCTATTCGGGCAAATAAAAATTTTCGTGGAGACCAAAGAGTGCCAAGAGTTGCTCTACATAAGATTCTAGATCGAATATTTGGTTTTGATCTAGAATATAGGGCAAGAATATAGGGCAGCGATCCGGAATGCGCCAAGCGTTTGAATGTCGTCGGAATGAGAGCGATTTTCGAACAAATACTTGGCACACTCGGTTCACAAGGTTTCAGCCCTCGCTTTCTTTTTTACATAAGGTTCAAACCGAACCCCAGGCTGTATTGTGGGTAGAGAATTTGATTAGGCCCAGCCCACTCCGGGAAGCGACCTGCATTGGCGTGATAGCAGCACCTCCTTCAATTGCTTGACTGGCTTGTATTGACATGGCTCAAGCACAGCTATGCAGTACAAATCAGCGATTTTATGCTTACACACAACCGGCTCCAAAAGTTGGAAGGTTTTTTTTTCACCAGGGAGATTATCCACTGGGGATTCGGTCCGCTGATTATGCAAGTATGAAAGTGCGTCATCCACCACTACACCATCTCCGCCTTTCTGAAAATTATCCATGCAATCAAAATGCCCTAAGTGATAACGAACTGTTCTTATGACTAGCCGATAGATACCGCACTGCAACAATCAATTCCATCGATCTCGATTTTCAGTTTTCATCAGTCTGGTCTCCGAGACGTAAGGCGTCCTTCGGGAATCGCCTGATTCGAACTGTGATTTTTGAAAATTCTATTAAAAATATCCCTTCAGGTTGGTGTCCTCCAGGTACTCCTATCACTCATGGAACTTGTTCCAGCAAGTTCTTCACTCTAACCCTTTTTAGCGGTATTGTCAGTAGGACCATTGGCTGCCTACAGCTTCTGGAAAATGAGGATCAATATGAACACCCAAGTAGGATTCGTGAAATTACCAACCGTTTCCGTTTAGTGTACAGCCGGTTCAAATGGGGATTCCAAAAAACAACTGAACGACCGAACTCTATGAGGTAATAAAGACAGGGGAAAAGGCTCACAGCGAAACTGATTTTTATTTCAAATGCGACATATCCGAGGCATCCATTCGGACTCACCATGGTGATGTCTAGAATAGAGTGCCCTTAGAAATCTTAGATGGTTCAGCATGAACACTTTCAGAAAGATGGAGAGTGGTTAAAAAACAAAATGCAGCTTTTATTTGCTCTGCGCCTAAAGGATGCGCTACAGTTAGACAGGAGGAGAAGCACAGCAAACAACGGTGAGGTTGAATAATATAATAAAAAATATTGAAGGAAGTGAGGTAGGAAAAAAGTAAGAAGTCGACGACGGACTTTTCGGAGCTAGCCAAAGAAATCGATAAGCATGAAACGCATAGGCTTGGGTTACAGTTTCGTGGACGGTCGGAGTTCTTACCTATACGTCGACATACATGTCGTACAACAAAGTTATTCAGTACTCTGAATTTGCCAGTGGTCAAGTAATGGGTCACGAATAGTCAATGAGTTGACTAACCAGGATCGATCCACTGGTTACCCTGATAGAAGCCACCTAGTCCTCGTCTCTGTTGGGTCGGATTAGCACTGATTGTAAGGTAGGTATCAACGTGATCGTATTTCATTTACTTTTTTATTTTTATCATAATCATATAAGTAGTAACATGTAGATCTGAAACTACCTCGGAAGGATGATAAAAAGCTATGAAGAAACGAGCCGTAGTCAGTTTATCATCTTATTTTGGCCAGGTAAAGAGGGTTTTGATTATTTTGTCAGTTCATGGCCCAGAATCCTTAGAGTTTTCAAAAAATTTGTAAAAAAAAACAATCGCGAACATGAGCTGACAAATTTCGTGGGATGCCCTTTTCATCAAAGAAATTGATGATCCATATGAAAGATTGCAGGTCATCAATCGTCGTTTGAAAAATTGACCTTCCAAGGGAGACATCTGTGATATCGACTTCTCATTGGGACGATTTTGCGTGTTTCTTTACTGAAGTTTTTAGAGGATGTCGACGGCAGTTTTAAATTTCATTCGATTACTGGCAATATTGTTATCGAGCTGGTTCTTTTTCCTATTCTGCCCAATGGTCCAGCCTGATGGCTACGACAAACGGCCATGATGATGAGGTATATGACATTAGATTCGATTTTTCGACTTTTATCCTACTTGGGCTTCGCAAAACTAGAACGCGAACAAAAAATCAAATACGAAGGGGTTCACACAAGGTTTATCTGAGAAATTCACAATCTGACCAAATTCGTACTATTCAAAAATGGCTTAAATGAGAAATTTCAAAAAAAAGAATAGGGCTTAGATTTTTATAATTTCTGAAATATTTTTCACGTAAAACTTATTTATTTATTTATTTTGGGGAGTTTAAATTTTTTTGGACAATCTTCGAGCTGCAGAATAGCTTCTGTACCACCCGGACCCAGAATGGTTACCATACTAAAGGAGAGTTAGTCAGTGAAGCTTCGAAAGCTCCCAGTTGGTAATACACCACCGAATACCCGGGGAAACTCTGAGAATACCTGAATTTCCTTGTCCTTTTTACTTTTACTGGCAGGCAAGTTCTCATTCTTCTTAATCTCCACGTTCTCATTTGCCAATTATGATGATTTCAAGTTGTAACTTAAAATAAAATTTTAAGATACCGTATAGGGTGCATCGATAGTACGAAACGCGTGCATCAAATATGTGATTACCGAGAATCATACGTTTACACTGAATAATCTCCCGTTCAAACTGTTAGGAATGGAGTAAATTGGGCCGATTGAAGGAAAAATGTACTTAGGAGCGAATCCATTCGAAGAAATCCTCAAAAACTCATCAGCATGTAATTAGCACGATTTGGAGGGAATCCTTTTTTGTTAGACGCCTATTCAACCATCTTCAGAAGGTAGGGCAGTTCAAGTGGCTCATTACCATTGAAAATGTTCTTGAACTTTTTTTCTGATGGTCGTTTCCAATGTATTGGTGAGCTATAGCACCAGTAGAGGACAGCTTGAAAAATTAATCTTACTTAGATGGGAAATAAAACTTCTATTTATTTATTAATTTATTTGTTTATTTGTTTATTCATTTATTTATCTAAAATTTTAACATAGGGGTTAAACTAGGAATGTGACCCAATTGAAAGATCCATCATTGGAAAAAGCGCATTGATCACACTGGCTCCGCGCAGCATTCTTAACAAGATGTCTCGCCGTCTTGATCACGTTTGATAGTTAATTCTCCCGTTGAGCGGTTTGCCATGCCCGACTATCGTCCCGTCCCTACCGTGCTCACGTTTTGTCTCGGCTTTCCCGAAAATAATCTTCCACCTCGAAAATGAAACCCCTGAAAGATAATAGGCTTTGTTCCGCTGGATGAGCTTAGGGAGGGGAAAAACATGAAGACTGGCTAGATTCCTTGTAGCCTAGGTGATCCAGGCCTTTTTTCGGTGCCAGAGATAGCATTTTGCAGATTTTCTCGATTCGATTGCGGCCTAGACTGACAAAGACTTTTTTCTATCAGAGCTCAGAGATGCCAAACGACCTGAGACCGTCTGGCTTATTGGGAAATCTGCCCTGAGGCATTTTATTTTTAAAAAGGGTCCCATTTGGAATGATTATTGCTCACACATTGAAATGTGTCCGTGAATCATTGGATAGACCGAATGTGGATCCATATGTCACATCCATCCATTTCCCTCAAAAGCCCATAAAGCGTCCTGGCTTCCTTTAATGTCCGGAATCATGGAAAGACGAAAATGCACGCACTGGTATCTTGGCAGCCGAACGCCCTGCCTCCGTTTTTTGTTCAGATTCACGGGCGTGATGGGATCGATTCAGAGCAAATGCAACGTTCTGTTAGCACCACTGGCTTGGTAGAACTGCCCAGGGTCGACGCATTTGGCATAAACGGCAGTCCAACGACCAACTCTTTCGGCCCGCATACTTTAATAGCAGCTATTTTTAACGCAGTGGCGCGATACAAACGTTTGCATTTCGTCTGGTGGCCTTATCAAACATGGCAAACATCCCAGCCCTAATCAGACTTGGCCGCGATAATAAGCTTACAACCTGTCTCGACCCCACCTCCCCTCTCCTAGGAAATCGCCAATTAAAATTAGATGAATTAAAAATTAAGTTGAGAGATTTGTTCCTTTGTAAAGCTTGATTCTCCAGGTTTTCTTGTTTTGGAGGAGAAACATCTTAATTTCTCGAAACAAGAAGTTATTGCTGAATTAGATAAATCCACAAAAAGGGCCAGCTCATTAGTTAAAGTATAGACCCATATAGGACGGGTCATAAGTTCGACTCCTACTGGAGTAAACTGCCAAAGAAGAACGTAACAAGACCCAGGCTGGCCTTCTTCAGGTAGCGTCCCTGACTGCTAAAAACTGATTCTGAAGTGGAAGAGCGGGCAGGACATTCGTTACGGTTATGGGTACTTTGTCACTGACATAACTGGGTGAAGTAGCTAAGCAATCCTTCATAATTTCATTGAAATAGCCGAAAGGAATCGTGCTGTTTGCCCCTTGACGAGGGAAGCAAGAAAAGTCCAGGTAAAAATGAAGATGAAAATGATATGGTGAAACGCTCGATTGACGAATTTCTTTGTTGGAATTAGATTGGCCAGGGCGTTTTTTGCTCAGTATGGGTCGTCAGACGAATCTGGCATTCATGAATCTAAGGCGGAAGAGTGGTGGTTTCGATGGGAATGGGTAGATCGGGACTCTAGTCCGAGGTTGATCCTTGAACCGTGTTTCCGGTCGCAGCGCCGCTTATCACAGCTCCACTTCCTGTGCTTTCCCGCATGATCCGACGGAATGAAGTCGTATTGCACAAACTTGACTTCATTGGATTCTAGAGGGCTCTTCCCACAGATTTTGACTACCCACACAGCTGTTTACGTGTACTTACATTGGCTCCCCAGTCCGACTACCCTAGCACTTGTACAGCCCTTTTAATCGTCTCTGCGACCAAAAATAGATGGGTCACTTTACCAGGGTCAGTTTCAACTGCTTGGAATTCAAGTTATCCTTGAGATGTCACCGAGCGAATCGATCAATATCCATGGTTTAAACTGGGCGCTGACTGAAAACCAGTTCATTGTACGATCGGTTGTGGCGGAATCGATCCACTACGTGGGTACGTACGAGTCATCGCTATGAACAACGACAGCGGGCTGTTATGACGACGCTTACGCTTATTTCCATAAGAACACATATAAAAGCCGATTACTGTATATCAGGGATTACCGTAGTCATACTCTCCAGATAAAAATAAATATAGAAGTACGAAAAATTTACATTGTTATCTATGAGAAGGAATTGAAAACAAGGCTTTCTATCGATGATTGCCGGACAATACGACCAGTACTGTTCTTTATTTGGACAAATGACTCATTACCTCAGGAGACCGAAAAAATTGGGGAAAAATCGATTTTGGCAACTTCAAGGTTTCGAAGTAACTTCAGGAGATGAACGGCGAAGTAGCGAAAAGCCCAGAGTGACAGAAGGAGTTCTGACCGACACCGTTTGAACCATCTTCAAACCAGATCGATCAGAAAAAAATTGAACTCCCTTTTGGGTGAAAAATCAGAGTTTTCCAAGCGATTTGGTAGAAAAAGCTCCAACATTGGCTTGAGCTAGAATGGAAAAATCAGCTGTTGAGTTTCAGCTTAAAAGGAGCCTCTACTTGAACTACCAGTGAAGTAAGCAGTAAGTAAGCTTACCAAGTGACCATATTTGGTTGGTTGTAGACGGGGTGAATAGTTTATGGACGGAGGGTATGTGAACGGGGAGGGGGAGACAGTGACAGTGACTGGTCGCGCCGAACTGCACATTGATCGCAACGATCGCTGAGCGCCCCCAGTTTGGTTACGGTAGATTTTCGTGTAACCGCACATCAGATGGTGGCAAGATGGGATCGGGGGACTTGGGAGGGTTACGGTAATATCGGCTCAGAAGCGAAATCGAGAGAAATCGGATAGAAAATGACGAGTATATAAAAAGAAGCGATGTAAAAATTGATAAAGACTCACCGTATTTTAGCCGTATCAAGGGACGGCTCCATGTCGACGACGCTCATCGCCTTCAGCGCCAGCGTTGATGGACACCGTGGGCGTGGCGAGTGTTGTCTGTCTCCATCTTACCATTTACCGTATAGGGAGTGGTGGGGACGACGGGCGATGTAGGTGGTGGGATGGAAAGGGGCACGGGGGGATACGGGCGATGTATGAAAAACGACCACACACTGACGCTTTACACTTGCCGACATTATTTCCATCCAAATATTGCGAGAATTCGCAGCTATCAACTAATTTTAGAACGATGAAAGATCGGTCATGCGCGGTGGTGTGACATTTCGAAGGTCTTCTGACGAAAAAACCCGAGTAGGCGTTGTGTCCCGAGGGGGGAGAGAGAAACGGCTGCATCGGTCCGAATGATAGGTAGCTTGAGATGAAGAATGACGCTGATACAAGGGCTGGCTGCTCTAGACCTCTCTTTGGTGAACAAGCCTGAGGCCAGGGATTGCTTTCAAGAGCAGAGCCATGCAGAGCCTGATAGGCTTAGTACAGCAACGGTCTACCCCTGCGGGTTATTTTTTGTGTGTGCTAAACACCTTTCATAAGCCATGTATGGGCGGTTTGTAGCACACACAAAGAATGAGTTACAGGGAGGATTTAGAGTTTTAACTTTTTGTGGTAAAATGGTATTAGGTGAAATCGATCGCAGGCAGAATCTTGAGAGCCTTCCCCGGGAAAATTTATGTGCGTGGCCCCTACAAAAGCTTCACTGAAATCGAATAGGACTAATTCAAAGGAAGCGACGGGCAATAGTGGTTGTTAGACCCCTAAAATCTTTATAAAGCTGCCTTCATTGACGTTCTCCCAAACTCACTTAACTAGTCACGTTTGTAGTGAAACTCCATTAATGAGGGCTTGGTAACATCTACTGCAGATTACTATTGTCATGGCCAAGTACGTGTTGAGATACCCGCAACGGAATAGGAACTGATATAAGGGGTTATCGATAGGTGATTCAAAAAGGAGGTATTACTTGTGAAAAGGACAAAAGGACCTACCCAATTGGATAGTGAATCGGCAGGGATCTAGCCTTCCCTGTGTAGACGGCTTGCAAGAAGTAGGAGGGGTGGGAAGAAGATATCCTTAGTCGTCCTCATGGCTGATCCTTTCTTCTTTTACCGATATTTGAGCAGCACTCGTGCGGAGGAATCTACTGAACCTTTGTCTTAAGCCCAAGCTCATAGGCCTTTCAGTTTCAAAGAAAATTTCAACTTCTGTCACGATTTTTATGTGTTTTTTACAAAGTTATCTGAAGGACCAGTCAAATAGACGCAAAATATAAATCTATTTGATTAGTTACTTGTTTATCGGTTAGTTCGTGCTCCGAGATGCATCATACAGTGGAAAAATACGAATAAAAAACGATATAAATGTTTGCTATAAATAAAGATAGACCGCAAACGACTGGGGATGTCATCACTAAACTAATGCCCACACCTCTCCCCTCAAGATGTTGATCCATTCACTCCCCTTTCAGCCTTCAGTTTTTTTCAGATTTGGAGCAAACTTTGATGCATCCTCGTTATGCCTCACTTTCAGTATGTACCAATGTAAATAAGGTTTGGAATGAAAATCCCCGACCACAAGACATTGCATTTGACCAAAATGAAGGTCGACTAGAAAATCGAATAAAACAAAAAAAAACCGTCTGGTCGGGCAAATCATCACAAATCATTCTCAGCCACCAAACATCATAAAAGAAGATTGATGGGTCAAACTTTCCCCACTAAAAATACCACGCCATGCCAGCCGATTCTTGCAAACAGCTGCAAACGTGGTGTTCGTTGTCCAATTCTTTCCTAATTGCATTGACACCACGACGAACATCGTTTGCAAGGAAGTTTGCTGACGAAAATATAAAAAGAACTTGTTTTTCGGGAATGCACTGAACTAAAGAGCATTTTGCTCGTTTTGGCTATCAATGTTCGTATGGACAAACGCCGACTCAGCCGATTGCCAAGGCTGTCGCGTCGAATTTTCACCGCTCAACGAACCATTCTAAAAAAAAGAAAAAGTCTAAATAAGGAGAAAAAGTTCATAAAAACTTATAGGAAACTACCGTTGATATCCGATGAATCTTCAATTGTTTTATAAAATCGTGATTAGTTACTTGTTTCACTTTTTTGTTTTTTTTTTTGCATTAACCTAATCAGAAAGCCCTAGAAATCATCCCGTTTTTCGGGCTGGTCCTTCCAGCTCCTTACATTGCAGTCAGCTCATAATTAAATTTAGTTTTCCGGTACCCATAATCACAGCCATAATGTAAACTAATGGGCTGACTCTTGCTAAAAATCCATATAAATAACTAAAAATTATAATTGACGAAAATTTTCCAGATTTTTAGTCCCGACTTTTTAGTCCCCTTTGTAGGCTATCGTCAGGGTTTTCCCCTTCAGATAGCCTGCACAAGGCGAGTGGAGTCCTCTTCTCCTACAGCTGAATAAGTCCCACAAAGTATCACTCGTTTCGTCCAGCTTTATCTCTTCTCTACACACTTTGATAACTTACTGAGGGGCGTGACCTTGGCAGTGGGCGGGGTCTTTAATGCCGGCTAGATCCCAAGAGCCCGGTTTTACGCAAACTGCATCTTAAATTTAATTCTTCATTTCTGCAAGATCACCATTATGAATATCTTCAAAGAGAGAAGCTTCATCATTTAGAGAATCAGTCATCTCAACTTTGCTCTCTGAGGAGATGGCCTGTTGAGGTGGGTGCCCAATTTCTGCAAACCTCTCGTACATTTTACAGTAAAATTATAGTATTACTTGAAAAAATACCTCGTAAGTGTCAAACAGGACTGAGAACACTACGAGTGCTAGTCTCATTATGAAATTGCACGTGAATTCATGACTCGCCCTCAAAAAAGTCGATGCTTTCAAGATTGGAAATCTGATTAAAACGATGCTTGCAAAAGAAGTTATTCTGTAATTTGATATCTGCAGAATCGAGTAACATTTTTTGCCAGCATTCATTGATTTCCATTTTCTACGCAATTTTCTAACTCCTTTCTCAATCACAATGAAGCTAATTGAGATCCCTCTTGCGCTTCACCCCTGACATGTGACATTTCATCGTTTCCAGGGAATCTTTAGAGATCTTTCAGTTTGGTGGCAGCAAAAAAAGCTACTCGATAAATCTGTAAACAGTTTGTTGAGTTGTATGAAGTGCTCATTGATCAAGGGCATTTGGGTGAGTATAATGGCGCTTGTCAGTTCGTAGACTGATATTATCTTAGTTAGTGACTGGGAATTTGATACCCTCTCTCTAGAGCTGGGGTGACAGAGAACCATCCATTTGGTTTAGTTCAAGAGAATGGGGACTGCCATTTATGTATACGGCTTTCTTGAGAAGCTTCATCAAGAGCACGAGCCAAAGATAATCCTTCTCCCGGACGACTCACTTGGTTATGATTTTGAGCTCATCACTAGTTCGAATTGGGCTCGCACAATGTCTAGAACTTGTTATTTTCCTTGAATTTTCAAATAAAAATTAATTGAAAAAATTGAAAAAAAATAAAATTGAAATCGCTCCTTCTCCATAATACCATAATATTTCATTAAGGAAGAAAAGTTTTTAAACTCTTCGCTGATAACGATCGAGTGAGGCATTTTCGTAGCTTTTTATGGGTATCTAACCTTCCGAATGCACCGACAAAAAGTTTCTTAGTGCATGTTTACTGGTACTACATTTACCGCCACAGTAAAAAAGAATCAATAACCAAAGTAAATAGTAGGTCCCTATCGAACACAGCCTAGATCTATGATAACAGTGTTTTCATAGGGTTTAAATTTGTGCCATTGTTCGTAATTACTGCTAAAGAGACACGATGGAGCAATAAGAACATCTGAATAGGGTTCTAAGAAAGGTTTTTTATGGGTCGGTTCTGAGTAGAGTATAAGGTTGTGAAATTTTGCATGAACTCACTAGTTTATCGCTGAGAAAAGTTGGTTTCCAGTAGAGGGGGTGTTAACTAGTTCTTAATTTCCTTCATGATTCAGAGTCTCCCAAAAGTATAAATGGCAAAAAACCTTTGAAATGTCGCCCCTCTGCGAGCTCCGCTCTCTAAAAATAGTAGCATGCAAAAGTGCAGAAGATTGAATACAACTTGGAGGAAATCATTGTAGATAACATACTCGTGCTCCACGGCCATAAGCAACATAGTGAAACTCGTCCGTATCGGGCTGGAATCGTAGCTTTTGAGCGGTTGAAAATTTCCAAGTGTATCTTATAGAATCTAACTGTTCGTATTGAACTCTAAGTACACCAGGACCCGACCCTGAAGGTTAATTGCAAGTTTTTGATCAGATGGTTCAATCCGAGATACCTCGTTGAGGGCTTTGGGCTATTACCGGGTATCTCACCTACATACCCATAGGACGACGTTTGGTCCGTCTTTTAGGTGGTATGAATGAATGGAAAGTTGTTCAGCAAAATCTGAACTGTGCCTCAGGACAAAAATAGTTCTGTGCGCGACCTCTGCTTTTACAGTAACGCCTTTTACTGCAGTATTGATGAAGCAGGTATTCCTTAGATGCTTAGAGAGGAGACTTTCCGTAACTGTCTTTTCCCTGCAACCGTCTTCAACTACTTGATCAAAAACCTCGAATGACTGTTTGTATCTTCGTGATGGATGCGAAATGCTACGCAGTTTCCGCAGTAATAGCGAAAAAAACGTTGAGTAAACAGTTTCTATTCCCGTGATTTTCTCGTGCTGTATTTATAACATACGAATGATAATGTCGCATAGGTTATACCATTCCATCAGTGGATATGAAAGTAAGGGATAGTTGTGTTTTTTTTATTTTTTTATTTTACATGCACTCAGGGTGCACCCTATTATACACCCGACGGAACACTAGGCTTTACTAGAGGGGGAAATGGCGCACTATCAAGCACGCGTGGTCACGGTTTCGAATCCCGGATCGACATCCGCCCAGGCCAACGGAGCCTTCCATCCCTCCGGGGTCGGTTAATTGGCACCATGACCGTCTAGAGGGATGGAAGCACTGACTTGTACATCGGCTGGCCACCGCAAGTCATTGTATAGGCTACATACACATTCAATCAGTCACTACGATTCTGAATGGGAGTTGAATGCCGGGGCGCATTCCAGAATGTGATTCATCGACACCAAAAACGTTATCCTTCATTCTTATGCAGATGAGTTGTGCTTGTATTAAATCAAAAAATAAGTTGATAGTAAGGAACGAGCAGAAATTATACGATGTCAAAGGATATTTCAAAAATTGATCTCACTGAAGTATTAGAGAGACTTTTCGAAGCCAAAAAAAGTTCGATTAACTGGCGACTGAGGGGACGCGCTTGATTTATTGGAGCAGAGGTGTTAGCAGAAATGGGAAGGGAGAGTCGTCGAAGTCACCGCAGCTTACTATTCCCAACCTCCCACCCCTCTCATGGCTTCTCATTATTTAGATCTCTTCTGGAACTGGAATGGGAAAGGAGGGAGGACTTCAGTCTGAAAACCCAGGAATTCAGCTGGTCTCAAGAGCTTCAGTCCTTTGCGACGCAGAGAGAGTATAAACGCCCTAGCTCCGCTACTGCCATGTTCTTCTTCGAGGGTTTGATGATTTCTATTCGCTTGAACCCCCACAACACTCGATAGCCTCGAGGGTTTGATGACATAGACGGCATTCTGTCCAATTGTCGGACAAAACGACCTGCCTACCAGAGCTGCTTGATGTGGGTAGGACCTGGCATCAGTCACGGGTAGGACTTGGCATCAGTCAAGAAGTCAGGTATCTGCCAATGAACTTCAGGCTTTTCCCCGCACTATCACGTGGTATTGGGAGGGAATCGATTTTACGCGATTGCAATCAAACCATAGCTTTCCATTCATCTCCCGGCTGGCCGAACGGGTCTGGCTATGAAAGACCAAAGATATTATTCACCGGTGGGCTACAGTCGATATACAGAGTGAACCAGCCTACCGCTTTGCTGAAGGTGACTGCTGCCCCTCTTGTTAAGACGGATTCCTTCCAGACTGATTACGGCAATCATTATCAGAAAGCCTGTAGGTTGGAGTTGGCATGCGGGTATGACCTCATTTTGTTAGCACAACCAACGGTGAATGTTGGCCATCATATGTGTGACCACCGTACTAACACTCCTTTGCGTAGCTACTGCTACTTGTATCAGCTTTCACAGAAAGAAAACAGGTAATCATGCTACAAAGGTAAAGATGTCATCGAGCTGTATCGATCCGGTGAGGACTTCATCGGAGACTGTGAGGAAAAGCCCAGGGGGAAAGGGTTAGGGGGAAGATTATAGCAAGGCTGATAGATGGATTGGGTTAAGAATTTGTAAAAAATGCTACTATTATAAAAAAGCTAATTCCTGCTAACCGTCGAAGACCGGGTGAGCGCGGAACTTCGAAGGGACGCTCCGTGACTAATTCACTTACTTGCCAGCGTGCGTGTGCGACGCGTGCAGGTTGACATCATAGCAATCGCAACAGCAATCACGCGGTCATTGCTCCCAGTAATGAGAAGGTACCTGGCCTCTTGCCAACTTTTGTCGCCAGCCTTTTCGTTTACATTTTATCGTCTTACTAAATGGCTGTTAGCTCAACCCACACGCGCTGCCTACGCACGCGTCTATAGCAAATTTTCTGACAGAAGGCACAATGCACGAAACGATTGAGCCTTCTCATAACAAGCCGCTGAGGTAAATAACTAGTTTGTAATAAAGTTGTAATTCTCAGATCTTCCCTGCAGTCCTTCAAAACAGTCGACAAATCCAAGAGCATTCCATACGGGATCGAATTTGTGGGGAAGAATTCCTCTGTGTCCTGCGATGGCTCGACGATATACAGTCAGTAGGTCGCGCAGTCAGCAGACATCCACTACGACGCAGTCGACTATAACTGCACCATCATCGGCGTCAGCGTCAACAAGTGCTGAGTTTGCGATGGATGGAACTCAGGGTAGGTCCGCTTAACAGATCATTCTGGGTCCTTTCATTCTGAAATGAATGCTATTACCCCTACTGGTAATCTAGGCCATGACCTCAGATCAGGATGGGAGCTCGCCACGTCGCCGCGACCGAACCTAACGGCACACCACCGTAGCTTTATTACCTCCCGTCTTGTGCAAATGAGCGGTCGAAAAAGTGAAAGTAGAGCGAATGGATAAAGAACATCACGAAGTTTATCAATGAGAGAGTCTTTGAGGCAGTCGTAGCTCCCATTGTAGTCGGGAAAAGGATAGAGTGGTTGCGTGTCCACCCAGAAGTTGGACATCGACGTGACACTCAATCAGAAGCTTTAGCAGGCTTCTGGCTTCCTCGAGGATGCATCCAATTTCGCTGTTAGGTTTTAGGCAGGAGTCTCATCGACATCCATTCATAACTTATCATCTGAGGAATCATAGATACCCCTATCACGTAACAGATACGTATTGATTTGGAGAATGGTTCAGTCGAAAACATTCAGATTCGCATTCTCGCCTTTTGAGGGTTTGAAACCATTCACAGTACCATTTACAGTAAAGAAATCGAAATCTCAAGATGGGAAAGACACTGGGAAAAGGTTGTCTGTGGAGAAGACGCAGTCACTACACTCTGCGGTGTCGTTTAAAGAAGAACTCGGAGAAATCCAGCTAGTCAAAGCCAAAAAAAGTAAGCATCCTATCATTTCATGGAGGCATCCTGAGAAGTAGTGCTAAGACTAGCTCTGTAACCCGGACCATTAGAATTTCCCTACTTTCGCATCGGTTATTCAGTCCAGGCCCATGAGAATCAAGGGACTGATGACATTGGTTAGGTATGGCAATGGTCTCGCTAGGGCTTCAAATACCAGTACGAATCTAAGTGCATGTGAAGTGCATGGCATGCACTGGTAAGAGATTGGCTGGCGCTTCTAACTTCCCTGTATGCACTGGGAATAATAGCAATTTGCTTTTTGTGGATCCTTAGAGCACTGTATGCCCTGGGAGTGTTCCTCAACAGGCACCCACTCCAACGTTTCTGCATTTCTGGAACTGGTTCGAGTGCCTGGCAGATTCTGGATAAGTCGAGTAACATTGACGCTCTTGTCCTTTCATCTTTTCGATGTGCATGTGTCGTATCGAATTTCTTCCAGAGAGAAATATTGAAGATATTCTCAAAAATTGCCCAAAAGTGGAAAAGAAATCTAGTGACGAAGAATTCATCTCAGAATCGGTAACAATCACTTTCTCCCACTTGGGTGATACGGAGGGCTAGCCATAATGGAGATAGTCCCACTGAAGTGTCAGGCTGATTCTCAATAAGACTATTTGCAGGAAAGTTTCGACGACACTTTGCGAGGTGTTGAATCGTTAAAAACGGACCATGTGACATCATTAGCACCTCGTACATCAGCTGATACAATTTCGAAAAACATCAAGAAGAAAACAGAAACAAAGAAATAAAATACGAATAAACTTGCTTTTGTTTGAGGGTTGGATCTGTTTTGGGACGTAAACAATAACTAGTAGTGGCCTAGCGGTAAAAGGGTTATCCTGTCACCTGCATAGTTCATGAGATCAAGTCCTGCCGACTCATCTAGTCCAGTAATCCCCGCGTTTTCAGAAGATATGATGTCCTCTGGGCGGAGGTGGTGTAGTGGCAAGTGGCGCACTATCTCACACATACGGTCAGGGGGTCGAATCCCGGATCGATACCCGCCTAGGCCACCCAAGCCTTCCATCCCTCCGGGGTCGGTTAATTGGTACCAGACTTGTCTGGGAGGATAAAAGCGCTGACTTGTACATCGGCTGGCCACCGCAAGTCATTGTATACGCCACATACGCACTCATTACGCCACTACGATTCTGAATGGAAGTCGAGTGCGGGGCGCATCCCTCAGACGGGATTGATTAACGCCAAAAACTTTATCCTTTATCCTTATGATGTCCCTATATGTGTTGGAGGCATTACAAGGATATTAGCTGGATCATGTGAGCTCTCAAAAAGCCGGTGAAGGCCAAGTACACGGCGCACCCTTCGAAGATCACTTTAGTTTTGCTTTCATCCTTTTCACTACCTGCATTCATAGCAAAATCTGGTGGGAAATGCTATGGCAGAGCCTACGCTGAGGGAGCTTCCTCTTCTACAGGTGTCCACCCAGAGAATCTGTGGGCGCTACGGTACTCAAATGGACGGAGTACTGTAGTGGCAAGTATTACATTGTTAAACACCCATGGTCCCTGGTTCTGATCCCAGATAAACACCCATCTACACCAACTAGGCCGTCTCTACCTTCGGGAGAGACTAGTTAGTTCCAGACTCATTTGGGAGGGTATAAGCACTGACTTGTACATCAGTTGGTCACCATAAGTCATTGTATAGGCCCCTTCCCCCTTCAAATTTCTCTACGATTCTGAACGGAAGTCGAACCCAGGGCCGCATTACCCAAGTGGGATTGATATCAGTGCCCGGAATTTTGCCTTTATTTTCTTTCTGGCAGCACTTCAAATCTATCAAAGTGCCCTTTCTGAGAGCTTATTCGCGCGTGGTTCTGATAGGAGGAATCCTCCCAGAACCTTTACAAAAAGCCCGATTCCTTGCATATAAAGTACTGCAACATCGACATACATAGGTAATGAGATTACCAAGGAGACTGAGTTTTTACACGTTCCACATAATTTAATGACTTCTTCCCTTAACGCTAGCTCCCGAACTTAGTAGCTCTAGCCCCTCTCCTTCTCCCCCTCCTCCTCTCACCTCCCTCCCCCCTCAACTGACTGTTCCACGCAGGCAAAGGTCCCGCTGACCACTTCCGGATGACGTCACCATATAGTAGTTGATACTTCCTTTTCCCAGACTTTCAACGGAGCCTCGTAGCGGACTTTGCTTCCGGTCAATGCATACGAGCGGATTGAACAACTGCGAATCAATCATTTTTTCGAGTCGTACCCTACAAATGTAGGTCCAATGGTGAGCTTGTTCGTCCCGGAATGCGCCACACTCATGGCTTGCATAGAAGATTGTGAAGTTGTTTGTCTAAACATCTCTGACTAGATGGGTGTAAGTTGTTCACAAGGTCCAGACATTCTAGAGACGTGCTTAGCTCAGAAGTCCTTCTCCAGAGCAGTGAAATGGTCTCGCTCCTACCCGGTCCACATCCCACAAGATGGCTTTGCAGCTTTCCATTCGATAGTTCGCCGTCCAAAATTTATGACTCAGCGCACGAATCAGCGCCGCCTTAAAATCGTGGCTCTTGAATCAACGTGGTTCGGAAACTCATTAGGCTAGAGGATAGGAATTTCTTATGGGAGCCCCTTATTATCAAGCTTTTGACCCATTATTTGCTACCATTGGGGAACTCAAGTGGATGAAAGCTATACTCCCACTGCCCTTCATGATAAGTAGCACAGTCACCACGCTCTAGTCTTACGATAGGCACCTGTACAGAATGGTTTACAGCCCAAACGAGTTCCAACATACTACAGAGCCAGCGATTTCGGTTTATTAATGGACAAATCTAGCCTGTACAGTACCTTACCCTGCGTAGGCCTTCCTGCAGGCTGAACCTACATCCATCTGCAATCCGAAACTGGTCAATAATAAACAAAGTTCTAAACGTTATCAAAGCCAGTAACCTTCCTCTCCGAGTCTACTTGCGCAGAAACCTACCTTACTCTTCATATCTTTGGATCAGATACAAATGGATGGGATCGTATTTTTTAGCAGCTGACAGTGTTCCTCCTAGAAAGACTCTATTGAGTGGAGGGGAAGTCGTAGAAAAGGTGGCTACGCTGTGCTATAGAAGTCCCTATGAAGGATCAAGTGTGCCCATACAGCATCTATGAATCCTTGCAATATGACCTGGGGCTAATAAAAACTTGGACACTGTAGGCCCACCGCATCATTTCACTGTTTGAAGGCTCACTCAAATTCAAGGGTAGGTGAGGTGTTAGGCGTATACTGCCAGATATACTGAACGTTCATCTTTGTTTTCTTTCTTTACTCTCTCCAGAATCGCCCTAACTACTATAGAGATCCAGTATCGTAAGTATAGCATGGAATTTTTTTAACAGCATATCAAATACGTTTTATATTCCCATAGCGACAGCATAATACCCAGCATTATGGGCTCATTTCCCGAAAAAAAAAGAATCCTGAACGAATGAAAAGCCGATTTCCAGAGTTTTCTAGAGAGAAACCAAATCACACCATTTCTCCAATGGCTACTTACTGGTTAGAATCCAATAGGTGAATACCGATTTCACGCTTTCGTGGAGATTACGGAAGTTGGGAACGACCCTCGCGCTCTTTCTAAACAACCAGGTGGGTGGAGTATACGACTGGGCAGCGGGATATTTTCAATGCTTTGTTGTGGTTTGTGCTTTAGCTTGGTTGTTTGGTTGTCAGCTAAAGAGCTCGGGTGATAGAATTTCTGACCTTACTTGACCCCTCTTAGGAATGCGCCACAGCTATCGAGTTCCATTTAGGAAATTAGTGACGTTCGAAAGGGTCCCTTGTTCATGCAATGAGTTGCAGGGTCCATCTATACCCACTTGTCACGTTTCCCTGTCGAAGTAATTCGGTATCACCTATTCGACTCTTGAGTGGAGGTAGGTTCAGTTGACCCAGTTGGGTGAGCGATCCCGAATTTGACCTTCCAACAAAAAACAACACAACAAGCGTGGTCCTGGGATCCACACAGACACCCATCCATCTTTGATTTGTCCGGAAAATTGTCTCAGTTTTCGTTGATGCTGTCTACTACTGTTCTGCATCACAAAAGAAGTTTTGCTCGAGCGAAGTGCTTCTGCTCTCTTCCCCCGGCTTTGCTTGATCCCGAATTTCGTTCGGCATTTCTTTCACCTGAGTCAATTTTCAGTTTCTACTTGATTGCCTCCCTGTTGCCCTGTGTAGGAACCACCCACGTAGGAACCACCCCAATCGAAGCTTCATGGCAAAATTTATGGCTATAATGTCACTAAAAATAACTCTTATTCCCAACTAATTTGTTCCCATTGCATAATTTTCTGTAAGGGACACTTCTGAAGACCCTAGGATTCCCAGTCCGACTTATTGGTCTTGGTTTCTGAGCTCTATGATGTGCTGTGCATTCCTGCATCTGATTTGACGGCAATTTGTTGCTCTTTGTTGCAATCCGATTGAATTCGATTCAGCTCGTTTTAACTTGACGTTTCTGTTGGGGCATTGGTAAATGGTCGCCCGAGAATTCACTTAGCAACCCTAAATGGGTGCCCGTCTATGCCCTAGCCTTGAGCTTCTGAGAACATTCTTAGTTCAATTTTAGTTTTCATTTTCTCTACACAATCTTGTAGATGGCTCTATAGGCACTAGACAAGATGGACTCACTTGTACACCAAAACCTACTTTTGAAACTGAATTAAAAATCTCATGCATGAAGCTAACTGAGCCTTCATTTCTACTTTTACTACCCCCCCCCCTCTCCCACTACTTTTACCCACCAATATTTTCTTTGAGGAAAATCAGAGAGCATGAAATGGGGAAGTTTTCAACAAGTCTGAAGGCATGGAGGCTGTGTGCGTTCGGCCTTATGGGGGCTTACTTATGGGTATAGACGTCTGTAGGGTAGTGTCGTTCAGGAAAAAAAAGTTGTCATACCCAATCTAACTCTATTTCCTCTCGTTTCCCAACCATCCCTTTAGCTCTCCACCCATGACGAAAATTATCTTTCACATTACTTCGAGTTAAACTCTTCTTTTTTATTTAAGGCAATTAGTAGCCGTTTTGGAAGGATCCGAGAATCTTTTCGATTTCTCTCGATTTTTCAGGATCTCTCATTATCCTTTTCAGTAAAGGATGACGTGTGGTTACTACTTTTTCAGTTCTACGATACGATAATGTTGATAAAATATGAGAGATGAGCCATGTCTTTGACATCTGATCAATACCGTATTCCTATTTGAATTCCTACTCAGTCTACAGAAAGTACAGCACATCCCAGGAGAATGTTTATCCACATGTTTGTCCCAATCTTTGGAGCCGATCCTAACTGAAGGCCTCGGCAGAAAGAGGGCTTATCTACACTGGGAACGATTTGCTCAGGACTTGATCCATTCAATTATCCACACTTTTACAGCAATGGAAGTTTTGTGCCGAACGGACTGGCCCTATCCTATGAATTAGAGAAACGTACTGGCAATGATAGCTCGAAGAGTGACGCAGGCCTGGGTGGGTGAAGCTCACTTATGGTCCACCTTCGCCCTTGTGGCCACCAAAAGCGGATCGAAGGCCCTATTTTGGAAAGAAATGCAGATTTTTTTTACAATTAGGTTTAGGGAACTTACCAGTTAGAATGTCTTGGTATACTGTCCGATCAAGACCAATGTTGGGCCTTCGGGCAACCGCGATCTGATTTCTCTTCCTGGGATGTGCAGCTTTCAGCTTAGGTGACTCCAATTCTTTGAACTAGCAAAGCGGATCTGTCCATCCACAGGTCAGGCAGATCCTTCTTTTCTCAAAGTTTATTCCCCGTTATTTATGCATGAAAACCGCATAACTTCAGAATTCTTCAATGCATAGCTTATACACTTTGCACTGCATTTTTTTTGTGTTGTGAATTTATTGGGAATATAAGTTTAATAGCCACCACTCTAGAGGAATTATCGTTGGTAAAGACATCTTTTTTCTTCAACTTAAATGCATAGGTTCGCCTGGCTAAATTGTTTCCTGAATTAGGTTTTACTGCCAAGTCCTTGCTAGGTAATGTACGGCATAATAGCGGCGTTGATTCGAAAATTTCTTCCACAGCCTTGGAAGGGCCATTCCCAGCGGCAAATACGCTCATACGTATGTCCATGATAGATTTCTTGGTAAATTCTCGAAAGCCATTCTTCAGAACGATGCTTATGCTCATTCTGGACGAGTTTTGGCAGAGAACGGTTGTTTGGGTGGCTGTCTGGTGACTTCCGTGCTTGGGGCTCCCCTGCAACTCTCCTTTTTCTCACTTTCTGGGCTTAGGCATTTCTTCAGATCGATTCCCCGTACGTATCATCAGCATCCATTCTAATAGGTGATCATGGAGAGTGCTTCTTGCTCTATAATCATCAGCTTCATCAGCTTACTTTTCATCTAATCGCTTCATTACGTCCATGATATTCCTCCACCTATGCGTCATAACTTCATCGGAAGAAGTGTACAGAACATGCTATGATCACAGATTGAGCTAGTAATTTTCAAAGTCCGTATCCATTTTTATCACCCTGGATCATTATCATTATACATACATCCATTATTAGCCCAGATATACGGAAAAATTCTTTCTCTAGGACTTTCGTCGGCACATTTCAGCCATATCAGATTCATTCCTGACGATATATAGGACACTAGGGTGTAAATATCTTCCAGAGCTTCACTAAGTGTCTTCATTTCAGCCGTTCAGTAGTTCCAGGGCAAACCCCGCGATGCCTGAAACTGGAAACGAGTAAGGGCTCGAGTCCTGACCGTGGCCGAAGCTTTGCGCACAACTCATCATCTCTGCAGTGGCATGGAGGCGCGGTGGAGTGGCAAGTGCTCACTATCATGCTAGCATGGTCACAGGTACAAGTCCTGGATCACTATCGAAATCTAGGGCTGTATCCTCCCGAACGAGTCTGGTACCAAATAATCGACCTCGGGGGTCTTGCATCCCGAGGTCGATTATTTTGTACCAGACTCGTTCACGAGGATACACTGACTTGTACATCGACTGGCCACTGCAAGTCATTGTATAGGTCATACGCATATACTATGTCAATACAATTCCGATTGGAAGTCGAAAGCAGGGCGCATCCCTCGGACGGGATTAATCATCGTCCGAGGATTTTATATATTCTCCTTTTATGCCGTATTTGGAGCTCAAAGTCACAGAAAGTTGGTATGAGCACTGCCACTGTGATAGAAAGGTAGTCCTAGAAAAAGGGTAGTCTTAGAGGCTGGGAATGTTGGAGTCTGAGGTTTGTGTCAATCAAGGACGTAGGAAGCCATAGATTGTGTAGTGATTCCTCTTGAGCCACTCAAATTTGCACGACAAGTGATCTTTTGTCTAAGCAGACGACCAATTTGAAGTGCTTCGTCTGGATTTCATCCTACCTTTGGAAACTTCAAGGTTACTAAAATGAATAGAAAAATAGGTTGATTATCAGTGCTAAGAAAGAAACGTTTTCGGGTTGTTTTCCCCTTGTTAAATACGCAAATTCGCGAACCCCAACCTTTTATGCAAAATCATTTATGTTGGTATTATACGTTTGGGTAAGTGGACGGTTCTTTCCCCTCCCCTCCTCTATTACCCTCCTCCCAAATTTCCTGAGAAAAAGAGCAAATTTTGTCAGTCGACGGAGTCTTCCTATGTTCCCAACGGAGTTGGCGTACCTCACACCATTGCTATAACTCCGTTATCACTTGCATACATCTGAAATCCCTCATCAAAGCTGGGTTCGCGAAGACTCAGAACTCATCCACCTTCAGGTGTGTACGTCGGCTAAACCGTCTCTCAGAGATCCCTGTTTTGTCTTATTCAGGCTATTTTTCGGCCCAACAGTGTGCTATCCTTAGGGGTCACAGATTGATCCCAGGGGGGAGGGGGAGGGGGAGAGGGATCTCCCGTCCACAATTTACAAAACAATGAACTACAAAACCTCATGCGCGATTTAGTCTTAGATTGCCTATGGGGAGAATGATTGGAAACCATTACTAAGCACGGTATTAACAACGTACCTATCATTCCTCTCTCAGAAAAGAATTTCTTCATATTCTTCCACACCGTAACATTCTACTACAGCAACCACTCAATTTGCCCGATCATTGTCCTTCATGTTTTACTTTCAACTTTAAAGTGGATCCATCGCCGACGAAAGGAAGTAATTATCGGATTAATCGCTTCTATTTAATTTAACTCCTATCTGATGGAATGTAAATTTGGAAAAAAGTGATAGTAAAGCTTGAATTCCAGATGGATTACCCCTTTTTCCGAAATAAACCATTATTCTGCCTATTGGGGAAATTCCCCGAAAGCGATTGGGATTGATTAACGGCTTTTAATTTTTTGGAAATTAGAAAAAGAAAATGTGTTGGCTTGGAAAAGTTATGGATTCCAAGTAAGCAATTGCATCCTGTCCCTCGAATCTGACTTCTTCAAATGAATTCACTTTTAGACTCAGATCCGCTAGGACAATCAGTGAAATTACCACTTAGACCCTTCTGCCATAAGCTATTGAACCCCACAAATTATCTATGTTTTTCTCCGCATTTTCGAAATTTTCTCAATTTTTACGGAGTCCTCGAAACCTTAGTCATGACTGTGCTCATGGTACCTCATATTGAAGATGGGCCGATAGATCATACCGGAGTGATTTTTGTATTCTGACGAGGTCTCTTGCGAGAAGCACATTTGGGCCCTTCAGTTACTGTAGCCTTGTTTTTCGAGTTTGTTCAAGCTGGAAACCCAACTTCTACTATGACAAAGGGAGCAATCACGAAGAGAAATCCAGGAGTGGCCCCTTCTATGACCGAAGTTGGCACTATCTCCGAAGTCAGTATGAAGCTCCTGACCTCGGTGGCAAAATGGACAGTAACCAATTACTTTGGATCTCAGCTCATCGTGATATAAAAATCACATTCGAGCTGTGGCCCTTACGGCTATGCCATCATTGGGAAAAAGTCTGCGAGCCGGTTGAGTCGGCTCGTAGATTTGTAAGTGAAGGGCTCCAAAAGGAATCACAAAAATCAACCTTCAATTCGTTTCGTTTTCGTCTTCGTCAGGATAAAGCTGTCCCGGGCAGAATAAATACAGGAGCAGGAGCATGTACTTTTGTCTGGGATACTCATGTCCAGAAACTTATTATTCTGTCTAAAAAACCACGTCGATTCACGATCCCTGACCCTTTTCAATCTTGTCCTAGGAATGCCTCCTCCAGATTGAACCTTTTCCCAGTCAAGGCCCCTTTATCACTGAAGCATGGCTTTAGCTCTGGGAGAGAATTGTTTCGTAAATTTACCAAGATCCGCGATCAGGCGTAGCTCAAAGAGAGCTCAACATACTGACTCACATGGCTATAAGCTTCATCGTCTGGCCAAAACCACTTTAATCAGTGGAATTCAAAGAGGATAAGATTAGCGTCTGCTCTACTTGATTAATGTACACGATAATCGTGCACGTCTGCTTTCCAAGGCCTCAATTAGAGAGGGAGATGAAGAAGGGACGGTGGCAATTTATTTAGATTGACCGTCTATCATTCTCAGTCAGAAAGGTGCTTCGACTTATGAGAGAAGATGTTTATGAAGGGTGGGACTAGTGGAGGTATTGTAAGTAGGGAATGGAAAGGTGATGCCTGGATGGGTTCCAGCTCATGCCTTGGCGAATCAATGCCCCAGAGGGACTTGATACACAGCGTCCCAAGGTGAATTGTTATGCAAATTTGGTGGGCAGGCCCTCGCTGGTAATTTCTATACTCATTCTTGGAGTGGGTCTCTTTGTAAGGGGCTGAGCCGGCTTATGACCTATCTACTCGAGTTTGCTCTGTGCCTTCAGTGAATTGCTATGCAAGTTTGGCGGGCAGGCCCTAGCTGGCAATATCGGAACTCTTGTTGGTCTCAGTGAAATAGGCCGAACCGGATGTGGCCAATCTACCTGAGGATCTTCCTTTTCGAGTTCTGAATGATTCCCAGGGAGGGTAAGGGTAAACCTAGGGTCGATTGTGGTTAAAAGAAGACTTAAAATACATTTTGCTCTGTCCCTCCAGTGGAATCAATTCGAGATTTTCATTGAACGCTACCTCACATTCATAAATCAGTTGAAAATGAAGCAGTAAAGCCTCATGTTACTACAATTGAGTTGTGGTACGCATAAACAACGTTCGCCATAATAACTTCCTTCCACAGGTAAATATGGCAGCCAGTTTTCTCTTCAAAGGGTCTCCATTTCCAGGTGTCCACATAGGTAACTGGACAAATTCGATAGGATTGACAGGATTCATCTCAAAAACTCAAGATGCTTTTTCTTCCATCACCGCTTGGTTACCATACTTATTCGCGTGTGGGAAGTAATTTTTCCAATTTCTCCTCAGACGCGGATTACCGTTTTTACCTAATCCATCTAATTGTGGTCAATAGATTCTCTTCTTACCGCCGATTCAGAGGTTTTTTGGCTTTTTACTGCTTTAACAGACGAGTAGGCAGTCATTCCCATTGGAGTATTCAAATGATTTGACGGTCCTATAAATACGTGGATATATGTCTTCTCTAGCTGTACACTTGCTTATTTGACTATTTATTTACCAGTATGTATGATTGTTTATCCAGGAATCTTTGTACTTAATCATTCTCTATATATTTATTTGTTTATTTATTTACTTAGTTGCATTGAGTGAAGTGCAAGCAGAGTGAGCATCATACACATTGGCTGGAACTAAATAACTGCTGAATACAAGACACGCCATATACTCAGTTCTTGTTCAGAATCGTGGTGTCATTTGAATGCATTCAAGGGCTAGCATTATGGCATAATAGCTATTCAATAAGCCGAGAAGTAGAGTTATTTGGACCGGAAGATGGGACTACTCGTCAATTCCGGGCTGTTAAGGATTGACTAGTACGTGGTCAAGTCAATGGTCCAGTCAAGCCATGAACCAGTGGAGTTACATCCAGTGAATGGATGAAAAGGCTCTATGGATTGCAGCTGAAAATGAGTATTTTTGACGTTTTTTTTGAATTTGGTCGAGTTTTTGGTTCAAACCATGAAGCCGGGTTCTGAATATGTTTTATTCTGCTTTAGACTTCACTCCGAACCCCTCCAATCAAATTGTAGTGCTGAGTCACTCGCCATAATCGTAGTTCTCTGTAATACGTGAGAAATGGAAGTCCCACTTGCAGCTGCATGCATTTTCCCAGTAAGGAGGCCAGCCTCCTTAGGACCGTCCCACGTGATCTTTATAAAACCAGTCGGGAATAGGTCCAGATCTTTTTTCTGCTGGGAAACGGTATATTCAATTAGTAGCTCTAATACGAAATATGGAATAAAAACTAAAAAATGGGTGCTCATCGATTTCTCCGGATACGCCACGTATCCTACTTTCTCTCATCATTGCCCATGAAGGATGCTCGACGATTGATATGTCCCCAAGACATCCTCGTGCTTCTGAAAATGCCTTATGTAATTGAATGTCCTGTGACCCGGATAAAAATCACTCGGTCCCTGGAAGTTGTTATCAATAGGATGTAAAGGTAGCCATATCCCCACTCATGACGATGCGATTACCCATGGAAAAGGCAAGTATGCAAGGGTATCTGCAGTAAACATGGAAGCTCTAAATCAATACCTAGATAATTTCTTCCCGAGGTACAAATTTTAGCTACAAATGTGATTGCTACTAAGCAGTAAGCAGTAAATACTCAATCCTAGGAATTCCTCTAAAAACGCCTGACTTCATAGGTATCTCCCCATGTAGGGTCCCATTTCATGAAGCTCTGTTACTACTTGGTAGTGGCAAGCGTTTCGAAGTTACTTTCCTTCTCAGTTTCTGTCCAGTATGGTACTTCTGTAGTCTTCAGTACCTCCTCAATACCCATGACTTTGATTACAACTGTGACGAGCAGATTCTTTGGCTGGTCCCACCTGAACAGCTCTAGAATCATTCCAGGCAAGCTGCTTGCAGTTTGCAGTCATGTGGGGGAGGAGGAGGGAAAAAGGGGCGGTACGCGATGTTGAGATTGTGATAGTTGCTCACTCATCCTTACCTCGCCAAGGTATGCCAGTTACCCTACCCAAGCTGGGTTTTTGATTCCTTAAATCATGCTTGTTCCTCCCACCGATCATTGTCTCCATCACCATAGCACCATTCGTTTTTTTCGATCGCTATTTCGCTTTAATGCCCTCCGTTAGCAGTCACATTGACGAGAACATTCGGAAACAGCTGAATGACCCTGCCAGAATATCCTGTCTTATAAATCCTAAACGGCTCGAAGGCTTGTCTGAAAGCAGAACTTCACCAGCCGACGACGATCACTGACTGCTCCCTCCAACGTCTCGTCGAAACAATAAGTTGGCCGATACGATTACGCCTCGGGTATCATGGCAACCACATACATATCGCATGGATTAATCAGTGTCTCAATGGGGGCTTCGCCTACATACTGCACTACGTCTTTTCTACTGTCTCCCTCCCATATCTCTTCCACACGTGCCACACCCACCATATACCAACGATCTCTATGACTCTGCTGTTCTAAGATCCGCACTCAAAGTACTAACAGAAATAACTGAATCATGGATAAAAAGTCTAAGTGGCTTCGCCTATGTAGATAGCTTTGGATGCTGTCTACTTTTTTCTATGTTACTCGTAGAGGATAATTATATCAATCCCAATATGACAATCTCAGGAAGCGCCATGCAACATTCATATCTTTGAAATTGTTGAGATGATTTCAAAGGTAATAAATGACGAATCACCCCTTCTTCAATGAGTTCGCCCTCTTCCAGCAGTTTGACTTGGGCTCCTTAGGGAATCCCTGATCCCACAGTTCTTCCATGTTGAGAGTTTGGAACCGCCATCGATCTTGAACTTTGGAGAGCCTTTACGCAATTAACACCTTCTCTTATCTACTTCGAACCGTTTTGCAGTCTCACTTTCTGGTGCTTTACAATTGACAGGGCCTCTCGAAGTGGGCTTTTAGCTTCAATATCCCACCAATACCATCGTCATCGCTGTCTCTCGGTTCTGATTGATAGAAGCACTCTGTATGACTGTCCTAAAGACTCCAGCTTCCATTATGCTATGCCGCTCAGTCCACTTCTACCAAAAATTTTGGGTAGAATGAAAGGAATAAAGGCAATCAATGTAAATTGCAAGGAATTTTTGCCTATTTTCATGGTGAATGAGTTGATCTCGTTGCTTTCTTAGCTGAAAACCAGAGTCTCTGACCTGTTTGAAATCCCCTTTCCAACAAATAAGTTCAACCAAGCAGAATGTATACTTATGTAGCTCATCTTCTGTCATTTTCGACCTCTTCAGACAGTGCTGTTTGCTCCTATTTTCCCATTAAATTATTTGTTCAACTATGTTTAGCCACTGAATCCATTCTAAGGAGGTAATGCACTGACTAAGATGCTGAGGTTGCAAATTGCCTTGGAATAAATGAATTCATGAGTTTGAAATTCATGAATTCATTTCTTCCAAGGCAACTTTGCACCCTCATTCTCTTAGTAGACTTTGCACTAGACAAGTTCTGTTTTGTTCTCAGAAGTCAGTCGTTACACAGCTTTTCCAAGAATGTAATTGTGCTGGTTCATAGGACCTCAAAAGAAATCGCATCCATATGCATCGTCATACGCTTCCGCTATTCGAGACGTTAGTCATATGCAAGGCGCATTCTTCTTTATTGGCCGATAATGATCAAGATCAACTACTCACACCATTTTTTCACACTATTTGTTTTTCATGGTATGCTGTTTTCTTTCTTCCATTTCCTTCTCTTCTTTTCTGCTCCTATCCCATCATCCTTCCCTTTACTCCATTCTTTCCTCCCTTTCTCGGTCTCCTTCCTGTCTATGTTTATTCCCTTTTCCTTTCTTTCATCTTCCTCCCCTCACCTTGCTTTAGGACCACCCACTTTCCCCATCCCATCCTCTCCTCAGCCAAGGTCAAAATCCCCACCCCCTTCCATTTTACCCTCTGAATGTTTTCCACTGCACGTTATTTTGGACACAACTTTTATTTTTCTTGGACTTCTTTTTTCTCCCTCAAACCGTGGGAGAATCCATGCATGAATTGTGCATTTTGGTTTGGGAAGATGACTATTTATTATACATTAAAAATATTAGCCACAAATCCTGCTCCTTTGAGATTGACTCAACCTGGCTTCTCAACTTTGCCCTCTTTCATTCATTCACACCCCCTCAACTATTGTTTAGAGTTTTTCCTTCGACATTGGTTTTTGGTTTTTTCCGGTTACTTCCTGCCATGAATGAAATAAAGCGGCATGCCCTGTACTACTCACCTACTGGCACTTTTGTCAACAAATCCTTTCACATTCATCCTTTCCTAACCAAATGACTCGTCATCTTCACCTTTGATTGACGTAAAACCTGACCTTTATGTGCTATATGTATTGTACATATACTAACTTTGTCACAATGATTGACGGCCTCCAGGGACATTCCAAAGAATAACATTTCACTTACTATTTTGAGCCCACCTGAAACAATTCAAGGTATACTGTATCCTGTTTTGTGTAAACTTACGTCAGAATTGGCAGAATTCTATGTAAAGCCATAAATCTTTGATTAAAATGGCAGAAACACGAGAGGCGGAGCTACAGCTTGAGTTATGACTACTTTTTTTTGTTAATGTCTAATCTGCCATTAAGTGGAGGCGGAGGGGTGAGTGCAAAGTCGTCCACCGAAGTGAGCAAATCGGGTTTGCTGACTGACTGGCCAGCTGTTTTTCTCTGAAATCGTTCGGATTGAATTCTGTCGGGAAGAAAAAAAAAAGGAAAGGTGATAAACCTGTCAAAAAGCTTTTACCGTATGCCATTTGAATCGCCTCGTTCGCAGCTTTTATATGGACGGGATGAATTACAAGCTTAACTAGCATTGACATGATGTGGAGACTTAGGAAATGGAGGCTGAACGGTGCCCCAATGCCGAAGAAAACAATAAAAAGAGCAGGAATGCTATGCTCTAACATATCGCTTCCTTCAAAGGCGAAGTATCGCCTAAATAGGTGAACTGTGCAATCGGCTTCATATCAGGTTGTGCCTCCGATAGTTCTGCGAAAAAACCGTCAAAAAATCAGGTAGCCCTCGGTAGATAAAATTGTTTTAACTTTGTGATTCGGCCAAGGTAACAGGGTAATCAAAATTGGGTGGGGTAGACAATTTTTGATTTTAGGTTTTGATTTCCATCCTCATGAGATTGATTCCATTGGCTTGATTCCATGAGCGTGAAATTCATTAAAAAGACCTTTTCCAAACTGGGCCTTTACTTGTTAGGTTATCATTTTTTCCTCATAAAGTTGCATTTCACCAGTTTCCACCAGAAAACTTATACCGCTAGTTATCGGTTTTCTTCCCTTATCGAATTCTTCATAGCATTATAACGACACACGATATTTTTCGATACTTCTCACTAAATCATCAAAAATTGCTCTTCAAATAATAAAAATTAGCACTTTCTCGGCAAGTTCTCTTTTTGACTAAACTCGAGACTAGTTGTACTTCAAGTGGTCAGAAATGTCAACACATAAGTGAAATAGGCTTCATTGTCAAGGGTACAACCCAAAAAAGGCCCTTTCGATTCAGAGTCGACCATTTCGGTAGCAATTCCGATCCCACTGACGAGATTCGCTGAGTGCTCAGTTGAGTTCGATGAGGGAAATTTTGGCCTCTACCAGATTCATTTGGAGTGATGGGGGGTATCTAAGGAATTTCTGCCGAATTAAACATGAGAAAAAGAAAAGGAAAAAACAAAAAATTTCTGTACAGTTTGTAATGAAAATAAACGGTTATTACAAAAAAACATATGAACTTCTTCAATAACGCTCCTACTTCTAGCCGATTTTGGTGCTTGGGTTTTAAAAAGGCAAAACTTGGATTTCTTTTTTGTGTACTTCACATATTCAAGAATAGCTCAAAGCTTTCGACTTTCACCTGGAGCGCTCGTGAGGTTGCGTTGTAAGGAAACATCGGATAATGTGCAAATGATACTTTCCTCCTTCGTTCATCGATTTTCGATAAGTCTACTGAGGGTTCAGGACCTCACTGGTAACCCCCTGACCATTTTGAGTCATTTATGCTTTGCAAGATCTGAGTCTACTGAAGCTGGTGATGATTACTGATCTCTTCCCTTTGTCTTCCTACCAGTTAAGCTGATCTTTGATGACACCGCTTGATAACAGATTAACTTTAACAGTAAGCATTTATGTCAATATCAATTAGTTAAGTGGAGGCTTATCCCTCTTTGCTCTAATGGAAAACATAAGCTCGACCCCCATACGCCTTAACATTTTATTCAAGTATTCTCAGCAACCAGTGAAGTCCTAGCCATTTTTCGTATCTATACTTGAACCAATATCCTTTTATAAAGCCAATCCGTTCGCGTATGGATTATTTGTACCCAACTGATCCTGAGAGATTCCCTGGCTACAAAATGCTCACCTGGAAAGGGCGTTCATGTTGGCATTCGTCGTTACCTCGTCAACTGATGCATTTCGCATGAGTGCTTCAGATGAATTTCGATATGGATTGAAAAAGGGCTCCCCGAGTGGAATCGCTTATGGGAGCAATGGGATCATGAGAACGTGGATCGCCCAAACTGGGAGGAGTTTGAGCATTTTACCTGTTTCCCAGTCTATTTCTTGTCAGAATTCTGTTTTCTGATATTTCCGATAACAGATATCTTTCTTCCCAGAGAATCATGACGGGGATCAGCTCTATGATGGATGTACAGTGTCTGTTTTGCCTGCCATGCGTTCACTAGATACTGCTTCTTGATGCTTCTGACGTACTCCGATGTTGCTTCACAGCTTATTGCTGGACGACGTGTCGTTTTGGCAACGATGTAGAGAGAGTTTATTGAAGCGGTGAAGAAGAACGAGAATTAGTACAAATACCCTTCAGCATGTCTGATATACCACAGTTGTTTACATCTTTGATTCAATAACAATCACTATATCACCACTTCATTTCTACGGAACTCTGTGCTGACAACGGTAATGTATCGTACGTAACAACACCCTTTGCTTTGTGAACAGGGAGAAAGCCTTCATCAACACAGGCAAGGCTCCTTACCAGAAATTTTTTCCCTGGCGTGAGCTATGATGATGTTCTAAGAACAATTGTTACAGGAAATAGCTCTGTAAGATGGCCTCTCCCATTCAAATCTGACTCGCTTATGGCTCTTTTAGCCGTCCAAGTTCTCGGATGCAATTGTTCGGGCAAGCACCTCTACCTCTAACATATAAAACTGTAGGACCGCAACCCAGATTCGATGCTACAACGACGTCGGCATCTGCTGACCCGTCATCTGTCGCTCGAATCCCGTAGATCATCGCTTTGCTAGAGCGCCACCCTGCCAGCACCGTCTCCATTGGTCCTTCTCACAAACCAGTGTAGTCTGGAGAGCTCTCCTCGTTCGAGGTAACGGGGTATATGATTCCTTCGTTCACAGCTTTCGTGACAAGGTCTAATCATCACATACTATCGTCCTCGTTCATTTGACGTCTCGAGAGGTTCAATAGTAACATCTCAGGTCCAACGCTCAACACTAAATCGTGTGCGGGCAAGTGGTTTCTTAGCGCGAACAACGGCGTTCCCCGACCTCAAAACTTTGGAGTCCCTCTGCACTTACTTGTGGCAGACCTGGTGACTCATGCATGCCCTATTCTTTTGCATGGGTAGCAGCCAGCAATCAACTAGACTCGGAGCATGATATCTCTTCTTCTTCTTCATTCATGATGGACTGTACACCATTCCATTCTTCCTCATGTAATTACTTACTTGGCCATGTTTTGCACATGTTTTTTTTAAGCTTATTACGATAATGGGCTGCAGACAGTTTGATGTTGTATCGTAGTACAAATTGTTTGCTGTACAACAGCCAGAGCTTGAACCAACCTTTATCAGGGGAAATACGACAGCTACCTGCGGTTGTTGGAGAGTAACTGGAAGAGGAATGATCGCCATCGTTCCAACTCTCTTTTACTCAGGCAGTAACAAATCCACAACTAGTGATTGGTGTTGTAAATTCCATCTTTGTAACAAGCGATGATCCACCTTTACTGTTTCCACTATTTATTTGTTTATTTATTGATTTATTGAAAACGCTGCATAAGGCAAACGTGGGAGAGAACTGCTATGTATAACTAATAACACATTATAACCTAGTAAAAAAGCAAGATCTTTTTTTGGTATCTATATCTTCTTCACTATGAATGTCCTCTTCGATGCCGTTTATCCTTTTCCTTGATGAACTTACTAAAAAGCAAATAAGCTCAAACGTATTGTGTGAACAAATTTGGGCAGAGCTAACTATATTGGATGTTTGCTTGTTTTTATTTATTATCTAGCGTAGGTACTCTATGTTTCTTTGGTGTTTCCCAGTATTTTTGTCCAGTACTCCTGCGATTTGAGAAATCGAATCCGTAGTGGACCGTTCTGGTGTTCGCAGCTCTCGCATCTTGGCATCACTGTAGTCGTGTGTCCAACCTTCCTCTGTAGTACCAAATTTTCCTTTCTCGTTTATCCATAAGTGTGGTTTTTTAGTGACAGATTCCTTCAGTTGTGTAACTCAAAGGTGAACGAATCAATATCGAGTAATAGGGCCTATATCTCTTTATGTTATTCCCTATGTAGTTCTTACCTTTTGGTTCTCGTGAGCGAAACTGGTCGCCCTAACTGCTTTGCAGAACTTCTTGCCAAGTTTTTCAGTTGACCTTGATCGTTTCTCTCAAATCTATGCAGGATGATTCGAAATTGGTCGAAAAACAATTTCAAAGCAAAGGTCCCGGGATTCGGAAAAAAATTCTCTATGTCAACATTTCATTCCTTGCGAGAGTATGATATCCTCGGCTGTCGCCAGTCAGCAGATTGTTTTTACTTGCTTTTATTGTGACAGTGATGAAATTCATCCATTTCGTCCGTCAGTAGATTATCCTTTCAATATGTTCAAAATGTTCGACAGCTGACTTAATTGTTTTGCTGTAGCAACAACGTTGATTGGTAAAAACCTCTCTATTGTCGGCTCTATTATTTGATCAGTTCGTTTTTCTCACAGGTTTGAACCTGGCTTTAGATTTGAGATTTGTCTCTGGAACCATGAATGCCTGAGATACATCTGCAGGTAAACTGTTCCATAGAGCTGTCATCCTACCCTCAAGCTCTTTTTGGGAATTAGGTCTTTGAGAGAAAACGCCCCTTACGATTTGGAAAGTCACTCGTTAATATGTCAGCGAAGACTCGACTGATAGTAGGGAACATCAAACCATATTCCTTCTTGGTTGGGAAAAGTATAATATATCACTAGGTCTTACTGTGTCCTGAATGCCAGGGTATCCTTACCACATCATCCTTATCAAATTGCGCTCACATTTCGAAACAAAGAGGGAAGTGTTCAGCTATAAATGAGCCCCCTTAATCGTTGATGACTTTTTACAGAAATCCTGAGTGCTTTAAACCTTTCTCAGATGGTTACCTACCAATGGGCATGTGTAGAACACATAATCTTCAATTGCTTCGTGTTCAGAACATCGTAGGAACACATTGTATTACGAGGAAAAGTTTCACAGTGAGCATTTTCTTTCCTGTTTTCCTTTTTCCAGCTTCTTCCCATTCTTCTTTCCACTTCTAACTGACTCTTGAACCGAACCTCCTTCAACCTTGCGCGATCCTATGCTGTAGGTCTCCTCCCTGTCTTTCTATATCGTTCCTTCATTCAAGCAGATATGCCACCCTGATCTTCTCGTAATTGTCAACCTTTGAAAAGGTTAAACAACAGAGTTAAGCTTCTTATACAAGCTGTTATACAGTCTGTGGCGATCTTGTTGATGTTCGATGCTGCCATTAAGCATGCCAAAGACCTAATTTTGCATAAGACTGCGACGTGTCTTAGCGCTGATGCTGTCAGGAGTGAGGGGTGACACAAAGGGGGCCTCACATGTAGTTCACAATGTCGCTTTCGCACGGTTTACAGGGTGATTCTCAGAGTTTATGTTTTTGTTCTTGTCGTTCTTCAACACAGTCACCCCAACTAGTTGCAACAGTAAGCATGCTAGGTGAAAATGAGCCACGAAAACAGCGAATTGGAACCACTGTAGAGGATTCACTTTGCTGACGTGTTGTTCTCAAACAATCTCCAAATGTAGGATATACCACGATCGACTTTCTTTTAATCTTGGCATAACCTTTGACTGATATGTATGTAATTTGCTGCAGCCTTTAAAAGATTATAAACTTTATTGGGCTAACGTTTCAGCGACTTCGCTCTCGTCAGAGCCTGAAAAAGTCGAAAAACCATTGAGACAGACTCTACAATAAGGCGAGATAACCCCAAGACAGTTCTCTAGACTAGAGACCCCTCGAACCCGGTATACAAGAGGCTTACCTTGATCTAAATCGCCGAAGCGTTAGATCGACCACCCAGTGTTTACAGTATGCGTACAATGAGCAAGCCTTCCTCCTTTCTGACCTCACCGTAATCTCAAAATTCGCAGAGGTCGAGAAAGGGCGCGAAGTCACGGGTTAGGGCCGTGCGCTCTTCCTTCCTAATAATTTGCGGGTCTCTAGCTGCTATTAAATTAGTAATGGTTTTTCGACTTTTTCAGGATCTGACGAAGGCGAAGTCGCCGAAACTTTAGCCCATTAAAGTTTATAATCTTGGAAAGGCTGTAGCAAATTACATACATATCAATCTCCAAATGATCAGCCAGAGCTAGCACTTGTACGAATAGATGAGAGGGAGCGTGTAGGCAGTGATCGGTGCAGCCACGGTTTTCGGCACATAAGTCAACATGACTAGAGTGAGACGATCTCGGAGACCGACGGTAAGAATTTTTATTCCTATTTCGACATCCCTTTTATACCGCTCATATCACATCCTTCGCGAACATCTTCATTGTTCTTGGTCTTCGCCGCTGTGAGTCCTAATTCCTTCTGTTCTGGCATTAACCTAAAACGGTCCTTCCGTTTCGCCATTACCCTAAAACGGTCTAGCCACTCTCCCGTGACAACTAGCATCGTCATAGCTTAGCTTTTATCCTTCACACGCCTTACTTCACCTAAACCATAATCGGTTTCCAGCGTTTTTGCGTTTCACTTATCAGGTCCTTCAAGATATTCAGCATAACTTCCATGCTTCTGATCACCTTTCGCTTTTAGCTCATCCATCCCAGCAGTAGCACATCTTTTGATGACAGTCGCCTACCCTTTCTGGTTTGTTCTTTAACTCTGGCCTTCGATCCTATAACTGTCTGTGTCCTTACTCCGGCACCGGAGACTGCCTATTGAAGTCCGGAACACAACGTACTGAACTAAAGTCTACATGAAGCAGTGAGGGACTGTTTGCTGAACATTTATTGTCTGTCCATTCCTATACATAACTATCTCTTTGTATCTTCATCCACAGTTGAGGGTTTTGCTTATGCTCATCTTCGACGCTACAGCTAGGTGAACTATAGCAAGATCCTGTGAGTATTTTGATTAAACCTGTGATCAAGATGACAAACAAACTTCTATTCGACTTACATTTCGGCCTTTTTGCCTTCGACAGAGTCTTGAAAGACGACCGATCTTGTTTTTGACCACTGCTAAACTCTAGTCAGTGGTGTTTCAAGCTCCTCAAACTCTTGAAGGAGATGCTACTCATTTTTTATGACCCTCATCTTTCGTCCTCAGGAACCCAGGTCGAAAGGTAGGCTCGAAGATAGTCAATGTTCCGGATCGTTTGGATTTTTCAGAATCACTGGCGCTTACCTGCAAGTGAACGGTACATGCATAGGGGATTTACCATTTATTGGTTCTTGTAAAGCTGTAAGGCTTCCAAACGGTCTCATGGCGCGCGGGAGCTACACGACCCATTTTGCCATCTGAGCAACGGTTTACCTTTGTTGATATCATTCAATTGATTGAACTCTATACGAGGCTTAGAAAAACTTTGTTGGGCAACGTTTTGGCAGGTCCGCCTTCATCAGAGCCTGAAAGAATAGAGGTTCACGCTTAGTCGCGGTTTTTTGTTTCTCTAGTTGTCATCCCTTCATTCTAGCGGTAAGCATGTTCTTATCTCCAGATGCATACTGCGTGTGTTACAGCAGGACAGCGGTAGAGTTGCAAAGGCGACAAGCTGTTGTTGCGGCTTCGAGACAGGGCACTTTAAGACTTCGAACTTTATCTTTTTGCTGTCCTCGTTTGCGGAACGATCTCCGTAAACCTTTATTGCTAAGAGATGGAGTGAAAGACCATCTTTATCCAGTCAAATTTCAGAGCTATTTATCGTTTCCAGGTACTTGAACCGTTTGGAGCTTTTGAGTTTTTCAGTGAATGAGCCCCAACTCTACTAGTATATTAAAAATCTTCCCCAGAAACTCGATTCCAGGAAGTCACCAGAAAATCAACTTTGTTCTCGCACCTCGCTCCTCTTAATCTTCTGAACAATAAAGGACGACTGAGCTGTTGTAGACAGTAGCAGGCCGTGCAGTACACGATGACTCTCCCATCTACAAAGGAGAACTTCAAAGTTTGCATCCGCCGTTGTTGTTTTTCGTCGACTTTCTCACACAGATTTGAAGCTCCTCGCGCTTTTCTTCGCTCCTTTTTTGGGCTACCATTTCGCATTTGGTATTTATGTTGATGGCTCACTTATTCACGTTTTCTCTGGAGGACCCATGACGTACTTCCGCGCACTTGATCCTTGCAATTTTCTTTCTTTTCTAAAATGTGGAAGAATAATCTCATCCTAGAAGTTGTTCGTTGGTGTTACATAGGATGACTTTTGGTATTCGTCAGAATGACAAGTGTGTTCTTGAATCTCCCTACATAACTAAAGATAGTCTTGTCAACCATCTTAGGTGATTACGGAGTGGGATATGGATGTGTATCAAGGATAACCTGATTGTCACCTTGGCCGAGAATCTCTGAGCACCATACCGTCGAGCGGCTTGAGTGACCAATCCAATTGTAATGAGCGTCCAGCCTTTTTGACGCATGCCTTCGAAGAAACATTCGTTGCCCCTATATGTGAAATCAAAGTTTTTTAATTGTCTATCAAAGGATGCCGGTGGGAGTAGAAAGTAGTTCTTGTATAGGAACCATGATTCAGGCGGAAAAACTGTGTAATAATATGAACAATGTTTGGCCAGAAGAGATCGTCAAATTTAATTGAGAATGGTGTTGCTTTGCAACTTACGAAATGCTGATTCCACTTCGTGAAATCCACGACAAAGACGGCGTAACCCAGCGTCAATTGCGGATTAAGGGAATTGGCCATGCTTTCAAGACGTGCCGGTAACTCAGATCACTCATGGTCCTTGATTGGTACTGTATATAGGGGGATATGCAGTCCACCCCTAAAATTCCTAGTTTTCACCATTTTACTGTAATTGTCCTTCATTTCCTGCATATACATGATCATTACGCGTTTCTTTGGGGTATTCAGCACATCTAGTGTTGTTTGTAGTGTTCGGCACATTAGCATTTCCTCCTTGGTCGTTCCATCGCTGGGTGTATTGCCATCCGATAGTCAAACAAGAAGTCTCTGACCATCATCTCCTCTACAGTTTTCCAACTTTTTTCCTCTCTGTAACCTTTTTGAATGTTCGCACAAAGCATTCAAATCCACCATTAGAATCATGGTGATACGGAGAGCGATGTCGACCCTCCTTCCTGACAATATTCCTTGAACACTTCAGCTATAAATCGTGTTCGCTTGTTCGCTGCTGTCCTTGGTAGTGCTATTGTGTTAGTCCCTATGCTTGTGCAGCTGCAATCAAGGCAGTATGAACACTTTATTTGACTGACGCTCCGGATTTGAGCCCTAGAAGACAAAGCAAAGCAATGTCACAACATAATTCAAGGTTCTCAAAAACGTCAGAACAATTGCCACTAAATTGGATTCATACTAAATTGAAACAAGTGTTATGCAAAATGTTGTTCTTGTGCCGCACGAGCTTTTCAGGTAGAACAGTTCGTTAGGTTTAAAGGTGACATGCAACTCACCTCGAATTGCATTTTCTGAAAAAGACAATTGCTTGAAAATGTTATGCGGTTCAACCTTCAAAAATTGTTCTACCTAGAAACCTCGTGCCGCACAAGAATATCGTTATAGCAAAGAGACAAATAGAGATCAAAACAACAGAGAAGTTGGAGAAAATGTTATGTCTTGCCAATTCTTTCTTTATAAAATTAATGACAGGAGGCAGTGACTCTTTACAATTGTTTTGCCGTATCAATGAGCTTGATAGGTGGTACTCTTCATTATCGGCCTTCATTATGGACCCGATTAGATGGTTTCCTTGGAAAACCAGTCAGTAAGTGGCCAAACAAATTAACACTACTTCTACTCATTATTGATTGCTACTGTTAGTTATCAATTACCACTACTGGTATCAAGCAGTGGGGAATCTGCTTTTGAGAAAATCATGAAAGTTGAAAATCAGAAAAGTGTCAGGCCGATAATGAAAAGCTCTACATATCAATTTCGTTGGCACAACAAAACAAATATAACTCGTAAAATTTACCTCAAAGGCACAGTTCACGATAAAAATGGTTTACAGGGATTCTTTCCAGAATGAACCTGACCCCCATGAAGGGCACGTGGGACGTTGTCGGGTCGAAAAACGAACTCGACAGGGAGTTATGACGACTTCAAATTTACTTGACTGACGTACACACCTAAAATTGACCATATTACGGCGACCTGATGAAGTCACACTATTCACAATGCAGCAGCAGAGGGAGGAGAATATTACGCTCGCTTGGGGGACACCCAGAGGGTTGCGGATACGCAATCTCGTACAACCACTTTCCCAATGCTCTTTTGAAGCCTAATATTTCTTAGAATACGCCGAGCTTTGCGCTTTTTTGCCATTTTTACATTCTTTTGTATCGGAACTTCCATCAATTTACTTAAGCTGTTCACCTAAGTGATATCATGAACTGTGCCTTCAGACTGGCTCAACATAACGTAGTTAATACATATATTGTTGGTCCTACCAGTGCTGACCATTTTCTCTCGTCGATAAAGGAGTAGCAACTGAACCTGTCTCTCCACGGTGTCCGCCATCCTTACGCAGCAGCAAAGATCCGAAGTGGGTTTGCGGAAGATGTAATAAGGTAAACAACAACAGCAACAAAAACAACAGACCCACCTATTCGAGACATGAAAAGAAGAAAATTGCAGCTAATCTTCCTCATCCTCACCACGGACAATGTTGTCAGTATGACTGGATTTACATGACCAATCATGTCTGATCACGTCTGTCACGTTTGATCACGCAAATTCTGTTATGTCAGGAATATCAGGGATAGATATAATTTACAATTGTTTTCTATCTCTGTATCGAGTATTTAGGAAGTAAAGATGTAGCGGGAGCCTCGCGGCGGTCGCGCGACGATTCCTTGCTAGATGCCTCGCTGCGCCCCTAGACGGACCGGGACCTTTTGTTGGATTTGGTCTAGGCGTACGGCTTTTGGGCGCGACGAGTACGCCATGCCGCTTGCTATGTACGTATTGTACATTTCCTCTGTTGTGATAGCAACCTTTTTTTCAAGCCAGTACTACTTCTTTGCTCGTTGTAGAAATGTGGTTTTTACCGTATATTGCTTATGAGGAGTTCATTTTCTTTTTTTGGAGGCTTAGGACAAGGCGGAAGGTTGTGATTCTTTTTGTCTCACCCGGCACATCCCCCCTCCTTTCCTTGAACATTCGCACACGAAATGATTGTCTTACCACATTTCAAACACAACTCGAACTCGTCCATGCAGCCGTCAATCTCGCGCACTTTCGAGAACTTCAGAGATTTCTGCTCTGTACTCTGCCAGTGAATGCACTTTTTTGCATGGATGAGTACTTGTTTCTTTAAGCCTGATCGGTTTGATTGCCGGCATACCGCTCTTTGCCGCTTCGTTTCACCGAAGGTTCGTTATCGCACATCATCTCCAAAACGTGATCATGTACGAGCAGCTACGAGCGTGTCCAGTACTTTGAGCAAATTTCCCTATCCCCTTTATCATGGCTATTGATTCCGCTCATTACTCTTGAAACAGTTTTTTGTTTTGTAAATGATCCTTTCAGGATGACGCCATGCTGCTCAAATTCTGTCGTAAAGTACAGCAAGCACTCTAACAGTTGTCGCTGGTCTCAGACCTTGCTGCTCACCGCTGCTTCTAGGCGTGCTTGACAAATAACTTTAATCTGTCGAAATATATATATGGTATTGTAATCGCAGAAATTCCTTCAATAACGAGTAATTACCCTCAATCACTGCATATATAGATATGTGTGTTCCTACTGCCAGCCAAATCGTTTCCTCGGAGCTTCCAGAAAGTAATTGAACTTTGCTGATTGCAAAACCTTGGGATTGTACTACTTGCCTCCCAGAAGGCTCGAAATATTGCCAAATTCTACCATTTTACCTTCAAAAATAGTGACAAGGATAGCGGGTTACCGTATCTGCGCTTATTGTAGTGTTCTTTACAAGTACCGTCCACCTATGTATGACGGACTCTTGCAACGATGCACTTTCTGGCCCGATGTCGGCTGTAAGGGCAAGGGAACCCTCAAATGTTGCGTAGATTCTTTTCGCATACTCATAGATATTAGTATTCGTATAGCGTATCCTGGACTCAGTCTATCGTTTCCAAAAGATGAGTGAACACTTCCGAAACGGAGTTGCATTTCACCTTCAAAGCAGTGGGATCTCATATAATTGGCGCAGAGCGGATGTATGCGTTTGGATTAGTATACTCGGTACAGTCTCTTTGAGAGCCACTGGTATCCCCTATTCGATGGTGGCACGCCTCCTGATCCAGCATGAACGAGAAGCAAGAAAACAGCAGAAAACTCGAAGGTCAAGCCCAGGGAAATTCTAGTCACCGGTCTGAAGGAATGGGCTGGGTTAAGGACGACGGCGCGCCTACAGTCAAAGGCAGAGATGGTAACTTACTTCAAGCAGGAAGCGATCATTACCTCAGGTAAGGGAAAATGGGGCTTAAAGGCACTGTTTACGAAAAAGTGGTTTTGGAGATTTGCACATGGTTTGAATTAGAAGCCCCCTCTGAAACCATTTGTGCAGGAATGAGGTCGGAAAACTGCTGGATAGGGCACAATAAGGGGCCGGAGAGGTATCCACGGTCGCCCTCCGCCCCTCGATCGGTGTCACGTTAGACGAGTGTCGAGACGACACAGTGTCATGTAATCGCGCCAGGACCCACCCTGAATTGCAAACTGGCAAATTGCCAAGGACGCAATGTGTTACATGCTATTGCAGACAACACATTGCGTCTCTGGCAAGTTGCCAATTTGCCGTCCCTGGCAACTTGCCAACTTGCCCGAACACTCTCTAACCGACGTTCTTTCACTGTGAAACTCGTCCAACCCCCTTTCCAGCTCTTTTTTTGGCCCTTTTTTATTCTTTTTGTTCATCGTTTTTTGCGCTTTTTTCGTTGTTATCGCTTTATTCTAGAGTAGTTCTATCAATTAGCGTCAGAAATGGGTACCCTAACTTTTTTGTGATAGGTGCCTTTAAGTTCCTATTGCATTAGGCTAATACCAAGAACAGAATGTGGTGAATACTAATCTGTTTACTTCCGGAGGTAGGGGGTGGGAGCAGGAAAACTGATGGAGGACGTAGTTGGTTTATCAACTTCCTTGTCAGATTAGGAAAATTCACAGTCCAGCTGGGTCTGGACGAGTTGCTCTTTCCAATAAGAATTTCTCTTTTTCATATGATCAGCTGATGGTTCAGATCATTTATAGGTTGGGAGAGGGATTGCTGAAATTATTTCAAATCAGTTTTTTCCTGAATTCTCGAATTTTCAATTGGTATTCATTTCAGTAATTATATTCGTCGGGGGGAGGGGGGACAAGTACAACCGTTGCCCCGTTGTTAGTTCGGCATTCGGCATGCATGAGAATGTATTCATGGGCGAAACGATTTCGGAGTTCTTACCAATAACTATTACCGCTCGTCTGGAGAGGGGGGCTCAATTCAATTTGGCTGCAATTTCACCAAATTTCTCACTTCAGCTCCATTGATCCAGTGCATAGCCTTTTGATACAGCTATAGACTTTTCTTAATCTTTCTTGGCGTTGAAAATCCTTGAATCTAGCCAATGATCCCGAAATAAAAGTCTAGGTCAACCTCGACGAAGGGGAGTGGTTTATCATGAGGGGCGTGGCTGGTGACAGGTTTCAAGAGCTATAAGTGGACAAAGTGGAGTGGGTTGAATGGTATTAGAAACCTTCTAGAAACGTAAAAGTGGGGTATAACAATGGGAATTGTTTCAACTTTCCTTCGTTACCATAACTTGCATAACTCAATCTATATCTAGTCATAAACTCGCCAAAACTTTTCTGGATACTTCTTTCTTTAAGAATTTCTTGCCGAAACGATTTTTCATCTACTGTCCATATACGACCTCATAAGCCTCTACGTTCATTTATAGTTGCTTATGACGTAGTTTATCCTTCATTACCTTTCATCACAAGCTGCGCCCTCGAGGCCATTACCAGGACAGATTAGAGATACAAATTGCAGTGGGAATTTTCCCAAGCATAAAGGACTATAAGGAATTTGTGACTCTTAGGGAAGTGATAGTTGGCCTTGTCATGAGTTTGAAAGAAGGCAACAAATTCCTAGAGTTTGTAAAGGTTGGCTTCTCTCTCATACTTCTCTCCATTTCCTTCAAAAACCTATATCAAAGGGTATACCAAACAAGCTCCCATTAGCGGCATCTATGCATGTACCGTGGAGCAACCCATTCAAAAAGTAATCTGCTATGTTCACAGTAGAAAAGAAAGTTTGAAGCTGGGATATTGTGACCAGTTCCCCTCGTCATAGCGTAAAAATCTTGTCTGCGGTAACTCGTCCAAATGCTCCATTCTGTCTCAATGATCTCGTCCAATGCTGAGAATGAGCTGATGTCAAAAAAGATTTTTTTTGCACGTGTTCCATTTCATTCAAAGTTTCACGCCATGGTGTGGAATATTTGTTTGTAGTACTTAATTCCTTCAAACGCTTCATTGGCACAATTCTTACCATTTGTTCGGAATCATTCTTTCACTTCCGGGCTCACTAATCACGCACGAAATCGGTAATCATTCCTCTGATCTAATGGTAATAGTTTTTTATTCTGCCTTTACTTTTTTATTCTCTTACATTTTATCAATCTTTCGAATCAAGAACTCCCCAATTGCCCACAGTGCTGTTCAGAATCCTTCGCTCTTGTTAGGTCTCCCACTCAAACTATTCCGATTATGGAAAATCGTCATCGTCATCGTGGGAGAAGTGGACTTTTCTGTGTCAAGTTTTAAAATATACCGATTAAAAGGAAATTATACGAGGTATTCCATTTTTCGTGAATCAAACTGTCTGGATGAATTTATGCTGACACGAATCAGTAAATACTCCATGAGTGCTCCGAACTTTCAATCGTTTCTATGATACCGAAGGCAAATAGCAGACCTGATCAGTTGATGCTAGAGGAATGTTTTTTTTGCAATTTTACACCTTTTCCCAGGTTCAACAAAACCTACTTCAATCGTTGCTCAAGTTTCCTTCTGAAAGAAAAACAATCACACTTGAAAACAAAGGGGGCTCTCACTTGTCACGGCATGGGACGATTGCCCAAACATATGTGGGTGGTGTAGCGAAAACTGCTTCCGTTTATGAAAGAAGTTTCTAGAAACATTTTTGATCTATGGTCTTCTGAAAATTTCTCCAATACTCATTCCCTTTTTTCCTATTAAAATTTGTATTTCCTATCGATTTTTTAAATCAATACAGATATATTGATTTCAACATTTTTCTCCTATTTTCGAGATGAAATGGCCTCAATGTTTGGATTATGTAGGACAGCCCCTTCTATGGATGAGGGCTCAAGGAGCCTAAAGACCTGGAAGGGCGATTCCCAATCGACACGTTCGCAGATGCGCTAACATCCGCAGTAACCTAGTGCTGTGGCGTATGCAGTCCAACCTGTACCTTTTCCAACCCCCACGCCTCCGCCCATCCAAAATTTCGCTTACCATCTCACTTTTCGAGAGTCGTTTAGACGACTATCATTTCAAGTAAGCGAGGAGGGCAGTCAATATTGACGTCAGACCAGTTCATGAGGTTTTCGAATAAAACCTACATCAAATTCCCAGAAGGTTTCCTCAACTCGTCAGGATTCTTTCTCACGGGCCACATCTTTTCCCACAGAATTTCTATGACTTTAGAAAATCTTTTTGAGGAATTTCCGAATAAAGAGTGAATTGGGCAAGAATTCTTAGCTGGTGATGACAGCAGATGTACGGTTCGTGGAAGTCCCGCCCGTTCCCTCTCGGCTTATATTAGAGCTTCTCGAGCTTTCCTGGCTTTTCTCAAATTCTTTTTCAGATTTCTCGATACAGAGTGCTATGGAATCATGTTTTAAATGTCAATTTGTAAGGATTTACGACTTTTCGTGAAACAATCTGATGTGAAGCTTCTAACTGATATTTACCGATAGAAGTAATACGGGGAAGGTATGGCCCGCATCGATGAGGTAAGCATGATAAAAATATAAACCATACAGAACTTTTTTTTCAAAGTAATCGGGACGAAAAAAAATTCTGTATGGTTTATATTTTTATCATGCTTACCTCATCGGTGCGGGCCATACCTACCCCTGCATTACTTCCTATCGGTAAATATCAGTTACTACAAGCCCCTCGAATGGGTTACTATATTTTTGGCAAACCTTGTCGATCATCCATTGCCTAAAGTCGTAATATATTCAGATTTTTGTCAGCTTGTCCGAGGGACTCACTCTCTTCTATTGAATCTTGAATTCTCAGTTGATTCCGATTGATCTCCACTGCCGCTTCCCTCGAGAATTTTCCAAAACAGAATTTCAACGGGAAAAATGCAAACACGAGATTTTGTTTTTTTATAGGGATTATTTCTTCATCCTTTTGTTCAGTCACCTTCCAAAAGGAAAAAAACTACTCTCTTCTCTTGAAATTGTGTCATTTGAAAGGAAAGCGCATAGGCTTTTTCGGAGGATTACAATATTACGCCTTTGAACTTATAATCATATTCTTTTCTGCAGTTACGGTAGCGTCGCCTGATTGATTGCTGCAATTCCGTTCATACTTGTTTGTGAAACCGCCACCATCGCTATATATCTTTACATGTTTATTTTATCATACTGTCGCAGCGCCCTACCGTAATTTACCGTATTCCGTGGTTACATCTTAACTGTTGTAACGCAGTGGCCAGCCAGTTTTCTCTGGTTATCAAAGATTATCGATCGATTTCACTAAAAAATTCAGCAATTCAGATGCGATGTTAATGCAATTATGTGAATGACTTCATTAATTATCAACGACGATGACCGATCCGACGACAAACACGCTCAATACGTCTGCTATGCAGATCGTCCGTAAGTAATGATCGTAATCAACCACGGCTCTCAAACAATCAATTTCAATCAATAACTTTTGCTTAAGAAATTCATCACTATTCTATGGGTGTGAACTCGTCTGAAGTCGATAAACTCTATCAAGATGACGCCGTATGGATTATTACCAGCAGTTTCATCATATTCACGATGCACTCAGGTTTGTGGAGAATCGATTGTCGATCGTTTCTAGCTCTGATTAATATTCGAGTTTATTGTTTTGGATGCTCCGCTTTTGGTGAAAACAATTTAATATGAATAATCAAACTCTTCGCTTCTCAGATGAACAACCAGGTCATTTGTTTCGGGTGTTGTAGCTGCGTCAATCTAGAGGATTACGCAAGTACTGCAATGATCCATTATACTGTTCCTAACTTATAGAAAGAATTGAAGTGACCGCGTCGCGACCGCACGCGTCAGTGACACGCAGAGTCTAGAACTGATCGCGAAATCGCAAAATAAGGCCAATTTTGACAGCACACTATGCCAACGACTTTCTTAAAGCTTGTATTGACTCTTGTATACTACCTTTGACTACATTTTTCAATTTTATTTGTCGTCCCCACTTTTTCCGCCAATCTAATTCTTAGTTGATCTAATATTTCCTTTTCCTTTTCTAGGCCTCTAGAGTTTATTCGGTTCACTTTCTCAGGATTGGTTTTTTCTTCAAAGAGCAGCTAACTAGCTATAATTTGATTGCCACTCGTAAATCCCATTAACATTGCAATGACCAATATTGTGAAAAACGTTGGTATGTTGGGTTTTAGAGCGATCGATACCGCCTTTTTTGGATGGACACCAGATTACCACCCTTTTTTGTAGTCCTTGTCTGCTGCACACAGCGATTTTTTTTCGAAAAGGTCACAAAAATACTTGAAAGGGGAATATCCCACGTGAATTTTCTGCTGGAGAACTATTTGTGAAGGAAGTAGGAGGTATTATTAAATCAAAGGGAGGGAGGGGGCTAGAGTAGTGCCAGTCAGCATCATTACCACCCACACGACCCTGGGATCCACTTATGGACCAAAATTAGTCTACGCTAAGCAAGTTTTCGATCCCTCCGGGGTCATAATTTGACATCAAACTCGTCCGAGTGGGTAGAATCACTGAGGAGTATATCGACTGTTGCCCGTAAGCCAATGGGAAATCCTTCCAATCGTCACTTCGGTTCTGAATTGAAGTGCGGACACAATTCATACAAACTCGACTATCGTCCTAAACCTCTTCTTTCAATATCAATATTACCTATGGGAGCAAATTACTCAGAGTCTTGAAAACCTGCCTGCAACACTTATACCCATGATGGGATCGAACCAGGCCGAATGGGTCAAGAATCTTTCACCGTAAGTGCGTGCAAGTTTCACTGTTTCATTCAGTCTTTTCTTGACGTTTTTCTGTGAATTTCTCGGAAGTCTTCATGTTGTTTGTCACAATCGAGCCGACAGGCCGACTTGCAAGTAATTCCTATGGGAATACTCTTCAGAGCTCGTGAAAAACTACTCGTCATTCAAAAGACCTAGCTGTCACCTAAAAACGAGAAACTTGTCGACTTTATAGGATTACCAATGCTTCATTGAAAACGAGAAGAATTGCGGAGACACGAGAAGCCTGGTAGGGGTGTTTCATGTAGAAAATGACTTTCAAAACTTTCAAAGCTCCCTGAATGACCATCCGCTTGACCGTTGAAGGATTTCGTAGCCCAGGAGGAGTTGTGGTAAAAGAGAACACTATTATGTCTTCCTGGCAATGATTGTAGGTTAATTAGCAGTCCAGGTATGTAAGAAAGTGTTTTCCTCACGTTGGAGTTTTCGACAGAAACTCCCAGGCATTGCAGCCGTCAGTCAAATTTGTGTCTCTCAGAATGAGATCGAGCTCAGATAGCTCAGTATAAGGACTAGTAAAGCTTGGTTCATGTGGTCGAAACTAACAAGGTTTTCGAGCTGTGCTCTCTTGGGTAAAATGCCCATATCGTTTATAGTCCCTCTTATTCCAAAATGAGTTGAAGAGACAGAGCTGGCCATTTTTGTCTAAATTGATAGAGAACTGCTTCATAATTGGACAGACCATTTTTAGGAGATTAATCCTTTCTACCCACTTAGGTAAGCAGACCTATGCATTTTTTTCCGGGGTGGGAATGAGGGTGGGGTTTGTAGAGGGGAGGGAAATGGAGCCTCATGTTGATCGGAAAAGATTTTTTATTAAATTCTGAATATCAGGGCCAAGACAGGCAGAACGAAGACAGACAGGAAAACATTTTTTGTCGTAATACAATTTCAACAGTGTCACGATTGTTTATGACTTCGATAAATTCAAATTCGCTGCCGAGCTGCGTGCCCACGCATTCGACTGGCTGTATATTGTAACGAGTTTCATGGTGAGATGTGGTTTAGAAGGAGTCTCATAATAGCAAGACAAGCTAGTGGGCCAGATTAGCAAATGTGATATTCATCCTTCTACATTGGCTTCGTATCGAATGATCAAGCCTGTAGAGATGAAGAATTTGGTTTGCCGACGTGATTTTCAAGCGGAAACTTGGTCAACTGATCAGTTTTGCTGCGGAAGCGCCATGAGAATTGTACTTGACTGTTCTTTTGGTTGTGCGTATACCCACTAAAGAACAACTGTTGCCCTATGCTTTGTGCATGCGTCCTAACAAACGCAAAAAGTAGTCACAGGAAAATTTCGGTAAGCCCGGTAAAGAGTAGGAAAGGCTTCTTGAAAGGGATCGAGTAGAATCTTGAAGGGCAATGAGGAGCTGTCACGAGACTGTATTTCTAAAAATTTATAAAAGTTGACTTTTTATTCTAGTCAATGCTTTCAGTACGATGCCATAACTACTTTCTAGAAGAATACCGAACTCAGATGCATTTGATGTGTTGAGGCCTACCTCCAGGAGATCATTCATGAACCTTTCTATTCCCTATCGACAAAATCTATTATTAGGAGGGGATTCTATAGGTATTTCACCAATGAAAATAAAGTGTGCGGTATCTTTTGCGTGCCGTTCTATCCAAAGATTCAGTGATCATTCAAGTACTTCTACGACTCCTAGTAGAAGGACTGGGTGCGTGTAAGGCGCATTCCTGGAAGTCAGACCCATTGCTTCTCCTTGTTTCCCGCATTTCGCCTACGTACACGTTTATATGCACTGATCTTACTCAAAAAACCACTGTCCGTAGCGTTGCTCAGTTGACCAAAAACCGCAGTTGTTTTTGAGGTTCCACACTGCAATCGTGAGCGGAGCATGAGTTGAATGCTCAACGATGGACAACTAGGAATGGGGACGGAGTGCAGTGCTCAACCACCGGAAGCATCACTAAGTTCCGGAGATTAGAGCGCGGAACTCTCTGTTCATGAATGCCAGCTATTTTTCTAGGGAAAATCCCCCGAAGCGGACTTTGAATATTATGCACCTTATGGCGAATTTGTAAGAGAACTTCACCTGCTATTGGAGATAGGCCATGCAGGTGGACTAAGAAAAAGTCCCTTAATATCTACCAAGCGATGCTAAGTGATGGGACTTTCAAAGAGTTTCGAATCAGGAGTCCCTTTTAAAGTTGAGAATAGAGCCAATAGATTCTGAGGCATGGACTCGAATTGCTCTGTTCATTCTCTCTCAAATAATCAGCAGAAAATAAATGAATAACTAATGAAATAAGCCAAAAATCATTAATCAAACATTCAGGTTTTGGTCTGCTTGAATCGGGAAGCGTATCAGCAAAGGATGAAGTGAACATCATGGTGAAGAATGTAGTCGATGTGGTGTTCGGCGGCTTATCGTACTGGAGCGTCGGCTATGGTTTGAGTTTCGGCGACTATGAACCGTTTCGTAACAGCTTCATAGGATTTGGACGATTTTTCTACGATCCAACGAGGTCAGTTCTGTCTTTTGAACTTGTTCCTAGTAACTGACAATACTGCTACAGGGCTTTCACTGGCCTGTAGCATAGGTAGGGCTCGAATCCGCCATTCGATGCTTCATTCAGCTTGGGATTTTTCAGCTCATGAACATCCCTCTGAGCCATCCACTATTAGCAGAAATTAATTTTTTATTGACGATGAAGAACTGCATGAAAAATTTGATCTTAGTTTTGAACAATTCACAAAATTGTTAAATTTTCAAGGGTTTAGGAATATGTAAAAATGGTATTCCCTCAGTTACATCGAAGCACTCGATTTTTTTCAATCCATTTCAAGATGCGCCATGCATCCGTCTGTGGTGCAGTGTTGCAGAGACAAAGTTGCAATATAAACTACGTAGAAAGCTTCAAACACACAACTACTCACGGTCGTACAGATTAGTATTATGGTCCTAACGGTCTGTTCTAACATCAGAACCATTCGCAATAGATGGATGGCCTATATAAGTCGAGCATGATTCAACCATGCTATCGATCCATAGCCCAGCTATTCTTAAATGTCACAAAACTTCTATCTTCTCTGTAGGAAAATTAATGAAGCCTATAGGCTAATAGATTGGGAGGCGATGAACATCGAGGAAAGTGAAGTAATAGGGGCTGCAACCAGAATCTAGCAATTTCGATCTTTGGACACTTAATGTCCTGAGGTGACCATTGAGCAGATGCCCTTCCTAAATTCTTTTTTCCAGTCAGTAAATAAGAACTCTTTGCAGTGAAGTGCCACACACTAGTTGCTTCTGAATAAACTGGAATCAGCAAAAGAAAGGGCATAGCTCATAGTGAAAATGTGGTTTCTAAACCACGAAAAGTGTCTAGTTTTTTCAGAGATGTGACGTCCGTTAATGAAGAAGGCTGGGCGTATGCAGCATTTCTGTTCCAACTGAGTTTAGCAACAACCGCATCTACAATCGTGTCCGGTGAGCTGTAATTTATTTGCATTTTTTGAGCTTTTATCCTCTCAGAGAATCTCTAACCAATTAAACGACTCCAGAGGGATAAAAGGCTTGGCCGACCCGGGTTCGGATCGGGAATCGATCACTTGCCACGTAATGTAGTAGTGCATCACTTGCCAGCATATCACCTCCCCCCAGTATCAATATCTTAAATCTTGAAGTCTTAGAGGCGTTAATCAAACCTGTCTGAGGGATGCGCCCCGCTTTCGACTTCCATTCAAAATCGTAGTGGCGTAATGAATGCATATGTGGCCTATACAATGAGATGCGATCGTTAGCCCATGTACAAGTCAGTGGTTTTATCCTACCACACGAGTCTGGTACCAATTAGCCGACCCCGGAGGGATGGAAGGCATGGTTGGCCTAGGTGAGTATCGATTCGAGATTCGAACCCGTACTATGCGTGTGGGATAGTGCGCCGCTTGCCACTACACCACCTCAGCCAGTATTAATATCTTCATATATCATAATATTAATAGTTTGGCTGTATTTTATATGTTCAAATTCTTCGATTAACTGGCCGCAATCGCCCGTAACTGTTAAGGTTTAGGCAAGGAATTAATGCACAGCATGAAAGACGGCCGTCCAGTTGGTATTCTGTTCACTAGCGGTACATTACCTCCAATGTTTTGCTACTAATTGCGGCTAACAACTTTGTTTTGAGGGAAAAACAAGTAGTAGCTGTGGTTCAATAACTCTCATAGGTGACGACGTTGAAAAGTAGGGAGACACTGATATATGGATATACAGGGTGTCCCAAAATTATTTGCGCCAAAGTTCAGTAATTTTTAAGGTAGAAGTAATCTATCAAATTCACATAACCTGTTATTAATTAGTTGCGTAAGAAGGTTTCCTTGCAATATGCATGGTATCTGATGTGAAACTCCCATTATCTTTCAGATGGAGGAGGCTCATTCGACGCCACTTGCAATCATTGACACGCGAGAGGTGGAAGGGCATTGTAAAATTCCTTGGGATTTTTGTAATAACCGTATAGGAGGCTACTAAACGATGTAGAGAAGAAGATTGAATCAGAGACAAACCAGGAAAGGTGGAAAGGTAGAATGTTTCTGAAGACAGGACTATTAAAATGGTCCGTCTGCCAATCGGTCGGGATCTTGGGGAACCCATCAAAAGGAAGTCAACGGGCACGGCTTACAGGAGTTATCGCGATGGAAGAATGTCATGCAGAAGCCTCACTACCATTCCTATCGTATGCTCCAATCCCGATCTCAACAGACTCTGCAGAGCCAAAAAATGCAGAAACTCGCAGACCCACTTGAGTGATGACACGCAACCCTTCGTCGTTTTCTCTGATCAAAAAATTTTTTACGATAAAACCATCCCTCAACATCCAAAACGTTCGCGCTCCGGAAACGAACATCCAGCGTGTAATATCTCACAAAAAGGTTGTTATCAGAACAGTAAAATGATGTTTTTCGAGGAAATCACTGGAAAGGGTGAGCCGCTCGTGGTTTTTTCGGTGCAGGCGTGAAAATTGACCAAGACCAGTACTCAAACGGCGTACTAATGGAAGTAAATAATACATTGATCCGACTACATTTCTGAAACATCTCATAGTCCTTCCAGCAGGACGCTACTCCAGCCCAAAGAGCCAAGCTTGCCCGCGAGTGGTGCCGACGACAGCTGCCCGGCTTCATTGGTGAAGAGGAAGGGTCATCCTATTTTCCAGAACTTGACTCACTTGAATCCCACGAATGGTCCCTGATTAGAAGAGAACCTGTCGAGTTTGCGGTTCCAGTTTGGAGTCTTAGAATGCAAAAGCTGGAGGACGGCTGGGAAGAAATGGAGAAGAATACCTGCGTGCCGCATGCGATCAAGTCGAAAGCAAACTCTGGCTTCTATTCGCGCTCACGGGGGATATTTTGAAATGCGACTTTAGAATGTTGTAGCACATAGTGTTAGCTAGCGTGCATAGAAATTCCATCGTATTTCGCAGTTGAGAAGTTTCAAATATATTGCTATAAATCGGCGCAAATAATTTTGGGACACCCTGTATGGATATGGAAATTCCTTATGTTAATTAAATATTTATACGTAAAACAATTTCTCTTGAACCATCTATCAGCCTATGAGTGAGCGAGGTGAACACAAATTTACAAGGAGTAGGGAAAATCAATCAAGCTCTGACTGAATGCTAAGCAAATACCGCAAAAATTGCTTCCTCTGCGGTTGCGCCGTGCATTCGACCTTCATTCAAAACACGTGTTGTAGTTGTTCATTTAAAGCTTTATTTTTATTTAATTATTTATAAATTTATTCACTTATTTACTTCTTTATTTATCTGATTGATTGATTATTTGTTGATTTGTTACCTACTAATTTGTTAATCTATAAGCTATGGTACTTAAGCTCTAGACGAGCTTATTCTATAATTGTAGTGGAGGACTAAGTGACAAGCTCTAAGCAGGTAAGGGCTACAAGTTGAGATCTAGGAACACTAGCAAAGAATCTGGACAGTTACGTGGGGGGGGGGGGAACTCATAGTGCGAAGTAACTGTTAAAGCTCGACGTAGACATCGGCTTGGACGATTTATTTAGTATAATTACTTGATATTTATTTGATTTATTTATTCAGTTGTAGTGCCAATGATACCAGCCAAGTACTTGGGTTAGATGATTCTAGAAGACTGTTTCAGACTCCAGAAGAGATGATTCCAGAAGACCGTTTTTTATGGTTTTCCATGAATTCCCTTTATTGCTTTGCTTCTCGTTTACTCCCAAACATCACGGAGTACACCATGACTTGCAGTGATGGCCCATTAATTTTAGGTGCTGTAGCAGAACGAGCCAAATTGAAATCATACATCTTACTTGGCTGTTTGGTAATTCTTATACAGGTAAATTCATCTTGTGCGAATGCTTTGGAGTGAAGTTTCTATTTGAGGATCTCTATTATCAACTATTTTTCAGGCGCTTCCAGCACACTGGGTATGGGACAGCGAGGGATTCTTCTTCAAAATGGGTGTTGTGGATTTTGCTGGTTGTTCAGCTGTAAGAACATTACTAAAATCTTCTTCATGAAGCATACCAAACCTATTCAACTTAATTTCCTTTGAGCCTCTTTTTTCTCCTACTATCGCTCTCATATTTCCATGACTACTAGGGTGATGATGAGGGTTTTAAGATTTCTCGTCCAACTTACTTGAGGTCTTACAGAGTAGATGCCTGAGTGTTTCAGAATCTGTTATGGGAGGGGGGGGGGGGGGGGCTTTATTTAGTCGTTCGATAAATAAGGGTCGTATCGGGGAAAAGGGCGATCGGAATGGAAAATGTTGGACAAACTCAAACGAGTTTCTTTCGAAGGATTTCCGTATGGAGAGCATAGCTCGTATGGTTGCCATCAGTTTGGAACCCAAGTTAACATGGGTCTCCTACTTTGAGAACTTTCGAATATGTATATGAAGGAGAGGTCTTCCCAACACCACCCCAAGTCGTGTATAAGAGCTCTTTGTCTTCAGTGATGATGTTTACAGGAAGTTACTGGGTAGACAATTTCAAAGTTTTCGGACACAGGAAATTTTTTGCCATTTTTTGAGCAGCCTTTTTTTCATCCCTTCACCATTCCAACCACTTCATGATTTTAAACGGAAGTCGAGTATATGGTGCTTTCTTCAAAGATGAGCTCAGTGCCATACGTTTCGACTACTCACCTTTTTTCAGGTACATATGGTCGGCGGAATCATCGGTCTCATCGCTACCGTCTATTTGAAACCGAGACGAAATCGCTTCAACGAAGACAGTGTGCATCAGATGAGCTCACCAACTAATGCCTTACTTGGTCAGCACTTTTGATTACTTATTTATTCGCTGTTTATCCTTTTATTTACTCTGTTGCAATCGCACCTCTGCCTTTCTGACAGAATGATGTACACGTATTAGGTTGAGTCATATGTCCTCGGACAAAGTGATAGCGATGGTTTCTAGAGATCGTGACTCGGGAGGAAGATGACGAAATGAGCACACGTGGCATCGTTGGATAGAGTATGAAAAGCTCTTCCAAATACATGCTAACACACCTAACTAATTCCTTCCCTGCAACCATGTCCCTGATTTCAAGCCGTCGCAACTCTATCTCCGCAACACCATCCTATTTCTTTTTTATCTGGTCAAGAACCCGCGGAGATCGATAGACGTATGGAGGAAGTTTACAAGAAGGTTGCTCCTGCTAGTTACACATTTTACAAGTGGCACACAAAGTTCACGCCGGACGACAACTCCATCGAGAATGAAGACCGAGACGCTCAATGGAGTTGGATTTGGACATGCTGCGGAGCCAGGTGAAGCCGATCCGTATCAAACTACTCGTAAACTGGCAGTCACCCTTGGGGAACCAGTACACAGTTATTGGTAGATTGAAGTCAATCGGCAAGGTGCGAAAGTTTGGTCGATGGGTGCATCATGCTTTGAAGCAGTATGATATGGCTTTTCGCGCCGACATGGCACTTTCTCTCCTCACGCTCAGGCGCAGGAAACGGTCAGGTGTATTCGTTAGTATGTATTTGGAAGAGCTTTTTATACTTTGTCCGACGATGCCTCGCCCATCCATTTTCGTCACCTCTTGCCCGAGCTATGATCTCTAGAAGTCATCAGTATCACTTTGTCCGAGCACTTATGACTCAACCTAATATGACCAATAAATAATCGAAACTGATTTGAGGTACATTTCTCCTTTGGTGGGGATGGTTCGGTATCAACGCCGGCTCTGTATGGGGTATTACTAGCGGCAGATGGAGGCTCGGTGCAAGGTAAGAATTTCCAAACACTCTACATTACAGCAGACTTGTTTTTATCTTCTCATCAACTTATTCCACACTTGATTCATTACTTTCTTATTTACCCATTTATTTACCAGTCTATTTAGACCTTGTTTACTTATTCTTCTCTTCATTCCATGATTTTTTATCTTCTATCCTTCCTGTTATTATCTGTTTAATTTTTTATTCAATTAACCGATTATTCATATTGATGTTCACTTGTTTGTTTTATTTATGTGTTCGATTGTTTATTTATTCATTGTTTTATATATTTATTACTGTTTTTCATCTAAGTCGTCAACTATTGATTTGCTAGCTCATCTGTTTTTTCTTGACTTATTCATCTATTAATGTTGAATCACTTTTTTACTGTGCTTATTAACTCTTTTATGCATTCATTCTATTGTTTATTTACACTTCGTTTTTCCTTATTTGTTATCTTATTACTTTGTTCACTGGAATCTTATTTAATTGATTACTAATTTATTCATGAACTCGTTTACTTATGAACTTGTAGAATCATTAGGCATCATTAATTTACTCACTTATTCAATTGTTCATTCAATTATTTATGTGTCTACTCCTTCGGTTGGGCGGAGGTGGTGTAGTGGCAAGTGGCGCACTGCATCACACGCACGGTCAGGGGTTCGAATCCCGGATCGATGCCCGCCTAGGCCAACCAAGCCTTCCATCCCTCCGGGGTCGGTGAATTGGTACCAGACTCGTCTGGGAGGATAAAAGCACTGACTTGTACATCGGCTGGCCACCGCAAGTCATTGTATAGGCCACATACGCACTCATTACGCCACTACGATTCTGAATGGAAGTCGAGTGCGGGGGCGCATCCCTCAGACGGGATTGATTAACGCCAAAAACTTTATCCTACTCCTTCGGTTAAGGGCGGAGGTGGTGTAGTGTCAAGTGGCGCACTATATCACACGCACAGTCAGGGGTTCGAATCCCGGATCGATGCCCGCCTAGGCCAACCAAGCCTTCCATCCCTCCGGGGTCGGTGAATTGGTACCAGACATGTCTGGGAGGATAAAAGCACTGACTTGTACATCGGCTGGCCACCGCAAGTCATTGTATAGGCCACATACGCACTCATTACGCCACTACGATTCTGAATGGAAGTCGAGTGCGGGGGCGCATCCCTCAGACGGGATTGATCAACGCCAAAAACTTTATCCTTTACTTTATCCTTTAACTCCTTCGGTTGCTTATGTTGTATTTTGACCCATTCAATTATTCCGTTAGTTTCTTTATTATCGCCTGGCTTTTTATCATTTTTCTCAATGCACTTACATACTTACCTGTTTACCTCTCTGTTTGCTTATGTGCTGACTTATTTATCTGGTAACCTTTTTTGATTTTTTGTTTATTTACCTGTTTATAATTATCTATATCTATTTGCCTACTTATTAATTTGTCTACTTATTTTCTACACAAAATACTTCTTTATTCGCTTGAGTTTATTGTTATACCCATCAATTCTTTTTTGGTTCTTTAGTTGTTTGGTCTAGTACTCAATATAATGAAAAAGATTCTCTTATCAATTGATTCTACCCCTTTCTTGGAAATAAGTAATAAATTTATTATTTGAATTAATGAATGTATTAATTAATTAATCACTTATTATATTTCTTAACTTTTTATAAAAAATTTAGTCATTCTTTTATTGTTTATTCAACTATTTATTTGTCAATACTTCTGAATATTTATTTGCATTATCACACGTTCCAACTCTTTGTTACAATAAATCAAATTTTGCTTCTGTCAAAAAAGTCTATTGTTTTTTCTATAATGTATGAGCGAAATTAAATTTCTTCAGTTACTTTGGTAAAGCAAGCCCCAACATTCCAGCTAAAATATTTTGTTTCAGAGCAGCCGTCGCCACTATAATGAGCTCAATTGGTGGCGGAGTAACGTCGATCGTCATAAGCTTTGCGAAGACGAAGAAACTACAAGTGAATTTTCTGATCAACGGGATTCTCTCCTCCATTGTCTCGATCACTGGTTAGTTGATTTTGATGGAGTTGAAGTCTTGCTAGGTAGGCCGCGACTAAAGTAGCGATAGGGTTTTTCAGAGTGCTCATAGTATGTATACAAAATCAAGTTTATTTTGAGAAACGGTAGGTAACAAGTGCTGAGCTGACTCCAAATGATTCAACCTGCCTTCAGTAATGATCCATTCAAATAACAGATGAATTTCAGCACTCTGTGCTGTATCACGGCCATGGCATGCATTGATCATCGGTGGTGTATCGGCAGGATTTTCGATTTCCGTGTTACCGCTTCTGGAACGACTCAAAGTAGACGATCCTGTTGGCATCGTGCCAATTCATCTCACTTCCTCAATTTGGGGTATGGCGGCCGTTGGTATATTCTGCGAAAGAGATCGACATTTGGTGAGTCCAGTAGCTTCGAGAACGTTCTTTTCAAACATCACAAGTTTGGGACCGTTTGTTACCGTAGTCTTTAGGATGTATACGGGAAATCCCCGTGCGGTTTGTACATTGTAAACTACAAATCACGACTACATTCTAGCAGCCACTTCTAATAATATGAAATAAATAATATTAGTGTGCGAATGTGTAATCACGAAAGTAAGAAGAGGGACCCGGAGACTTCAGTGACCTTGTCGTGAAATAAAATGCAAAAGACGTAGATCCTTACGGATAAAATGTCTCATTTCACGACACATATCCTAGTCACATATTCGGTGCATTAAAAATGAAATAGTTTGTGTGTAAGCTCACAAAGTCGCAGCGTGGGTCACCAACTACGTTACTATTTAATTATTATTATTATTATATTATTTACTATTTAATTACCTACGTTACTTCATAACCGCCTGTTCAAGCCTATCCCATAGCTGGATTAGTAAAAAGACAGGGTCTTTATTTTGTATGGGTTAATGATCTTCTACCTTGTCGGTTTCAGTTCGGTGCCACAAACGGACATGCAGGTCTACTTTACTCGGGTAGTTTTACATTACTCGGTGTACAGCTCCTTTGTACGGTAACCATTCTAGTCTACAGTGCCGCCTTTGGACTTCTTGCTCTTGTGGTAAGTCCGACAGTAATTTTATCCCTTTGAGCCAGCACAAAATACGCGTATTGATTGATTACGTTTCAGCTGATTAGCAAGAGTCCACTCGGATTACGTGTTACTGACTACGAAGAACAGATTGGTGCTGACGTTATCGAACATGGATTGGCTGGAACGAATGTGGCCAGATATGTCCTTGAAAAACCTCTGAGCACAAGGTGAGGTCCAAAAGTAGTTTGGGTGAGAAAATAAAGTAAAGTGCTTCCTTTCTTCTCCTTTTCTGAATATGAAATTATGTTCCCTCCCTCTATACCTCAAACCCAACTGAGAGGTTGACCATGGCTGAGCAGTGAGGGAGCTAGAAGGCAATCGAGAGGATTATCATATTCCTTCACCCCTAATGGTAGGGCTGTGACCGAAAGAAGCATGGACACGCCACTTTTACTTTGTACTTTTGCTCCTTTTGTAATCAAAATTTGAAAAGCTTTTCTCGAAGTGCCCTGCGCATTCTCTTACGGTACTATATGCCTGACTTGGTTCTACTCATTATTTCTAGAACATTCCAAACGGTAACGAAAGCGATCACCAAGTGGAAGATGCTTGCCAAAACGAAGAGTCGATCAAAACGTATGGAACAAGCACGACAGAGACGCCTCACCGAAGAGCAGGCATTTACCTCAACCGACGGCACTACAACGGTCAAAGGAGCTAATGGAGGTACTCTTCTTTCCCTCTCCTTCTCATACACTTGATGTTCAAAAGCGGTCCGAACACCTTAGTCATATTTTGGTTGTTTATAGCGTTTTTGTTCCTCATCCTTATGGAAGACATAAGCTCGAATAAGAAAGGGTGGAAAAGTTTGAAGTTACAAATGAAAATTCATCAATAAGGCTTAAGTCAGCTGAAGTGAATCAAGAAAACTCGTACAGAAAAAGGTCTCGGACGGATTCGCAAGACCGTTCTTTGAATCAAAGTAATGTATAAAGTATTTTCTGGAAAACCCATTTATCGGGCCAAATGATAGTATTGACACAACTTTCAAAGCTCAGATTTCTGCCAATTGATGCTTTTGATTAGTCATTTTAGTTCCGCTGACTGGAAATGGAGCGATACACCGTCGACGAGCATTAAGCAGTGTCCCAGACGGAGCGGCTGGAATCAGTCCTCGAGCGAACGGCGGTATTCGACAGAATCGGAATAACATTGATGTCGAAGCTCAGGCCCATACACCACAGTCAAAAGGGTCTTCCTTGAAGTAAGTCGATTCAGCGCTTATATTTCCATGTAGCCATAATTTTGATCACTTCCAGGTCAGCGAGTCCTCGACGGGCCAGCTCTCCAGCACCAGGGCGATTGGGGTCATCAGGCAAAAGTACGAGCCTGAATTCACCACGACGGACGGAATCGATAGATGGTGAAGGCGTTGATTCGCAGATGTCCCAGCCATCCACTAGTAACACGGGTTCCGAAACGCGGCCTGTAGAACGACCCATAACCGCCAGTCATATCGGCATGACCGTTGGTCCATCGAGGTATGTTACCTTCCAGACCACTGAGAAAACTCTCTAGGTTCCCATCCCACTATTTAGGCACAACCCTGTCGGGAAATTCGTTCGATCGCCACCAGCTCGTGCTCTGACACCTCCCGATGACATCAGTATGGACAGTGAGCATGAACCTTCGATATCGGCCGGATCATTGGGTAGAAACAACAAAGTTGCTCCTCAATAGGGACGGAACAACGTCCTTTTACAGGGAAGCAGGGTCGACAATGACTAGTAAGTTGTGATGTGCACATTAACTAGCACGGGTTTCTTAATTGTGATCAGTGCCTTTCAACAGGATTTCAAAGTTTGTTCGGCAAACTTGCATGTAACTATAGGTCTAGATAGGTTGTTGATGTTGTCAATAGACGGGATCATTTTGTTTTTTATTTGTAAGTCTGTCACTGTCTCATGATGATGACGCTAATTCAACGATTCACTATGTTTATTTGGCAGGTTTCCTTTTATTTGAATAAAGCTTATTCAAGCCTCGCATTTTATCAATCTAGTCTTATAATACGGTAAGCCGAAAAATACTTCAAAAAGCGAATAAAAATGATAGAAACAGTGCAAATAAGTAGGAGGGAAAAGGCCGCCTGGGAATCCCATGGGAGGGGACATTAGCCACACTGTAGTGAGGCTTCCCTTGTTTATTTGAGCCCATTATAATTCTCTCTCCCCCCCCCCCACGCTCTCCCCTTTTCTGAAATGGGTTTGTTTTCGTCATTGCGGAAAATGAAAAAAAAAACTGAAGAAACAGACTTATAAGGAAAGGAGGCTATGGGAATCATGTTGGGACGTTTGTTCGCTCGACGGAACGATTACCGCTTTCAGAATGACACCCAGCTGAGAACTTGAGGGGAGAGGAGAGGGGGAGGAGATAGGAGGGAGAGGGATGAGCCCATCTAGGGAACGATTTCTAACCCCAATTCCAAAGCATATACAGCCTGTGGCGCAGTTTTATAAGCATCAAAAGAAGCAAAGGTGGTGTAATGGCAGGTGGTGCACTATCACACACCGGTCTTGGATTGGTATATGCCTAGATCAACCAGTGCTGTTTGCTCTCGGGGGTCAGTCAATTACTATCAGACCCGTTTGAGAGGATAAAAGCCTTGGCTCGAATGTCTACTGACCCCCGCGAGTCATTGTATGAGCCACATAGGCGTCCAGTAAGCCACCACGATTCTGAATGGAATTCGAACGCGGGGCGCGACTCAAAGGCGGGTTTTCTGAAGCCAAGTTGTTTTCTCTAACTTTCATGAAGCCTGAATACAATTTGAGTTTATCTATGGTGTACGAGTTGCTGTTTTCACATTACTCAGAAGGGCTAATGTTAGCCACTGTGTAAACATTCTGAAGGGTAGTTATGACGACGGAAAAAATATGAGGACAGGAGCCCTCTGGCGAAGAAACGTACTCTTGTTGACCATTCAGGAATCCATACCTCCCAACGGGTCTCCACTTATCTCTGTCTCATCATCGCTATTATTTTGAGAGGTAATGCATTTCAGTCAGCCCTTTTTTGTTTTTCATTAATTGCTCATTTTTGGAACGCTTCCAAGTGACAAGCAGCGTTGCCAGATCATTTTTCGCCTGAAAGTTTTTGGAGGCCGTTCTAATTTTCGAAAAAAAACTGATTTTCCTGGGGTCGCCAGCACTTTTTAGCTAATCCGCTCGGCAAACTGGCCCCAGAGGTCATCCTGGTGATTGCACTTGCTGTCTTATCGACGACAGCTGATGTCCAGACTTGAGACAGTCGCTGGACGTCATTGATCGGACATGAACTTCACGTACATTGTGTGTTGATCACGCGAAAACTCGTTTTCGTGATCAAAGTAGCATTTTTCATTGGTGATGATGTGTGTTGCCCGGTCACTTTCTTCCTTCAGAGTGCCCCTGTCCTCTTTTTCTCCTGTCGCCATCAATATCCTCTCAATGCTAATAGATTTTCATGACGCCATACTTCATCTTTACTGCTGTCTGACTTTGCCATTTTCCTACTACGACTATAAGATATTCGCGAAATGCTCCTTAACTTCCGTAAAACAGATTAGCTCGAGAGTTTCACAGATTTCATTTTTTATTGCTAGTCGGTCGTGTAGATTTCGTCAAATCTGAAATCGAATTTCATCTGTCAGTGCTTGCAAGTTTTTTGCAAATCTTTCCATAACATGTTAATGAATGAGGGCAGGGAAGGAAAGCCGAGCAGCGAGACAACTATCTAAGATACGGTGAGACAACTAGCTAGGAATTTTCGCGCGTTGCGACGCCCGCCTTAACATGCCCATTTCACGGAATTGTAGTCTATGACATTTTTCTGCGAAGTAGTCATTTTTCGTCATAATTACCTTTCTAGATGATTTTGGCTACCTTCTTACAGCCTTCTGAATGTGTTCCGTCCAAATTTCTCGGCGAATTGACCTGTCCTACTACATTCGACTGTTCCTCTCTTCAGTACACTCTGCTGTCCAGTAGATAGCGTTAAATCTTGTGTGGGTATAGATTTGTTCTGTATACATTTCTTGGCATTTTGGCGTATTCCTGGTAGGCCATCCCGATTGAGAGCTTTGGGCTTCGCTCCCTGATTGGGCCCCTTTATTCAAACTAGTTCTCGGGTTTCAAGGTGAAAAGCTGATTAAATGCGCTCTGGAATACGCCATGCTTTTGGCTACTATTCGTAGCTGTAGAGGCATTCGACTGTATTTTGAAACTTGTAAAAATGAATGGATTGGGTACTGTTTTAGGTGTAAAATAAAATAAAATCTAAAAACAACCAGTGCCCAGCACTATTTTTCAGTAATATGATTCAAAACCAGTCTACAGCCAGGATTTTTGGCTGTATGGGCTCCTTAGGAATGCGAGGTTCGTAAGAAATTGGGAAGCTCAATTAGGGATTTTGAGCCGGACCGTGAGGGTAGGGCAACACACTAGCTATCTCGTCTTGAACATCCTTTGACTTGAAGAGTTTTTGAGGGGGTAAAGTTCAAGAGGCGATCGATCGATATCAGTGAGAAATGGTGCTCTTGCTGTGAGCTGTTCAAGTGCAGTGCATTGTAAAACTGGCCTTTACCATGAGTTTTTAAGGTTTTTCCCAATCAATGACTTACTTCTACACTTTCCATTTTACTTCTTGAACTTGGATTTCCTTCATTTTACTCATTGTACCGCCTTTTTCACTTCTTCTTCATCTACACTCACCCTTTTTTAATTTATTCCACCTAATTACTTCTTATATTTTATTCCATCGTTCTTATTAGCTAATTTCTCTGATGTGATTTGGAATCTGATGGGAATTTTTTGAAAACCATCAAATTCTTCTTCTATTCGATGCTATCAATGGATGTGCTCGCCCAATAGGCCCCCCAGACCCTGTCACCAGAAAAAAACGAATCTAAAGAAAGCCTTTTGATGAAGTATTCCGGGAACATCCTAGGAGAAGTGCTCGAAGATGTGATTACTCGGACATTCTCGGTAGCTTTCGTTCTTCTCCATCCATTATTTCTCTAAAATCCATCTTTCATCAGCACCATTTGTGTCTTTCTGAACAGACGTTTTGCCCTGCCAAGTAGCGCTGTCACTATGCAAATGATCCTGAGATCGGTTCCATGCTTGATTATTACACGAAAAATTAGGCTATTCATTAATATTAGGTTGATGCATAATTATTGCGGATTTTTTCGCGGCTTTTTTTCTCTAGATAGAATTTGAATGCTGAGTTCTGGTTATTTCTAGAAATGTTCTACTTGATTTCCTCTACAAGAATATACTCAAGGAACAATCCGTACATTCGCGAAGTTAGGCTTGACTACTTCGAGAAAGATTGGAAGGTGGCACAGTCATTCCGCGATCTCAGTAACTTTTCGGCGATAGTTCAGTAGGTGATCTAGTGAAAGCACACATGACTTCCTGGCGGTCAAAACACGATTACTTTGATATTTTCTATTTCTCCTGCATTTTACCTGCCTCTATATATTAGGTTTATGCATAATTATTGCGGATTTTTTTTCAGCAAATTTTACTTGAAAAATTTATGAGATACTAAACAAAGACATATTCAAATAATTATTCTGGAACTTATTTACCATCTACGTCAAGCACTGCTTCCCATTTATTAGTTAGTCGGATCCCAAAAGCGAAGAAGTTTTGATCCTTACGGGCGATCCACGGCGTGACATCGGCCATCAAGTCATCCAAATCGTCGAAACTTCTATTCTCTGGCCATTTTGTCGATAGACAATTGACGAGATGATCCATAAAAGTTCCTGCTGGTGAATATGACAGATTTAGGAGCAGATCCCATTTCTTGGTTGGCTCTGGCTGATTGTTCGATCGCCGATTTGATCGCCGAAAAGTTACTGAGATCGCGCAATGACGGTGCCACCTTCCAATCTTTCTCGAAGTAGTTAAGCCTAATTTTGCGATTATGCGGATGGTTTTTCGAGTACACATTGTAGAGGAAATCAAGTAGATCATTTCTAAAAAAAAACCCGAACTCAATATTCAAATTCTATCGGGAGAAAAAAAGCCGCGAAAAAATCCGCAATAATTTTGCATCAACCTAATAATAGTTTGATGATTGGGGTTGGTATTGGCTGAGGGGAAGAATTCGAAAATCCCTACAGAAAGACCAGTTTTCTTTCGCTTTTTTTCGAGTGAAACGCACTTTCACAATAATAAACTTATAATAAATTCTATCCTACTCCCAAACATGTCGAGTGCATGATTCCCAGATTCAACTTAATCGAAAACCGACATACATGAGGCATTCTGAGAATACGAATTTTTTTTTTCGACTTTTTTCCGTAATGATTTCCACACACACACACGAAAATTTCAAAATTTCGAAAAAATTTCATACCTCCAAAACATGTCATATGCATCGTTCCTGGATCCAGCTCGTCGAGCTGATTCGAAAACTGATATATATGAGGCATTTTGAGAATACGAAATTTTTTCGACTTTTTCTCTGTTTTGGAAAATTAAAACACATGTGTCGAGTGCAGCTCGCATTCTAGGCGGCTATGTCCTATTCTGAACGCTGAATAGTGAATGATATCCCGGTGTCTCCCAGGGTATTGCCAGGCGACAAATCGCGAACGACAACAATTTATTAAACAACACAATCAATGAACAGTTAGGAAAGAGATGAAAAAGGGTCAGGGCTAGAATCCCTTGAAACTCTAGGAAGTCGAGGGGTGCAACTGGAGTTGAGAAGACAAGGTAGAAGACGAATGTAAAAGACGACTCAGCACTGGGGGTCGGCCTTTCATACGGTACGTCCCGCCCGATCGAGACCTTCCCGCGTGAAAAGTGATCTTCCAGCAAGACGATCCCGTAGTGTATGACTTGCCGTACTACTATGATCTCACATACCTCCCCCCGCTGAATAGGCTGCTTCACTCAGCCTCTGGTATTATATCTCTTCGACTGACGATTCTTTTGCCCGTCGTAATCTCTGTTGTAGTAGCGTTGACAATTACATTTGAAGCTCTCTCCGTGTGTTACGGAAGGGTGGCTGACGCAGCGACGATTTGCTGGTTTGGAGCGATTTACCCTTCTATAGCTCCACTGTAAAGGCTTTACTTTTTTCGCATGTGACTCCTCACATGCATTGCGTGTCCATGTAGAGCGGTCATTCTTGTTCGACTTTCCGCCTTTGTCCGTGTGCTATAATACGGAGTCAACCTCAAGTGTGCAATATAAAATTTGCGAGTGGCCTCGTAGAACGCTTTCACTTCGCTCGCCGAGTATGCATGTGGGTGTGATCCAGAATTGTTTACCACGATATTGCAGGGGTGATGAGGAGAATTTCCTTCTGCTTCTGTAACAAATAGACATTTGATTCGTGTACCCAGTTTAGGACGTTGTGCAATCGTTTCCTCACATATGTCCCTCAGTTCGTCCGTTGTTTTTGGCCATTGAGCTTTGTCTCGGGGAATCCTCAGAAAGTAGAGCTCTACGCCATTTGAGACCATACCCAGCGTAAGCTGCCACGCCTGGGCCTATGCTGCAGTGGCGAACGCTTTGGAAGCACTGAACAACACTACAGCGGAAAACTCGTCCTGACACCATGTTTCCTTCACATCATCCAGTTTAGCGTATACTCTTACGAGCTGACAGTGCGACTGAATTGAGTATATATGTTCCTTGAAATCGCACGGTAATAGTACCAACGTCATTTTAGAAGGCAGCTCTTTCCATAAAGTTTCAGTCCAAGGATGTGCACGAGCCCAGTTACACGCATAGTCAAAAAGGCTCGAAAAGTCGTATGGATCGCCAGAAAAGCGACTTGGGTGTGTCACACAGATTTGGTGCTCCGTAGCGTATCTCGTCTGCATGCTCTGCATCACGCGCAGACATTTCGCCGAGAAGAACGAAATGACGAATCCGAGTCCACTTGGCGATAAGGTGTCGTATTCCGGGTCCAAGATACGAGCCATTTGCATCTCCGAAGATGGTGTGTGTTTGCGACATGATTGTGGCCACGCCAGCAAGCTTGAATACGCAGTCAAATGTGAGGCCATCTATTGGGGAACTCCGCATCCCAGTTATCTCATGCCACGTCATATTCGTGGAACAAGGAAGACGTTGTCCATCGATTGAGAGTCCTCCTGGGCAAATAAAATCAACGTGTAGCGGACTCGTTTTCGTGATCGAAGACTCTTTGAAAATAAACTGATTGCGAATCATGTTGCAGTGATTAGACGTCAACTTGCTTCTTCGACCACGTCGACCACGGAATCCTTTCGTTTCGAGGGGAGTATCGTCAATCATGGGTGGTATTTTCATGAGATGATCCCATTGTACTCTTACTGGTTCCTTGTTTTGACCTATCAAAGTCACTAGGGCTGAGTTTGCGCTACTCTCAATTACTCTATACGGCCCCGACCAAGCAGTGGTCAGTTTTGGGTGGGATACCTTTCCTTTCTCAGATGGGATTTTTACGTAGACGCGATCTCCTTCCTTGACAGGTACCACCTTATGGGTTCTGAACCTTCTGTCGTACTGCTCCTTCATCTTCTTACAGTATTCCTCTGAGTTGGAAATAATGCATTCCCGCGCAAGCTCTAACCCTGATAAAAAAAATCGGTTTTGTAGTGATCGTAGTCCATCATGCAGGCTGAAAGGTGCTCTCTAGGTATAACTTGTGATGGATACTTGGGGTCCTGCCCATAGAGGAGAAAATGAGGACTCTCTCCAGTCGCCTCATGCGGGCATGCCTTGTAGGCATAAACGACAGTAGAGAGGATAACATAACATTCTGCTGGCACTATAGTTTTCTTCTTCAACATGTGAATAATGGTTCCGTTTACTCTCTCAGTTATTCCATTTTCTCTGGGGCAATAACCCTTGGTGAACTGTTGCTTAATGCCCATTATTTCACATAAAGCGGTAACGACAGAGTTCTCGAATTCAGTTCCTCGATCTGAGAGTACTGTTTCTGGCGATCTTCCTGTGCCGCAAGTCCAGTGGCTGAAAAGAACTTCTGTCACGGTTTCTGCTCTTTTGTCTGGCACTGGATAGGCCCCGAGATATTTTGTAAAATACTCTATTATCGTGACTATGTATCTGTTCCCGCGACTCGATAAGCCCATCTCGAGCAAGTCAGTACCAACTATTTCAGACGGCTTGGAAACTACAACCGGCTTTAGCGGAGGAGTATTGACCTTATGTGTGTTATGCACAAAGCACTTTTGGCATTCTTGGGGCCATTTTGCAATGTCCTGTCTCATCCCTGGCCAATACACTACTTTTTCAAGCTGAGATGACATTTCCCTAGCAATGAAATGCCCACCCATAGTTCCATGGTGCGCTTCTGTAAAAGTTCGCGTCTTTTGCTCCGGGCTATGACGTTCACCCTGGAGCCGTTCTCACGAATAAGACGTAGTCTTCCATCACTGATTTCAAAATCAGCTGAAGTCAACTTTCTACAGTGGTGCCTAATTGGGATGTCATCTTCCTTACGCGCCTCTATTGACTCAATTATCGACTTGAAATCTTGGTCATTTCTCAGTTCCTGGAGCCAGTCAGAATCTCTTACGAGTGCCACTACCTTCTATTCGGCATGTTTAGCTATACCCATGTCATGTTCTGATACCGAAAGCTCTCCTTCTGGAAAGGGCATCTGCCACGTTATTCGCCGTACCTTTTACGTACTCGATTTCCAGATCGTATCGTTGAAGCTCTAGAGCCCATCTCAGTACCCTCGGTGAGACGTTAGCACGCTTGAATAGCGAAGTCAAGGCGCTATGATCTGTTCTTACAATGGTATGCACTCCGTAAATGAAGTAGTGGAACTTTTTCACTGCAAACATCACGCCAAGCGCTTCCCGATCAGTAATGTTGTAATACTTTTCGGCTCGAGATAACCCTCTAGACGAAAAATGTAAAGGGTGGATTAGTTTGTCGTCTCCCTTCTGAGCCAGAACCGCGCCAAGTCCGCTACTAATTGCATCAGTATATATGTAGAAAGGGCGTAAGCGCTTGCGTGCAGCCTCTATGTCAGGCTTTCCCAACACAGGTGCTCGCGTCAGGAGGTCCTTCAAGGTAGCAAACGCTTACTGGTGTGCCCCCGTCCACAGAAATGGGGTTTTCGTACTCGTCAGGTCATAGAGAGGCTATGCTATTTGCGCATATCGGAGGATAAATTTGCGGCAATAGCCTGTCATACCAGAAAAGTCCTCAGTTGTGATAGATTTGCGGATAATCTCGAATTTTCTCTACCTTGCCGGATCGGTTCGAAGGCCATCCTTATCCACTATGTGTCCCAAGAACTCTACGGACATTTCCATAATACGGCGTTTTTGTGGCTTGAGTTTCAAATGCGCTTTGCGTAGTGCTTGAAAAACCTGTTTCGAAACCTCGACATGACGCTCCATTGTCACTGTTGCTACAAGCATATCGTCAATGTATACGGAGACTTTTGCTCCCATACGCGGTCCTAGGACTTTCTCCATTAATCTTTGGAATACCGCTGGCGCCGTGGAAAGCCCAAATGGGAGTACTCTGAACTGGAAAAGCCCTGCCGTAGTGGAAAATGCGCTGACTTCCCTAGCTTCCTCAGTTAAAGGTACTTGCCAGTACCCACTCACTAGATCCAGTGAGGAAAAATACCGCTTTCCACGAAGATTCTGAAGGGTCATATCTATTGGCGGCAAGGGATAGCTATCTTTCTTGATCACTTTGTTAACTTCCCTGTAGTCAACGCATAACCGAATCGATCCATCCTTTTTGGCCATCAGGACTATTGGTGAGGCCCACGGGGAGGAGCTATCCTCAATGATGCCACGTTTCTTGAGGTCGCCAACATGTCACACACCTGGCTACGAAGAGTATAGGGCACATATCGGGTGCGTTGCTTCATGGGCAAACTATCTCCCACATCAATGCTGTGATGTATCAAATTGGTCTGTGTGAGTTCTAAATCTGAGATTGCGAACACATCCTCATATTCGGATACAAGCGTCGCCATTTCGTCAGGTAGACGACCTGTCTTCCGGTTGTTATCGAGTGAGATTATTAGGTCTTCGACTCTATTTCTACCTATTTCTGGAAGTTTGTGGGACAGTTCCAGCATGTCTCCAGGCAGTTCCCGCGTACTAGGATCGTACCATGCTTCTTTGTCCCATTTCCCAAGGGTTTCACCCTTGCGAATTACCCAAGGCTCGCGAGTATTGTTCCTAACTGATACCAGAGCCTCGCCGCATGTCGCTTTTAGTACACCGGAAGAAATGCGATCGCTATTGGACCAAAATATGCACTCGTCTACTCCTGCGCCTGGGACCGGTACTGCAGAAATTCCTCCTGCGGGAATGACATGTCTATGAATTGCTCGCACCGGGCCACCGCATTTAACATTCCCGTCCTGGGTGCTTGTTTCTACTATGGGCTCACTCAATTGAACTCGGATAATCAGTGCTGGAGTGCATTGGTTCCTAGCAGCACTATTTTATCCCAGCTTCTTTGGATATGTAACTGAACACGGGCTTGCCCTGCTCCCTGCACATTCACCTCTGTAGCTATAAGCATCAAAAAGCTCATGGCATTCCCTGAGGCGTCCACTACTTTCTGAGCATTACCATCCCCCATGATGGTTACCAGACTGTCCAAATCGATCTTTTTCTCCTTAGCCTCCAACAGTAGCCCAAGGGGAACGATTGATACCACTAATCCAGTATCAATCATGGCATCGATCGCCATGCCTAGCATGTGTACTTTGCAGAAAAGTGGTTTCCCATATGCTGCAGTCACTCTCGCTTTCCTATCCGGGCTAGTCACTGCGCTACACCACTTTTCCAAATGAGCGGAAAGCGATCCCGACGGCTTTTCCTCGCTTAGTTTCCGCTTTTCTTTATCATCCGTATGCGGGGGTTGCTCCTGGACATTAGGCCTTGGACAATTCCGAGCTTAATGTCCCATGCCACCGCATCTGAAACACTTTGTTTTCTTGGCTGGACCGTTTTTCCTACTTGTTTTATCTCCTGCTCCAGATTCCTCACTGTCATATTTATCATGACCTGATGCGGTCGCTCCGGTCCTACCATTGGCCCCTTGTGACTGGGATTTTTTTCTCATCGCGTCGCGTGTTCGCTCAAGCCTCAACGCCGCCTTACGCACTGACTGGTACACCAAACCATAGGGTGCTTCCAGGGCAGCTAACAGGTGGTAGGACTCTTCCCACTGTGATAGACAAGCCTGTAGTTTGGAGCCCAAAAGAAAATCTCGGTCACTGTCACTATGGATTTCCTTTGAAATCCGTTCCATCTTATGGCAAAATTCTTCTACCGTTTCATTGTCCTTTTTACTTAGCTTATCCCACTCCTCTACCTTTTTGAGTTTCTTGCATGGGTCCCGTCTGGACTTTTCCAGCGCCTCCACTACATCCTCGAACGATCCTTCCTGTTCTCCTTTGGGTAAATTGCTGTACATTAGCTTAGCCGGACCATCCAGTCGTGTTACCAATATATCGCGCCTTTCCCGATTACTCCAGGATTGTCGTGAGTATTTAATCTCAAAGACCCTTGGAAAGCCAGTGAGGGAATTTCCTCCTGTATACTTTTTGACATTCACAGCCGCCTGGGCTTTCAACATTACTTTGACAACATTCCACACCTCGAAAGACGGATTCGGATTCGGCGACGGGTCTTCTCTATTACATAAAGAGAACTGCGACTCACTCATCTCTCGCATTGTGAAGATCCTGTTGCACCATCTTCTGTTCGCGTTGTGAGATCCGCCTCCGGTGCTTCCGTAGCCCAGCGTTCCTCAGTGGCCAATCTTGATGCGGATCGTTCCTGCTCTGTAAGATTCGCTCATCTTTACGTTTGATGGATGCTAGCAACCGCTTACCCAGCCTTCGCTATGAACAAGCCTCGCCTTGCTTATCATCGCTGGGTTGATCCTCTCTTTCCCTCGACCTGCTGTCACCATACTGCTCCTGCAATATATTAGTTTAGACATCAATTGATCTCTTTCATCCTTCAGTTGAACCACCGCATTCAAGAGGTTAGCTTGTCCACATTTTATCTCGCTAGACAAACTCTCAATCAAGCCTAGGTTACGCTCCGCATAAGTCAAGATTGATCGCAGTTGAGGGACTGACAGTCCACTCTCGACCAAAAACTCTCTGAGGTCCCTTACTCCTTAAGGGACTCATCCGTTGCGGCTACCGCGGCCACTTCTACAGAGCTCAAAATGGCTGCTCTTTTAGCCCCTGACAGCCTTCTGAAGTGACGACTTAAAGCTTGCAAGCTCTTGTGATCGCTGTCACTTCATCTAGGAACGGTGTTTCTTTTTGTTCTCTAATATCGGTAGAGCTCCCAACCTGTTCTCCATCGATGTCGTCCATATCCTCGTCATCCGTGCCTGCCCTGGGCTGCTTGGCCCCCATGTCGAGTGCAGTTCGCTTTCTAGTCGGCTATGTCCTATTCTGAACGCTGACTAGTGAGTGATATCCCGGTGTCTCCCAGGGTATTGCCAGGCGACAAGTCGCGAATAACAACAGTTCATTAAACAACACAATAAATGAACAGTTAGGAAAGAGGTGAAAAAAGGTCAGGGCTAGAATCCCTTGGGACTCTAGGAAGGCGAGGGGTGCAACTGGAGTTGAGAAGACAAGGTAGAAGACGAATGTAAAAAGACGACTCAGCACTGGGGGTCGACCCTTCATACGGTACGTCCCGCCCGATCGAGACCTTCCCGCGTGAAAAGTGATCTTCCAGCAAGACGATCCCGTACTGTATGACTTGCCGTACTGCTATGGTCTCATACATGGAAAATTTCAAAATTTCGAAAAAATTTCATACTCCCAAAACATGTCGAGTGTGTGTTTCCTGGATTCAGCTCGTCGAGCTGAATCGAAAACCGACATATATGAGGCATTTTGAGAATATGAAATTTTTTTCGACTTTTTTCCGTAACGGTCCCCCACATGAAAATTTCAAAATTTCGAAAAAAAAAGTTATACTCATAGATATTGAAAGGATTGATTCACGACCATAATTTACGGATTCGCCTTGCCCTCTGTCGGCCTGCTTTCCAGACACAGGAAACTAAAACCAACAGTAATTTCCCTGTTGACTTTTATATTAAACCTATGAAACGGGCGAAGATGCTGAAGAAAAATTAGCTTTATTGCTCTACTGCTTGAAGATTTTTTCATCGACTGTACGCTCAGATGTGAAGATTTATCTCCCATGTTGACCTGTTAAGGGTCATCTTCTATGTTTTCGAAGTTCTTGTTTAGTGGAGACAACTAAGGAGAGCATCCTCATGCCAAAACGGTTGTCCAAACCATTTGATCTCTAAAATCTGTGGCGATTTTGCATTTGTACAAGGAAATCATGTTGATATCGATTCCGGTTTTGGGGGGTAGGCTTGTTTGTGGTCGTGAAATTGGTATGCGATGTCATTAAACCATGGGTATCAGAAGCTCCGGCCAATTCAGTCGTCTTTGATAATATCCTGAGCGTTCGCCACTTTTTTCTCGGGTCTAGATCTATTTATCGATACATTCTATCTCGTCTATGGATGAATCCAATTTTCTACCGCCGTGTAAATGGTTCGCTATGCTATACAGAGCACGCATTGGGATTCAGAAACACTGGATACTACTTACTTGCCCACGCATGATACCATATAGGGATTCAGGTGCTATGAGGGTCTTGAGACGTAATTAAGTGCGTGGCGCATCCTAAGTTATTGCCATTCAGTGCTATACTCTGCATTTTCTCATAAATTAGGACTCAGGTAGAGTTCAGATAACTGTGGTTAGCTCATTGCCTGTTGGTGACTATAGTTATTGCAGGATTCGTTATTTTTGTCGTTTCAACAATCTATTCATGGCTAAGGGGAGAGGCCAGAAAACACTTTAAACAGATCGTGTTTGAACATCCACATTCATATCTCTGCTTTAATTTCAATTTTTGTTTTTCAGCAAACGTATTCAATCACGAGAGGAGGAATTTTCTTTGCCTAGGGTGAGTATTTACCATCACTAGTATTAGTATTCACATGACTTCTGCAAAAAATCTAAGTACGATAATTGCGCACGGACCAAAAATTCAATTTTTGTCTCACTTCCATTTAAAAATTTCTAACTTCTTCTCATCTAGGATCCTACCGTAACCCTCCTGTCGCCTCATAGTGAAGCATGTTTGCTGCCTCAATTGTATGTATCATGTGAATGTTGTCCATTTATGGCAGTGAAAAACTGGAATCCACGCCACGCCTCTTTCTGTCAACACTTACTTACCATTCATTCAATCTACAGTACCTATACAGTTGAACTTCTGGGTAGACCCTTTCCAATAGGAAGAAAATTTCTACCTTCATTACCTTAACATTTTGACAATCCAGGTAATGTAGAAACGAGAAATAGCAAGTCCCTAGATGACTGCGGTCATGAACAGCTTCCTCGATACGATTTTCGATGTGATTGAAGTAACTCCATATCTCCACAATAAATTTTTCATCTGTTGAAAATTTACGAATTCAATGGAACTACGTGATTGCTTAAACATGGTCCATCTCGGACCGTTTTTGACCACGCCCCCATGCTATCTTAATGGTAGTTGAGATACTTGATCGTTTCGTTTTCATATCTAAATAACTAGACGAACCAGCGTATGTAATCTTCGTATCAGTCCACACTTCGTTGTGCTCCTCCAGCGGCAAATTCTCAAAACAGGTATCGATTTTGCGCGCACTCGGTCGATATCCGTTGAATACTTGGGCGTTCAATGGAGCCCTGTTTGAAGTATGAAAGGAAGCTCTCTATGGTAATACCCTTGAACTAATTCATTCTCATTTCAAGATCGGGCTCTCCTGTGAATGCTGAAACAAGACGAGGAAGCATGACCAAGGTACCCTCACAACAGACATGTGAGCATCTGATCTTTCTACCAATTTGTCGATTAATATGGTTACGGTAAAAATGTGGTCGAAACGTTTGTTTTGACTCATTTTTTGAATTTCCAGTGGAACGCCTTAACGGAATGTTGGAACGGCCGGTGTCGATGACAACTCTCAGCCAGACCCTACGTGGTCTGACCAATCCCTATGAGAAGGAACACACAAAAGGGCAGGAGGATACCATCTTTGATCTATTCAAGATCCCTGGTAAAAACGAAGCTTCAATCGGACGATTGCTTACAGTAAGTTTCTTTTTTGACATTTTTTCTCCTCAGAGGGTAAAGACTGTCTGTCACTAAGACTGGCATGCTTTTGAGGGAAGCTTTCAAGGATTCCAGTCACCCATGGTTTCCGTTTTCACGTCTGCTTTTTAGACTTAGGTTTGAACTTCAATACTTGCGACTCGGCGCTGAGTACTGCTAGGAAATCAATGTGTATCAATTTCACTTCCGCTATGTTGCTCTAGTCGCCAACTCTAAACCCTCTTTGCCTGAAGGCGGTTCTCAGGAGGAACAAACCACGTTTTCCATTATTCTAGGTGCTTAAAGCATTTGGTCTCCGTATGGAAGATCCTCGACTGAAACCGATGATGCGGAAGTTGAAGCAGATTGAAAAACAAGAAGAAGAAAAGATGAAAGAAGTCCTCGAACCGAAACATTGGAAATTGAACAGAGAGCAGTTCAAAGAGTACGTGAATTAGATACCTATTGATTGCTTGATGACCTCAGTGATAATATCGAAAAACAAGATTGTATTAAGTGATTGCGTGATGACTGAACAAGATCGCTTTTATTACTCTGTTTTACAGAGTCGAGAGAGTCTTTATGGTCACATAAGAGTTTAGTGGTCGTTCTTAGCTAAACTATAAAAGTGTTTACATAATCACACCCGCAGTAGGGGACGTCATAGAAACGATAAACAGCAAGGGAGTTGAAGAAGGAAGAGCCCCGTTGATTCCTACCATTTATTTAGCTGCCAATTTTTTTGCTGAGTAATATGCAGACAAATTAAAACCATTATGTTGTCGAGACTTCGTGCCGTTTTACTCAAAAAACTTGGACACCGCTGACGAAAAAAAACTAATGAAATTCAAATAATTGTTATTTGACACGCCCACTGCGCAAAAACCACGCCTCCTTTCAGTAGTCACACCCATAGCAAAAACTTTAGCTTAATTTCAGATGTGTCGCGTGCAGTGTAAATCTGATCGTGCAGGCGTTACAAAACAACCTTGTTATCCCTTCTTGGAGTGCATTTGTCGACCAAATCCGAGTTTTCTACAATGAAGTAAGTTTCAAAGGTTTTTCAGCAAAAAAAAACAGAAAAATAGTGAATCTCATACTGCTCCACAACAAAGGCTAGGAAGTTGCCCAAAATCTTCTTTGGATAGTCTTAACAAATCAATAAAGCTTGTTCATCTCCAGTGTCGGGAAATTACTGACGGCACTGTGGCCAGCTACATTCCTCAATTGGCTCGGCAATCACCTGATCACTGGGGAATCTCGATTTGCACTGTTGACGGACAACGAGTAAGTGATACAAGTATTTTTTGCCCAAGAAGGTTGCAAAGGAGCCAGTATGGATAACAGCTGAGCAATTCCCTCTTTCTATCCCTTATTTTACCTCAAATCTGGTGACTAAAGGGGGTATACCGACGAGCTATTCTATGGGCTCTATATTTGCTATAGTAATGAATCTTACATCGTAATTCAATAGCTTGTACTGTATAAAATAGTTACTATAGTAGTTTTTTTATATTTCCAGAGCTTATAGTTATTTTCGGCAGTGTGAGCGAGTTTATTCCCATCTACCTATGCTTGACGATGAAATTTCCCTTTAGAAGCTCCGTCCAGGGTGGATAGAGAACTAGGATTTATCAAAGAGTTTGTTATTTCCCAGATATCATTCGGCGATTCCAAAACTCCCTTCTGTATACAATCAGTTTCCAAGGCTTTCAACTACGCAATCGCTGCATCGGATCTCGGTGAATACTATGGACTGGTATTTTTCAAAATACGTTTCTTCAGAATGCGCCATGCACTCGACCATTTCATGAATCTCCGAGGGGATCCCGATGTTCTTTGTAAGGGAAAAAAGACTTCTCAGTCGGAATCTGTCACGGCTTTGTAGTCAGTTAGTACTTGCTGGTGGAAGACGAGTACATGGCGCATACTATAGAAAAGGTCTTCCTTATACTAGGTCTAACTAGTAACCTCAATGCTTCATCTGCCAGGCGCCGACTACGTGCATTCATATGTTGGACAAGAGCCAAGTGGACGTCTTTTCAATGAAATTTGTCTCGACGCGAAAAGTAAGCCCAGTCTCAGTTCGGTTATCTATAAGTCATAATAACCTCAAAAACCACTCTGATGGAAGCCGACTTATCGCTTAGAAGACTGTCGCTTCTTCATAGGGTCTATTTTTGGTGCCATCAAAGGTTATCATAAACAAAAGGGTTTTTCAGACAAACCACATAATCCAATGGTGAATTCGGGTGCTATTATTGTAACAGCGCTCATCAAAAATACTTGGAATATGGCTGATCGTTTTGATTATGTGAGTGCCTACGATCACTTCGGAGCTGATGCCATTTCAATCGTGATGGAAAATGATTCCAGGTGATAACGCAGTATCGAAAGATTGCCGGTGGGGAGTACATAGGTTTCAATAATGCAACGTGAGTCAAACCTCATTCCTCACTTCGCAAAGTAATACGTTTTTGTAATTCGATGCTTATCAACTGTGTGAAAATGCGAGAGGTCGAAGGGATGTGGGGAAACATGTGGGTCATAAGGCGCCATTGTGCTCGCTACAGTGGAACTAGGTCACCGCTTGCGTTAGAATTTGATGGTCCTGGCACGAACACCTTCACCATTACAAGTCTCTGCCATTCTGTTTCTGCTTAATTTGAAAATACTTCTATGACTCTACAAGTATACTATAGACATCTTGTGAACATCTGTGTGGGCCGTCCCACCAAGGCCGTTTCGCATCGGTAGTTTCTCGGTAGGGCGATTCAGGATGCGCGAGCTAGGTGACCAGGGTCTTCTGTCCGCTTGCTGATGCTCGTAGCCATCTGCCACACGGACAGAGTAGGCCTAGGTTGCCCCGGTCCCGCGTCCTCTTACAAGCTGGTACTGCCTCCGCAGGGGTTGCTCGCCCGGTGCCGAGTTCCTTCAAAGCGCTGGGCGCGTGGTCCTACCAGGGTCCATCCGGCACCCAGTATGGCAGCGATATAAGAGTGACACTACACTTCACGTACTGAGCACACATGAATAAGTTATATGTCTATGAACAACTACTATGTATAAAAGGGATAAGTATTATGGTCAATGCGAATAAATATGGTTAGCTAAGATTGCGAGAAATCCTACGGAAAAGAATATGGAAAAATACATATACATACATTAATACCACATTAAACCTACGGATGAGGTACGATCTTGGTAACTCTCAGTCTGGGCCATCCAATTCAATAGCCTTCCAGTACAGTAGTGCTCTTCCTCGGCCCTTCCATGGCTGCGGACCATCCTTCCAGATCTTTCATGCGCGACGCAGACTTGGCAGCAGTTACATCATTGATAGATGACAATACAGTGGTACTGCGGACACTCGGGAAATGCATCGATGGCGTTGACGTCGAGTGCGTACAAGGAGACGAGACGACCAGGCTGCTCCAACGACGATGGTGACGAGACTGTATGATGCAATCGTCTCGTGATGGCATGAGCAGCCAGAGTCCGTGGCTAAGTATAGCCACGTGGCGACCTCTCGCTCTCTGCAGCGTACTGTACTTTCCCGGCGGGACCGAGGTGCGCGCCACACCAGTCAACCTATGAAGTCAAACGGAACGCACGACAACCTGTCTCTGTATATGCCTTGGCTCTAAGAATTCCTCACCGTGAACCGTTCTTTTTGCCATTTTTTCTATATGCAAACTTTCTTTTGCAATCACAGTTACTTTCTACTCATTCAAGTGAAGATAGGTACATCCCTATTAACTAAACAATATGCTTTCAGATTTCTCTCTGAAAGAGCTACAGCGGATCGAAACTACGCCCTATCGTACTACATGAAAGAGAATAAGTGCTTCCCTCCTGAGGTAAGATTTTTCATTATCTGGGCTCTTCCCGTAGTAAGATTTGTACATCATCTGACCTTTCGAAAATAAGTGACGAATACGGTCTCAAGTAGCCTGTCGATGTTTATACCACCCCTTCTATCTTGACGAGTTGACACTATTACAAATTACGACCGTAGAGAGAAAGAAGATGGTCTCGGCAGATTTTTGTCCCGAGTTTACGGATCCCATCGTTATTTTCGCATCTGTGGATTGTTACTTGCAATTCAAGGAGACGCTTGTCAGATCGATTGCTTTTGTCCCAAGTTAGTAACACTTATGAAAATATGATAAATTCAGACCAAGTCGCTGACGGATGCTATCGACTTCTATTTCCAACTCTGCTCAATAGAAGGCAACTGTGAATCACTTAGTGTAATGGCGGCCACATTGGCTAACGGAGGTTTCAAACGATTATTTTTTTCGGTTTTCTAATCGGCAACAACTGTACTGTACGGTATTCAGGAGTATGCCCTATCACAAATGAGAAATGTATCGATTCAAATCCCTGTCGAGATGTACTGTCGCTGATGTATAGCTGTGGTATGTACGACGCATCGGGACAGTTCTCATTCTCGGTACGTGACTCTTACAAGAGTGGAGAAGCTATGAAGGATTCCCCAAATAAGCGCCCATATTGTGCCAAACTACCTGATTTCCTTAGATTCCAGGTGGGGCTACCAGCGAAATCGGGTGTGTCCGGTGTAATGATCGTCGTGGTACCGAATGTGATGGGTATTGCCCTGTGGTCACCACCATTAGATCGGATGGGGAACAGCCGTCGTGGTGTCGAGTTCTGCAAGGTCAGCATGTCTGTTCCAGTGAATCACGGGTTGATGTGCCTACAAAAAAAAGTTGAAAATCAGCAGTTTGATCTGTCTATCTTTGCAGAAACTTATCGCCAAGTTCAACTTTCACAATTATGACTGCTTACTGCATACCACATCCAACAAAATCGACCCACGGCGAAGGGATTTCCTTGAACGCGACGCTGTAATGCCGGCAATGTATGTGGCGCGATCGAGGGACATGGTGGCCTTACGCAGGTAAGGGGTACTCTCTCGATACACTTTGAAATGCTGTGGTTCACAGGTCGGTCCTGAAACGATCATTTTATCTTCTGTACTGTTACTTACTGCCTACGGGCTACTGGGAATTGTTAGTATGGTAGTGATTGAATGTCAACGAGTTCTTTCCGAATGCGCTGTGAAACCGCGAGCTTATGGTTAGCTTTCGCCGTAACTGTGTCCCAATAAGAAAACAAGAAGTTGTTGAACTAAGAACTTGCTCACTAAATTTCGAACTGCGACCTAACACGCGCACTTGGTCAGGAAACCGAATCCTGGCTCGAACCCCGCTTGAGTCACCAAAAGTTTTATTCCGTCCGGGCTGATTGATTAGTACTGGACTCGATCGGGAGGATAAGACATTCGTACTCACCTCGCCTATGAATGCACTTATCCTTTGCAACTCACCCATCTTCTTGCTGAAGAAATACAAGTTGACAAGAAGGATCATTTCCGCGAAAAGAAATTTGTTCCGAGCTGATCAAAGGAAGTTTCAAGCTACTGACAGGCTTTGCTTCTTCGACATTCTGGACGGGTCAGCGAAACGTGCTCACCAATAGTTTCCCACTCGAAAACCTTGACATGACCCTAATCTCCCCGCCCAAACCCCTCAGCTCATTTTCCATCCTTTTCAACAGCTTTTCCAAATTTTGGGGTGATGAACTGATCTGACGACCCACGAGAGGAAAACGATATTACATCCTCATCCAACCGAGCACATACGACTGTCTAACACATACGCTCTCCAACCAGTCCCTTACCGTAATACATTGTCCTCTAAGTCAGTGTTGTTGTTGTTTGCCTGTGTACTGTTGTGTATTGTGTTCAGCTGTCCTCATGTGTTTATGAATACAACGTTGCCAATCTACATCTTGTTTTCGTTACAGATTATATATGCAAGGCGTGGACCTGTCTACCTGTGATTATGACCGTCGTACTCCTCTACATGTCGCTGCCAGTGAAGGTGATCTCAATATGGTGAAATTTCTTGTGAACGTGGCAAAAGTGGATGTAGACGCTCGAGACAGGTATGTACTTTGGACCTTTGCTGGAAGTTAAAAGGGTCCCGAACCCCTGAACATCGAATTCAGCTCCAACGAGTTCCTCTTCTAGTAACGTACCCACTATTTCTGAGGAATTCACTCGGATCTTGATAGGGGTACTCCGGATGGAATTTCTGGGAGAACCACTCGATCAATAATCCTTCTAAATCTTCTTTGCTTAGATGGAATCGATCCGCTCTAGACGATGCTCGATTCTTCAAACACACTGCCTGTGTCGACTTTTTGGAACGTGCCGAAGCTCGGGTAAGAAATTCAAGCCGTTCCGGCTAAAACCGCATAGAATTCGTTCACAACCGGTTGATTTCAGCCAGAAGCACGGCGTAGCCAATCGATCTCTTCTGAAGATTCTGAATCGGAAGATCATCCGTTCGACATCGCTCAACGACCTCTGTTCAGTCTTGACACCTCGGAGCAGCAATGATATCAGTCTCATAGAGTTCTTCTGAAAAGCTAATAAAATATTCTATTCCGCTTTTCTCTCTTCGCTCTTCCGAACTTCACCGAGCGGTCCGATGGGCCGGCGGCGAATTCAGCTCAGCAAGACCGAAATCTTTGAAAATCGAAAATTCTGTCCTCCAGGAAAAGAGCTTGATCTTCATTGATTGACCGATGCATTTTTCGAGCAGTTTTGAATTGCGTGAGCTCAGTTGGAAAATGACTGGTTCTTTGGATCATACAGTCATCCAATACTAGTACATCCTTTATCTTACTGTTACTGTAGTGTGAAGGAAAAATCACCTATTCCTCGTTAGGCTAGCTGGGGGCTGCAAGCTGCTAATCTTCAACTTTTCGAAGCCCCAAGGGATCTTTGACATGAACATCTCAAGAGTGAAGCTTTATGATTTGCTAAGGAGATCGTAAGTGGGAAATCCCGAAATGCTCAAGTTAAATGGCACGTGCAGGAAATTCCCTGTGTCCCGGAATCTACACTTTATGCATAATTTGTTTCCCCATTTTGCAGGTATGACCTGGCTTGAATGCGCTCTCGTGCGACGACTCAAGCAAAAACTTGTGTAACTGTAACTTGGTGTAATATCCGAATCCGAACTCGCCACTTCATAGAAATGAGCCCGCACTCTTATCTGCTACACCGTGAAACCACATTGGTTAGTCTTGGCTCTCGGTTACGTCAGCCTATCAATCAGTTGAAGACGGTTGAAGCTCACTTCGGCTTCACCGAGCGGTCCGATGGGCCGGCGGCGAATTCAGCTCAGCAAGACCGAACCCACATACATCCACTGGAAGAAGTGTGGGCTCGGCGCTGCTGAGCAGAACTACCTGCCAGTCCATCGGACCTTCAGCAGCGTATATCATCCTGGCTGAACTTGTAAAATTCACTGATTCAGAGAGAACAGGCAAAGGTAATTGAGAGTTGAGAGCGGGCGGTTTGAGGAGCAGAAGGTGGTTTTTGGCACTGATGAATGAATAGCAACTACGTCAAAGAAGGAAATGAACCTCAGGCCTGACTGCCTTCTGTTCATTCTGAGGATTCCCCTTCACTTCTGGATTAAAATAAGCCGCAGAACCAGCTGAGAAGCCCTCAGGCTTAAACATTCCTAATCCGTCCAAAAATTGTAGTTTGCAACCAAATGCCTTTCATCTTCTGATCTCGGAACAGAACAGAAGGTGAAAGGCAGATAAAGATCCTACTTATGTAATCGGCTAGCGTGTGTCTGTTGGTGTGTCTGTGTGTGTGTATGTGTGTTTGTGTGTGTGTTTGTCTGACCGGAAATTCATAACTCCTGTCCCACTGAACCTAGAACATTCAAATTTGAAAGAGAGATAGGGGGCAGGATGGGAACGCTGATGGTAGGGGGTAGGAAGTGATAACAACTGATAGGAAGTGATAAGGAGCTTTAAAAGGCAAAATCGCCTGAGTATCCGTAACTCCCTTCGTATTAGCGATGAAGCCTTGGCACTTGGGCAGGTGGTTTAGGATGTGAAGGGACCGTTAAAGATTGGTGACAGAGAATGATATCAAGTGATAGGGACTGATAAGGAGCCTTAGAAGGCAAAAGCCTGAGTATCCGTAACTTCTTTCGCATTAGCGGTGAAGCCTTGGCACTTTGGCAGGTGGTGTAGCATATAAGGGGACCGTTAGTGATTGGTGACAGAGAATGATATCAAGTGATAGGGACTGATAAGGAGGCTTAAAAGGCAAAAGCCTGAGTATCCGTAACTTCGTTCGCATTAGCGGTGAAGCCTTGGCACTTTGGCAGGTGGTGTAGCATATAAGGGGACCGTTAGTGATTGGTGACAGAGAATGATATCAAGTGATAGGGACTGATAAGGAGGCTTAAAAGGCAAAAGCCTGAGTATCCGTAACTTCGTTCGCATTAGCGGTGAAGCCTTGGCACTTTGGCAGGTGGTGTAGCATATAAGGGGACCGTTAGTGATTGGTGACAGAGAATGATATCAAGTGATAGGGACTGATAAGGAGGCTTAAAAGGCAAAAGCCTGAGTATCCGTAACTTCGTTCGCATTAGCGGTGAAGCCTTGGCACTTTGGCAGGTGGTGTAGCATATAAGGGGACCGTTAGTGATTGGTGACAGAGAATGATATCAAGTGATAGGGACTGATAAGAAGTCATAAAAGGCAAGGGCCTGAAGGTCTGCGACGCGCTTCCAGTTAATAGTGGAGTCTTGGTATTTCAATAGGTGACGTAAGATGTGACAGGATCGTAGATACTCGGTGACGGGATCGAGAACGGTTGGTGCCAGGCCAGGAGCTGATAAAACTGATAAGAGCTAATGAAAATCCTCGAAAGCGTAGTGCCACTATAATAATGGCATTTATAGTGGAGATTTGACAGTTTGGCATGTTGTGGAGTATGGCGGGGTCGTAGACGATCGATGATAGGAACTGATAACGGCTGATAACGACTGATAAGAGCCCTTACCAACTGAATTCAACTCCTGTGGTATCTATGATGTATTTATGATTACGACTTTTATATTGATTACGACCGCTATCCAGGTTTGTAACTGGGTGGAAGATCAAGGTCACTTTATGTTTTGATATCATTTACGACAAAGCTCATCCGACCGCCGATAATTTGGGATTCCCAACTAATGATGTACCTGTGGAGGAAAGAAGGTCCAGTGATAACGAAATCTTATAATGGTGTTATTATCAATTGAGAACATTTGTGAGTACTACGCAATTCTTTGGTTGCCTATCAGTCAAACCTTAATGGTTGATTATTTTCAAGATGAAGAGCAACCGACTGATACCTTTAATCGTAGGCGTATGCGCGGGCATATGGGGCACGCATTGTGGCGTGCGTAGCCCAACTGGTAAAAAGATAAAAGCCACTTTTCCTCTCAGGACTGGAAAAGTTTGAGTATCCGCTTCAACATCCTGCTTACAACATTTGACCACCTTCAGTCATCTGAAGATAGTGCCAGTCCGTCGACCATCCCGGTGCCAAAACTTTGCCGATGAACAACAGTGTCTTGAAGACTGTGCTCACTGGTCACTCCCTTGTTTTCCTATTTCTTGCAAATAATAAATCATAAAGGAACATTTTATACCATACAACAACAAAACAATTTAAAAAACCGTAATATTCAAGGATTTCCCTTGTATATCAGGCAGGCGGTAGTTTCAATGCCAGCTGACTGGCCAACCGCCACACCTTCCTAATATTTGCAGTTCGAGACAGGGTATTGTGTAAGACGGTTCCTGCAGAAAAAAGAGGCTGATGATGATGAAGGAAGCTGGGTCCAGAACTTTCTATGACAGTTTTCTGAATGTACTGAAAAAGTTTCCAGGATGGCGATTCTAATAAAGCTTGAGATATTACATCGGCATTCTGAAGTAGTAAAGGGACAGTTTATAACAGGGAACGAATATACTATGATAGGCTGTGGATCAAATTAGTTAAGCTTAGCTTGCTTTCAGGTAAAGTAAAGGCAAAGATGTAAGCTTGAAATGGTCCCTTCTTAGTTCAGCTATCTACCACAGCATCAAGCTCCCACTAAACCTACAGTTCTCTCTTACTTAATTTTACTTATTTTATTTTCAATGACTAGTATTCCTTATTGTATTTGATAAATGGAGCCTTCGGCGGTGAGAGGCCTCAGAGACCCTCGGTTCTCAAGTATAAGCCATGCCGCTGTTTTTTCTCTTACTTGCCTCGAATGAACCCACCTACCTAATTTACTGTGCGACCTATCCATCCTCCTTTTCCTCGTTAGCAATGCAAGATAAGACTTACCTTTTCAGGGTATTGGCGGTACACTTCGGCGTTGCCCATACGAGTAGAATTCCAGATGGTCTCGAAGTTTTTCAAAAAGTCTTGCTTGTATTAGCAGTATAATTGTCATTAGAGTAAATAGTATTGCCAATCGTTCAATCAACTGATTGCTGCAAAAAATCTCAAATTAAAATTGAAAATCAGGTCATAAGCTACGTGTAGCATACTATGGTTGTCCAAAAAAAATCCCTCCTGAATAGACAAACTGGTTAGGTTATTTTTTCGATTCTAGGCTTTCTCCACAACTTCTATTGTAGCCACTGCCAACGTGCATTTCACTGTTCTTCCGCATTTAAAGATTACCTCCGATCGAACAGTGTGAGATTCATCGAAGGCAGAGAAGACAAAGGCGATTCATTGTGCAATACGACACCTCTACCAAACTGGAAGACGAATGGGAATCGACTGACTGCAGGTTGAAGCTGAACTGAAAGGGATGACGAGCACCGGACAAGAGCGGAAGGGAACAAGAACTGAAGGGGTGAGCATCAGACAAGAGCAGTGGGGTGAGAAAAAATTGTAGTGTGAGAGAGAAATTTCGTCTCACTCGAAATTTGGAGATGTAGAACAGGTGGATTTGGGAATACTCTGACCACGGTGGGGGAAGCAGCATGGCGAAACGGCATTTGCAGGGTCGACACTCCATTCGAGTTGTGGTGGTGAGCACGACTACTGTCGAAGATATAGTTGGCTCGCTAACGGCTCGCAGACGCGTAGAGTGATATTGCACAGTAGAATCATCTTGTTCCATTCATACAAACAGCAGGGGTAGCCATGCTGATCTTCTCCGATGGCTGGTGGGTATTCGGTAACGGTCTGAGCTCAAACACGCTTCATTAGATGGAGCGTGGAAGGGAAAGAGGAACGGAATGTGTGTTTGTCTTGCTCCAGCCGGTGTATCTGCCGGCCATCCGACAAAGCATGCGAGCAGGAGCTGTCGGACGTTACACGACTACGATGAAAATCTCTCAAGGTATTAATAAAGAGCCGTCCAATAGAAGATTCGCCCCATGAAGGTGTTGCCGTCCAGCGCCGTACGATCTCCTGTTCCATGACCAGAACTACTCAATGTTTCATTCATGCCCCACCTTCTGGAATGTTTCCCTTAACGTTCCCTAAACGAGAGATTTTCGTTCGGTGAATAGGGGAATATACGATGCAGAAAGGCAAGGAGCTCCCACATGCCAATTAGGAACTAGTAGTAGCAGATCTAGAAAGGGCTTGACGTCTCTATCCGTACCAAAGCGAAACAAATATGTCGTCACGGAAGATTGAGGGATTAGTAAACAGGAAAGTTCTTCAAGGGTTAGAAATTCGAATGAAAGTTTATCAAATTGCTTGAAAAGCCTAGCCTGAGATGGAAGTGAACGCTTTGCGGAACATTCCTTAGTCTCATTATTCTCTTTTGGTTCTGATCCTTGATAAATAGCTCAAACACAACCTTTACACAACCCTTCCATTCCTCTAGCCAAGACGAGAACCCGCCCTCCAACGCAATGACCCCCTTGGCTTCCCCGCACGACCCTTCCATATTATTCCGTGTCGTTCTCACCCATCCCAGCTTCCTCGAAACCAGTCCGACCGGTTGTTCAATCCTCACTACTTTGCAATGCATGTGTTGCCTTCCCATCAGTGCATTCCATTTATTGTTTGCCGGGGTCGTACCTCACGCTGTTCAATGATGGTAAGCTTTAGATGTGGGAACATGGAGTGCTGTGGTGACGGCAGTAACCGGGCGACTGGTACATTATGGATTTCTGAACCCGTCGGAAAAGCCTAAAGGCACCGTTCACGATAATTTTGGGTAATCCAGATTATGATGAAAAATGGAAGACAAGATCGAAACTAGTGCGACTGTGGTGAAGAAACTGCGTGCATCGGTCTTTCCAAAGTGAGAAAAGGCTTCGAAAAAACGGTAAAAAGGGGGCTGGACGAGAATGAAACCAGAAAAATGAGGAAGAGTGGGGTGTCCGGACGAGCTAGACAGTGTGTTTCACTGCGCGCGTGTGGGTCCTGGTGCGAATAACAGACAATGGTAAACCAAAATTCATTTACTTATAAGCATTAGTAAACAAAGAAAACCCTAGTAACAGCAAAAGTAGCTCACCTTTTTCAGCCTCTAGGAATAGGAAATTAAATAAGAGATCGCGGCAGCAAAAAGAAAAACAGAGGAAAAAAGAATGAGAGAAAAACATCGCCTTATCACTCGGCGATTGGCCGATTGTGCGTGGGTCTTAGAAAGAATAATAGCAATCTGTATTGTCTCGACACTCGTCTAACGTGACACCGATCAAGAGGCGGGAAGGCAAACTACGGCAACAGCGGGGCTTCCACTATGCCCTAGCGCCGAGATTGTGGGAGCGAGAGGGTCCCTTCTACAACCCATGGCGGCCGCTGTGTATTAATAAGGTAAGAACTCAATAACTCTTTATCGTGAACGGTGCCTTTAAAGATTTGTGAGGGACCCCGGGCATATGAATTGCCTTAGAAATTCCTTCCACAGCTTTTTCAAGGGTGTTGGAAAGCCTAATGAAATGCAGTTCTGACTGCCCAGTGCTCGGATGTTACAAGTTTGCCCTTCATCCAACCAAAACATGCTTTGAGATGAATAAGAGCTTTCGAATGCTTTTTTCCCTTCTAACAATGAAGACTGTATGGAACTTACTCAAGCTCCTTCAACTTTCGGCGATATTCCCTCTGAAACGTCGACTCATTCGACTTAGATGCCATGAACCGATTTGATATTCTCCCTTACCTCACGAGTAATCCAAATAGTAGTAATTCTTCCCGGGTCATAGTATTCCGTTGTTGTTGTCTCATCAGATTCCTCAGTAGTTGTAGTGGTTCCTGTTACCTGGGGCAATTCCGTGAGCACTGTAGTTGGGATGAAAACGCTTCCAGTAGATTTCTCGGTTGAAGTGGTTGTAGGCTTGCCGGCTTCTGTGAAACTTGGACTTTTCGATGATTTTTTTGTCGAAATGGTGCTTGCCATAGACGTGGAAGCCGTAGTAGTAGCCATTGGGGTTTTGACGATAGTCGGCGGAGTTTTTGTTAAGGAAGTCGATAAGGGTGCTTTTGCTGATGTTGTCGTATTCGTAGTCGTCGTAGTCGTTGAAGTAGTCGTTTTTGTCGTTGTTGTTGTTGTTGGTGGTGGTGTTGTTGTCGTTGTTGTTGTTGGTGTTGTTGTTGTTGCTGCTGTCGTTGCTGCTGTCGTTGTTGTTGTTGTTGTTGTTGTTGCTGCTGTCGTTGTTGTTGTTGGTGTCGTTGTTGTTGTTGCTGTTGTTGTTGTTGGTGTTGTTGTTGTAGTAGTTGTTGTTGGTGGTGGTGTTGTTGGTGGTGGTGTTGTTGTTGGTGTTGTTGTTGTTGTTGTTGTTGTTGCTGCTGTCGTTGTTGTTGTTGGTGTTGTTGTTGTTGTTGCTGCTGTCGTTGTTGTTGTTGGTGTTGTTGTTGTTGCTGCTGTCGTTGCTGCTGTCGTTGTTGTTGTTGTTGTTGTTGTTGCTGCTGTCGTTGTTGTTGTTGGTGTTGTTGTTGTTGTTGTTGTTGTTGATGATGATGAGGTGGTGGTGGTGGTAGGGATGGTGGTTGTCGACGGCGTAGTCGTAGTAATAGGAGTGGCGATAGTAGTAGTTGTTGTTGTTGATATTGTTGATACTTGTGCTTCTGCTTCTTTTTCCGTAGTCGTTACACTCTTACTGGACAAGAGAACCCTTATGTCCTTCAAGTCAGACTCCCGACAGTCATTGTACTCAAAATCTTCCAAGCCTCTTTTCTGCAAAAAAAACCCCTGCAACTGAAATGAAGCAATCCTTGAGGTTAATCATGTAGTGATGCCTATAAAATCATTTGTTTTTGTAAGTGTGAATGTTATAGAGCGTTACTATCGTAAACAAAATGGGACAACCATTTTATTCCCCTCATGGTAGGGAGTTTTAATAATCTAATAAAAAATCCTGATTCCTGACAAAAAAAAAGCTGAGTTCCCTTGACTATTAACGGGATCGAGTCCTGAGCAAAACCAGACCTTGCCCAATCCAGCAAGTTCCTTCATGCTCCCACATCGCTAACTGCTGCGGATGATAGCAGTCATCCGAAACGACGTCAAATTGGTGCTCGGTAATCTTGTTGTACTACTGCCAGACATGGACTATGGAGCGAGAAAGTTCCAGTTCATACAGAAATCGTTTTCAGCTGCTATCCAAGATTTCAACAGTCAGAAAGGTATCGTAACTCACCTTAATCTCTCCTTCACAATCGTCTATCGCGTCACGACCACAGAAACATCTTAGTTGTTGATGGAGAGAACCTTTACGGCTAGTTTTATTCCATGCGAAGACTTCACAAAAGGCCTCCTGTTGCTCCGAAATCCAATTCTTGGAAAAAGCTATTCAGCCTCAAAACTTACAAAGCAAGTGATTCACCTGCTCCCACAACTCACCTCAGTTGTCACCTCCTCTGTTTTATCTCCTTGCAATTTGCACCAAGATGGATTACCATCGTCCGGATAAATATGTATTTCAAAGCAAAATCCCTCAAGGATACTTTCCTAAATAGTTCCCAGTAGCGAAGTTGAAATTACAATGGAGATGTTTCCTAAGTAAGAGAATACTCACGTTTTCAAGTCCTTCGGGGCAGAAATTGTAGCTGCGTACAACTTCGCCACAGTAGAGCAGCACATTGAGCAATAAAAGATAATAAAAGATGATAATCAAAGACTTCATTAGATCCTATGCAACCGATTGACGACACGTATAGGCCAGCAAATAAAGATACTCACTGTGGGGTGAAAAAATACTATCGGAAGTAAATACTGATATATACCTACCTGTTGATCATAATTATGTCTAGAAATAAACAATGGGCTCAGATAAAAAAAAAGGACAATGTATTGAGGTGCTAATCAGTCCCGTCTGCCAGGGATGCTCCCACGCGTTCTGCCTCCATTCAGAATCGAAGTGGCGTATTGAATGCGTATGTGGCTTATACAATGGCTTGCGTTAGTCAGCCAATGTACAAGCCAGTGCTTTTATCCTCCCAGACGAGTATGGCACAAATTAATCGACCCCGTAGGGATGGCAGGCTTGGGTGGTCTAGACGTATATCGATCCGGGACTCGAACCCATGACCATGCGTGTATGATAGTGCTCCATTTGCCACCACGCCACCTCCTCCCTCGGCTTAGATAAGCTGTGATGATGGCTTAGTAGTCCTTGAAGCCAAACTTCGTACACGAGATTATTGTTGTCCATGAGATTATTGTTTTATTATACTTTGGCAAGACTATCACAACACCGAGTAAATCAATATCTATGGAATACACACTCTACGACAATTCTTCAGGAAAAAGCTTTGTCATAAGCAGATCCATAAGCAGATAGGACAGATGTTTATTGAGTCGCGGGTACTGGAGGGTGTTCACCAGCCTTTTCACTCCACCACGCCAACTTTTTGAGTCCAGCACTCGTAACATACATGATGGCATCTGAAACGAGCCAGAAGCAAGGTATGTACTTTGGACCTCCACTGAAAGCTGATTAGGTCCGAAACCGTGAACATCGACTCATAGAGTTTTTCCAAAAGACTAATAAAATGTTCTATTTCACTGTAGAACTTTCGAAAATCGAGCATTCTATCCTCTAGGAAAATAGCCTGATCTTCGTTGATTGGTCGATGCATTTTCCAGTAGGCAAGTTTAGTAGCGTGCGCTAGGTTGAAAAATGTCTGGTTCCTTCGTTTATACTGTCATCCAGTTCTGCATTCCCTCTACCTCATACTGTACTGTGGAAAAAATGACCCTTCTACTTGTCAGACTAGATGGGGGCGGCAAGTACTAGTATTCAACTTCCCGAAGCCTTAAGGGATCTTCTGACATGAACATTTCAAGACGAAGCGTTATGATTTGCTTAGGAGATCGTAAGTCGGAATCCCTGAAATACTCAAGTTGAATGGCTGGTGCAGGAAATTCCCTGTTTCCGGAATCTACACTTTATGCAAAGTCTATTAACCTATTTTGCAGGAATGACCCAGCTTGAACGCGCTCTCATGCGTAGACTCTACCAAAAATTTGTGGTGCCACCCCGTGAATCCGAACCCGTCACTTCACAGAAATGAGACCGGACCCTTACCCGCGACAATGCGAAACCACATCTTTTTTGGATTGGCCGGCCCATCGGATATCCAGCAGCGTATACTATCCTGGTTGAATTTGTAAAATTCACTGATTCAGAGAGAGCAGGCCAAATAAATTGAGAGCGGATAGTTTGAGGAGCAGAAAGGGCTCTTGGTACTGATGAATGAATAGCAACTACGTCGAAGAAGGGAATGAACCTCAGGCCTGACTGCTTTTTGTTCTTTTTGAAGATTTTCCTTCCTTTGTGGGTTGAACAATAAGCCACAGATTCGGCTTAGAAGCCCCCAAGCTTCAACATCCCTAATCCTTCAGAAACTTGCAGCTCGGAATCAAATGCTTTTCACCTTCTGATCTCAGAACAGGACAGAAGAAGAAAGCCACCCTTCCTCTCAGAACTGGAAAAGTTCGAGCATAAACATCCTGTTTACAACATTTGACCACCTTCAGCCATCTGAAATAGTGCCAGTCCGTCGTCCATCCCGGTGCCAAAACTTTGCCGATGAACAATTGTGTCTTGAAGACTGTGCTCACTAGTCTCTCTGGTTTTCCTATTTCTTGCCAATATTAAATCAAAAAGGAACATTTTATACCGCACAACAACAAAACAATTTAAAACACCGTAATATTCAAGGATTTCCCTTGTATGTCAGGTAGGCGGTAGTTTCAATGTCGGCTGACCGGCCAACCGTTCCGCCTCCCTGATTTATATTTGTAGTTCGAGACGGGGTATCGTGTAAGATGATTCCTGCAAAAAAAAAAGAGCCAGTTGAAGAGGAAGAGAGCTGGATACGAATTTTTTAGAATAGTTCTCGATTGAAATTGAAAAGAGACTCCGAAAACGACGATTCTAGTGACGCCCGAGGTATATTGGCATTTTGAAGCAGTAAAAAGGCATCTCATGCATGGGAACGAAATGTTATGATAAGCTGCGAATATGTTGAGCCTAGGGTTGCTTCCAAGGAAGGAAGGAAAAAAGATGGGAGATTTAAAAGGTTCCCTGGCTCCCCTTTTACTATCACAGTATCAAACTCTCCTGAACCGCCACTTCTCTTCTACTTTCAGGACCATTTTTTGTAGCTAACTGTCTGAAATAGTTATCCTTATCATGAGTATTAAATCATCTGCCAGAATCAAGGAGTTCCCAGACCCTTCTGCATCCTAAGTTCAAGCCATGTCAATGTTTTTATTCTAAATTTTACAGATAGAAACCACCAATCTAACTTACTCTAATACCTATCCATAAGTCCTTTTGAGTATACATGAGATACAAAGTGTACCTTTTTAGGGTATTGGTGGTACGCTTCGGCGCTGTCCATATGAATAGAATTCCAGATGGTCTCGAAGTTTTTCAAAAAGCCTTGCTTGTATTAGCAGTATAATTGTCATTAGAGTAAATAGTATTGCCAATCGTTCAATCAACTGATTGCTGCAAGAATTTTAAATTATAACTGTAGACCTGGTCATAAGTTATATGTAGCACACTGTGGTTGTCCAAGAAAATATCTCCTTCTAAGTAGACAGTTCTTCTCCTCCTCTCTAGTTAGGCTTTTTTTTGAATTCTGGGCTTTCCTCACAACCTCGAACGCTGACATAACCAATGCCGACGTTCACTTATTTATCCTCCCTCATCTAGGTTACCACCAAACGAACAGTAAGAGGTACGTGGAGGACGGACAAGACAAGGGCGATGGCTGATGCGATGCGACCTCTACTACACTCGCAGACGAGCGGGAAACAACTGACCCAAGTTGAAGCTAAACTGAAAGGGTTGAAGAGCATGGGACAGTGAGGATATTGTCGCATGAAAGGGAGACTTTTCGTACCATCTCGGAAACTATGTAGCAGATGTGGAACAGTAAGAATTGGGAGTAATCAGATCACTCATGAGAAGCGGCAAAGCAAAAGGTTGGGTTCAGGCTCAACGCCGAAGAAATAAACTTTTGAATAGCTCGCAGTCGTGTAGACATGACATTGCACAGTAGAATCATCTGGTACCATCCATACAAACAGCCGGGGTAGCCATGCCGATCTTCTCCGATGGCTGGTGGGTATTCGGTAACAGTCTGAGCTCGAAGACGCTCCATTAGATGGAGCGAGGAAGGGAAAGGGGAAGTAAATGTGTGTTTGTCTTGCTTCAGCCGATGTGTCTGGCGGCCATCCGAAAAAGCAGGCGAGCAGGAGCTGTCGGACGTTGGATGACTACGATGAAGATCACTCACACGTGTGAATAAGGAGAGAAGTCCCACTGAACTTTCTGATTAGCCGTCCAACAGTAGATACGCCCCATACAGATGTTGCCGTCCAGCGCCGTACGATCTCCTGTTCCGTGACTAGAACTACTCAATAGGTTCACTTCTGCCTCCACCTTCTGGAATGCGTTCCTTGACGTTCCCTATTCGAGTGATTTTCGTTCGGTGTACAGGGGAATATCAACGCAGAAAGTCAAGGAGCTCCCAAATCGAATGAAAATTCCGTCACGTCACTCGAAAAGGTAAGCTTGGAGTAGAAGGATAGTCTTGCAGAGCATCTCTCAGAGCCTGGTTATTCTCTTTTGATTCTGAGTCTTCATAAATAGCTCAAACAGTTACAACCTATTCTCAGCTCTTCCAATCCTCAAGTTGAGACGAAAAAGTCTCCTCCACGCAGTAACCCCCTTTGCTTCATACGGCTTGCCCATGCTATTCCGCGTTGTCTTCACCCATCCCAGCAGTTGATCAGTCATCACTACTTTGCTATGCATGTGTTACCCTCCCATCTGAACGTTCCCTTATGTTTTTTGCCGGTGAATCTCTCCCCCTGTTCAACCGATGGTAAGCCTTGGATATGGGAAAATAGAGAAATGGTGACGGCAATAACCGGGCGATTGGTACAACATGGATTTTTGAACCCGTCGAAGAAGCTGAAAGATTTGTGAAAGACCCTAGACGTATGAACTGTACAGTACTCAATGTTACGAGTTTGCCCTTCAACTAATCAAAATATGCTTCGAGACAAATAAGAGACTTTCAGAGGCTTTTTTCAATATTACTCCTAAAAATGAAGATTATATGGAACTTACTCGAGCTCCTTCAACTTCCGGCGATATTCTCTCTGAAACGTCGACCTATTCAAATCAAATGCCATGATCCGAAGTAATAAAGTAATGTTCTTCCTTACCTCACGAGTAATCCAGATAGTAGTAATTCTTCCCGGGTCATAGTATTCCGCTGTTGTTGTCTCATCAGGTTCCTCAGTAGTTGTAGTAGGTTCTATTACCTGGGGCAACTCTGTGGGTACTGTAGTTGGGATAAAAACGCTTTTAGTTGATTTCTCGGTTAAAATGGTTGTCGACTTGATGTCTTTTGTGAAATTTGGACTTTTCGATGATGTCTTTGTCGATATGGTGCTTGCCGTGGATGGTGAAGCCATAGTAGTCGTAGCGGTTCTGGAGGTAATCGGTAAAGTTGTTGTTAAGAAAGTCGATACGGGAGTTGTTGTCGCACTGGTAGTTGTCGGAGTCGTCGAAGTTGGCGTTTTTGTTGTTGCTAATGTTGTTTTTGTTGTTGTTGTTGTCGTTTTTGTGGTGGCGGTGGTTGTGGTAGGGGCAGCAACGGTGAAGGTGGTGGCTGTGGTTGTGGTAGTGGTGGCGGCGGTGGTAGTAGGGGCAGCAACGGTGAAGGTGGTGGCGGTGGTGGGAGAGGGGGCGGTTTTAGCAATTGCTGTTGTTGCTGCCGTTCTTGTTGTTTCTGTCCGATATAGGCGTCTTGGAGCCTGTTGCTTTTGTCCGTGAAGCACGTGTTGATGATGATTGTGTCTTCGCCGTTTTGTCCGTTGTCTTTCCCGTCTTACGGGACAATAGGCTCCTGATCTCTTTTCCTTCCTCTGGACGACAGTAGTTGACGCCATAAAAGTAAGATCTGCTCACACTCTGCAAAAAAAAACGTTCTTCAACTGAAATCAAGCATTTCTGAAATATGTTGACTCAGTGTTGTCTTGTGACCAATCCCTTTGATAACAATTGTCTATACTGTCAGTTACTATCGCGTATGGACTAAACTTTATTGGAATACTTTTTAAATGATATTCTTCATTCGCATGGTTAAACAGGGCCCTTTGTAAAGTAAAAGTCAAAGATAATGGATAAAACTGTAATTTCGGTTCCAAGAGATTATGAGGAGAACGAAAAAAATGTTGTGTTATGGTTAACTCCAATTTCGTAGCTATATCTGTATCTATTTAGTTCTCTGAATGAAGTGCTTCTGATTTTCACATTTTCACATTTTGAGCAAAAAAAACGAACACCTCACTTTTGGCCTCTAATGGATTCGTAACCTTTACCCATGCCCCCCACAATCTAGTAACGATCTCTGTATCGCGAACTGCGGTGAGAAGCAGCAATCAAACGAAGCATCAATACAGAAGATTCGGCATTTTGAAAGAATCACGAATGGCATGTTCTCACCCACCCACCGTATCCGCCAGAGCAGTATAGTAATCACACACAATGATATAGGAGTTGTTTGCTGACTGCTCAGAAACCCGTCACATACACCGACGCAACGGAAAAAGAGTAACTGACAATGGCAGGTGTGGGGTTCTCGTTGTAGTCCCCTGGCTGTGGAACGTCGTTCTAATTTATCGCAATGCCTTTGGGACTTGGAATCTTATCAATGTCAAATTGAAGTCCTATAAACATTTTATCACTTTCGTGTCGCTGTAGTTCCTGGCCCACCAACCTGCTGCGATAGCGCCCTTTGCTTACTATTACATAGAGGGTTGTTCAGCTAACTGTACGAGGAATTCCCCTTTTGGCTCCTGTGACCAATCAGAAAAGTTTCCATTGATTAAAAAGTTGCTGTAACGCACAATGATCTCGTCCATACATAAGCCTAGATTGCCATAAGCACAGAAACATTTCAGTTGGATATAAGAGTATGAAGTGCTCCATCTATAGAATCTGCAAACGGGCTCAGTACGCTTCCAACCTCGTTCCTGGAAGAAAAACAAATAAACTTACGAATTTACAGTACGAGTGAATCATCCTTTCACAGAACTCACCTTATTATTTAGTTCGGATGCAGTATTATGTAGGATGAAGCAAATAGCTTCTCCAGCAGCTGCGCTCTCAGAAACACCCACTCCGAAACAAAATCCTCCAGAATCTCTATCCTAAACTTTTGCGAGAAGCGAATTTGCACTCACAACAGAATTGAATTTTCGTAAATGGATGTCTCTACCGTGTCAATTGCTGCAGGGCAATTGCTGTAGTCTTTAGCTTGTTCACAGTGAAGCATTAGGTTGAGCATTAAAAGGCAATGAAAGTTAGAAACCAAAGACTTCATATCAGATTCCTACACTACCGATCAGTGGGACGTCAGGGCAAACAAATAATGGTACTTACTATAGGACAATAGAATTTTATCTGTGAGTAAAGATGATGTATACTTGTCTGATGGTGATAGTTTTATCTAAGAAATAAACCATGAGCTCGGATAAGAAGTGATAAGAAGACGACCGAATTCAGCAAAGTTTGGTCATGGAGCATGCTTGGTGAGGCAGGAGGTGGCTACCTGATTGCCGATGAAGAAGTTCTTGTAGCCTTATAGGAAATCGTTGACCAAGATCGAAACTAAGCTGCTTTTATTTTGAACGAAGGAGGAGGCAGAAAGACTGAGAGTGCAAAATACTGATCCAGTTGATATTACTCGTTTCCCACGATGCAATTGCTAACTGCCAAAAAATGGGAGAAAACGTTCCCATCCGGTCCGCTTCGTGGCAAGGTCCAGACGAAAATTTTCTGAATTTCCCTTCAGTGCTTAAATTGGAAATTTCCATGAATCTATTTTTTCATTTTGCTTTACAAGTTCAACGAACAGTGAAAACGAAGTATACATAGGAGCACGATAAGGGCTAACCATTACTGATGAAGGAGAACACAGTATGGGAAGATGGCTTCATCCTGGAAAAGCTGCTGGGCTTGAGGGAAAGGTCCTGCGAAAGCTGATAGAAGAGAAACCAATCATTCCGATGGTGCCCTTATCGTGCTCCTATGTATACTTCATTTTCACTGTTCGTCGAAAATTGGAATTCAAACTATTCCTCCGGGCATTGATGCGCTCAAGCAGGTACCAGTAACGTTTACTTTTACGAGCCGGTGTGGTCCACTGAACCCTTCCTGTCCGGAAGATACGAAGCAAATGATCCCATTCCTCCACAGCTCCCATGAAAAAGTTGGACCACCGGGTTGGCAACCTCCATTCGTCTGAAGTTCCCAGAGATCCGGCCGTTTACCATCTTTGCTCCGCGGTCACTACAGAACCGCTTGATTGATGCATGCATGGTGCAACTGATCTTCGACTCCTTATAAGTATCTAAGTATTACAAAACGCAAAAACTATTAAATAATTATATAATTCGCTAAGTGTGTCTGTTGGTGTGTCGGTGTGTGTGTGTGTGTGTGTGTGTGTGTCGGTGTGTGTGTTTGACCGGAAATTCATATCTCCTGTCCCCGTGGACCTAGAAAGCTCAAATTTGGTACGAGTACGGGGAGCAGAAAGGGAACACTTATGGCATGTGGCAGAACCGGACCCCGCCCACAGGGGCGGGGCGTGCGCGATAGAAATTTTGGGCCGCGAACTCATAACTCCTGTTCCACTGGACCCAGAGCGTTGAAAATTGGTGGGAGTACAGGAGACATGATGGGAACACTTATGGTAGGTGGCAGGACTGGACTACGCCTACAGGGGGCAGAGCGTGCTTGATAGAAATTTTAGGCCGCTAATTCATAATTCCTGCTCCAGTGGACCCAGAGCGTTCAAACTTGGTAAGAGTGAAGGAAACAGGATGGGAACACTATTGGCAGGTAGTAGGGACCGGGCTCCGCCTGCAAGGGGCGGGGCGTGTGCGAAAGAAATTTTAGATAGCAAATTCATAACTCCTGTCCCAGTGGACCCAAAGCGTTCAAAATCGGTAGGAGTACAGGGGACGGCATGGGAACACTTATGGCAGTTGGTAAGATCGAACTCCGCCTACAGTGAGCGGGGCGTGCGCGTTAGAAATTCTGAGTTGCAAATGCATAACTCATAATAATAACATAATAACAAGCGAGCGAGCGTTGCAATCCCCCTCGCGTCAACACTGGAACCTTCTCAATGACGACAATGTAGGATGCGTCGTGGTCGTAGGTACTCTGTGACAAGAACTGACAACAACTGATAAGAACTGATAATGGGCCTTAGAGAGCGAATGGGTATTCATAATCAAATACTGACTCTTTAAAATGTTTCATGCAATAAGACGGGTAAATGCAGTAATAGCAACCGATCAAAGACATTTCTCCATAACGAAATGAGAATATTGTCCATTCCTTGCTATTAAACTACGACCGTTACGTAGTAGGCTTTGTGACACAATGAAGTACCACGATTCCTTTTTGTTTTGTGACATTTCATTTGTGACTAAACTCATCCGACCGCTAATGATTCGAGATTCCCAATTAATGAAAACTCCGTGGAGAAAATGTTCTATTGATAACGACATCTGTGATAGGCGTTACTATCCATTTCTGGGTACCATTCAAGACATTGGCTTTCAATCAGTTAAGCCATCAATGTGACACAATTTCGAGATAAAGAGCAATGCATCGAGACTTCTAATTAGTATACAATCAAATCTAATACAGAAAAAATCGCTCCCATTTCGGGAGTGTAGAGCTTTTAAAGAAAAGCTAATTTTCTACAAAAAGGAGGAGCGCCCGGCGAAGCCGGGCGACACCATAAGAAGGAGGGAAGCCTGGCGTTAGCCGGGCGGCCCGACTGGTTAAATATAAAACCATATTCTATAATTAACAGACATTGCGGGTATCAATAATTCCAACTCCTGCACATTCATTTTGATGACAAAAATAACCAATTCTGTTCGATTCCAGACGATGTCCAGGCTGTATTGGATGGGCTCCTTAAAGCTGTACAACGAGCTTGCAAAATGTGTTTAATTTCTGACTCAAACCTAGATTTGATTGAATGCATTGCCTTCACATGACATGGCACCCTTCTCCGACACAAACCTGACTACTAATCCCAGTTTTCGGTCACAACGCTCGCTATGGCACATCGTTAAACGACTTTCTGAACACGCCATGCACGCGAATCTTTTGGAAACTTCAGGGTAGTCCGCTAAATGATCACAACTGAATTTGATCGATTGGACAGACTCTAAAAATGGTAATATTATCAAATGTCACTCAATACAGAAGTTATCGATATCGGTTTCTCAATGAACAAAACTCACAAATACCTTCGAGGATCGTCGGGATTCATGAAATACTGCAGAGATGAAAGATAGACGTACCTCACCAAGAAATACTTTCAAATGTACACAAAATCCAGGAGATCATTGTTTTCTTATACTATGGCAAGACTATCACAACACCGAGTAAATCAATAAATATGGAGTACACATTCTACGACAATTCTTCTGGGAAAAGCTTTGTCATAAGCAGATCCATAAGCAAATAGGACAGATGTTTATTGAGTCGCGGGTACTGGAGGGTGTTCACCAGTCTTTTGACTCCACCACGCCAACTTTTTGAGTCCAGTACTCGTAGCACACATGATGGCATCTGAAGAAGAGTCGGAAGAGTTTCACCACGCGACAGCAATTCGGTACAACCACTTTTTCTCTTTTTCCTTTTTGTTCCGTACTTTTGGTGGTACCGATAAGTGATGGAAAGAAAAATTTCCCGAATTTTTCTTCTATGGTAAACTCGACATGCACGGCTTATTCCTAGAGCTGAGCGTAGTGTCGATTTTGGAAAATGATTCATCGAAACTTCAGCTGTCCTCAAGGTCTTGTGAAAATGGACGTTGCCAATGGACATCATACTTTCGTTACAGATTATATATATTACGTTATGCAAGGCGTAAACCTGTCTACCTGTGACTGTGACCGTCGTACTCCTCTACATGTGGCCGCCAGTGAAGGTGATCTCAATATGGTGAAATTTCTTGTGAACGTGGCCAAAGTGGATGAGGATGCTCGAGACAGGTGTGTACTTTTGACCTCCACTGAAAAGTGAAAGCGTCCGAAGTCCCTAAACACCGAATTCAGCTCCAACGATTTCCTCGCTAGGAAACCTACCCACTATTGTAAGAAATCCACCTGGGCCTTGACAGGGATAACTCAACCCGAGATGTAATGCCCGGGAGAACCATTAGATCGATAATCCTTCTAAACCTATCTTGCTTAGATGGAATCGATCCGCTCTGAACGATGCCCGATTCTTCAAACACGCAGCCTGTGTTGACTTTTTGGAACGTGCCGTAGCTCGGGTAGGAAATTTTGGCCGTTGCAGTTTGAATCATATAGAAGCAGTTGATAAGCCGATTGATTTCAGCCAGAGGCACGGCGTAGCCAATCGATCTCTTCTGAAGATTCTGAATCGGAAGATCATCCGTTCGACATCGCTCAACGACCTCCGTTTAGTCTTGACACCTCGGAGCAGCAATGATATCAGTCCCATAGAGTTCTTCTGAAAAGCTTATAAAATACTCTATTTCACTGTAAAATCTTTGGAAATTGAAAATTCTATCCTTCAGGAGAAAAACCCTGATTTTCATGGATTGATCGATGCATTTTTCCAGTAGTTCTCAAGTGCGGGGCTCGGATCAAAATGTCTGGTTCCCTGGTTCATACTGTCATTCAGTACTGCACTCCCTCTACCTTCCTACTCTTCTGTGGAGGAAAAATGACCTCCTCATTGTCGGACTAGATGGGGGCTGCAACCTGCTGATCTTCAACGTTCCGAAGCCTCAAGGGATCCTTGGCATGAACATATCAAGAAAGAAGCGTTATGATTTGCTAAGGAGATAGTAGTGGGAAGTCCTGGAATGCTCAAGTCAAATAGCTGATGCAGGGAGTCCCCTGTGTTCCGGAATTTACACTTCATGCAATGTTTGTTGTTCACCTCTTTTGCAGGTATGACCCAGCTTAAATGCGCTCTCATGTGACGACTTAGGCAAAACAACTGTTGGCGTAACGCCGCGAATCCGAACCCGTCGTTTCATGAAAATGAGACCTAACTCTGATCCCCTTCACCGTGAGACACACTGTTTGGCCTTGGCCGTTGGCTACGTCAGCCTGCCAATCAGCTTGATGGCGGCTGAAGCCCACTTCGGCTTCACCAAGCTGTCCGATGGGCCGGCGGGCATTTCAGCTCAGCAGGACTGAGCCCACACCCCTCCATTGAAGGAAGTGTGGACTCGGCCCTGCTGAGCCGAACTGCCCTCCGGCCTATCGGACCTCCACAGCGTCAGCCGTATAGGACAGTCCTGGTTGAATTTCTAAAATTACCTGATTCGGAGAGAGCAGACAAAGATAGTTGAGAGAGGATAGTTTGAGGAGCAGAAGATGCCTTTCGGTACTGATGATTGAATAGCAACTACGTCAAAGAAGGAAGTGAAACTACGACCTGACTGCCTTCTGTTTTTTTTTGAAGATTTTCCTTCACTTTTGGGTTGAACAATAAGCCGCAGAACCGGCTTAGAAGCCTCCAAGCTTCAACATCCCTAATCCTTCAGGAATTCCCAGTTCGGAAACGAATGCCTTTTATCTTCTGATCTCGGAACAGAACAGAAGAAGAAAGCCACCCTTCCTCTCAGAACTGGAAAAGTTCGAGCATAAACATTTTGTTTACAACATTTGACCACCTTCAGCCATCTGAAATAGTGCCAGTCCGTCGTCCATCCCGGTGCCAAAACTTTGCCGATGAACAATTGTGTCTTGAAGACTGTGCTCACTAGTCTCTCTGGTTTTCCTATTTCTTGCCAATATTAAATCAAAAAGGAACATTTTATTTCACACAACAACAAAACAATTTAAAACACCGTAATATTCAAGGATTTCCCTTGTATATCAGGTAGGCGGTAGTTTCAATGTCGGCTGACCGGCCAACCGTTCCGCCTCCCTGATTTATATTTGTAGTTCGAGACGGGGTATCGTGTAAGATGATTCCTGCAAAAAAAAGAGCCAGTTGAAGAGGAAGAGAGCTGGATCCGAATTTTTTAGAATAGTTCTCGATTGAAATTGAAAAGAGACTCCGAAAACGACGATTCTAGTGACGCCCGAGGTATATTGGCATTTTGAAGCAGTAAAAAGGCATCTCATACATGGGAACGAAATGTTATGATAAGCTGCGAATATGTTGAGCCTAGGGTTGCTTCCAAGAAGAGAAGGAAAAAAGATGTGAGATTTAAAAGGTTCCCTGGCTCCCCTTTTACTATCACAGTATCAAACTCCCCTGAACCGCCACTTCTCTTCTACTTTCAGGACCATTTTTTGTAGCTAACTGTCTGAAATAGTTATCCTTATCATGAGTATTAAATCATCTGCCGGAATCAAGGGGTTCCCAAACCCTTCTGCATCCTAAGTTCAAGCCATGTCAATGTTTTTATTCTAAATTTTACAGATAGAAACCACCAATCTAACTTACTCTAATACCTATCCATAAGTCCTTTTCAGTATACACGAGATATAAGATGTACCTTTTTAGGGAATAGGCGGTACACTTCGGCGCTGTCCATATGAATAGAATTCCAGATGGTCTCGAAGTTTTTTCAAAAAGTCTCGCTTGTATCAAGAGTATAATTGTCATTAGAGTAAATAGTATTGCCAATCGTTCAATCAACTGATTGCTGCAAGAATTTTAAATTATAACTGTAGACCTGGTCATAAGTTATATGTAGCACACTGTGGTTGTCCAAGAAAATATCTCCTTCTAAGTAGACAGTTCTTCTCCTCCTCTCTAGTTAGGCTTTTTTTTGAATTCTGGGCTTTCCTCACAACCTCGAACGCTGACATAACCAATGCCGACGTTCACTTATTTATCCTCCCTCATCTAGGTTACCACCAAACGAACAGTAAGAGGTACGTGGAGGACGGACAAGACAAGGGCGATGGCTGATGCGATGCGACCTCTACCACACTCGCAGACGAGCGGAAAACAACTGACCCACGTTGAAGCTAAAATGAAAGGGTTGAAGAGCATGGGACAGTGAGGAAATTGTCGCATGAAAGAGAGACTTTTCGTACCAACTCGGAAACTATGTAGCAGATGTGGAACAGTAAGAGTTGGAAGTAATCAGATCACTCATGAGAAGCGGCAAAGCAAAAGGTTGGGTTCAGGCTCAACGCTGCATTCTAGCTCTGATGGTGAGCACGGGTACCTCTGGAAGAATAGCTAAGGCTTGTTACCCCCGAAGAAATAAACTTTTGAATAGCTCGCAGTCGTGTAGACATGATATTGCACAGTAAAATCATCTGGTACCATCCATACAAACAGTCGGGGTAGCCATGCCGATCTTCTCCGATGGCTGGTGGGTATTCGGTAACGGTCTGAGCTCGAACACGCTCCATTAGATGGGAGCGTGGAAGGGAAAGAGGAACGGAATGTGTGTTTGTCTTGCTTCAGCTGGTGTGTCTGGCGGCCATCCGAAAAAGCAGGCGAGCAGTAGCTGTCGGACGTTGGATGACTACGATGAAGATCACTCACACGCGTTAATGAGGAGAGAAGCCCCACTGGACTTTCTGATTAGCCGTCCAACAGTAGATCCGCCCCATACAGATGTTGCCGTCCAGCGCCGTACGATCTCCTGTTGAGAAAGAAGAAGCAGAACAAGTATATCGCGAGGGAAGATTGGTGGACTGGTGAACTGGGAAAGTTCTTCAAGGGGTAGAAAATCGAATGAAAATTCCGTCACGTCACTCAAAAAGTTAAGCTTGGGGTAGAAGGTCAGTCTTGCGGAACATCTCTCAGAACCTGGTTATTCTCTTTTGATTCTGAGACTTCATAAATAGCTCAAACACAACCTTTACTCAACCCTTCCATTCCTCTAACCAAGACGAGAAACCCGCCCTCCAACGCAATGACCCCCTTGGCTTCCCCACACGGCTCTTCCAATTATTCCGTGTCGCTCTCACCCATCCCAGCTTCCTCGAAACCAATCTGACCAGTTGATTAGTCCTCACTACTTTGCAATGCATGTGTTGCCCTCCCATCAGTGCATTCCATTTATTGTTTGCCGGGGTCGTACCTCACGCTGTTCAATGATGGTAAGCTTTAGATGTGGGAACATGGAGTGCTGTGGTGACGGCAGTAACCGGGCGACTGGTACAACATGGACTTTTGAACCCGTCGGAAAAGCCTAAAGGCACCGTTCACGATAAATTTTGGGTAATCCAGATTATGATGAAAAATGGAAGACAAGATCGAAACTAGTGCGACCGAGGTGAAGAAACTGCGTGCATCGGTGTTTCCAAAGTGAAAAAAAGGCTTCCAAAAACCTTTGAAAAGGGGGCTAGACGAGAATGAAACCAGAAAAATGAAGAAGAGTGGGGGCGTCCGGACGAGCTAAACAGTGTGTTTCACTGCGCGCGTGTGGGTCCTGGTGCGAAAGAACAGACAATAACAAAGAAAACCCTAGTAACAGCAAAAGTAGCTCACCTTTTTCAGCCTCTAGGAATAGGAAATTAAATAAGAGATCGCCGGCAGCAAAAAGAAAAAACAGAGGAAAAAAAGAATGAGAGAAAAACATCGCCTTATCACTCGGCGATTGATCGATTGTGCGTGGGTCCTAGAACGAATAATAGCAAGCTGTATTGTCTCGACACTCGTCTAACGTGACACCGATCAAGAGGCGGGAACGCAAACTACGGCAACAGCGGGGCTTCCACTATGCCCTGGACGTCGAGATTGGGGGAGTGGGAGGGTCCCTTCTACAACCCATGGCGGCCGCTGTGTATTAATAAGGTAAGAACTCAATAACTTTTTTATCGTGAACGGTGCCTTTAAAGATTTGTGAGGGACCCCGGGCATATGAATTGCCTTAGAAACTCCTTCCACAGTTTTTTCAAGGTGTTGGAAAGCCTCATGAAGTCCAGTTCCAACTGCCCAGTGCTCAGATGTTCCAAGATTGCCCATCAACTAACCAAAAAATGCTTTGAGATGGATAAAAGACATTCAAATGCTTTTTTCCGATTTTCCTTGTAACATGAAGACTATATGGAACTTACTCAAGCTCCTTCAATTTTCGGCGATATTCTCTCTGAAACGTCGTCGACCTATTCAACTCAAATGCCATGATCCAACGTAATGTTCTTCCTTACCTCACGAGTAATCCAAATAGTAGTAATTCTTCCCGGGTCATAATATTCCGTGGTTGTTGTCTCAACAGGTTCCTCAGTAGTTGTAGTGGTTTCTGTTACCTGGGCCGATTCCGTGAGTACTGTAGTTGGGATGAAAACGCTTCCAGTAGATCTCTGGTAAAGTGGTTATCGGCTTGCCGGCTTCTGTGAAATTTGGACTTTTCGATGATTTTGTTGTCGAGATGGTGCTTGACATAGACGTGGAAGTCGTAGTAGCAGTCATTGGGGTTTGGACGGTAGTTGTGAAGGTTGTTGTTAAAAAAGTCGATACGGGTGCTTCTGCTGATGTTGTCGTATTCGTAGTCGTCGTAGTCGTTGAAGTAGTCGTTTTTGTCGTTGTTGTTGTTGGTGGTGGTGGAGGTGTTGTTGTCGTTGTTGTTGTTGGTGTTGTTGTTGTGGCTGCTGTCGTTGTTGTTGTTGGTGGTGGTGGTGTTGTTGTCGTTGTTGTTGTTGGTGTTGTTGTTGTTGCTGCTGTCGTTGTTGTTGTTGGTGTTGTTGTTGTTGCTGTTGCTGCCGTTGTTGTTGTTGTTGTTGTTGTTGTTGTTGTTGATGAGGTGGTGGTGGTGGTGGTAGGGATCGTGGTTGTCGACGGCGTAGTCGTAGTAATAGGAGTGGCGATAGTAGTAGTTGTTGTTGTTGATATTGTTGATACTTGTGCTTCTGCTTCTTTTTCCGTAGTCGTTACACTCTTACTGGACAAGAGTACCCTTATGTCCTCCAGGTCAGACCCCCGACAGTCATTGTAGTCAAAATCTTCCTAGCCCTTTTCCTGCAAAAAAAAAACCCTTCAACTGAAATAAAGCAATCCTTGAGGTTATTCATGTAGTGATGCCTATAAAATCATTTGTTTTTGTAACTGTGAATGTTATAGAGCGTTTACTATCGTAAACAAAATGGGACAACCATTTTATTCCCCTCATGGTAGGGAGTTTTCATAATCTAATAAAAAATCCTGATTCCTGACAAAAAAAAGCTGAGTTCCCTTGACTATTAACGGGATCGAGTCCTGAGCAAAACCAGACCTTGCCCAATTCAGCAAGTTCCTTCATGCTCCCACATCGCTAACTGCTGCGGATGAGAGCAATCATCCGAAAAGTGACGTCAAATTGGAGGTCCATAATCTTGTTGTACTACTGCCAGACATGGACCATGGAGCGAGATAGCTACAGTAATTCTTACAGAAATCGTTTTCAGCTACTATCCAAGACTTTATCAGGTAAAAAGGTACTGTAACTCACCTTAATCTCTCTTTCACAATCGTCTATCTCGTTACGACCACAGAAACATCTCAGTTGTTGATGGATAGAACCGTTCTTGCTAGTTTGATTCCATTTAAAGACTTCACAAACGGCCTCACGTTGCCCCGACGTCCGATTCTTGAAAAAAGCAATTCAACCTCAACACTTACTAAACAAGTCAATCACTTGCTCCCACAATTTACCTCAGTTGTCACTTCGACTGTTTTATCTCTTTGCAATTTGCACCAAGATGGATTACCATTGTCCGGATAAATATGTATTTCAAAGCAAAATCCTCAAGGGTACTTTCCTAAATAGTTCCCAGTAGCGAAGTTGAACTTACAATGGAGATTTTTCCTGAGTAAGAGAATACTCACCTTTTCAAGTCCTTCGGGGCAGTAATTGTAGTCGGTAGCTTCGCTACAGTAGAGCAGCAGATTGAGCAATAAAAGATGATGAAAGATGATAAACAGAGACTTCATTAGATCCTATGCAACCGATTGACGATACGTATAGGCCAGCAAATAAAGATACTCACTGTGGGGTGAAAAAATACTATCGGGAGTAAATACTGATATATATCTACCTGTTGATCATAATTATGTCTAGAAATAAACAATGGGCTCAGATAAAAAAAAGGACAATGTATTGAGGTGCTAATCAGTCCCGTCTGCCAGGGATGCTCCCACGCGTTCTGCCTCCATTCAGAATCGAAGTGGCGTATTGAATGCGTATGTGGCTTATACAATGGCTTGCGTTAGTCAGCCAATGTACAAGCCAGTGCTTTTATCCTCCCAGACGAGTATGGCACAAATTAATCGACCCCGTAGGGATGGCAGGCTTGGGTGGTCTAGACGTATATCGATCCGGGACTCGAACCCATGACCATGCGTGTATGATAGTGCTCCATTTGCCACCACGCCACCTCCTCCCTCGGCTTAGATAAGCTGTGATGATGGCTTAGTTGTCCTTGAAGCCAAACTTCGTACACGAGATTATTGTTGTCCATGAGATTATTGTTTTATTATACTTTGGCAAGACTATCACAACACCGAGTAAATCAATATCTATGGAATACACACTCTACGACAATTCTTCAGGAAAAAGCTTTGTCATAAGCAGATCCACAAGCAGATAGGACAGATGTTTATTGAGTCGCGGGTACTGGAGGGTGTTCACCAGCCTTTTCACTCCACCACGCCAACTTTTTGAGTCCAGCACTCGTAACATACATGATGGCATCTGAAACGAGCCAGAAGCAAGGTATGTACTTTGGACCTCCACTGAAAGCTGATTAGGTCCGAAACCGTGAACATCGACTCATAGAGTTTTTCCAAAAGACTAATAAAATGTTCTATTTCACTGTAGAACTTTCGAAAATCGAGCATTCTATCCTCTAGGAAAATAGCCTGATCTTCGTTGATTGGTCGATGCATTTTCCAGTAGGCAAGTTTAGTAGCGTGCGCTAGGTTGAAAAATGTCTGGTTCCTTCGTTTATACTGTCATCCAGTTCTGCATTCCCTCTACCTCATACTGTACTGTGGAAAAAATGACCCTTCTACTTGTCAGACTAGATGGGGGCGGCAAGTACTAGTATTCAACTTCCCGAAGCCTTAAGGGATCTTCTGACATGAACATTTCAAGACGAAGCGTTATGATTTGCTTAGGAGATCGTAAGTCGGAATCCCTGAAATACTCAAGTTGAATGGCTGGTGCAGGAAATTCCCTGTTTCCGGAATCTACACTTTATGCAAAGTCTATTAACCTATTTTGCAGGAATGACCCAGCTTGAACGCGCTCTCATGCGTAGACTCTACCAAAAATTTGTGGTGCCACCCCGTGAATCCGAACCCGTCACTTCACAGAAATGAGACCGGACCCTTACCCGCGACAATGCGAAACCACATCTTTTTTGGATTGGCCGGCCCATCGGATATCCAGCAGCGTATACTATCCTGGTTGAATTTGTAAAATTCACTGATTCAGAGAGAGCAGGCCAAATAAATTGAGAGCGGATAGTTTGAGGAGCAGAAAGGGCTTTTGGTACTAATGAATGAATAGCAACTACGTCGAAGAAGGGAATGAACCTCAGGCCTGACTGCTTTTTGTTCTTTTTGAAGATTTTCCTTCCTTTGTGGGTTGAACAATAAGCCACAGATTCGGCTTAGAAGCCCCCAAGCTTCAACATCCCTAATCCTTCAGAAACTTGCAGCTCGGAGTCAAATGCTTTTCACCTTCTGATCTCAGAACAGGACAGAAGAAGAAAGCCACCCTTCCTCTCAGAACTGGAAAAGTTCGAGCATAAACATCCTGTTTACAACATTTGACCACCTTCAGCCATCTGAAATAGTGCCAGTCCGTCGTCCATCCCGGTGCCAAAACTTTGCCGATGAACAATTGTGTCTTGAAGACTGTGCTCACTAGTCTCTCTGGTTTTCCTATTTCTTGCCAATATTAAATCAAAAAGGAACATTTTATACCGCACAACAACAAAACAATTTAAAACACCGTAATATTCAAGGATTTCCCTTGTATGTCAGGTAGGCGGTAGTTTCAATGTCGGCTGACCGGCCAACCGTTCCGCCTCCCTGATTTATATTTGTAGTTCGAGACGGGGTATCGTGTAAGATGATTCCTGCAAAAAAAAAAGAGCCAGTTGAAGAGGAAGAGAGCTGGATCCGAATTTTTTAGAATAGTTCTCGATTGAAATTGAAAAGAGACTCCGAAAACGACGATTCTAGTGACGCCCGAGGTATATTGGCATTTTGAAGCAGTAAAAAGGCATCTCATGCATGGGAACGAAATGTTATGATAAGCTGCGAATATGTTGAGCCTAGGGTTGCTTCCAAGGAAGGAAGGAAAAAAGATGGGAGATTCAAAAGGTTCCCTGGCTCCCCTTTTACTATCACAGTATCAAACTCTCCTGAACCGCCACTTCTCTTCTACTTTCAGGACCATTTTTTGTAGCTAACTGTCTGAAATAGTTATCCTTATCATGAGTATTAAATCATCTGCCAGAATCAAGGAGTTCCCAGACCCTTCTGCATCCTAAGTTCAAGCCATGTCAATGTTTTTATTCTAAATTTTACAGATAGAAACCACCAATCTAACTTACTCTAATACCTATCCATAAGTCCTTTTCAGTATACACGAGATATAAGATGTACCTTTTTAGGGAATAGGCGGTACACTTCGGCGCTGTCCATATGAATAGAATTCCAGATGGTCTCGAAGTTTTTCAAAAAGTCTCGCTTGTATCAAGAGTATAATTGTCATTAGAGTAAATAGTATTGCCAATCGTTCAATCAACTGATTGCTGCAAGAATTTTAAATTATAACTGTAGACCTGGTCATAAGTTATATGTAGCACACTGTGGTTGTCCAAGAAAATATCTCCTTCTAAGTAGACAGTTCTTCTCCTCCTCTCTAGTTAGGCTTTTTTTTGAATTCTGGGCTTTCCTCACAACCTCGAACGCTGACATAACCAATGCCGACGTTCACTTATTTATCCTCCCTCATCTAGGTTACCACCAAACGAACAGTAAGAGGTACGTGGAGGACGGACAAGACAAGGGCGATGGCTGATGCGATGCGACCTCTACTACACTCGCAGACGAGCGGGAAACAACTGACCCAAGTTGAAGCTAAACTGAAAGGGTTGAAGAGCATGGGACAGTGAGGATATTGTCGCATGAAAGGGAGACTTTTCGTACCATCTCGGAAACTATGTAGCAGATGTGGAACAGTAAGAATTGGGAGTAATCAGATCACTCATGAGAAGCGGCAAAGCAAAAGGTTGGGTTCAGGCTCAACGCCGAAGAAATAAACTTTTGAATAGCTCGCAGTCGTGTAGACATGACATTGCACAGTAGAATCATCTGGTACCATCCATACAAACAGCCGGGGTAGCCATGCCGATCTTCTCCGATGGCTGGTGGGTATTCGGTAACAGTCTGAGCTCGAAGACGCTCCATTAGATGGAGCGAGGAAGGGAAAGGGGAAGTAAATGTGTGTTTGTCTTGCTTCAGCCGATGTGTCTGGCGGCCATCCGAAAAAGCAGGCGAGCAGGAGCTGTCGGACGTTGGATGACTACGATGAAGATCACTCACACGTGTGAATAAGGAGAGAAGTCCCACTGAACTTTCTGATTAGCCGTCCAACAGTAGATACGCCCCATACAGATGTTGCCGTCCAGCGCCGTACGATCTCCTGTTCCGTGACTAGAACTACTCAATAGGTTCACTTCTGCCTCCACCTTCTGGAATGCGTTCCTTGACGTTCCCTATTCGAGTGATTTTCGTTCGGTGTACAGGGGAATATCAACGCAGAAAGTCAAGGAGCTCCCAAATCGAATGAAAATTCCGTCACGTCACTCGAAAAGGTAAGCTTGGAGTAGAAGGATAGTCTTGCAGAGCATCTCTCAGAGCCTGGTTATTCTCTTTTGATTCTGAGTCTTCATAAATAGCTCAAACAGTTACAACCTATTCTCAGCTCTTCCAATCCTCAAGTTGAGACGAAAAGTCTCCTCCACGCAGTAACCCCCTTTGCTTCATACGGCTTGCCCATGCTATTCCGCGTTGTCTTCACCCATCCCAGCAGTTGATCAGTCATCACTACTTTGCTATGCATGTGTTACCCTCCCATCTGAACATTCCCTTATGTTTTTTGCCGGTGAATCTCTCCCCCTGTTCAACCGATGGTAAGCCTTGGATATGGGAAAATAGAGAAATGGTGACGGCAATAACCGGGCGACTGGGACAACATGGATTTTCGAACCCGTCGAAGAAGCTGAAAGATTTGTGAAAGACCCTAGACGTATGAATTGCCCTAAACAACTCTTTCACAGTTTTTTCGAGAGTATCCAGTTCCTACTGTACAGTACTCAATGTTACGAGTTTGCCCTTCAACTAATCAAAATATGCTTCGAGACAAATAAGAGACTTTCAGAGGCTTTTTTCAATATTACTCCTAAAAATGAAGATTATATGGAACTTACTCGAGCTCCTTCAACTTCCGGCGATATTCTCTCTGAAACGTCGACCTATTCAAATCAAATGCCATGATCCGAAGTAATAAAGTAATGTTCTTCCTTACCTCACGAGTAATCCAGATAGTAGTAATTCTTCCCGGGTCATAGTATTCCGCTGTTGTTGTCTCATCAGGTTCCTCAGTAGTTGTAGTAGGTTCTATTACCTGGGGCAACTCTGTGGGTACTGTAGTTGGGATAAAAACGCTTTTAGTTGATTTCTCGGTTAAAATGGTTGTCGACTTAATGTCTTTTGTGAAATTTGGACTTTTCGATGATGTCTTTGTCGATATGGTGCTTGCCGTGGATGGTGAAGCCATAGTAGTCGTAGCGGTTCTGGAGGTAATCGGTAAAGTTGTTGTTAAGAAAGTCGATACGGGAGTTGTTGTCGCACTGGTAGTTGTCGGAGTCGTCGAAGTTGGCGTTTTTGTTGTTGCTAATGTTGTTTTTGTTGTTGTTGTTGTCGTTTTTGTGGTGGCGGTGGTTGTGGTAGGGGCAGCAACGGTGAAGGTGGTGGCTGTGGTTGTGGTAGTGGTGGCGGCGGTGGTAGTAGGGGCAGCAACGGTGAAGGTGGTGGCGGTGGTGGGAGAGGGGGCGGTTTTAGCAATTGCTGTTGTTGCTGCCGTTCTTGTTGTTCTGTCCGATATAGGCGTCTTGGAGCCTGTTGCTTTTGTCCGTGAAGCACGTGTTGATGATGATTGTGTCTTCGCCGTTTTGTCCGTTGTCTTTCCCGTCTTACGGGACAATAGGCTCCTGATCTCTTTTCCTTCCTCTGGACGACAGTAGTTGACGCCATAAAAGTAAGATCTGCTCACACTCTGCAAAAAAAAACGTTCTTCAACTGAAATCAAGCATTTCTGAAATATGTTGACTCAGTGTTGTCTTGTGACCAATCCCTTTGATAACAATTGTCTATACTGTCAGTTACTATCGCGTATGGACTAAACTTTATTGGAATACTTTTTAAATGATATTCTTCATTCGCATGGTTAAACAGGGCCCTTTGTAAAGTAAAAGTCAAAGATAATGGATAAAACTGTAATTTCGGTTCCAAGAGATTATGAGGAGAACGAAAAAAATGTTGTGTTATGGTTAACTCCAATTTCGTAGCTATATCTGTATCTATTTAGTTCTCTGAATGAAGTGCTTCTGATTTTCACATTTTCACATTTTGAGCAAAAAAAACGAACACCTCACTTTTGGCCTCTAATGGATTCGTAACCTTTACCCATGCCCCCACAATCTAGTAACGATCTCTGTATCGCGAACTGCGGTGAGAAGCAGCAATCAAACGAAGCATCAATACAGAAGATTCGGCATTTTGAAAGAATCACGAATGGCATGTTCTCACCCACCCACCGTATCCGCCAGAGCAGTATAGTAATCACACACAATGATATAGGAGTTGTTTGCTGACTGCTCAGAAACCCGTCACATACACCGACGCAACGGAAAAAGAGTAACTGACAATGGCAGGTGTGGGGTTCTCGTTGTAGTCCCCTGGCTGTGGAACGTCGTTCTAATTTATCGCAATGCCTTTGGGACTTGGAATCTTATCAATGTCAAATTGAAGTCCTATAAACATTTTATCACTTTCGTGTCGCTGTAGTTCCTGGCCCACCAACCTGCTGCGATAGCGCCCTTTGCTTACTATTACATAGAGGGTTGTTCAGCTAACTGTACGAGGAATTCCCCTTTTGGCTCCTGTGACCAATCAGAAAAGTTTCCATTGATTAAAAAGTTGCTGTAACGCACAATGATCTCGTCCATACATAAGCCTAGATTGCCATAAGCACAGAAACATTTCAGTTGGATATAAGAGTATGAAGTGCTCCATCTATAGAATCTGCAAACGGGCTCAGTACGCTTCCAACCTCGTTCCTGGAAGAAAAACAAATAAACTTACGAATTTACAGTACGAGTGAATCATCCTTTCACAGAACTCACCTTATTATTTAGTTCGGATGCAGTATTATGTAGGATGAAGCAAATAGCTTCTCCAGCAGCTGCGCTCTCAGAAACACCCACTCCGAAACAAAATCCTCCAGAATCTCTATCCTAAACTTTTGCGAGAAGCGAATTTGCACTCACAACAGAATTGAATTTTCGTAAATGGATGTCTCTACCGTGTCAATTGCTGCAGGGCAATTGCTGTAGTCTTTAGCTTGTTCACAGTGAAGCATTAGGTTGAGCATTAAAAGGCAATGAAAGTTAGAAACCAAAGACTTCATATCAGATTCCTACACTACCGATCAGTGGGACGTCAGGGCAAACAAATAATGGTACTTACTATAGGACAATAGAATTTTATCTGTGAGTGAAGATGATGTATACTTGTCTGATGGTGATAGTTTTATCTAAGAAATAAACCATGAGCTCGGATAAGAAGTGATAAGAAGACGACCGAATTCAGCAAAGTTTGGTCATGGAGCATGCTTGGTGAGGCAGGAGGTGGCTACCTGATTGCCGATGAAGAAGTTCTTGTAGCCTTATAGGAAATCGTTGACCAAGATCGAAACTAAGCTGCTTTTATTTTGAACGAAGGAGGAGGCAGAAAGACTGAGAGTGCAAAATACTGATCCAGTTGATATTACTCGTTTCCCACGATGCAATTGCTAACTGCCAAAAAATGGGAGAAAACGTTCCCATCCGGTCCGCTTCGTGGCAAGGTCCAGACGAAAATTTTCTGAATTTCCCTTCAGTGCTTAAATTGGAAATTTCCATGAATCTATTTTTTCATTTTGCTTTACAAGTTCAACGAACAGTGAAAACGAAGTATACATAGGAGCACGATAAGGGCTAACCATTACTGATGAAGGAGAACACAGTATGGGAAGATGGCTTCATCCTGGAAAAGCTGCTGGGCTTGAGGGAAAGGTCCTGCGAAAGCTGATAGAAGAGAAACCAATCATTCCGATGGTGCCCTTATCGTGCTCCTATGTATACTTCATTTTCACTGTTCGTCGAAAATTGGAATTCAAACTATTCCTCCGGGCATTGATGCGCTCAAGCAGGTACCAGTAACGTTTACTTTTACGAGCCGGTGTGGTCCACTGAACCCTTCCTGTCCGGAAGATACGAAGCAAATGATCCCATTCCTCCACAGCTCCCATGAAAAAGTTGGACCACCGGGTTGGCAACCTCCATTCGTCTGAAGTTCCCAGAGATCCGGCCGTTTACCATCTTTGCTCCGCGGTCACTACAGAACCGCTTGATTGATGCATGCATGGTGCAACTGATCTTCGACTCCTTATAAGTATCTAAGTATTACAAAACGCAAAAACTATTAAATATAAAACCATATTCTATAATTAACAGACATTGCGGGTATCAATAATTCCAACTCCTGCACATTCATTTTGATGACAAAAATAACCAATTCTGTTCGATTCCAGACGATGTCCAGGCTGTATTGGATGGGCTCCTTAAAGCTGTACAACGAGCTTGCAAAATGTGTTTAATTTCTGACTCAAACCTAGATTTGATTGAATGCATTGCCTTCACATGACATGGCACCCTTCTCCGACACAAACCTGACTACTAATCCCAGTTTTCGGTCACAACGCTCGCTATGGCACATCGTTAAACGACTTTCTGAACACGCCATGCACGCGAATCTTTTGGAAACTTCAGGGTAGTCCGCTAAATGATCACAACTGAATTTGATCGATTGGACAGACTCTAAAAATGGTAATATTATCAAATGTCACTCAATACAGAAGTTATCGATATCGGTTTCTCAATGAACAAAACTCACAAATACCTTCGAGGATCGTCGGGATTCATGAAATACTGCAGAGAGGAAAGATAGACGTACCTCACCAAGAAATACTTTCAAATGTACACAAAATCCAGGAGATCATTGTTTTCTTATACTATGGCAAGACTATCACAACACCGAGTAAATCAATAAATATGGAGTACACATTCTACGACAATTCTTCTGGGAAAAGCTTTGTCATAAGCAGATCCATAAGCAAATAGGACAGATGTTTATTGAGTCGCGGGTACTGGAGGGTGTTCACCAGTCTTTTGACTCCACCACGCCAACTTTTTGAGTCCAGTACTCGTAGCACACATGATGGCATCTGAAGAAGAGTCGGAAGAGTTTCACCACGCGACAGCAATTCGGTACAACCACTTTTTCTCTTTTTCCTTTTTGTTCCGTACTTTTGGTGGTACCGATAAGTGATGGAAAGAAAAATTTCCCGAATTTTTCTTCTATGGTAAACTCGACATGCACGGCTTATTCCTAGAGCTGAGCGTAGTGTCGATTTTGGAAAATGATTCATCGAAACTTCAGCTGTCCTCAAGGTCTTGTGAAAATGGACGTTGCCAATGGACATCATACTTTCGTTACAGATTATATATATTACGTTATGCAAGGCGTAAACTTGTCTACCTGTGACTGTGACCGTCGTACTCCTCTACATGTGGCCGCCAGTGAAGGTGATCTCAATATGGTGAAATTTCTTGTGAACGTGGCCAAAGTGGATGAGGATGCTCGAGACAGGTGTGTACTTTTGACCTCCACTGAAAAGTGAAAGCGTCCGAAGTCCCTAAACACCGAATTCAGCTCCAACGATTTCCTCGCTAGGAAACCTACCCACTATTGTAAGAAATCCACCTGGGCCTTGACAGGGATAACTCAACCCGAGATGTAATGCCCGGGAGAACCATTAGATCGATAATCCTTCTAAACCTATCTTGCTTAGATGGAATCGATCCGCTCTGAACGATGCCCGATTCTTCAAACACGCAGCCTGTGTTGACTTTTTGGAACGTGCCGTAGCTCGGGTAGGAAATTTTGGCCGTTGCAGTTTGAATCATATAGAAGCAGTTGATAAGCCGATTGATTTCAGCCAGAGGCACGGCGTAGCCAATCGATCTCTTCTGAAGATTCTGAATCGGAAGATCATCCGTTCGACATCGCTCAACGACCTCCGTTTAGTCTTGACACCTCGGAGCAGCAATGATATCAGTCCCATAGAGTTCTTCTGAAAAGCTTATAAAATACTCTATTTCACTGTAAAATCTTTGGAAATTGAAAATTCTATCCTTCAGGAGAAAAACCCTGATTTTCATGGATTGATCGATGCATTTTTCCAGTAGTTCTCAAGTGCGGGGCTCGGATCAAAATGTCTGGTTCCCTGGTTCATACTGTCATTCAGTACTGCACTCCCTCTACCTTCCTACTCTTCTGTGGAGGAAAAATGACCTCCTCATTGTCGGACTAGATGGGGGCTGCAACCTGCTGATCTTCAACGTTCCGAAGCCTCAAGGGATCCTTGGCATGAACATATCAAGAAAGAAGCGTTATGATTTGCTAAGGAGATAGTAGTGGGAAGTCCTGGAATGCTCAAGTCAAATAGCTGATGCAGGGAGTCCCCTGTGTTCCGGAATTTACACTTCATGCAATGTTTGTTGTTCACCTCTTTTGCAGGTATGGCCCAGCTTAAATGCGCTCTCATGTGACGACTTAGGCAAAACAACTGTTGGCGTAACGCCGCGAATCCGAACCCGTCGTTTCATGAAAATGAGACCTAACTCTGATCCCCTTCACCGTGAGACACACTGTTTGGCCTTGGCCGTTGGCTACGTCAGCCTGCCAATCAGCTTGATGGCGGCTGAAGCCCACTTCGGCTTCACCAAGCTGTCCGATGGGCCGGAGGGCATTTCAGCTCAGCAGGACTGAGCCCACACCCCTCCATTGAAGGAAGTGTGGACTCGGCCCTGCTGAGCCGAACTGCCCTCCGGCCTATCGGACCTCCACAGCGTCAGCCGTATAGGACAGTCCTGGTTGAATTTCTAAAATTACCTGATTCGGAGAGAGCAGACAAAGATAGTTGAGAGAGGATAGTTTGAGGAGCAGAAGATGCCTTTCGGTACTGATGATTGAATAGCAACTACGTCAAAGAAGGAAGTGAAACTACGACCTGACTGCCTTCTGTTTTTTTTTGAAGATTTTCCTTCACTTTTGGGTTGAACAATAAGCCGCAGAACCGGCTTAGAAGCCTCCAAGCTTCAACATCCCTAATCCTTCAGGAATTCCCAGTTCGGAAACGAATGCCTTTTATCTTCTGATCTCGGAACAGAACAGAAGAAGAAAGCCACCCTTCCTCTCAGAACTGGAAAAGTTCGAGCATAAACATTTTGTTTACAACATTTGACTACCTTCAGCCATCTGAAATAGTGCCAGTCCGTCGTCCATCCCGGTGCCAAAACTTTGCCGATGAACAATTGTGTCTTGAAGACTGTGCTCACTAGTCTCTCTGGTTTTCCTATTTCTTGCCAATATTAAATCAAAAAGGAACATTTTATTTCACACAACAACAAAACAATTTAAAACACCGTAATATTCAAGGATTTCCCTTGTATATCAGGTAGGCGGTAGTTTCAATGTCGGCTGACCGGCCAACCGTTCCGCCTCCCTGATTTATATTTGTAGTTCGAGACGGGGTATCGTGTAAGATGATTCCTGCAAAAAAAAAAAGAGCCAGTTGAAGAGGAAGAGAGCTGGATACGAATTTTTTAGAATAGTTCTCGATTGAAATTGAAAAGAGACTCCGAAAACGACGATTCTAGTGACGCCCGAGGTATATTGGCATTTTGAAGCAGTAAAAAGGCATCTCATGCATGGGAACGAAATGTTATGATAAGCTGCGAATATGTTGAGCCTAGGGTTGCTTCCAAGAAGAGAAGGAAAAAAGATGTGAGATTTAAAAGGTTCCCTGGCTCCCCTTTTACTATCACAGTATCAAACTCCCCTGAACCGCCACTTCTCTTCTACTTTCAGGACCATTTTTTGTAGCTAACTGTCTGAAATAGTTATCCTTATCATGAGTATTAAATCATCTGCCGGAATCAAGGGGTTCCCAAACCCTTCTGCATCCTAAGTTCAAGCCATGTCAATGTTTTTATTCTAAATTTTACAGATAGAAACCACCAATCTAACTTACTCTAATACCTATCCATAAGTCCTTTTCAGTATACACGAGATATAAGATGTACCTTTTTAGGGAATAGGCGGTACACTTCGGCGCTGTCCATATGAATAGAATTCCAGATGGTCTCGAAGTTTTTCAAAAAGTCTCGCTTGTATCAAGAGTATAATTGTCATTAGAGTAAATAGTATTGCCAATCGTTCAATCAACTGATTGCTGCAAGAATTTTAAATTATAACTGTAGACCTGGTCATAAGTTATATGTAGCACACAGCGGATGTCCGAGAAAATATCTCCTTCTGAGTAAACAGTTCTTCTCCTTCTCTCTAGTTAGGCTTTTTTTTTTTGAATTCTGGGCTTTCCTCACAACCTCGAACGCTGACATAACCAATGCCGACGTTCACTTATTTATCCTCCCTCATCTAGGTTACCACCAAACGAACAGTAAGAGGTACGTGGAGGACGGACAAGACAAGGGCGATGGCTGATGCGATGCGACCTCTACCACACTCGCAGACGAGCGGGAAACAACTGACCCACGTTGAAGCTAAAATGAAAGGGTTGAAGAGCATGGGACAGTGAGGAAATTGTCGCATGAAAGAGAGACTTTTCGTACCAACTCGGAAACTATGTAGCAGATGTGGAACAGTAAGAGTTGGAAGTAATCAGATCACTCATGAGAAGCGGCAAAGCAAAAGGTTGGGTTCAGGCTCAACGCTGCATTCTAGCTCTGATGGTGAGCACGGGTACCTCTGGAAGAATAGCTAAGGCTTGTTACCCCCGAAGAAATAAACTTTTGAATAGCTCGCAGTCGTGTAGACATGATATTGCACAGTAAAATCATCTGGTACCATCCATACAAACAGTCGGGGTAGCCATGCCGATCTTCTCCGATGGCTGGTGGGTATTCGGTAACGGTCTGAGCTCGAACACGCTCCATTAGATGGAGCGTGGAAGGGAAAGAGGAACGGAATGTGTGTTTGTCTTGCTTCAGCTGGTGTGTCTGGCGGCCATCCGAAAAAGCAGGCGAGCAGTAGCTGTCGGACGTTGGATGACTACGATGAAGATCACTCACACGCGTTAATGAGGAGAGAAGCCCCACTGGACTTTCTGATTAGCCGTCCAACAGTAGATCCGCCCCATACAGATGTTGCCGTCCAGCGCCGTACGATCTCCTGTTGAGAAAGAAGAAGCAGAACAAGTATATCGCGAGGGAAGATTGGTGGACTGGTGAACTGGAAAGTTCTTCAAGGGGTAGAAAATCGAATGAAAATTCCGTCACGTCACTCAAAAAGTTAAGCTTGGGGTAGAAGGTCAGTCTTGCGGAACATCTCTCAGAACCTGGTTATTCTCTTTTGATTCTGAGACTTCATAAATAGCTCAAACACAACCTTTACTCAACCCTTCCATTCCTCTAACCAAGACGAGAACCCGCCCTCCAACGCAATGACCCCCTTGGCTTCCCCACACGGCTCTTCCAATTATTCCGTGTCGCTCTCACCCATCCCAGCTTCCTCGAACCAATCTGACCAGTTGATTAGTCCTCACTACTTTGCAATGCATGTGTTGCCCTCCCATCAGTGCATTCCATTTATTGTTTGCCGGGGTCGTACCTCACGCTGTTCAATGATGGTAAGCTTTAGATGTGGGAACATGGAGTGCTGTGGTGACGGCAGTAACCGGGCGACTGGTACAACATGGACTTTTGAACCCGTCGGAAAAGCCTAAAGGCACCGTTCACGATAATTTTGGGTAATCCAGATTATGATGAAAAATGGAAGACAAGATCGAAACTAGTGCGACCGAGGTGAAGAAACTGCGTGCATCGGTGTTTCCAAAGTGAAAAAAGGCTTCCAAAAACCTTTGAAAAGGGGGCTAGACGAGAATGAAACCAGAAAAATGAAGAAGAGTGGGGCGTCCGGACGAGCTAAACAGTGTGTTTCACTGCGCGCGTGTGGGTCCTGGTGCGAAGAACAGACAATAACAAAGAAAACCCTAGTAACAGCAAAAGTAGCTCACCTTTTTCAGCCTCTAGGAATAGGAAATTAAATAAGAGATCGCGGCAGCAAAAAGAAAAACAGAGGAAAAAAAGAATGAGAGAAAAACATCGCCTTATCACTCGGCGATTGATCGATTGTGCGTGGGTCCTAGAACGAATAATAGCAAGCTGTATTGTCTCGACACTCGTCTAACGTGACACCGATCAAGAGGCGGGAACGCAAACTACGGCAACAGCGGGGCTTCCACTATGCCCTGGACGTCGAGATTGGGGGAGTGGGAGGGTCCCTTCTACAACCCATGGCGGCCGCTGTGTATTAATAAGGTAAGAACTCAATAACTTTTTTATCGTGAACGGTGCCTTTAAAGATTTGTGAGGGACCCCGGGCATATGAATTGCCTTAGAAACTCCTTCCACAGTTTTTTCAAGGGTGTTGGAAAGCCTCATGAAGTCCAGTTCCAACTGCCCAGTGCTCAGATGTTCCAAGATTGCCCATCAACTAACCAAAAAATGCTTTGAGATGGATAAAAGACATTCAAATGCTTTTTCCGATTTTCCTTGTAACATGAAGACTATATGGAACTTACTCAAGCTCCTTCAATTTTCGGCGATATTCTCTCTGAAACGTCGTCGACCTATTCAACTCAAATGCCATGATCCAACGTAATGTTCTTCCTTACCTCACGAGTAATCCAAATAGTAGTAATTCTTCCCGGGTCATAATATTCCGTGGTTGTTGTCTCAACAGGTTCCTCAGTAGTTGTAGTGGTTTCTGTTACCTGGGCCGATTCCGTGAGTACTGTAGTTGGGATGAAAACGCTTCCAGTAGATCTCTGGTAAAGTGGTTATCGGCTTGCCGGCTTCTGTGAAATTTGGACTTTTCGATGATTTTGTTGTCGAGATGGTGCTTGACATAGACGTGGAAGCCGTAGTAGCAGTCATTGGGGTTTGGACGGTAGTTGTGAAGGTTGTTGTTAAAAAAGTCGATACGGGTGCTTCTGCTGATGTTGTCGTATTCGTAGTCGTCGTAGTCGTTGAAGTAGTCGTTTTTGTCGTTGTTGTTGTTGTTGGTGGTGGAGGTGTTGTTGTCGTTGTTGTTGTTGGTGTTGTTGTTGTGGCTGCTGTCGTTGTTGTTGTTGGTGGTGGTGGTGTTGTTGTCGTTGTTGTTGTTGGTGTTGTTGTTGTTGCTGCTGTCGTTGTTGTTGTTGGTGTTGTTGTTGTTGCTGTTGCTGCCGTTGTTGTTGTTGTTGTTGTTGTTGTTGTTGTTGATGAGGTGGTGGTGGTGGTGGTAGGGATCGTGGTTGTCGACGGCGTAGTCGTAGTAATAGGAGTGGCGATAGTAGTAGTTGTTGTTGTTGATATTGTTGTTACTTGTGATTCTGCTTCTTTTTCCGGTGTCGTTACACTCTTACTGGACAAGAGTACCCTTATGTCCTCCAGGTCAGACCCCCGACAGTCATTGTAGTCAAAATCTTCCTAGCCCTTTTCCTGCAAAAAAAAACCCTTCAACTGAAATAAAGCAATCCTTGAGGTTATTCATGTAGTGATGCCTATAAAATCATTTGTTTTTGTAACTGTGAATGTTATAGAGCGTTACTATCGTAAACAAAATGGGACAACCATTTTATTCCCCTCATGGTAGGGAGTTTTCATAATCTAATAAAAAATCCTGATTCCTGACAAAAAAAAGCTGAGTTCCCTTGACTATTAACGGGATCGAGTCCTGAGCAAAACCAGACCTTGCCCAATTCAGCAAGTTCCTTCATGCTCCCACATCGCTAACTGCTGCGGATGAGAGCAATCATCCGAAAAGTGACGTCAAATTGGAGGTCCATAATCTTGTTGTACTACTGCCAGACATGGACCATGGAGCGAGATAGCTACAGTAATTCTTACAGAAATCGTTTTCAGCTACTATCCAAGACTTTATCAGGTAAAAAGGTACTGTAACTCACCTTAATCTCTCTTTCACAATCGTCTATCTCGTTACGACCACAGAAACATCTCAGTTGTTGATGGATAGAACCGTTCTTGCTAGTTTGATTCCATTTAAAGACTTCACAAACGGCCTCACGTTGCCCCGACGTCCGATTCTTGAAAAAAGCAATTCAACCTCAACACTTACTAAACAAGTCAATCACTTGCTCCCACAATTTACCTCAGTTGTCACTTCGACTGTTTTATCTCTTTGCAATTTGCACCAAGATGGATTACCATTGTCCGGATAAATATGTATTTCAAAGCAAAATCCCTCAGGAATACTCTTCTAAATTGTTCCGAGTAGCGAAGATTCACAATGGAGATTTTTCCTGAGTAAGAGAATACTCATCTTTTCAAGTCCTTCGGGGCAGTAATCGTAGCGGCGTGAAACTTCGCTACAGTAGAGCAGCAGATTGAGCAATAAAAGATGATGAAAGATGATAAACAGAGACTTCATTAGATCCTATGCAACCGATTGACGATACGTATAGGCCAGCAAATAAAGATACTCACTGTGGGGTGAAAAAATACTATCGGGAGTAAATACTGATATATATCTACCTGTTGATCATAATTATGTCTAGAAATAAACAATGGGCTCAGATAAAAAAAAGGACAATGTATTGAGGTGCTAATCAGTCCCGTCTGCCAGGGATGCTCCCACGCGTTCTGCCTCCATTCAGAATCGAAGTGGCGTATTGAATGCGTATGTGGCTTATACAATGGCTTGCGTTAGTCAGCCAATGTACAAGCCAGTGCTTTTATCCTCCCAGACGAGTATGGCACAAATTAATCGACCCCGTAGGGATGGCAGGCTTGGGTGGTCTAGACGTATATCGATCCGGGACTCGAACCCATGACCATGCGTGTATGATAGTGCTCCATTTGCCACCACGCCACCTCCTCCCTCGGCTTAGATAAGCTGTGATGATGGCTTAGTAGTCCTTGAAGCCAAACTTCGTACACGAGATTATTGTTGTCCATGAGATTATTGTTTTATTATACTTTGGCAAGACTATCACAACACCGAGTAAATCAATATCTATGGAATACACACTCTACGACAATTCTTCAGGAAAAAGCTTTGTCATAAGCAGATCCACAAGCAGATAGGACAGATGTTTATTGAGTCGCGGGTACTGGAGGGTGTTCACCAGCCTTTTCACTCCACCACGCCAACTTTTTGAGTCCAGCACTCGTAACATACATGATGGCATCTGAAACGAGCCAGAAGCAAGGTATGTACTTTGGACCTCCACTGAAAGCTGATTAGGTCCGAAACCGTGAACATCGACTCATAGAGTTTTTCCAAAAGACTAATAAAATGTTCTATTTCACTGTAGAACTTTCGAAAATCGAGCATTCTATCCTCTAGGAAAATAGCCTGATCTTCGTTGATTGGTCGATGCATTTTCCAGTAGGCAAGTTTAGTAGCGTGCGCTAGGTTGAAAAATGTCTGGTTCCTTCGTTTATACTGTCATCCAGTTCTGCATTCCCTCTACCTCATACTGTACTGTGGAAAAAATGACCCTTCTACTTGTCAGACTAGATGGGGGCGGCAAGTACTAGTATTCAACTTCCCGAAGCCTAAAGGGATCTTTTGACATGAACATTTCAAGACTGAAGCGTTATGATTTGCTAAGGAGATCGTAAGTGGGTGCTGGGATGCTCAAGCCAAATGGCTAATGTAGGGAATACTCTGTGTTCCTGAATCTACACTTTCTGCAAAGTTTCTTTCACTATTTTTCAGGTATGACCCAGCCTGAATGGGCTCTCATGCGCAGACTCAAGCGAAAAATTTGTGGTGTGACGCCGCGAGTCCGAATCCGTCATTTCACAAAAAGGAGACCGGATTCTTTTCCGTTACCCTGTGTGATCATACTGGCTGACCTCGTCGTCGCCTATGTCAGCCTGTCAATCAGTTCGACAGCGGCTGAAACTCACTTCGGCTTCACCGAGCTGTCCGATGGGCCGGCGATCAATTTGGCTTAGCCGGACCAATCCCACACTCCCTCCATTGGAAGGGTGCTCGGCCCTGCGGATCGGAGTTGCCCGCGGGCCCATCGGACGTTCAGCAGCGTATATATTCCTGGCTGAACTTCTGAAATTACCTGATTCAGAAAGAGCAGACAAAAATAGTTGAGAGGGGATGATTTGAGGAGCAGGTGCTTTTGGTACTAATGAATGAATAGCAACTACGTCGAAAAAGGAAATTAATCCTAGGCCTGAATGCCTTGTGTTCTTTTTGAAATTCCTTCTCTTTTGGGTTAAACAATAAGCTGCAGAACCAGCTCAGAAGCCCCCAAACTTCAACATCCCTAATCCCTCAGAAATATCAGTTCGGAGACGAATGCTTTTCATCTTCTGATCTCGGGACAGAAAAGAAAAAGAAAGCCACTTTTCCTCCTAAAACTGAGAAAGTTCAAGCATCCGCTTCAACATCCTGTTTACAACATTTGACCACCTTCAGTCATCTGAAGATAGTTCCAGTCCGTCCACCATTCCGGTGCGAAAACCTTGCCGATGAACAATTGTGTCTTGAAGACTGTGCTCACTGGTCACTCCCTTGTTTTCCTATTTCTTGCAAATAATAAATCATAAAGGAACATTTTATACCATACAACAACAAAACAATTTAAAACACTGTAATATTCAAGGATTTCCCTTGTATATCAGGCAGGCGGTAGTTTCAATGCCGGCTGACGGGCCAACCGTCCCACCTCCCTAATACTTGTAGTTCGAGACAGGGTATTGTGTAAGATAGTCCTGCAGAAAAAAAAGAGGCAGTTGATGAAAAGAACTGGATCCAATTTTTCAATTTTTTTTGTTTTTTTTTCCACTTTTTTTTGATTTTTCAATTTTTTCCGATTTTGAATAGAATTTCCCCGAAATCGACGGTCCTCATGAATCCTGTGGTATTACATTGGCACTCTGTAGTGATAAAAGAACATCTTATGACGGGGAACGAAAATGTTATGATAGGCTGTGAATGAAGTATATTGAGCCTAGGGATGCTGTCAAGGAGAAAAGAGAGAAAGATGGGAGATTAAAATTCCCCGGCTCCCGCTTACTACAGTGTGTTTCGAGAGTATGTGCACACCCAACATTTTGTTTTTTTGGGAATACCATTGCTTTCTGTAACCCGTGACTTTCACCATTCAATTCGTTGTGTGCGATAACCTACGAACACTTATTCTGAGAGAACATCGTAGCTGCTAACATAATTTTTTTTAAAGAAAAATTTCTTCTTTGTTTCAAAAGTATGTGCTTACTTAGCAAAAAAAACAAAAATATAATCGAGATCAGGAATCAATAGGGCTACTTAAATTTCTGTAGTGGTTATCGACTACGAGGAATCGTTTGAGAATGGTTTCGTCGCGGTAGGTTCTTTAGTTACCTTTGAAATGAAAAATTTTGAGTGTGCGCGTACTTTACGAACGGCGACTGGGTCGCTCTTTTACATACATTGCTAGACTCATTCAAGACCCTGGCAGCTATCGCTCACAACCCAGTCCTGGCCGTCCACGTATTTTGACTGCTCAGGACAACAAGAGGATAGCCCGTCTTGTGGCGAATACTTCTTTGTCTATGAGTTAGACCCGACCTCAGATGGGTTTAACAGTCTCGAGTACGACCGTTTAGCGCTCTATCCGCTCTGATGAGCCTATCACACGAGAGACCATGAAGAAGGTTACTCGACTCAGTACTCGCCACAAGCTGACAAGGCTGGAGTTTGCTCGCGCAGACCATCAAAGAGCCTCCTCCGAAATTCTTTCTCAAAAACACGAGTGGCTCTCGGCCAAGGTACCTTCAGTGATGACAAAATCCATCCAGCCTACGATATTGTGCTTCTCTTCATCAGAAAAAATCACTTAAGAACAAAATGGGTATAACACATTGTTTGTTCTAAAAATAGGAAAATCCTGAAAAGTCTCGAACAACCGTCCCTTACTCCATGATGTTGCCATGTTCCTACGAGCAAACTCCAGCATTGTCAGCTTGTGGCGAGTATTGAGTCGAGTAGCCTCCTTCATCGTCTCTCGTGTGATATACTCTTCAGAGCGGATAGAACGTCAAACGGTCGTACTCGAGACTGGTAAACCCGGATCTAACTCATAGACAAAGAAGTATTCGCCACAAGACGGGCTATTTTCCTGTTGCCCCGAGCACTCAAAAGACGTGGACGGACAGGAATAGGTTGTGAGCGATAGCTGCCAGGGTCTCGAATGAATCTAGTAATGCATGAAAAAGAGCGGCCCAGTTGCCGTTCGAAAAGTATGTGCACACTCAAAATTTTTCATTTCAAAGGTAACTAAAGAACCTACCGCGACGAAACCATTCTCAAACGATTCCTCGTAGTCGATAACCACTACAGAAATTCTGGTGGCCCTATGGATTCTTGATCTCGGTTATATTCTTGTTTTTTGCTAAGTGTGCGCATACTTTTGAAACAAAGAAGAAATTTCTCTTCAATAAAAAATTATGTTATTAGCTACGATGTTCTCTCAGAATAAGTGTTCGTAGGTTATCGCACACAACGAATTGAATGGTGAAAGTCACGGGTTACAGAAAGCAATGGTATTCCCAAAAAAACTAAATGTTGGGTGTGCACATACTTTTGAAACACACTGTATCACAATATCAAACTCTCCTAAGCCACCAGTGTTCTCCTATTTTCAATTTCATTTTTTGTGGCTAACTGCCCAAGGTAGTCATCCTCAGCATAAGTAAATCAGTTGCCGGAAACAATGAGTTTCCAGGTGAGCTCCCAGTCACTTCTGCATCCTAAGTTCAAGCCATGCCGGTTGTTTTTATTCTATATTTCCCAGATCGAGACCACCAACTTGACTTACTCTAATACTTATTCATCAGTAGTTTTCAGTATATTTGAAATATAAGATGTACCTTTTTAGGGTATTGGTGGTACACTTCGGCGTTGGCCATATGAATAGAATTCTAGATGGTCTCGAAGTTTTTCAAAAAGTCTCGCTTGTATTAACAGTATAATTGTCATTAGAGTAAATAGTATTGCCAATCGTTCAATCAACTGATTGCTGCAAAAATTTTAAAATATAACTGTAAACCAGGTCATAAGTTCTATGTAGCACACTATGGTTGTCCAAAAAAATCTCTCCTGCATAGACTAACTGGCTAAGTTATTTTTCCCAATTCTAGGCTTATTTTACAACTTCTATCGTAGCCAGTGCCGAGGTGGATTTCACTGTCCTTCCGCATCTAAAGATTACCTGCGAACGAACAGTGTGAGATTCATCGAGGACGGAAAAGACAATTTCGACTCATTGTGCAATACGACCTCTACAAAACTGGAAGACGAATGGGAAACGACTGACTGCAAGTTGAAACTGATGTGGAAAGGTTAACGAGCATCGGACAGGAGCAGAAGGGTGAGGAAAATTGTAGCCTGAGAGAGAACTTTTCGTCTCACTTGAAAACTGGAGATGTAGAACAAGAGGATTTGGAAGTGCTTGGAACATTTAGGCAAAACAACAAAGCAAAAGGTGATCTTCAGGGTCCGCGCTCCATTTGAGTTGTGATGGTGAGCACTACTGTCAAAGATATAGTTGGCTCGCTAACGGCTCGCAGACGCGTAGACGTGACATTGCACAGTAGAATGATCTGGTTCCATTATTACAAAAGGCAGAGGTAACTATGTCGATCTTCTCCGATGGACAGTGGGCATTCGGTAACGGCCGGAGCTCAAGCACAGCAGCAGCATGGAGGGTGGAAGCGGGGAAAGCGGTGGAGGCGACTGTGCGTTTGTCTTGCTCGAGCTGGTGGGCCTGCCGGCCATCCGACAAAACCGGTAAGCAGAAGCTGTCGGACGTTAGACGTCTACGATGAAGCCTCAGACACGTGTGAATAAGGAGAGTAGCCGGAATGTTCCATTGAATTGCCTGATTAGCCGCCAAAAGCAGATTCGCCCCACGCAGGTGTTGCCCTCTAGCTCCGTACGATCTCCTGTTCAGTGACCAGAACTACTCGTTAGTTTCATTTCTGCTCCCACCATCTGGAATGCGTTCCTTGACGTTCCCTGACCGAGAGGATTTCATTTGGTGAACAGGGGAATGTACGACGCAGAAAGGCAAGGAGCTCCCACACGCCATTCAGGAACTAGAAGTAGCAGATCTAGAAAGGGATTGACAACTCCGTCCGTATCGAAGCGAGACGAGTTTATCGTGAGGGACGATTGGTGGATTAGTGAGCAGGGAAAGTTTTTCTAGGGGTAAAAATTCTATGAAGATCTGTCAACTAACTCGAAAAGCTAAGCTCGGGGTAGAAGTGAAAGCTTTGCCAAAATGCCTAGGCCTGATTATTCATTTTTGATTCTGAGCCTTCATAAATAGCTCAAACACTCACAGCCTTTTCTCAACCCTTCCATTTTTCTAGTCAAGATGAGAAACTCCTTTCAACGCAATGCCCCCCCTTTGTTTCCCCTTATGGCTTGCCCATTTGACTACGTGTCGTCCTTACCCATTCTAGGTTCCTCCTTACTGACCAGTAGCTCAACCCTCACTACTTTGCTATGCTTGTGTTACCCTCCCATCTGTGCATTCCTTTATATTTTTTGCCCGGGACGCCCCTCATGCTGTTCGACTGATGGTAAGTTTTAGGTATGAGAAGAAAGAGAAATGGTGACGGCAATAATCGGGCGACTGGACAACATGGATTTTCGAACCCGTCAGAAACTGAAAGATTTGTGAAAGACCTAGGCGTATGAATCGCCCTGAACAATTCTTTCACAGTTTTTTTAGGGTGTTGGAATGCCTGATGAAATCCCGTTCCAACTGTACTGTACTCAGATGATCCGAGTTTGCCCTTCGACTAACCAAAACATGTTTCGAGACGAATAAAAGGTTTTGAAAGACTTTTTTGATAGATAAAAGACTTTCAAGGCTTTTTCGACATTTCCTCTGACAATGAGAATAAATGGAACTTACTCAAGCTCCTTCAACTTTCGGCGATATCCTCTCTAGAACTTTGATTCATTAAACTCAGTTGCCATGAACCAACGTAATGTTCCATCTTACCTCACGAGTAATCCAAATAGTAGTAATTCTTCCCGGGTCATAATATTCCGTTGTTGTTGTCTCATCAGATTCCTCAGTAGTTGTAGTGGTTTCTGTTACCTGTGGCAATTCCGTGAGCACTGTAGTTGGGATGAAAACGCTTTTAGTATATTTTTCGGTTAAACTGGTTGTCGACTTGATGAATTCTGTGAAATATGGACTTTTTGATGACGTTGTTGTCGAGATGGTGCTTGCCATAGACGAGGAAGCTGTGGTATTAGTCTTCGGGGTTTTGACGGCAGTCGATAAAGTTGCCCGTAGGGTAGTCGCTACGGGAGTTGTTGCTGTGGTTGTCGTACTGGTAGTTGTCGAAGTTGTCGTTTTTGTTGTTGCTGATGATGTTGTTGTTGCTGCTGTTGTTGTTGGTGTGGTGGCGGTGACGGTGGTGGTGGTGTCGGTAGAGGTGGTGGTGGTGGTGGTGTTGGAGGGGGCAGTTGTAGTAGGAGCGGCGGCAGTTGCAGTAGTTCTCATTGTTATTGTTGTTGCTGATCTTGTTGTTGTGACTGTTTCAGGCTTCTCGCTGCTTGTTGTTGTTGTCCCTGAGGAACGTGTTGATAATGATTGTGTCTTTGCCATTTCTTCCGTTGGCTTTCCCGACTTACGAGACAATAGGTTCGTAACATAATCTCCGATTTTCATCCAACAGTGAGGGGCATCATAAGCGTGGTTTTTGAGTTGGGTCTGCAAAAAACGCCTGTTAATTAAAGTCAAATATGCTGAAATATGTGAACCCAGTGCTGCCTATGTGGCTATTCCCCTTGATAACTATTATTTATTCATGGCTTCTTGTGTTTCATTTCGATTTCTAGCAATAACTATGTCTACTGCATTCACTGGGTGAAGTTTTTCCGATCTCCACACAATTGCTGAGTTTAGAACACAAAACGACTCTTGAGCTTGGCCTTTAATGGGTTCGAGTCTCACAAAGCTACCGTTACCCGAGCCTTCGCAATCTTATAAGGACTTTTGTAACGTGAGCTGTGGTGGAAAGTAGCAATTAAGCAAAGCATCAATACAGTAGATTTCGCACTTAGAAAAATCTTGAAGGGCATGTATTGATTCACAGTGCTCACCATAGCGATTTAGCAATCACACACAGTGATATAGAAGTTGTTCGTTGACTGCCTATAACCCCGTTACATGCACCGACGCAACGGAAAAAGGGTAACGGACGACGACGTGGCTCAGGTGCCTATTAAACTCACCTGGCTGAGGTTAATCGCATTACATTATCACAGTGCCTTTGGACTTTGAAATGTGATCAACTCAAACGATAAGCCCAAGCTCCCTATACCTCAGGTCGAAGCACTGCCCTACCCACCACCCTGCTGCGATAACGCCCTTTTTTGGAGGAAAACTTATTATTGTGCGAGAGAGTTGCTTACTGCACAAGGAATATCCCATAAGACCCATAAGAAAAGCTCTCAAGGTTGGCAATTTATGGGCGAAACTTCAGTCTCGGACGAAACTCGATCTCGTATTTGTGCTATCCGGGCACCTTGCTCTACCCCTTACACTTCCAATCTCACTTGCACCCCCCCCCCCGTTCGTTCTTAATGGCTTATATGTCTGTGAAGTCGATTCGCCCGGTTGACGCCGGGCTTTATTCATTTTTTGGCAAATCTGCTGTAATCGGCTAACTCCCCACTCCTTCTTTGAAACAAATAATATTTCCTGTACACGACGTTTGACACAGGACTAACAGGGTATTGTAAATGGTCTTCAGTGATAGTCGGTACTTAGGTCTTGAATTGGGTGTCTCGATTTTCTGCTCTCGTTTATATGATTAATACCCAATAAAGATTGAACTATTAAGTAACCAAAACCTTGGGAGGTACTTACAAATATTTCGTGCGTTGATAACACCATTATCAGATGTTATCAACCTTTTACTTCACAGAGATAACATTAGTTGAGAGTTCCAAATAACTGGCGGTTGGTTAATTTTGTCGCAAATTATATCGAACAATGAGGATCCTCCATCAAGTCACAAACTTTGCTGTGTAGCGGTCGTAATCTTATAGCAAGAAATGAACAAAATTCCAATCTGCTTATCGTAACGCCGCTAATGGATCCCTATAACTGCACTTACCACCCCTTTTGTCACCCTACTCTACCATCTCGTCTTATCGAATGAAACATACTGAACAGCCACAGCTACATCATAAATACCGACGGGTTAAAAAGTTGATTGGTGGCTCTTGCTCTCTTAGGTCCCTTATCTTCTTTTACCAGTTATTATCGGTTATCGGGCGGAGGTGGTGTAGTGGCAAGTGGCGCACTATATCACACGCACGGTCAGGGGTTCGAATCCCGGATCGGTGCCCGCCTAGGCCAACCAAGCCTTCCATCCTTCCGGGGTCGGTGAATTGGTACCAGATTCGTCTGGGAGGATAAAAGCACTGACTTGTACATCGGCTGGCCACCGCAAGTCACTGTATAGGCCACATACGCACTCATTACGCCACTACGATTCTGAATGGAAGTCGAGTGCGGGGGCGCATCCCTCAGACGGGATTGATTAACGCCAAAAACTTTATCCTTTATCCTTTTATCGGTTTCTGTCACCGAGTACCTACGATCCCGTCATAAAGTAACACACCCCACAATCAAATACTACACCACTTATTAAAGTGCCGAGGTTCCACTGTTAATACGAAAAGCTGTAATCTTACCATATTTGAACTCTTTAGGTCCACAGAAAGAAAAGCTACGTATTTCCGCTCGCCCCTTGAAAGCGGAGTCTGGCCCTGCCACCTGCCATGAGTGTTCCCGCAGTGTTCGCGCACGCCCTGCCCCCTCTAGAAGGAGTCTGGCCATGCTTCCTGCCATAAGTACTTTCATCCTGCCCACACACACTGTCACACCAACAGATACACTTACAATTGGCGAATTATATAAAGTAGGATAGCTTACCGGGGGACGAGCGACTCGTGCGATTCTGGGTGCGCGCGGCAATTTGCGCGGCGAAATTCGCGATGATTAAAACAACTCTGGCGCCTATTATTGAGGTACAAACTTGAAGTAGAGTACTTTAGTAGGGTCGGACAATCCTACTAAGCTACTTTGCTTCAAATTTGGGCCCAAATGATAAACGTTGCAGCCGTCCAAATCGCACCGAATTTCGCCGCGCGTTTGTCGCGCGCACCCAGAATCGCACGAATCGCAACACACCCTAGCCTACCAGCACCCTCACGTACAACGTGTTGACCCGGTCGCCCAATATCAGCACTGAACCGTTTAGCTGTAAGCTTTACATGATAGAACCTGTTTTGACTTGATGTTTTGTTACAGCAGTTAACAAAACTAGGAAAAGGGGTGCAAGCGGGGCTTGGTAGTGTAAGGGATAGAGCACGGTGCCTGAAAAGCACAAGTACGGGTTCGAGTCTCGTCCGAGACTGAAGTTTTGTCCATAAATCGCCATAAGTCGTCAACTTCGTGAGACTTTCGCATCGCGTACTGCGGCGAAATAAGAGTGATCAACAAAACATCAAGTCCTATTAGAAACGTTTTCATCAATTAAAAAGATGCTGTAACGCACACCGATCTTGTTCGCACATCTGCCTTCGTCACCATAAGCACAGAAACATCTCAGTTGTCGATAAAGGGTCCCATTCCTATCTCGATAAGTATTCTGATAAAGTTTGCAAGCGGGTCCTGCACGAATCGGACTCGAACCCTGAAAAAATACTGCAAATTTACAGAACGAGTGAATCAGCCCTTCACAGAACTCACCCTTTCCTTTACTCCGAATTCAGTATGATTGAAGATGTGGCATTGAGCCCTTCCATCAAAACTGCTCTTATAAACATGCACTTTGAAGCAGAATCCGCCAGAAATATCATTCTAAACCGTTGCAAACGCGAAAAGAAATCACAACAGTAATGATTTTGAGTAAAAGAATGTCTTTACCTTGTTTATATTAGGGCAATTGTTGTAATCTAGAGCTTGTTCACAATAAAGCATTAGGTTGAGCATTAAAAGGCAATGATAGATGAGTACCAAAGATTTCATCTCAGGTCCTACGCAACCGATTGGCGGAACGTTAGGGAAAACAAATAAAGGTACTTACTGCAGGATAAGAGAAGATTCGCTAGTAAAAGATTATACATAGTCTCCCGCTGGTGATAGTTATACCTCAGAAATAAACACTGAGCTCGGATGAGTGGAGATAAGACGTCTAACATTACGTTACGCAGGGTTCCTTCATAGAGCATGTCTAGCATTGTCTGAGGAGGAAATGGCCACTTTGATACTGATAAAAGGGCTCTTGCAGCCCTACAGGAAACTGCTAAGGCAAGACTGGGTTGCTCCTATTCTGAGCGAAGAAGCATGCGCAAAGATTGGGAGTTCAAAATACTGGTTCAACCGAATACTACTAGGTTACCCCAGAAGTATTGCCCGTTCCCTACGAAGCAACAAGAAGCTGTCGAAATAAGAGGGTAAAAACGTTTCTGTTCAGTCCACTCCATGCTCGCGTCCTGCTGAGCTTGAGGAAAATGTTCTGCACAGCTTATAGAAGAAAATTCGAATTGACCATTGAAAACTGGAAGTCGTTCACTCCGTAGTCCACCGCACCTCCAGTCCTCGTTCAGGATCCTCTGAACTACGTTCATCCTACCGATGTTTCGCACAAAAAGTATGATTGACTTTGATGGTACTCCTTTGGTCATTGATGCGCCCAAGCAGGTGCCAGTAACGTCTAAGTCTCATGAACCAATGTGGTCCAGTGGATCGTTCCCACCCGAGAGATACGAGGCAAGTGATTCTTTCTCAGAGTTTTCGTGAACAAGTCTGACCGCCAGGCTGACGACCTTCTGAGTATTGGCTGAAGTTCCGAGAAACCTTGTTGGTCACACCATCGCACAACGGTCATCCCAAAATCTAATGACCGGTGTACGGTGCGGCTCATCTTAGATTCCCTATAAGTATGAAAGTAAGTCAAAATGTATGACGTATGTGGTAAGTGGATAATCATGTATTATTCTCTGCGAGAATTGTTTTTATTAATTATTCCGGACCTTGCTGAAAAGTTTTGCAACGAAAATTACCAGTTCTGTCTGATTCCAGACGATGATCGAACCGTGTTGTCGTTGTTTCAAAATTGTACAGCGAGTTTGCAAAAATGTGACAAACTATTGCAAATTGTCTATCAATTCAGTTGTATTTTTTTAGATTGAAAATATATATTTTGTTTTCGATGCATTGCCTCTGCACGGCATGACATCCTTTCCCTAACACAAACCTGACTCCTAATCCGTTTTCGGTCACATCGCCCCTCCTATGACACTTCGTTGAATGACGTTTCTGGACACGCCATACACGCGTATCCTTTGGAGAATTCAGAGTAGTTCGCTAAATGGACACCAGTAAGTTTGACCGATTGGGCAGTCTCTGAAAATGACGATATTACCAAATGTCACTCAATACAGAAGTTATCAACATCGGTGTTTCAATGAACAAGGTTAAAAAGTTAAAAATCACTTCAAAAATCGCCGGGTTTTATGAAATACTCGGTGAAAGGTACTTGTATCTCACCATGAAATACTTTCAAATGTAAACAAAACCAATGAGATCATTGTTTTATTATACTATGGCAAGACTATCACAACACCGAGTGGATCAATAAATATGGAATACACATTCTACGACAATTCTTCTGGGAAAAGCTTTGTCATAAGCAGATCCATAAGCAGATAGGATAGATGTTTATTGAGTCGCGGGTACTGGAGGGTGTTCACCAGCCTTTTCACTCCACCACGCCAACTTTTTGAGTCCAGCACTCGTAGCACACACGATGGCATCTGAAGAACACTCGGATGGATTCACATCTGCGACGGTGATTTTACATAACTACTTTTTTCTACTTCTTTCATTTTACTCGTTAACTTCAGTGGTACTGATAGGCAATGAAAAGAGAATTTTCCAAGCTATCCTTTTACGCTAAACCCGACACGAACGACTCAATCTGAAAGATGGGCGTGTAAAGTACAAACTGCTTTTAGGTTCCTTTCAGGTGAATGCTTCCTACATGATAATAGGTGCCGATTTTGGAAAAATCGTTCATCAGAACTACTTTTAACCACGGATACCACAGATCTACAATTCCCTTCCGGGAGTAGGAAGTGGGCGCTATGCATAAAGCCCGAAAAGAATGGTTGTTGTCGAAATCAGTTCCGTCCCAAATACCATTCTTTAGCGAGAGCTACATCATTCATTCCTATCCTAATTAATCTCCATGAGATCAATGCTCATGGCTACCGAGAAGCCTGAGAATCCAGAGTAGAAGTCCAGTACCTCCTCTTGCGCAAATTCCAGTGCACGCCTCGTCGCCAGTTCTTCTCGAAGGCTTTTTTCCTGATCAGATGGCAGCGATCCATCCGAACAAAATATTGCTGTTTGAATTAGTTGTGTAAGTGTGACAAGGTTCACTTCACTGAAGACTATCCAGTAAAGCCTTTTCAGTAGATGAAGCATCAAATAGTCGATCGTATTACGGCACAACAGTCTGAAAAAGATGACTATGAAAAAGTTCTAAGAAAATAAGAATTCAAGGTGAGAAGCCAACAATAAAAAATAGCAAAAGAAGTAAGCGGAAATTTTTGAAAATGTTAAAAAAATTCTATTGCATGGAAGTATTGCAAAACCGGCCATTCCAACCAACGCGATTACAGCCACAACGCGACCGCGGGCATGTAACGAGATTAGTTTTAATAAGACCGAAACATCTCAAAGTATCTTACACATCAAAAAAGTGTAAATAATCAGTAAATCAGTAGCAAAACACCAAAGAAAAATACCTGAGGGCTGAATGAATGTTCATTGTCCAATGTGATGCATGCGACATAACGGAAAAGAATAACAGGGACATACCATCTGTGAAACTTCTGTAAACATAATTCAATAAATTGATTTCTATGAAAAAAAATTGAAACACATCGGTCCAACTGAAAACAAAAAATAAACTAAGGAAAAACAGACTTCGACCAGCTTTGCATACAGCCACCCTCGTTTTCTGCTATCTTACACCCATAACAGTTGTTGCCGAACAACGGATTATAAAAGCTTGTATGGTATTGCTCACCACTCACACTGAGGGACGACAAGCTGCTGTAAGGGTTTTTTTATCGATAAGTAGAAATCAGTGCTGAAATCAAGACAAGGGGAAACACTCATGGAAACCTTACCTCGACTCGGATGCTTCGAATTTTTCCTTGAACTCCACTTTCTCTTGGGTAAAGAGAGTGTTGGCAAGAACGGTAAGGAGAAATGGTCGAAGATGTTGTCCTTTTTCCCGACTCAACTTTCCCGGCATTTTCTTCACCACCTTGAAATAGCGAAATCACTCCGACAAAATAGTCATCGAATAAATAAACAATATAAACAAATGTTGATCTAACAGATGTGAAAATAAATAATGGATTGAAAACGGAAAATCCGCGAACCATGCTGAATCCTAACAATGGAAGAAATCAACAATGATAAGAGACAGATCCATTTCCGACACCAGGGTTGAGAAAGAAATACGAAAGAACCATATGACCGATGGTTCGATAAAAACCAACCTTCCATGGATTCAAATCGCTAAGCAGTATGTTTTGTCGGAATTCCTCAGAACTGGTAAGGAACGCAAACAAAAGATCGGACCGTTGCAGCATATTCTAGAAAACATTGCTCAAAGAGAAATTCAAAAATTTTTGATTTATCCTATTTGAACAACTTTAACAGAGGGCAAAGAGTAAGTAGCGAGCCGAAGTGAAACAGTACCTGTTTACAGAGGGATGAGAGGAATAGTGAAAATAGTAGGCGATGTTGTTCAAGAAATGCTCGATTTCTGCTTACCAATGTCTGAATTTCATAGCTTGCACGCAGACAATTAGCATGGAGAATAATTTTTCACGAAAAGTTACTCTGTTGCTCGAAAAATCTACAATATCAAAGAATTTCCGTGAAATTGCTCTTAACGCTGTGCTCAGAAGGAAGCGTTTTTATTGAGTACTTGGATAATCAATGGAGTAATTATACACATGATTAAGCTCACCTTTCTTGGAGGAAGTAAGGTAAAACGAAGTGAATCACCATGGAATTCCAGCAATTTCATCTCAAGTACGTAAAACTCGGCGAATCGCCTGAAACCATTACACGTAAAACCCAAATCGAATAAAAATTTCAAATTGCAAAATCAGGTGAAAATGCTACACTGTGCCCCTCTCATTCATTAATTTAAATAAAATTATCGAAATTTCAAAATAAACGCCGGTGCATCCGTCATAAAATGAATATTAAAAACAATCACTCATCAGGGGCCGCTATGACCTACCCAGATTCTTTACAGAAATCAGTTTAACTTCCTATGACCATTCTGCAATTGATGCATAGAAGAAACTAACTACCCGCAGGATCTTTTGCTCTAATTAGAGTCACAACATGACAAAATATTTTGGATAACCTACCGATAAATACACCAGCATTTAGTCTCTTTTTCTTTCGCTTCCTTCCGTTCCACATCAATAACGTATACATAGACAGTTCTTCCTAAACAATGTACTACATTGTGACACCTTTGAAAGAGTCGAAGTGCCCTTTACCTGTCGTGCTATCCCTCATCGGTACAATTTTGCTGATGTTTACTTTCCACTGATTTATATTCCGTGTTTCTTTATCGATAACCAGTACAGGTTCAGCATTAGACGCCTCTACGGCAGATGATGAGCTCACGTCATCCTCGTCCTAAATGCACCATTTTCAACAAAGCCTTCCATTGGAGTGGAAGTGAGGTAGGGCCAAAAAGAGCGGAGCACTCTTCTCGAGCTCATATTTCGATAGCGTAGGCGAATGTTTTAAGCCTGCCCCGTCTTCATGACACCCTAGTTGAGAACATTTCCAAGTTTCAATCTTAAATCTTATTTATCACGACACCGTTACACCGTCCTGTATTGCTACCCTCAAACAGAATCGAAAGAAAGAGACATACCGTTCCTGAATACCCACTCGCAGGAGAGATATTGCCCGCGTCACCAACCATAGACACATCGATTGACGGTAGACTCAATTGAGACAGTGAGCGAGATGTGAAGCTTGATGCTGAGCTCTGCAATTGTAATCTGCACTTCGCGATTTTTCCTGCTCTACTTTTCCTGAGAGAAAGTGAGGCGGTCTAAGAAAAATTTCAAGTTCGAACTGCTTTACGGTAGTTTTAGGATGGGGGATCAAATTCCATTCATGAGTAGTCCACTGACGAAAATCTTCCCCAAAGAAGCTCAACAGAACTATTCATAAAAGACCTTCACGAAAGCTTTGGTCTGACTTATGAACATTTCAGTTCAACATAAGTGGTCACCCAGATCACTTCATTTTTCTTTACTCTTTTCAGCTTCTCCATTACAACCTTCGATCTGTAATCAGAAGTTATTTAGCAGCTGGTGGAGCTACCGCCGCCCATTTCAACCTCTTATCTGTGACCGTACTTGCTTAAAGTCGTATCCCTAAACTACAGCCCGGAAACCTTAGCCTGTGCCGAAACCGAGTTCGGTTCGTCAATTACCATTTTTAAGTAACTCCGAACCATCCTAGGCTGATTCAGTTATTCCTCGAAAGAGTGGTTCGGGAAAAAGGGGTGGCTTCCGTGAACCAATAGAACTGACCTTTCTCGCCAGTTGCGCTTCCTTCCCACTTTCGCTGACGGCGTTTTCATTCTTCGTATCATCCACTAATTCACTAAAGCCTGAACCCAGAGAGTCTTCGCTCTCCATTGAATCGCTTGACACTCCCGCAATGGCTCGTCGCAGTTTCATCCTACAACAATAATGGATTTAAAAAAGGCCACAAATAAGAAGCCAAATACTAGCAGAAAGTAAGTTCAGAAAACAGATAAAAGTCCAGAGATGGATAAGATTTCCGAAAGGTTCTTAGCCTTTTGCAGTGAATTAGCGTGGTCCGAGGCTAGACGCCCAAAAAGCACACCTGAACTGTGCAAGGGAGAACGTTCCTCCTGACACAGACGGCTTCCTCGGCACAGAACGCTGATCAATCAACTCATTAACGCAGACAGGTGGACTACCGCACAGGTATCTGAACGTCCTTCCAGATAAAAATAAATAGAGGCAAGAAAGTGATTCAAGTAGACGAAACTGTTCATGTAGAGATTAACACTCACCCAAGGAATGCATCAGACTGACAAAATGGAATTACATGATCGGTTTGCATTCGTTGATAGACGACTTGGTATGACTAAAAATAACCAACTCACTGAGTTTTTAGGATCAAGACGTTCTTTAAGAATGACGTGACATGTATTACTATCCGAAGTATTCGAGGAAATCTGGACAACCACACGCTTACTTACAATCTTTGTTAAGACTCTGGGTTTGAAAGCTAATAAGAAAAATTTTGAAAGTATGTTATTTTTATAACATATTTTCAGAAGCTTTTCGCTTCATTCTAGGATTATCGCACATACCTTCTCAATTATCTTGTCAAGCAACAATAAATTATTGCACTCGACTGCAGCTTTGAACTCGTTGACGATTTCTTCGTCAAATTCAATTTTTTCAGGAGCACTGTCATGTACGAACTGTCCAAACAGCTGCCAGATGTCGTAGGCAATTTGACTGGACGATTCTGTCTGAAGGCAAAAATCATTAATTTTTTGTAAACGCTTGATCCCGTGATCATTTTTACAGAAATTTGTTCAGAAAAGTATCCTAACACGGCATCAAGAGACGCCTGCCTTACAAAACGGAGATGGCAGGAAAAAATCCAAAGAGGAAGACATCTGTTGGCCTCTGGCCTATTAGAGGACGTGGTTATTCCATAATTTGGGTAAAATTAGGTCTTGCATCAAGCCTTGCTATTTTTCACATTTGCTATCAGAAGCTTGTGTTCCGAAAATTTCTAGAATTTGCTCAGTTACGGCCAAAATATTCCATTCCAAACGTAATTGGAACCTGAGCTCCTTCCGTCTACGGTGCTCTTATCCATTACACTATCATGACCCCTTCGACAGCTTCCCGATCCAAATATCTCATTTCTAATTTCTTGTTGGGGGAACACCCTGCCATAACAGCGACTTAACAGAAACGGACCTTTCTCTGCATACTGTCATGAATACGGGAGGCTTCTGCTAAAAAGCTCAGCTCATGGACTGGCCCGCGAGTATCTTGCAGATACAGCCGGAACATGGAAAATTGCCTAGCATCTCTCAGTAGCTGAAAAGACATTGAATGAAACGAAACTGAGCAGGAACAAAACAGTTCACTCTGAAGAATACCTCGCTCAATTTCAGTTGAAGCAGCGAATCTGGGACAGACTGTGAAGTTGGTTCAGTGAAATTTGTCAGTAAAGTTACATCATTGCTCTAAAAAATTGGTCGTTACTAGAAATACTTGGCCTTTGAAAATAAATTTAACATACAGTAGTCGCAAGGTGCGATACTTCCTCATCATCCGCTTTTTGAGCGTCAAACGCCAAAATCAGTAGGTGATTGATCGTATCCGGATCAGCAATCAGATCAAGACATGGGAAAAGGATTGCGTTCACAACCAATTCACGCAGAAAATGCCTCGCCGACTGAGAAGGCCAGGAAGACTGAAACGATAGCGATGACTTCTGCAAAGGCTCCAGGAAAATGGATGTCAGGCAAGTCATATCGCTACTATCCGGAATGCTAAAATCATCAATACTCTCATCCAAGGACCAAATGCAGGAGCAGAGCTAGAGAAGATCGGCCAGAAATATGTAGTATTCAGACCCAGAAGATTGAGTGGGGGCGGAATACTATGAAATAATGAATAGGGTGGCGTAGGCTAATCAACAGATATGCAAGAGGTCTCTTCGAAGAAAGCTATCCGATGGTGAAAGCAGTCACACCTTGCAAATGAATACCTTGATTGCCTTACTTTGACCTCCATGCGAATGAAATTAGATACAAAAAATGAGAAAGTAAAACAGAAGACTGCTATTAGGTCAACTGACCATGTTCCGGCCATTTGCACCCATTCTCGATGGGCTATCATCGTCATGCGCTCTTCCAGCCAGGTGTGTGTCATCAACAAGTTTCGCTATCAAGAAGTCTGCTATCTGAACATGAACGAAGTGACTGGGCGCATCAGCCTTGTCACTAAATTTAAAAGTAACTAGAAATTTCAAAATCCATGGCTACCTGTCTTAAATAATCCAATTCGTTTCGCCTACTGCCCATACAAAAATGCAGATCTGCAAGTTTTTCGCAAATGTGCGACTCAATGAGCGAACGTGGGTACGCCTGAACCAACATTAATCAGGCTAACCAGGGTGTTATTTTCATCATGAACTGCGCCTTCGAAGGCGAAGAAGTTTAACAGTCTACTACAATTATGAAAGGTAATGCTGATATATCTACCTTTTCTGACAACTCGTTCTCCTTTTCTATTATTCGATGCATATGTAGGGCTATGGTTGGCAAAAAGTCTTCGGCCACTACTGCTGGCAGATCCAGTGCCAACGCTTTTGTCAAGATCTTGGAACAAGCGAAGCGAATCTGATACCTAAAAATGCTCTCGTTACTAGCAATAAGATGGTAACATGAAAGAGATCCTAAAACCCCTCCTTTTGATCCCTTATCGCCAGATCCTGCTCGGATTATACCGGCGCATTCGAAAAAATCTGATCCTATGTAGGAAAGGAATGTAAGTTAGAGCTTAACCCCTGCACTACCAATCGCAAAAATCTTTCCGCGCTCGAGATCCAGGTCGCTTTGATGGTTCAAAGATTTCGAAGACCCAATGCATACCAATGCTGCTGAGAATATTTTGAGGAACGTACCTTATCTCATTAATGAAAGCACGATCGCGGCTGATCTCAGACTCATACCAGTTGTTCACATATTCGTCGATAATCTGATCAAGCAAACTTTCAAGAGCATCATTTACTGACGCTGGTATCTCGAGTTCTGAAATATTTCATGAAGAAAAAGTTAATATCGAGTGAGGGCTCATTTTTAAGATTTCTAATTATTAGGTGACGGAGTTTAGCTGGTATTGAGTTTTTCGACTATTTTCCTCGAGGAGGTCCTTTCATCCCTAGGAGTAAAGTTTCAGCCTCCAGAGATGAAGAAAAAGAAAAAAGCTACACTTCACAATGCGTACTCTTGCCTAGAGAGGCTCACATCCCTTATGTAATCCGCTTTCGCGTTGCGGTGAGCCCATTATGACTTGTGTTACACCTCATGTGTTGGATCCCTTCCTAGTACCAAGGTTGTTGGGTTTGCCTTTGTGGCCCAGCAATGTTGCCTGTGATAGCCCTATCTAAAATTCCGATTTCCCAGCAATTGCAAAAGCCATTTACAACTGTGCTGCTGACCATACTGTTCCCCGAACCCAAAAGCACTTATGAGTCAAATCAGTGTCCAATACTATGTATTTTTAAAGTATCAGATTCTATTCAGAAGGGTTCAACTTGTTCATCCTTTTATAGATTCCTCTCAACCCCTTCTCCCGTAGGCCCAACCGAATAAATTAGAGAGAAGCCAAGCGGAACTTTTTAGAGGATGTGCGCCTTGGAAGCCTGAGTTCGGGACTATTCCATTTCTCACCTTTCCATGGGACTACACGACGTTTCTGAGACGAAGAATCCTCATTTTCCGCGTTTCGCTTGTTCGCAGTCTCCTTGAACTGACTCGAAAACCACATGTGAACAAGAGGATATAGAAAACGTCCATTTGAGTCGTTGGCGATCCAAGCCGCTATGCTGACTCCCAGGCATAACGAGCAAAGACAACAGGCGATGGAAAACGCCCTGAAAACCACATGAAAACAATATCCATCGGATAAAAATAAAAGAAACTAAAGTAAACAAACAATTGAGGAAATTTTGAACCTAATTACTCACCCAAATCCGAAACAAATTAGTACAATAATGAATGTCGATAACGACGCGGCTGGTTTTAACCACGAATGACGTTCAAGTAATTCGGTCGTTTTATAACGAAGATCCATTAATTAGTGCTAGGCCAGCTTACATAGCTTACAATGTATAATATTGTCTGTAAAAATTGAAAAATATTCCAAACTATCAAAAAGTACGACAAAAATGCCAATCCCGCGCAGTATGTTTACGGTGACCAGACCGAACTGTCAATAATGAATTCCTGAATTCTATATTTATTTTATAGATCCTATAACAAATAACAACATGATTAACAACTATGCAAACTATTAGAAATCAGGTTCTCTTGACGATCTCTTCCGCCTATTCGCTCTTTTCCGCCTTTCGTTCACAGGAAATTCCACAGGCTTCACCTGGAAAATACAAATTCAATCAAACATCGAAGCCGGGCCTTATCCAGTCCGAGCTTGTTTTCTGGAATTGACTTATCCTGGCCTTGAAGGGAGCTAATGTCATAGGTTATATTCCAAAAAAACAGATTATAGCCAGGCACTTGAAGCCACCCAACTTCTAGTTAGCGGTAATGGTACGGAAACTCTCCAAAAAAAGGAAATTTCACTAATTATTCTTCACTCGAAGAAACTTACTCGACCCTTTCTGGCACTTAATTTTATATTGGTAATTTGGTATTTAATCACCGTTTAAAAATGTAGGGGGGAGATAACCCTATCTATCTTCAGAAGCCTAAAAATTGCATGGCCATGCACCTTACTGACAGCCCTCCCGAGTGTAACCCGCCTCCCGAGCCCAGTAACCCACATGAGGAAAATGTTTATTTGGTTAGGCAAGAAGAACTACCCGCAGTTAGGTGCTAGACTGTTCCTTCACAAAACTAGAAGATAGGCATGTTCGAGATAATGCTCACCTTATAAAACCGGGTGGCCGGGATCCTCTTTCCACGTAGTTCGGCTGCATGAGGTAGCATAGGTGACCTAATTGCCAATCCTTTGCCACCAGGTGTGTAAGATCGAATTTTGATGAATGGACTGGTACTAGTCACCAGAACCCATCCGATTGACGACAGTACTATGTCCACCAACGCTTTTCCTCCCTAAAACACAACCCAATTCATGAACGTACTTTAACAAACAGCTGCCGAAAGCACCTTTTCCCCTTTCAGTTCAAAATCCTTGCTCTCCATAGCAGGCCACTGAGCCATTCTTTCACTTCCTCCACAAGGAACCACTAACGTCTTGGTGCCAAGATTTTCTTCGAGAAATGACTTCACTTCAGCAGTAGGTATACAGTTTAGAGGCAGATCGTCACTAACAAATGTGGTAAGCTAAAAAGGAATGAATACAGGGAGACGGCAAATAAGGAAACATTTAGGAACGAAAAGTTACAACACCAAGTAAATGGCATGAAGAATGGGTTTTTGAGTCATTTTACCCATTCTACCACTTCATAGCTTAATTTCGTAGCACTAGTGAATTTCAGTGACTTACCAATACCCTGCTTTCCTTCACACACTCCACGACATCTAGCCGAGCTACGCCACCGATTAGCAAGGAATGACCAACAGGTACAAGGGCTGTTCGGGGTTGTAATAGACGTCGAGGTAAGACATGAATCAATTCGTCCAAGGTGAACAAGTTCAATACCTAAAAAGAGAGTTTAAAAAAGCAAAAAAGAAGAGACAGATCGGAAAAACAAACGAAGAACCAAATAAATCAAAAACTAGGAGAAGGAAGAGGATTACCAGATAAAGCTATTGCTAACAAAAACCAGACTTACTTTTGAAGCAGAAAAGGCGAATAAGGGACCTCATAGGTATAGAAAATGAATAACTACGAGAAGGTATGGAAAATCAATAATGCCACACCTGTTGATCGTTCACAGTTCCGGGAGTGTCGTAACACCACATTCCTTTCGTGAAAACAGGATCTCGTAATGACCATCTTAAAAGAAGACGAATTGTTCAATCGATTATGCATCATGTGCTATTATCAACCTTTATGCGGTTATCCATTATCATCATCTACTTGACTATTTATCGAAAGAAGATCTGATGCCAAAAATAAAGGATAAAGTTTTTGGAGTTAATCATTCCCGTCTGAGAGATGCGCGGCCGCACTTGACTTCCATTCAGAATCGTAGAGCGTAATGAGTGCGTATGCGGACTGAACAATGACTGGCTGGTCTGGTACCAATTTACCGACCACGGAAGAATGGAAGGCTGAGTTGGCCTAGGCGGACATCGATCCGGGATTCGAACTTCTGACCGTGTGTGTGAGAGTGCACCACTTGCCACTACATCACCTAGCCCCGCCACTTGCCACTACACCAATGCCAAAAACACTGCGAAAAAGTGACCTACCCTTTTTTAGGTTCTTCAGTGTCTTCGTCAACTTGTTCACCGGTGATCTTACTGATTGGTATCGGTGGCATCTCCTCGTCCCTTTCCTAATACTAACTCAGAATAAATGAATAATGGAAAATACTTCATTCTCGTAGATACTTTTGATGTATACGGCTTTCTTAGGGCTCAAAAAGTGAGTGAGGGGCGAGGCTTACGCCGATTTTGCTGAGCAGATTTCGTTGTCCAGAAAATCCAATTATTAAGCTTCAGGCTCCACAGCCTCATTGAAAGTAGGAATCACCTTGAAAGTGTTTTGAATTGCTCCTATTAACACCGCATACTTGGGATCTCCTGTCTGTTGCAGCGCCAGTTTCCTAAAATATATAAGTCAAGGAAGACCAGGAATGGAATGGAACGGTAACAAAGCGGAAAACTAAAAAATGCAGCTATTCTCTGAATCTCTGTCAAAAGCGAACACTCCGAGCGCAGTTTGAGCTGTTGGTAGTTTTTATAGAATGCTAGGTGTAAATATGCTAGATTGACGGGTGTGGCGCGTTAGGAACGAAATGGTCGCGTCGCGGTGAGAGGGGCGTCGCGCGCGAAGGAATGTAGCTTATGCAGCAGTAGGTAGGAAATACAAGAACAAAAGTACTAATAGTAGAATTATGCATAAAATAATGATCGCATATCGATTGAGCTGTATTAAGAACGCTAGAGCTGTAATAATGGCGAACGAGTGGTCCGCGACAGCCGCGTGCGGCAAATCGATTACCCAAAATCGTTCCTAACGCCCGTCTCCCTAGATTGACTCTCTCGAGGTGTTCACCTTAGTCCATGCTCCAATGAAATTTCTGATGAGATCCGACAAAAACTGTGTAATTCTTGTCCCTGATACCTGCTGTACATTTCTTTTTGGAGCCATGCCCTTTCACTGAGCATTCGTCGTCTACGCAATTCCAGTCGGAACGGAGATGGTTTCATTATTGGAAATTTCAACAGCGACAGCTAAAAAACGAGTTTTTCTGACATACTCGCAAGCCAAGATGTTCAATTTAAAATCAATTGAATTAGTCCAAAACGATCGGCCACTCACTAATAGGCCTCTCTGTAGGGCCAGCGCCTAGAGCACCTTTCATTTCAGGGATCAAAGCCGAGACCTGGCCCACCCTCCTCATTTTCATCCACCAGATTGAGCCACGGCTCTGAAGCACTGCCCCAGTAAAGACAAATACTGGAAATACCCTACCGTTGTGCCAGGCCATACAGACGTCGTTGCTCGTTCAACAAGATCAACAGCACGTACTTTACACAGATCAGACTGTAGGAGCGCATTGAATAAACTCCTGAAAGAAGGTAATTCTATCATTTTAGTTTATTTTGATACCTCACGAATAACCCCTGATCACTCACGATTTTCCTGCATTTGTACATCCAACAAGGTAGATGTCGTTGCGCACATTGTGCTTTATATTGGTATATTTTAGATGAATTTGCTGAAAGATGTCAGATTAAATGGACCTTGAAGTTAGTCCAAAATGAGCGGATACTTCTAGATAATCAACTGACCGTAATCAAATCTTCGATACCGTAGCCGGTCTTAGCACTTATAAGGGCCGAGTGCAGAATTGTGAATTGATCGCGAAAACCTGCTTCTTCAATTGCTTCGTCAACAACATTCTTGAATCTTTTCAAATAACCACATTGTGCGTCCGGTGGAAGAAGGTCGACTTTATTTGCTAAAATCCAGAAATTCCAATTAAGTTAACTTGGTTGCGTTCAATTACCCCTACTGGAATACGCCCCGCATATGGGTTCTACCAAGAACTGTAGGTTCAAACACTTACCAACTACGATCATAGGTCTCCGGGGTCCTATTATTCCCGGCAGCTGTCGGTAGATGCTACCTGGGATATCAGTGACGTCCACGATCAACAATACCAAAGCTTCAGGATTCATTCGAAGGCATGACATGATTGATTCGTAATCGACAGAGCAAACGTTAACATTTAGCTATAATCAATAGGTAATCAATAAATCGGATACTTTGGATAGAATAATCAACTAAAAGTCGTAGAACTCATAGACACGGGAGTTTCTGTAGAACAAATCCAAGAAACATACAGATCTATATTGAAAATAAGGGCTTAGATTTAATGATTAGGATAAGGCCGTAGAAGGCTGTTCGAAGGAAACCGTTCTATAATATGGGACATATGGGAAGTCTTCGTAAGAATGGACCTGAATCGCTCAGGGAAATAATATTCGAGCTATAGAACACTGCTCAAAAGCGACTTAGATAACTTCACCCCCGTATTCGAGATTGCTTCAATGCTCCAAATCATCAGAAAAACTGGTTTAATAAGTTAGGCCCTTATTTCCCCTCATTTCCGGGCTCCCTTCCCAGAACGACGTGGTCGGTAGCCAGTTAACCACACTAAAGTGAGAAGTGGAAAGAGGCGCACCGGTGGGCGAGTCATTGATCCTTTTCCCATATCTTTCGTTTTCTAGATTTTCGGAGAGAGATGTGCAAAAATCAAAGAGACCTCACCAAGAAATTATGATGCTTCAGAAGATGACATCGACGACATAATATAGCTTCCACCACAGCTCTTCTACGAGCAGCTTTGTCTAACAATTCTTCGGGCAAAAATCCAGGCAAAGAGGCGTCCTAGAACAACGTAACTATGCATAGAAAAGCATAGTGTACAAAACAAAATGAGAAAATTAACAGCTGAGCTTAATAAGATGACAATTTGCCTACCTTGCAGTGCAGTTGCGCTCCACAACCGCTACAGTTTTTGTTAATCGGAGGTCTCGTGGGATTTACCGAACCAACTCTTTCTACTTCATCACTACTGATATCGTCAATGTCAAGTTCATCAGCTTCTAGATCCTAAATCCATTACTAATTTGTAGTACCTAGTAGCATAGCTCAAAAAATTTATTTCAAGTAAAAAAATAGACCTGGCTAGTGGTTTGACCAGGGAGTTGGAAGTCGATGTGTTCTAGTGCATCATCAGGACCAAATATTTGACGTTGTGGCCTGTAACATGTCAAGGTACTCCAGCAGAGAAAACATGATAATTCTCTCCAGTCTCGTTTTTGTACATACCCCTAGCTTACTAGTCATATCTTACTTTAGGCCTTAAGAGCCCTCGGGCCTGAACGGAAGCGAATACATTGCTTATGTAAAAAAAGGCAGATCGATGCTGACAGTCTTTCTACCACACACTCAAGCCAGTGATTATTGTCTACCTTAACTTCGAGTCAACAAACAATTGGGACAGTACGAGTGGCTCGTAGGTTTGAGTTAATGGGATTGCATGAGAGTGAACCATCCATCAAGAATGTGTAAGACCTCCTAGTCCTGTGGGATAGGTATTTACTGATTGTTTTGTCCTCAACCATTACATATTTGAGTACGGCCACGTACATAGTAAGCTCGTCGTCCGGTAGGTCGGTCGTTTTCCCGCTCACGTATTCATCCACATAGACGTCACCTTCAACAAAATATCCCCGATCGATGTGGTCCTGCTCTGAAATAAAAAAACATGGTGAACAAAGTTGACATCAACTTAAAGATTGATCTCCTGACGCCCCAAAAACCCACCAGACGACTCCACATCGCTGACTGCAGGAGCACTTTCATCTTCCTTAACAGACTCCTCTAACGGTTTAGCAGCAAGAGGAAGTTCATACTTTTCAGATGACGTTGATGGGGAGGATATTGTTTCCTCTTCTATGGCCCTTCGTTTCAAAACCTTCTCATAACCACTTTCATTCCTGGAACAAAAGAATTCGAGCATCACGATCGCCATTGTGAATCGAAATAACTTCATTTATGGCTTTTCCAGAGGGTGGACTTGAAAAACAGTATGTGGAACAGTTGCAAGTCAAGCTCCAACTAGAAGAAAAACGCGGTCGGATTCCGAATCTTGTTCGCTTAGGCTAACCATACCTACGAGCCTTCCGAAACCACTTGATTTTCGTGAAAATTTTCCTTTCATTATCGGATGTAAGAGGTAAAAAACGCTGGCTCTGCAATTCAGTGTCTATGTAGATCGAATACGCGCTTAAATACTGCAACGATTCTTGACAAAATGTGAATGCCTGGTGGATATTGTAGGGAAAAAAGAGCAGTGCTGAGCAATAGGTTCCTCATCCCTTGAACAGAGAACACATTTCAACCTCAAATGAAAGTCTAGTTTTGGAGGAAGTCGCGTTTGGGGTTGTAATTTTGTAATTGAGGTATTTTAGTTCAAAAAGGTAAAGATTGTCCTTGGGTGTTAACCAGCCCGTCTGAGGGACGCCCCCCCCCCCCCCCCCGTTCCACTCGCATTCAGAAACATAGGAGTGTACTGAATCGTGCATGGCCCACACAATGAATTGCAGTGGCCAGTCGATGGACAAGTCAGTGGTTTTATCCTCCCGGACGAGTCTGGTACTAATTAAGTGATCCCGGAGAAACTGGAAGATTTGATCGTCGAGTATCGATCTGGGATTCGAACCTGTGACCGTGCGAGTGTGATAGTGAGCCACATGCCACTACACCGCTCCACTCAGTATTATAAATTAGAACTATAGTTCAGAACTGAGGTTAAGTTGCAGAAGAAGGTTGTTCGACTACCTTAAAAAGTTTTCTGCCATAATGGAATCAGTCAAGTATTCACTTCGAGCCTGCTCCATCGCCATCGCATTCTGTTGACGTTCGTATCGAGCAAAGCGTTTATGTATCGCCTCCACCTATGAAATTCATTCATCAAACATCTGACTTTATTCATGAACCTTCTTTGTCGAATTCAACAGGACAATTGCTGATTATGAGGTGGCATATAAGAAAAGTTTGCCACAATTTGATGAAACAGAATATAAAGGAAAAATGGGGCTGCATTACAGATTCTTAGCAGTCGGACACAATCAGCACGAGGTCGTTTGGACATTTTTCACTGAGAAAAGCGTTAATTTTCAGATTGCAGTGGTACCCCACGATTATCATACTTGTAAGGCGGGCTGAGGCGGGTCAACTCTCATAAGCTCACAAGGGAGTATCAAATCAGAACAAAAATCGAGGAAAAAACACTGAAGAAGAGGTCGACATTAGGGCACTATGTGACTTCAGCTCAAGGTAAACTACAATTCATAACTAATCAAGGTGTTGCTCACCATATCTTCCTGTTCAGAAGACTTCCTAAGCTGGCTTGGCCTTGCGCTCTCTGAAGACTGACAGCATGCTAGAGCAGATAAAATTAAACCCAGAGACCTAAGGCAGCTGGATTTTGCCCTCCAAGGGAAAACCTACGGGCTACGACAACCCATAACATCCCCTATAGTAACGTAAATTCAACAGTTACTATCTGCTTGCTGAGGGAAAAGTAGGCATCGAACCACATACAATCAAAAATGTTTTCCAAAGAAATTCCGGCTCAACCACATTCCTGGTTTTTCCACTGTGCACTTACCTGTGAACCGCGACTATACGCATTAGCTCCAGGTACGTCGATTTTTCGCTTAGCCTTGTGCACTCCACCATGCTTCAGGCGTTTCAGAAGAAGTAAAAGATGTGATCGCATAGTGATAGAGTTCACGGAAATTGTCGACATCGCCAGATTTTAAGACCTAAAAAAGTAGGTCGATGACAAAAAAGAAAGTAGAATACTGAAGCATATGACTGACTCAAAGGTACCTTAATAATTCTAGGTGATTTTTCGTTTGTTTGCAACCGGCCTTTCACCAAAATCGTTCTCAATGGCCTAAAATAAGCTTCACTGTCTTTTAAAGTGTCCTATAGAAAGTTACTTCGGTTGCCACATCAAGCTTGAGCAATATTCATAACTTTCTCTTTCGGACGTAGAGAGAACGCAAGTATAAAGTTTATTTCTCTCATATATGTTCACTCGCGAACCTCTTCACATCTATTCTGAACTCCGAAACTCAAAATTCAGTATCTTAACCTGAGCTTCAGCTGATAGCTACCAGAAATTGGATACCCTCGAAACCTACTCAAACCCTTTCGGAAATTGCAGCGAAAATAAAATTTGAGCCGTATTTAAGACTGAACAAAACAAATATTGCAATGCAATATCGAATACATAGATATAAGACTGGCTCACTGGCTCTAGAGGAAAAGTATCTGGCTCACTGCCTCTAGAGGAAAAGAATCTGGCTCACTGACTCTAGAGGAAAAGTATAAGTCTAGAGCCGCGCTCCCAACTTTTCTCAACTGAGGAAACCCCATTCCATCGTTAAAGTAAGTCAAACAAATCGTCATCAAACTGACTTCGACTTCTTCAAATATACGATATCCTCGAAATCGGTAAATATTCACAGCGAGTACAACTACGACAAAAGTAGTAATTGATAAGATAATGAGCGATGGGATCGCAATCACCCAGTATTTGGCCGGGACGTATGTTATTCCTGCAAATTTCTGATAGTGAAAACTCGTTCACCCACTCCTAAGAAAAGAGCGAGTTCACCTAAACGATTCAAGATTGGCGTGGGTACTATAGCCCACAACAGATACAAAATCAATAAGCAATACGACGATATATATAGCGCAAAGCCGTATATACCTGAAAATGATAAATAACGTACTCATAGTGTACTCATGAGAGGTTTGTATACTGTAGAAGCAAATACGAACCTACGGTTTACAGTTATACGAACTAGAATGAACGACAAGCAGCTATTTGCAGCTGAACATTAGTCTCGCTTAGTTTCAAGATGCTTCAACAGTTCTCATTTATCAATGATTCACTGTCAGTATTTCATTATTGATGTATAAAAAGGGCCAGATAAGATGAGCCACGTGGAGAAGGAGATGGGATCATTGGAAATACCTACAGAGCCCCATCTTACAAAGTCATTACTGTCATACGACAGCAATAAAACTTCACGGTGACGGAAAAGGTATGAAGGAAATGATGGTGAAAAGCTCCATTGAAATGAGTTGAGGAAGCCCACGCGCCAAAGTGGCGCTCAACTCAGGCAGTTAGGCTGATTCATTATAAATGGGACCATATCACCGAACTTCGCCTCCAGATCCTTGCATGGTCAAGTTAACGGTGAAATTCTAGCCATCAGTAGAAAAAATATTGGAGTAAAGAGATTACAGCTTTCGCATTGAAAACAACGGAGGAATTGGGAAGCACGTCGGACATCTGGTAAAGCCACTCAACGCATTTCAAAAAAAGAACTAGTCAGAAAAAAAGTTTTCCAAATTTACAGCTCTTTGAATTCAGGATAGGTAGGAGCTTCATTAGCTATTGCTCATTGGGGTTCAAAACAGGAAAATGTGAACAGAAGTAATCTATAGCCGAAGAAACTTGGAATGAAACAAGTGTTCGAGAAGCATGTTTAAAGCAGCACTTGAAAGCCATAAAAGCTTTATCGAACAGTTAACAAAGTAATAAACAAACCTCGTGCTGGAAGTGGATTTGGTGTGTGGATATCCTCAACACTATCACGTGTTGGCATTAGCCAACCGACACGACTTTTCGGCTCGGTTCACTACAGCCTACGATTTCAACGGGAACAATAATCAAAATCTAATTCCAAATGGATTACAATATCCAACAGGAGTGAACCACAAGGTAGAAAAACGCAAAAGGTTTCCTAATAAGTTTTATTCCATGAGAATATTTATCACAATATGTGTATACACACGAACATCTCTATATTTATATAATTTTCAAGCAGGCCCGCTTATAACGCGACTGATGAGGCACTGATTACTTGAAATGATCATTTCCATTCATCATCACCGCTTCCATCGTCTCGATGCGTCTGACTCGTTTCAATCTCTTTCGTAAGCGAACCTTTATTGTACGTTCTCGAGTTACCCATCCCAGCTATGGCTGAAGAGTTTAGTTATTTTTGACATTTTTTTTGGCTTTTTTAGAACTGCAAAGGGGAATACCTTTTCTCCTAGCCTCCAGCGCCTTCGCTAATGAGGCCATCAGGTCATTTCCACCAGCAGATGATTTGTTCTCCGCTAGAGCAGATGAAGCAAGCGACTCGCTTTCTTTTGCCGCACGCCGTGATGAAGCTACTTTTCTGAGGCTTGCTTTCTGCGCTCCTCCAGCAGCACGGATAGCTGCCATCAGATCGGATCTGCACCAAGGGAAAGATAAGGAAAGAATGAGGCTATCCAATAAAAAGTGGAGTATCCGCCACAACCACTCCCTACCTGTCATTAGTCGGCAATGCAACTGAAGGGGTTGCCGGCGGAGGTGAAGCTGGGCTAGCCATGAGGTTCGGCGGAGGAGGTGGAGGTGGCGGTGGTGGTGGAGCTGGAGGGAGTAGATCATCTATGCTAGTTTTCGCTTCTCCATATGTAGGCACGCTTTCTGGAGCATCGTTTCTCTCAGTAGACCTAGACACGGTTGGCACTTGTTCACTAGTCGGAGGCGAGATTTCAGATTTAGCAGCATCAATTTCTGAAAAACGAGAAATCAATTGATTGTGAGAAACTGGTAAAATACAGACCTTTCTCGGCATTCTCGCTTCTGGACCCTTTACTCCGCTCACTGTCAGGTGTAGCCCGTGGCTGCTCAGGGAAAATCAGATTATCAGGAAATATCGATGGCCCGATACCATATTCGAAAAGAGTTAGATCTTCAGCAATCCCTGAAAGCTCACATCCGTTACAATTCATACAGCAGAGTAACTTGCTTGCTGAAAAGAGCTAGCACACACACAAGACATAAAAACCAAGGTCAATAGGCAGCCTGTTTTTGATAGGAAAGAATGGCAAGCACCGTACCTGGCAAATCTGGCAGGATATCGGGAAGGTCTAGGTCTTCAACAGGACCTAACTCGGGCACATAATCCAAAGGATCTCTTTCTTGACTATGACCTCCGCCTATCGCTGATGCCTCGACCACATTAATATCTACGCTGAAAAGGCTCTATCAGAGAAGGCTCAAGACACTGCCAATAACGAACCATACGATAGGAATCATGCAAATAGACCTGACGATTTAATCAGACCCCTAACTAACGATGAAATCTACTTGCAGAAATAATTCAGAGCGATTACCTCGAGAATGTATCACTTTTCCCTTGACTGACAAATCCAATTCGTTTTGACGATTTTTTACCGTATGCTAACTCATCGGTCCCACAGTAAAACATATCAGCAAATGATGCTATCTTTGGTGGTGGCGGCCTCTCTGAAGACTTTTCAGGTAGGTTCGCTGTTGATAACATCCCTTAACCTTTTGCTCTGCACTTACCTTTCGGTGGTTCTCTGGTAATTCCGTTCATCAAATGACTTGGAAGATAGAACCGCTTTCGTTCATCGAGTTCCCTACGCATATCTATCACACGTTCTCGTTGGCGCTTCGGTTGAAATACAACTGAAATAGCACAGACTCCACTTGGCGCTCATGGAAGACTCATCCAAATATGAAAAAGGTTTACAGTAACAACGAATACCAGCAGGTTTTTTTATCGCGAACAAAGTAAGGAAGTAGTACGTATGGACAATGAACTAGGGAAAATAATTTCCCGACTGAGACAATCACTTTTATCATTGAAACACTTACTATTGGCTGGTTTTTCTTCTAGTGGAGTCAGATCTCGTGCAGGGCGATACTCAGAAGCGGGAAACCGTGAAAGGCATGTCAGAACACCAGATGTATTCATCTGAATGCAATTGAATAGAGATGGGACATGCCAATTGAAAATGATTTATGAAGGGATAAATATGTTATTCAATAGTTTGTAAACTTTGCTCACCTACCACTATACGTTATAGAAACCTATTGTAAAGTCACCATCCGCGCAAAAACCGATAAAAACTAGAATCGCATTTTCACGACAGTTATTTCATGACAATTCACCCGCGTTAGCACCTTTACACAGGCACATTGAGAACATTCCAGCATTTATTAACAATAATAATCACAAAAATGATGAGAAAGCACCCACTTGGGTCAACGTTGATAGTTTTCGTTGAACCTTCTTGAGTCGTGTGTCTAAACCTTTATATGTTGCATTCAGCTCCTCGGTTCGTGATGAGATGCGTTCGAAAAGCGAGTCAGCCGTCTAAAAGTTTTCTTAATTAACAAGCACAAGTAAAAAGCCTGCAAATCTGGAAGCTTACCTGCTGAAAAGTCCGAAGATGTGCTAGAATTCGGAATGTGGCCTCATCCTGGTCAAGGTCCGCCGGAGGAAGTAGAATCATTGGGACTTTAAACTTCGATACTTCCTACAAATTTGAGCCCGACATTTTTGTAGTCAGAAGATTTAGCAATGAGTATTATAACTGCAGTACAGCTACAGCTCGAAGAAACAATGCCACCTTCTGATCCATGTTTATTACACCAAAACAAAACACACACAAATGTTGAGCTAGAACTGCAGAGTACATCAAATTTGAAACATAACAATTACGGTTCAGATCGGTCATTAGAAACGCGTACAATGGCATATAGAATCAAAATGATTAGAATCAATTAGCTTTTAAGAATCCGCTCATATACATGCCGTGAAACATTCAGTGATGCATTAATTGGTGCTAAACCCGGTTCTCGTAAAAGAGAAAATGCCGCTATAGAGAAGTAGGTGTGTAACAGATCTGGAATATCAAACTCTTGGAACGAAGAGCCAAGCATTAGAAAAGAACAAATCATTTACAAAAGGGTTTCCTCCGAGAGAAGAAACCCAATCGGCTTATCTCTAAAGGAAAAGTAACGAAGTCCGATGAACTTGTCTAGTACTATGAAAAGGGAAAAAACGACGTCCTAAAATGTGAAATACAACATACCAGGATATCCTGACTCTTCCGGAATCTTGCAAAACCCACCCATGTGTTGATGTTGTGCAATCAAAAGAAACGACCGTAGTTTATCTTTGTCCATCAGATGATTAGCGTTCAAGATCTGACAATAACAAAATAAGCAGTTCAATAAACAATTTATAAGAGAACCTTATGAACGAACAAAAATGATCGTGTTAAGCACTATTCGCATTCAATAATGTTTGCCGTTCAGATTTTCAAAGCTTCAAAACAGATCTTACTAACACTAAAACGCTCACTTAGAAGATTTTGGATACACTTTTCGATTTAGGTATGCTGGACGCCGAATCCTTCTCAGTCACATTCGACAATGTGACTTTGGTCTAAAATCCCGCAAAAAAAGGCGCACAAACCGCGACTTTCCAAATTACAAGTCCAAAGCTGCTTTGACTTGAATTGCGAAATAACATACCTCTAAAGTAGCTCCTATCCAAAATGCATAGCAACTATCATCTGGCTTATGAGCTCGTCCATGAAATCCATCATCTTGCTTCCAAAGAGCCCACTTTACGAGCCTGTCGATTTCTTGCTTCGATAAAACTGAACCATCCCAGAGACGATTTGCTAGCGATAATGAGGCAATAGCGCAAAATGTTGAACCACCTGTAAAATGATCAATATAGCGATAACGAGACGAAACTGTGTCTTTCAGTGAGTATATAATTGCTAAATCAACTTATACAAATTCAAGCACTTCTAGGTTTCTGTTCCAAAATTTTTCTAAAGTCAGACAAATGAATCACTAATTCGACACTTTGATCGAAGAAGAGTGGACGAGGACCAAAGCTCAACAGGACAGAGAATGAGAATGGTAGGATAGAGAATTGGTAAGACAGGCAGATAGCAGACAATACTAGAAATCAGCCAGAAAGTACATTCACGAAATGATTCACTCTCAAAAGAAAGTGTTCGTAACTGGGAACGTCAAACAAATGCAATCGACAGCGCACGGCATAGGAGAACAGCAGATGAGACAGGTGAATTCAAAGCCATGCAAGATCATGACTAGAAAGAAAGTGGAGACGGTGCATGTGAACGTCACAGATAAGGAGACCGAAACATTTTTCACGATCATCAATGTAAATATAAAAAAGCGAAAACAAAAGAAGAATTTCAGAATGCGGTGAGGACCTCGTATGAGGGTAGGTGAAAGAGTGATTGAGAGCAAGCAACAAAGACCAGCCATCACAATAGATTCAAAAACCTCCTGATCAACGAAAAAAAGGTTCAAGCCCGAGTAACTCACAGCACAAATGTTGAAATACAAGAAAAAAAAAAACTCTGCTCACCATGACTTTCATCTCCAGGACCTTGCCCGATTCCACCATCATAATTCAGACTATTTCGAATAAAGTTTCTCAATGAAGAAAAATTTATATATGAAAAATCTTGAAGAATATGGCATATTGCAACGGCACAGAAAACGAATCGCATGTCACTTTCAGAGTCAAAGCCTTCACTCCAGAAGCTGTAAATGAATGATAATTCACTTAAGGTGGTTTCTATTACGGGTGTGAAGAGCTCACCTTCCATCTCCTTTTTGCGACTTCTTAAGGGTATTCAAAAGTGCGTCCTTATTTACTCGTTTGAAATCATCGCCCAGTATAGCTAGACACAAAAGAGCACTAAAATAGAAAATTTAAATAAAGGACACATGTAAGTTTTGGCACAATTCTTGGACGTATTCCGCCTCGAACCCTCCCTAGTAGCACGTCACAAAAATTACTTGTTTACAGGGTTAAGTAAAGCGCAAGGTGCGAGTCCCAAGCCTAGTGCCCAGGGAGCCCACTCTCCTTTAGGTCTGCCGCTTCCAACTCGCGCTAAATTACGTAATCCAAGCTGCTCTAAGCTAGAACTGAAACCTAACCGAAATGGACCCATACCTGTATGTCTGAGCCAGATTCGCGGAAGAGTAAGCGCCGCCGCCATCGTTCGATGCAAAACTCATACATCCTCGAAATCCGCAGAATTTTCCTAGGAAAAAAGTTATTCATTAGAGCAACACAGAAACTGAGGGAAACGCGGAATATTAATGCCAAGAAGACAACGAAGTCGAATAGCTCAAAACTTTATTCGCCAAATGTAACGCAGCGGTAAATCAAAATATGAGATCGAACAATGAACTTCAACAAACTCAACAGCCAATCAAACAAAGCATACAGATATTAGCTAAAAAAGTCCTCAGATGTGCTTCCGATTACCTGAAGATACGACTTTTTTCCATTGACTCCTCCCAGACCTTATTTACAATGGAAGGGATGACTGCGTCGGGATGAGAAGGTTTGAGCAACTCTAAAGGTTTGCAATCTTTGTATAATTCCTTTGCCATTGGTTCGACACTGCAACGCTTCGGCTCTGGCGTATCTTCATCATCCACTTCTATATCAATGACAGTGCACAAGGAGGAGACTGGCTGATTCAGCGATCCAGGAAGGCGCTGGACGTATTCGTCCTCCTTCACCATCAATGGAAGCGATCTCTCCAATCGTCTCTTACTGGCTGCCCATAAGTCCTTTTCTTCAGAGCTCTCCACTTTGCCATATCGCATAGTTTGAAACCACACACTTCCATCGGCTAGGGTCCTTAGAAGAAACTCTGCAGGCCGTCCACGTTCATCTTGATATCCTTGGACTATTGCCATTCCCATCACAGGTTCACGGGGCAGATGCACTCGATGAAAGACAGGAGACGGCATCACGACCTTCTCGTAATCCGAGCAGTTACCCAAGGAATGTATCGGCATCACAGACGACCATACCTCACATTCGTGACTGTATAGGTGTAGGACAGAGATGTCTGTCAACAGATGATCGAGGAAATACGCTGAAACTAGGCGCCCAGTAGCGAGGGGGTCCACCACTGGTGGTGTCACCATCATAACATGTGAACCATATGGAATGGTATGTGGAAGAGTAAGAACGGCCGCTTTCGGAAAACGATCGTCGCATAGGTATGCGGAATGGGACGTCACTACTAAGAAGTCGTGCGGACGTTCAGGGATCACTCGCGAATGGTAGATCAGCGGTCGCTTCACAGGTTCTTTCGGGACGTAGTCCACATGGTCCATTGGTCCCTAAAGTATTTTTGTTATTCGACTTAAGTGATGTCGAAAAAACATTAAAAAAAACCATTCCACCCAAATCATCCAAACACCTCAGTTTAAAAAAAGTGAATATGATTATCCAACTGCATTACTTATGGGACGTTAGTGAAGGAGGGATCTCTGGCAATGGGAAATGGTTAAAATCTTATTCAATGAACCCAGCAAGAAAATTTTTCCATCATGAGGCAGAGGGCTGCACGCACCACTTATAGCTACCTAGCGAATCTGGGACAATTTACGCTTTTCACAAGCGCGACACGCCTTTTCAGTCTCCCAAAATATACTACTTAACTTCAGGTTCGCAACCCAATCTCAAGGATAACGCCGACAATTCATGAACTCAATTATAAGAAGAGAAAATATGTCTGAACAGAACAGTTGATAAATATAAAACTTAAACGACAAAACCAGTCGATATACATAAGTCTACCTTTTTATCGAATTCCGGCACTTCAAACAGAGTTATAGAGCTGGTGGAGTTATCAAGCCGAAGATCAAATGTACGAACTTCGTAATTTGAGGATGCAAAAACTACGCGAGGATGATCGCTATGGGAGATCAGCTGAAAATGTATTCGCCAAGGCGTACGGAAGGAAAAAATTAAAAATATATACATATATATTCGGACGTGAAGAACGTAAACTCACTTTTACTTCATTACATGAGCTTTTTGTTCTTGACAACGGTGACCCTATTGGTCCACTCCATACCATACCACCCATATCGCACAAAGTGACATCCCCAGGGAGGAGCGCATTCTCTTCAAAACATCGCACTGCGCTCTGAACAACATAAGTCTCAAAAAACATCTTAACTATAGATACACTAAATTAATAGATCACTGGTTATGGAAGCTACCAAAATCAGTAAACGTACCCTAAAAACCCGCATCTCATCACCGCTCTTCAAATTCACCACGGACAGATAACGCTTACAACGAGCCCAAACATCTCGTCTGTTCATTTGGCTGTGTCGCAACTCAAGTATGGAATCGTTCATGTTTAGCTCGCGCTTCACTTTTCCTTTGCACCGTAGCAGCCCGTGTTGCGCCTGAAGTTGCTCGCACTTTAGTCAAAATGAGACCATATTCAAAAATAGTCAGCGGCTCCACTGACCTCGACTTTAAATTCTTCGATTAGCTGCTGACTAGAACCTTCAACGACCCTCCACAAAGTGATTTCTCGTTCGCTTCGCTGAGAAGCTGCCAATAAGTTTACATATCTTAGCATATTACTATCCATATCACATCGAAAACTGCCAGGCGGTCGTCGAGGAACAGTCTACATGAACTTTTTACAGCTCGGTAAGTAAAGTGAAAAATATCCAAAGAGCATTACCTTTTGCGGCTTACGAGGTAGAATAGGCTCAATATAACCAGCGATGACTGGAGCGACAGGTCTCTTCCAACGCGCAGCAAGGTTATACTGCGGAATGTCTTCACCCGATCTTGGATCAGTTAGTATTCCTCCGAAACCGCGCCATCCCGCATCGGCAAGACCGAAGTCTCGCAATTTGGGTTCACAGTACAATGCGCTCATTTATAGCGCGGAAAAGGGAAAAACAACAACGATAAGAAACAAAAGCAAGGGTAGAGAGTAAAATGACAAAAAAAAGTACAAAAAGGAAGGCACAAACTAAAAAAGGTTTCGTAAAGTTATCTTTCACGTCGCTAGTCACACATTAGTCATATAGTTCACATGGAAAACACAAAACAAAATACAAGAATATCACAAAGAGTAAGTTAGGACAGCAATAGAAACGAGCAAGTAAAATATGAATGTACAAACCTGGTCCAGTAACTTGTAGTTTGTAGATCCAGTCAATAATCGATCTTCTGCGATCGTCGGTTAATAGCTTATCTAGTTCCCCAAGGAGATCAAGAGCTGACACAGCGAAGAACAATAGCGTAACCCTACAAAAATGATACTGAGGAGTCCCGTTAAAACTTATGAAAATAAATCAACTTTGCTAAAAAGTTGTCCTCGAAAAATGAAGGAGTTCAAAACGACTCATTAAGCATGGATTCTTAGCGGAAAGATTTTTGCCCTTTGTTCTACTTTGATCGAAGTAAGAGGAAGGAGCCTCTCATGCTTGAGAACATGGGATCCTAGCAAAAACTTCGACCCGAAATTTGACAGGGCGATGCGATAAGGTATATATCGAAAATAACTTCAATCATTCTTCTGTCATGATTCAGAAACTCCCCTCCCCTGATGAATAATCCCGCATCTGGGAAAAATGATTCTCTCATATTTTAAAAACACCACCAAGTAAAAAGTGACAAACCTGTTAGTATCAAGGGAGCAATACTGTTCAGGAAACACGTTTAAGTGACGTATAAGAAACTTCACGTGTTTTTGTAAAATGAGGCCTTCTGACATGCACTAAAATATTATTTCAGAACAATTCCCAGAAAAAATAATCGATGAAGTAGGTAGGAGCGATAGAACTATTCATAAAAGCACGCAAGCATCCGCGAAGAAGAAATCTATACAGTTTTATTCGAACAATATTTTCTCTTACAACAATGCAAATAAAGCCTAACTAACTGCAACAAAATCGAACGTGCTATGCCTATAAATAACAAAGATCACATCGCATTTGCAGCATGAAACAACAACAAATCCTAGAAAATCACTTATTCCATAACAGAGCTACGAATTTCTTCCAGGTGTCCATGTTCACATGAGTTACTTCCGTTAGCTGCTCGTAAAATGGCTTCGGTTTGTAAAGTGGGCAGGCTGAAACTCACAGGAAAATCATTGAAACTGGGAGAAAACCAACCGATGTAAACCTCACCTTTTTCTACCCATACTATATTTTTTGTAGGGTCTTCGGAGCTTAAATTCAATGTATTCAACTGGAAACTGATAAGATCAACCTTGCCATTCACAATTTGGACACCTTTGACGACCTAAATCAATATGTAATAAACATCATAGAACATAGGCTTTCATAATTACTTTGCAAGAGCGGTGATAAAAGAGACTCGTGCAGACTTGTAATGTTCTAACTTCACAGGCGAACATACCACTGGGTCTTTCTTCAGATCTCTTGACAAACCCCCTCGAGTAGCTTCGGCCACTGCTGCTCCAAATGTATGAAGAACAGCATTAGCAGCATTTTGTTCTCTGAAGGTACCAGTTCAGGGGACGTAAACCAAAGACATAAGTCAACACCTATATCTACTCACTATCGATAAGGAGCAAGTAAAATCTTGAAAATAATTAGTAAAATATTTCCATTCAACGAACATACTTCGTCCACGGGTACTTCTGATCCTGTTCTCGCGACCACAGTATTGCGTGTACCGCTAATGCAGCACTGGGCCGAGCAACCACAGCTTTATCGTTGTAGATATGATCCGACCCCAAATCGATCAGTGGAGACAAAGGAGCAATGTTTGGAATTTGTAGTTGGCTAAACATTCACGATGTATTTAAGCATATGTATCGCTCTTAGACACAATTAAGACCCAGCACCTCAAAATAAACCATACCTTGCTTCTTCAACTTCATCTGCTGTAGCCCATGGGGTGATTGGCTTAGATCCTTGTAGTGTAATGTGAGGTTGAAAGCGTAGAACTAGTGGACTTGGAGCGAATGATCCGACATTTGGTAATGTGGCACTGATTGGCTCATCTCTGTCGAGTCTGAAGCACTCAGCGTTAAAAAGTGTCTCATTATACCGAGTACGCACTACAAACCAAGTTTTTAATAATAATTACGATGAAAAACATGTCTACTTTTCACATGGGACACAGAGCCCTTTAAAAAGCTCCCGACTCTGAACGCACTAGACTTATAGATCTACGTTGTCATCGAGCAATTCCACAAATTATCTTCCACACAAGGCTCTTGAGGTCTACTGTCGAAGCCTAATGAATAACACAAGACGGTTTCGATTGAAGATTTAAAGAAGAAAGTACAGACGAAAATAGGAGCTTTTAAGAATGCAAAACCACTGAACAAAAAACCACGAAAAATAAAGTTGATTAATAGTATTTACCGTATATGACCAGAGCTGTTTCCGCTCCTGATCTCGGAAAATAGAATAGCGCGAGAGAGGTTATCGAGTATGATATTTCTGAAAAGTGTATGCGAAGTCACCGGCGTAGTGCCCCCACCGACGGTAGGAACCAACACAGGGTATAAAATTACACAAAAATGAGGGAGTTAATCATATAAACGTACAGCCGCTTTGTGACTGGTGTTCCATATACTCTAGGATGTGGTATCCAAAAAAGTACAGGATCAAATCTACGTGGCAGCTTTTCCAAAGTTGGATCATACTTTTCTCCATGAAGAATTGCATCACGGACCTTTAAATGTAAGCTTAAAATGGAACTATCTACCTCCGATAAGTATTTCCAGAAGCAGTCATCGAAAAAAGCAATTGACCTGCTCTTCTGAGATGTCGACGTGTGACGCATTATGAATCACTGTTTCTGGTAAGCCTTCTCTCACTATTGCTTTGCTGAGCACTGCCGCTTGGTCGATGCCATCACTCATTGGTGTGCTACCATCAAAAAGAAAACAGCGAGTATCATGGTAAAGTGGATGTTCCTGAAAAGAAAACATAGCAAAACATATGTTTAAAAAAAACAAACAACAAACAATGCGCAATACTTCTTTATAAATGAGCTTTAACGAAAAATGAGCGAAAAAATCACCTCAACTGATGGTACTCGAAAAGTCGGATGATCAACACGCAGGTCTGGCAAAGGCTTTCCAGTTCCAATTATTGGTGTCATAAATGAAGGATCATTCGGATCATATACTGTGACTCCAGCAGCCTTTAACGGGACCACTAGAGATTCAGATGATTAGTACAGGCATGAAATTCTTTATCTTTGGCTTAATTGCGATGAAGTCTACTGTACTGATTTCTATTTGGTCTCGTAACACGTACAAATTGGGAATAGCTGCAAAAAATACCTGTTTTTAAAATAAGATTGCGAAGATTGTAGAGTTCAAAGTGAATGGCCGAACACTTGAATCACCGTTTGTCCTTGTTCAAATATTTAGATCTACTTCTGGGTATTGTCTGATTTGTAGAGTAATTTCCCCTATTGAATATAAGCTCAATCAATAAAAGAACTCTCAAAGGGGCCCAGAAAATCGTTCACTGCAACCTCATGAATAGATGTTAGCAGCCCCACACGGCTCTCATGGAAACCAGTTAGTTCTATCACAAAAAAAAAAACGCAAGCGAATGTAAGAAAAACTCACTTTAACAGCTTCTGGTACTACAAAATGAGCCGATTTCCTGTTGTTGCGTGCCTTCAAAATAGCCTTGAACACTCGTGTATCCACTTTTCCCCATTGTTTGGCCGGTCTATACTTCCGGAACACCATTCTTAAACTTCAGATATTAAAGAAACGTTAGAGAAGGATTGAGAATGACTAAGTTAGCAGCATAGAAGTAATCAAATAAGCCTTAATAAACAACATGACGGCTTGTTTGTTGTAAGCGTTGGTCTTGCACTAACCACACACTGTTTGACGTCTCTGCTGAAGTTAGTGTACAAATACGAACGCGATTAAATCTCGCCACCGGCTGCCATTCGAATTAATTTCCCGCGCGCGGAGGTTTGAATCAGAAACCATGTGACGGTCGAAGCCAGCGCTGCATGTCCCGTACTCAACAGTATGACGTGCAGAATGTACAACCAGTACGCGAAACAAGGCTATTGCTTCCCCAGACAAAACCTATACCACTCTACCGACCTAGGCAGCAGTGGAGAGAGTGGTTGTGGGGGTTATATTGGTTTAGAATTCGATTTGCTACAATCCCAGAGATTATGTAGGCATCTCCTTCCCGAATTGCTAGAGATGAGATGGAGTATATAGAAGGCTACATTGCTGCGGTACTCGTGAAACATGTGGTCATGTCTCCTGAATAACTCAGAAAAGTATTATTCCAACAGAATCCATCTCCAATAAAAAAAACTTTTTATATTCATGTGTTCACACGTCTTTCGAGCTAAGGAGGGATTGGTGGGCTGTATGGACCTCGTTTTTTTCTGCAAAATCACTATTAATTTTTCATCGATTTCTGTTTTCCTTGCTAATTGGTCGATGGGCTTTTCATGAACCAAAGTTCCTGTATACTTGGAATAGTCTACCACTAACAACTTTCGTTTACCCTCTCTATGGGGAGACGGCCACTTGATTGACCAGTGAACTCACTGCAGATAAAATATTGTCATTGAAATCCACCCAAAGTATTTTCAGCCGAAATGATAAAAAATGTGTCTCATTCACGGTGGTTGTTTGACCCTTAACACTACCATTTATATATGATGAATAAAATACAGAAGCATCGCTCATAGTATGATAAAATGAGTTGGTTTAGTACGAGAAAACCCCAAATTGGAGTCTGTAAGTGGGAAGTTCTCGAACTAGAAGACAAGGGATAACCCTTACTAACAATTGGTAGTGAGTGGCATTGGCAAAGCTCCTATTCACCTTTATTTTATGCGTGTATCATTAAAGATTGCACCGAAGAGGTAGACTGGGACCAACACAACTTTTCTAGCCCGGAATTCTGTGGAAAAGAGGTAACTCGAACGCCATCCATCCATTACTGCAGTCGCACTCGTAAAGACATAACGCGCTCCAATAGCAGTCCATGAAACATTCAAATGTTCGCGCGCGGGAAAGTTATTTGAACGGCAGCCGGTGGCGAGTGGTGCTACAGAGCAAACCGCCTTGGAGAGCATCTATCGCCGCCAGCGCGCGGTCGCGTAGCGGTTTCAGTTATTTCCCTTCTATCCCTCTGGCATTGGAGCGCGATATTGTTTGCGCGCCATTTTCAAAAATGCACCACGTGACCCCTAGCTGCAGGAAACCCGTTCATCAAAACAGTTCAGTGCATCTTTAGCATACATGGAACTGTCTTATCGAGTAAGCAGCGGTAGTTAAAGCACTCACCCACTGGTTAAATAGTTCTCGATGAACTCTCTTTAATGAATGAGTTGGAGAGGAGTTGAAATCAAGCATGAAGACTTGCTATATGACGTAAAAACTGTGAAATGGCCTGAATGGTGAGCCTTAGGGCGTTCAATGACCTATGAATGAAGAATAGTCCAATATTAAACAACTCTAGAGAACTACATCGCTTCTGTAAAGGTTGTTTGATATCGCAAGCAAGCGAAAATACCGAAAAAAAGAAGCGAACCGAACTGTTTCAACCATTTTCCAGAAACTTGGAATGAAATATATTGAACTTATTTATTATACATGGAAATACTCTTGAAATCGTTGGAATTGATATTGGAGTTTTTCCTTCCAAAAAACTCATTTTAAGAAGAGAACCCCCACTTTTTTAAACTGTCATTATCCTCTTTGGCTGACAAGTTTTAGCTCGATTAGTAGCGAGTGCGGGCAGCATAATTCCCGCTGAGTCTTCGCACCTAATTAAGGTCACTTCGCGCCCAGGTGCGAAGCGAGCTTGATTAGGTGCGATCGAAAATATATTCCCGTACCCACAACTGTTAGCAATTACTACTCATTTGCATCAAAAAGGTCCTTTTCAGCTTTATTGGGCCTACTCAATCAGTGTTCCCACCGATCTCAGAGCCCAATTCCGACCGATCTATCTACCGATCACAATCTATTAACCAAATTTTCTAGCGTAACACTTGGATGTGCGACCAACACTCACATAATGATGGCAGGAGGACAGACAGTTCCTTGATGTTTACTTTGATATGAATCATTATATCATCAAGAAAATTCCCAATATTCATTACTCGTTCCCGTCGGTATGCATCGATATGTCGTTTATAGCTTTTGGGATCCGTTTCCTCTCTATTATTACTCGGCATCATCAGTTAACCTGTTCTTTCACGCGCCCCAATGGCAAAAACGCGACGCGACCGCGCGCTGGCGGCGATAGATGCTCTCCAAGGCGGTTTGCTCTGTACCGGCACTCGCCGGTGGCGAGATTTAATTGCGTTCGTACAAATACATCATGGAAGTAGGTTCTTGGGAATTTGGGCAAGGGAAATACTATTTTGGATTGAAACCTGAAATCACTGTAAAGCCCGAGTTGATTTGTGGGCGATTCTATTTGTTCCTTTCTCCATTATTACTTGCAGAAGATTAGAGAGGATCAATTTTACAGAAAGCTCAGAGAGAATAGTTTAGCGGTAACAATTCGCCAAATTGTCTAGTCTTTTCTGCAATGTTTGGAGCTTTGCAGAACTCGAAGAACCTATGTAGACACAGTCATTAAAGTTTTATCAGATTTTCTAGCTCCAAAAGCTTTTTTCTGGTTGATATATTATTAAAAAAGACATTTAGTCTCTATCCCCTGCATTGAGTGATACCTTCAGACTGGTTATCACCTCAGATCAATGAAGTGAGCCCAACGACAAGCGCGCGTATGCGGTGCGTCTCCGCGACGTTGGCGTATCGATCTGGTCACGCGTGCTGCTGCTGAAGGCTCACTCCGTTTGGAAAGGCAACTGTACACAGCTGTTAGCGTTTGGATTTTATAACTTTAAGGTAGGCTGTTCAATTCTTATCAAGCATCATTCATTTTTTGAATCATTCTTTGGAATTTCATTCAGCAAAGAAGAAACCAGTCTGTAGTGTTAGTGAATTCGTTGACTTTAATGTGTTTATTGTATAGGCATTTTGTTGTTGTTGTTTCTTAAATTACCTTATGCTGTTATGTCACCAATCCTACTGTTTTTCCTTGGGATTTCGGTAGAGACTGGCGTACAGTTGTTTACGTTCACTGCCCCTGCAAACAAGTCTTTACGTCAGAGCTAAAGATGTGCGCAAGTCTCTTCGTTTCAGATTTGTCGCCTAGTCTCTCATGAGTGTCAATGGAAACCCATGCCAAACCCAATTTTGTGAGTTCAATACCTTCAATTGTTTGTTTCATAGCGGATCTTTTTATCAAAAAATGATTGATTCCTCAAATGAGTTTCAGTCGAGTATCGCACGAGCGTTGCTGTTGAAAAAAGCCAACGAAGATGTTCAGAAGACGGTGAAAATTGAGGTTGAGGAAGAAGAAGTAAGTGCTTTGACGGTGTAGTCTTTCCGTCCATCACCTTTCATCGCTTCTCGGGAACCAGTTACGGTAAAAGTTTCCCTTCAGAGTAAGGCTGAAAGAATATCAGACGGCCCTAAACAGTGTCAAACTGACTGTCAAGCGTTGGTGGGTCCAATCCCTTCCTTACATCTGTAGACTCAATAACTCTGAATTCTTCGCGCAACATGTTCAAGAGTTCTTTGTTTTTGTTTTCAGAGTGATGTAGGCCGCCGATCAGAGGAGGTCAACGATAAATGCGGATGTATTTCGCTAGTCAGTGCAGTAAGAATTTGACTCTCTTTTATAAAATTCAATAGGAAATATGAATAAGGGAGAGAGTGAAGTCCCTGGCGTTAGTCATTCCCGTATTTGAGATGCGCCCCGCATTTGGCCTCCATTCAGAATCTTTATGGTTTGAATGCCTGTGGCAATAACTGCGCTGGCCAGTCGGTGTACAGGTCAGTGTTTTTGTCCTCCCGGGCAAGTCTAATGTCCTCTAACCGTCCCTGAAGGAATGGAAAGCTGAGTTGGCCTGGATGGCTATCGATCTAGGATCGAGTTCCTGGACTAAACGCGCCACTTACCACTACGCCATCTCACCCGTGAGACAATATCAACAGAAAATTTTCATTTTGAAATGCCCAATATTCTATGAATTAGTTAATTATCTTCTATAAAAAATCGTTTTATCGCAAATATTTCAGCATAAATCGGTACGATTGGCAAACAACTGTAATATTCATACTCAAGATCAGTCTACTCCCTTGGTGAGTTGAGTTTTAGGTATTTTCTCTTGAGTCATTGTGACATTCTGTTGAAATTGATTTTTAAAGACCCATTTTTTGCTTTAAATTCAGCCGAAGCATCGATGAATCTCTTTCGGTCTCTTATATTTCTCTTATATTTCAGTGGACAGAAAGGCTGGAAGGCTTAGTTGGTCTCGTTGAATTTGGGGAAACTTAGTAGTTTTGCTTCATTGTTGTTCATTTTCTTTCATTCATTTGTATTTATTATCAGATTTTGATTTTGTTAGTATTTCAGCGTACCTTATTAGCTCAATCTCGCCGTTCCCATGAAAGCAGGCCGCTATGTGATGTATGTTTTTGTTTACTTTCCAATAGTTTGACGTATTTTTAATTGTAATTGTGTATATTTATAGGATCCTAACAGCGTTCCTCCCTCCATTGCATCGACATCTCATGATATTTCGGTCTGCGATGGATTCTATAGCCGGGTTCGCTGTCTTACAGCAAAGACGCTGTCGCAACGATTACACGAAAACGGCAAAAGTGAAAGACCAAAATATGGTCGCAAAGGGCAAGCCTTAATGATTCGAGTGCGGATGTTCTTTGACGAATTGAAAGCGTTTTTGGGTCCCACATGCAAAGGAACGCTGTTCGACTCACCCACTGCATTGACGGCAGCAGCATGTGGTGTGTCAAGAAGTACCGTTATTCGTATTGGGAACAGCTTACAGGACCTGAATTCCTTCCCACGGGAACGCAAAAAGGGTCCACGTAGCCGAAGGGATGAAAGGTTGGCAGCGTTAAAGAACCACGGCCAAAAGTGGGGTGATATCGTCCGCCAGCACATACGCCGTAAATTGAAGCAGAAGGCAGACCTCAGAATGACAACGCTGCACCATGAATTGACGACGGCTCATCTGGGTTTTGAACTTTCCAAAACTACTCTCTATCGGCTCGTCCGAGCGCTTGGCTTTTCCTATAAGTTCGACAACGGTAAACGATATATCTATGAACGCTGCGTGGATAAAAGTCAACCAGATGATGTTGTAAGTAATAGCGATAGTGAAAGTGAGGAGGATGAAAGTGATGTAGTCGATGATTGCGATGACGATGAGCTCATGGATGAAGACGGTGACGAGGAACCATGGATGCTGGAAAGTATGGACAAAACCAAGGACGACGACGATCCGTCCTGCTACGTTTTTCGCCTCGCGAAGTCGACTAACGAAAGCGTCGGTGATGATGGAACTACGGGTGATTAGAAGAGCCATAAAATTTATTTCTATTTTTCTAAAGGACATAATAATTCATGCCATTGTGTGAAGAGGAATAAATTATTAAAGCAAATGTTTTTGTGAAAAATGAGCGTTTTCGACGATTGAAGTGAGGAAGGTGGAATTGAGAACGACAGTAGGTGCTCTGGTGCATCGGAATTTTTTCTTCAATTTGGCGAGTCAGCGCTTTCTCTGGGTCCCTGGTCGGCAGTCTCACCTCTTTCCCTTAGCCTTTGCAACCGGCTTGTAGAAGGGCGGTGAGGTTAAGATCTACTTGTTCATCCCCGGTATGAAGTAGGCTTGTTTCTAAACCGGAAGAAAGGTACCCTCAGGGGCACATCGACGAACTCGCTGCGTGTAGATCCAGCCGCGCTGAGGGGGTCGACGGCTTCGGGTATTGGGTTGTCAGGGAAGTTATGACGAGTTTAATTTTGATGTTTTAGGAGGCTTATTTACATAAACAACATGCTTCAAATGGTTTTCATAGTGCCAACCTCAGCCTGTAAAAGATCTTAAATGATATACAATATGTAAGAGGACAGCTTATTGAGTCGGATTACAGTAAGTAGGTGTTTAACTACCGAAATTGCAGGAAGGTGTGGGAAGGGAAGAGGAAGAACGGACAACAGGAATCAACTATTATCACTAAACTGATGGTGAAAGTGAAAGTGAAAACGGGATAATGCCCTCAGAGGTTGATCGTAAAACCAAAACCAAAAGAGCTCTAGGCAAAAACTGTAAGAATCTTATTTGACTGAAAAATGAAAAATCAGAATTTTAATCAAAAATCAAATCAAAAAAATGTAATGAAAATTTGAGAAAAAAAAAGAAAACCAGTTGCGAATGAAAATTTGAGAAAAAAAAAGAGAACCAGTTGCGAAGTCAATGGTACTGCTATGGTACGGGCCTGAGAGGCTTTCGCATGGTTTATATAATCTCCCGAACTCAACGGGATCCAGCTGTAACATCGTTTTCCCAATTGTTTTGACAGAATTAAAAAAATCGAGCTCGAATAACATGAACTGAACCCTGCCTGGTTACGAAAAGCCAACGTAAGCTTGAAACTTCTGCAGGTACTTTATCAGGTGATATCGAATAACCGTGCAAACTGACAGACGGGAGCGCTTTATATATAGGAGTAAGGGTAGTTGTATGGTTCAATTACGAATTCATGGGCCTTCGCGACTTTCCACGAATGGTGGGTGCACAATTCAATCGGGAGGTACTGTAAGGAGAGTACGGTTGTTTGTTGAATGGCTCATTCAGTAGATACGATACACAGAATACGGTAACACGAGAGTTAGTAGTTCATGCGATTGACTAGATAAGTACATGTCTTATGCAGGAAATACGGTATGCAGAATACGATTGGGGATAGTGGTGGCCAAGATTTAGGGGGTTTCGCAGTCACTTTGGCTGATCCTACATCGTTAAAAGGGAATAGGCATCTTTCATAGTCCACGACCGGTCGCCGGTCGCTCGTGAGATGGGTCCCGCGACTGGTCGCCGGTCGCTAGCGACTGGTCGCTCGACTGGTCGCTCGACTGATCGCGCCACTGGTCGCTCGATCGGTCGGGGAGGCCGCGCTAGTTTTGGATGCCGCCGTGGACGGTCCCGCGCGATCAGTCTAGCGACCGGTCGTGGACTATGAAAGATGCCATAGTTAACGCGAACAGGAATTTGTCAGTCGTACTTCTGTGCAGAACCCTAAACGTACACCCTCCAGAGAGCACCTGCCTTTCTTCCACCCCCACCGCCTTTGCAATTCTTATCGCGGATTCCTAGCATTCGTTTGATCGTACACGCTTTCGGAATTCCAAGGCCCAGCTAGTTTTATGAGCTGTGTTCTTAATTATTTTGATAAATAGCCTGCCCTTTTTTGTTTTCTTTTTCGTTTTGGATTTTTATGTAGGAAAGGTGTCTCTGCTTAGCGTGATAAGCGTTTCAGCGGTTTAGAGATCTTAATGGAATAGGTCTATCAGTTATGCACGTGAAAACCATGTCTCTAGAAATAAAACGGTAAAATGGGAGTTCGATCGGCTGTGCGCCATTTCCTGCTCGAAACGATGTTTCCGACAAAGGTCATTGCCGCAATCATAGTGAATTTTTTGATAACGTATCAAGGTCTTGAAATCGATTCAGAAATTGATCAAATCACTGTAACTTCATTGATTTTCCAATCTATAACAGCCCGACATTGCTCAGGAATACGTTGGCTGGTACTGATGCAGTACTATTAATTAAACCTCCCTACAAGGATGGCTTCGTAGCTTGTTGCGCGGTATCGAAATAACCCCGTTCAGGGAACAGAATCTTTCTTGGTCCAACATTTCGTGGGTAATCTTCAGAATTGGCTATCCACCATGAAACTAGTTTTTTATCCTTCAAAAATGAAGAGTTCGCCTAGAGCGCTGCTACCACCACAGCGATTTATCCAGTGATCAGATGCATGGCGTATACTGGAGGAATCAGCTTGTAATTGTTAGCTTGGGACATTTCTTTGCACACAACAGATGATTTTGATGGGGTCTAGTTGATGGCTTTCCATATAAGAGAGTAAAACTCTGCGTCAGCAAGGTAAAATCAGCCTGGGATGAGCCATGCACCCGATCTCTACCCGATATTGTTGATATCATTGTAGTGAAGGACCTAAATTTGCAGTGCCTGTTAGCGGTTAGATTTACGAGTATGTGACCCTCCAAAACCGTCAAATCTACTCGGTTAAGCAGTGCATATTTACCGGTCGGAAAAATTCGGTCCAGTGGCAATGGGATGTTATCTGATTGTTTCCTCCACTGAATTAGGGACGTTGTTGCCCTTTCTCAGTGGTGCCATCCATTTTCACCCTCATCAAGAGGCTTAGTTGATAACAGATTTATCAAGAAATTCGAAAACAATACCCTGGACGGTGGCAGGCCATCGATAGTCAGCCGGTAAGCGAAGAGGATTGTGACGAATTGTCCACGTTATTCTGAGGACGTGATCGATGAACGATGTATTCCTGCTTTCTATTGAAGGAAATCGATTCATTAAATTTGTTTTCCAGGTTTCCGACCACAACGGAAGCAGCCGTTCAACTCAGCATTTATGAAGGTGAATCTGTCCAGAATGTGCTGGTCGGGCTGATGACACCATCTTACCCGTGCCCATTCAATAAGACCGAATTCCGCCCACCGTTGTCCACTAATGAAGACCATGTTGTCTTTGTGGATCACTGTAGAAGCAGGGCAAAGTACGAAATGCCGACAGCCCTTCAGAGGGGTGTGACCTTCCCAAAATATCCTCTTCCCACACGGTATCATCTGCACCCACCTGTTGTGCCGTCTACCAGCGACAAGCACCGACGTCTCCAATTGTTCCTGTCTCTAGTCAGCGTACTTCAGTGGACCCTGATTGCTCGAGGGTTACTCAGCAACCATTCTTGTAGTCTGAAGTCTTCGAAAAAACGTCCGGCCACCCGGTTGTTGGTCTGGTGATCGTCCGGCGACTCCAGGAATCCATTTGGTAATAGACCAGTTCAAAGTTCATCACAAAAGCGCATGACGTGTCTGGGCCACCTGGTTTTCAACTTCTTGGCGTTTTTGATAGCGGTCTGGTCGTTGGTCGTTGGGTTCGGGACTTTACGTCACCCTTTTTCTTTCCGAGGACCCTAGAAACTTATGCTTTCCACACAGCGCCGAAAAATGCTGACCGTATTCTGTCTGCAAATTGGAAAAAACCGGCGTGAAAGTTTCCGAACGTTCTGTGCGCACTTGAAGATCACGTGGCCGCCACGAAGTTTGACTACGGTCATTAATATAGTAAGTCGATGACGTATGATCGGGGTTATCATCAGGGAGTTGGGTGAAAGAGAGGCGGGTTCAATTTCTATCACCACCATCACGACACAATCGATCACCCACCACATCAACCTTTTCGTGTACCGCCCCCATTCGCTTCGCCCCACCCCCCTTCACACCCCCTTACGACCTAATCGAGAACCCCTTCTTTCTCAGCCAACGACTGTCTGTCGCACAGCTATCGTTACTGACAAATTTTACACCTTCACCGTCGTCGTCGTGGTCGTCGCCGTCGTTGAGACGGGCTCATATAATCGTTTCCTTTTCGCAATATTGTTTATGTGTTGCATGGAACGATGGTCAATATTGTTTACTCTTACTCCATTCGATTTACCTTGATTACCTCCAACTCAGGTAGTCTGATAATGTGATCATAGTTCGCTTTTTTGGCGAGCTAATTCGCTATAAAAACAATAAGGATGACTGTTATGGGTAGTTACCAGTTTTTTTCTTCCAAAAATACTTTTTTAGTCATTTTACAATCAAAATTAGAAACTCGATGTAAGTGTTAAGAAAGTTCTTTCTGCCTTTTCTGTCCACTGGATCAATATCGTTTGTAAAAACCGACACCTGAAGGTGAACGGAAGACTTCCTGATCGTTTTGCTGTCCAACGAAGTTTTCTGGAAGTTTCTAGTAACGGTGCATCATACCTTTAAAGGTATCTCTTGTTCGAGTTCAAGAAGCGGGTCCAAAAACTTTTTAGGCAGATCGTGTTAAGTTAGGTGAATTCAAACGAGTAACTGATGAAAAATATGATATTAGCTAAAGTGGGCATGTTTTAGCTTGAGGAGGCATAGACAGAAGTTGCTTTGCAGGTTGTGGGCGAACGTTCGGGGCGCAGTTGGCAAAAGTTTTTTTTAACTCTTTTTTCATTTTTTTATGTCTTTAGTATAAGGCTGTTCACGTGGTCTCCCTGAACGATGATTCCAAGCAATGGAGATTTTTTTGTGAAAGCTTTTACAAAGAAAGCTCGAAATATCATTAGGTGGAATTCATGCTTGCAGTGACGTTTTTTATTTAATTATTATATATTAGTTTTATTTTATTACTATATATGTTTTTTAAACTGCTCATAGTCAGCTGTTTGAGAAAGCTTACAGAAAACAAGTGATGGGTATCCAAAACAATTCAGGAAGACGCCTCGCATACGATTCCTTTTTGTGAATCGAAGTGACTCCTGGGTAATGGATACTTAAATACTATGATGGCCTTAATTAATTAAATTTTGGGTAGGTGAGGTGGGTCGAGCGGGTCTCATGCTTTAGCTCAGGAAATTCGAATTTCTAATGAGGTTTTGTGGTTTTCTTGGTTCACTCTGAACAGGAAGTCTGACCGCTGTGGGAAAAGCTGGTCACATCCACCGAAGAAAAATTCTAGTGGGAGCCCTACAAATGTTTAAAGTTTTGAAAGTTCGGATTTGCCTTTTCCTATGATACTTAAATGAATCTACAGTCATGAACGGAGGATGGTAGTATTGTCACCTTGACCGCTACTGCCCGTGTACTTTGCCCGTTTTGAAGTATATCAGTCTAAATCGTTACTAAACAGTTGTGACAAGATGATGATGAAGTGAAGCAGTTAAACAGTAATATTCACGGAAACAGTGGAACCAAGTGCCTTCGAAAATGTGCATATTTTATTGTTAATTGATCTAATAGTTAACTATTCAGTCCCTATTCGGTATATGTCAGGCATTGTAGTTGGTTTTTTGTTTATGTTTAGTAGGTTGCCGGCTATTTATCACATCTGACCGGGGTTTTTTTCTGGCCAAAAGCGGTCATACCAAGGTGGTAAATTACCCAGGCAATTGACGATGCAGTTGGTAGAGCTGGGATGCGTACATTCTCGAAAGTGCTGTCAGAAGAACGACATCTTCGGGAAGTGAGAGCGGGATCTGAAGTTCTGAGAGATCGGCATGTAACCGAACACGGGTTTTAGCAGCTCTATAATTACATAAGACCGAAGCAATGACCGTGACGCCACCGCTCGCTTTATACCTAGGGGAATGCACATGGGAGACTATTAAACCTCCTTTTTCACACATTCAATGAAGAAGAAGCTTGTTGGAATTCTGTCGGAATGCTGATGAGGCAATCGACTGCATGTCAAGCCCCCACTTGACCCTACTCCAGAATGCGCCATGCATGCGGCTCACTTTCAAAGCCGTGGAGAAGTTTGAATGCTTCAACGGTAGTTCCGTCCATTACTTTCCAGCGAGATGCTCTTTTGCTCTTTATATAGCCATCTAGGGCGGAAGTGGGTAGTGGCTAGTGATGCGCTATCATATGCGCATAGACACGGGTTCGAATTCCTTATCGGTATCCACTTTAACCAACCAAGCCTTGCCCTTTGCGGGGTCGGTTAACTGGTACCAGACTTGTCTGGGAGTATGAAAGCTTTGAATTGTACATCGGCTGGTCACCGCAGGTCATTGTACATATCTATGGGCCACATACGCATTCACCAGCCGCTACGATTCTCAGTGAGAGTTGAATGCGGGGGCGCAGCCCTCAGATGGGATTCCTCAAACCTGAAGATTTTATCCTTCTATTCTATAGGGATCTAGGTAGTTATTTATTCACAACGCATCTCGTTGAATGATTTTCTTCCTATTTCTTTTTCTTCGGAGTGGTCTGAAGGCCTACAATTCGATCTTTGGATCGTGGCTCTAGTAATTATGACCCTTACTCCTGCTCTATCACCATACACAGGATTTAATGTGAGGTTTTATGAAGTGGTCCTTGTTTGTAGCACGTCACTACCAGCCTATCAGCTAGTGGAATCGTTAAACTTTTGTGGCACTTGGTAAGGCGGCGAAGCACTAAACGTATTCAAGCGGCATGACGATTGGCGATCAAACGAGTTTCGCCAACCATCAAGAGCAAATTTTCTCGGAAAATTTTTGATTTATAACGACATCATTGGAATTATGAATTTACACGTCTTTTCCGTTCAGCTCGATGTATTAAACGAGAATCACTGCAGAAATTTCAACGAAAAACCTCCAGGTTTTCTATGTTGGCGGCCTTGAGACAAACAGAAGGAGAGAGAGAGAAAATGAGACGAAAACTTGCTGCAAACGACACGCTTACCAGCCAACCAACCGATCGACGGCAAAACGATTGCAGATCGTTCTCTGAATGAAGGAATACCGTAAATTCTTCATGATATTTTCACGTGGTATAACAATGGAATGCAAAACCTTTGAGGGAGATTGATTAAGTAACTAAGAAGTAGTAAACAACACGTTGCAAACAAACTGGGAGTGAATGACGTGGTGCTTTCCATTCTACACCGGCAGATTGTTATAGGAGGAAATCCGACACAGAAGGGAATGGGACTGGCTGTGGGATTTACCAGTTAGGACTGAATTTCAACCCGAGGGAGGTTGGAGAACTAGTGACGCTTTTACGTCATAAAACGGCTTCGAGAGGGCTGAATAAGGGCTTAATTTGAATCAAAACGCTCATTCCCGCCAGCCAGGAACGCCCACTAATGGACGTGTCAAACACAAATTTGAAGGCGGTGCAGCAGGACGTGATGCGTTGGAACTTAGGAATACTGTACCATCCCTTTTCGGCATATAGAACGTGGATATTTAAGGAAAATTGACTTATTTTTAAGTTATTGCGAGTTTAGTGTCCCTAGAAAACTGACTGGGTGAAGTGTCTTATTCGGTTGAGGGGTCCACGACAAGGACACCCAGCTATGCTTAAACGTTTGGCACATGACTGGGGACGAACTGGCCCTGTCGTTTGTAGACATCAACCAGGATTCCGGGCGTCATTCTTCAGCGACGAAAATAACCAGACAGAAAGAGAACAGATCGAATACAGTGAGCGCTCAGTGATCCCAATTGAGCGCTCTGACAAAAGGATCATTCGTATGGTCTGAATGACGATACCGTAGGAATACTACGCATTCATCAAGGGAGCGGTAAATTCGTCAAAGTACTGAATCTAGCACAGAAGAGATAAGGGGGCAACAAGGAGCTTTTTTTTGTTCTTTTTATTACATTTTTTCTCATTTCACCACCCTGTCCGCCTTCGTTTTTTAGGGCTCTGGTGAAGAATCTTGGAAAATCTGAAGCTCGGAACCTTGTCATAAACGAGGGTGAAGTGTGGGGTGTAGGGCTGCTCTGAAAGTGTGTAGTGTAGATATATACCGGATAATGCATATGTATTAGGTTGAGTAAAAAGTTTTGATCGGAATTTTCATCCTTCTCTTGTTTCTTTCGTAGGACCACTTGGAAGGATTTCGTAATAGGTTATGGTAGATGGTTCCCGGACCTGCACTGTGGGGGCATATATAAGCATGTCCTTGCAAATTTTTTGCAATAACGACCCCTGTCAACCGAAGCTGTCTGAGAGCTATCATCTTTTACGAATTCCTGCAAGGCCAAAATCCATCGTCGGCTGTCGCAAATATCTGTTGTGCATTCAGAGGAGACATCGTGTCCCAACCCACGGTACATCGTTGGTATCCACAAATTCGTTCGGGCAATATTTTGTTCGAAGGTCAACGTCGTACTGGACGTCCTCCTGCCTTGAATGACGGAACTTTGCGCACTGCTCTGATGGAGAAGCCAAATGCTACTACTCGCGATTTGTCGACGGCACTAGGGTGCAGCCAGAAGACTATCGTCAACCATCTCCATGGCTCCGGCTACGGAGATATACTCTCAAGATGGGTGCCCCACGGTTTGAGCGACTCGGACAAAGCATCACGGGTCAGTGAGTGACCGTCTTTGCTTCTTCGTCAACATAGGAGAGACTTTCTCAGGGAGATCATTACTGGAGACGAGAGCTGGGTCCTTCATGTGAACTATAAGCGACATCGCCAATGGATGCCCAATGAGGAACCTCCTCCAAGACAGCCGAGAAATGGACAACATCAGAGGAAGGTTTCGCTATGTTGTTGGTGGGATTCTCAAGTCATGCTCTATTTCGAATTACTGCCTGAGAGTACCACCGTAACCGCCGAGATTCACGCTCCTCAGCTACAAAGTGTGGCCGACGTCATTTGAAGGAAGCGTCCGCAGCGAAGAAATGTTTGTCGTCTTCATGACAACGCTCGACCGCATGTTGAGAAATTGTTTCGTCAGAAAATTGCCGAACTTGGGTGGGAAGTGCTGCCCCATCCTCTTTATTCGCCAGATCTTGCTCCGTCCAATTACCATATTTTTCTTGCTTCAAAGCATCATCTTCGTAACAGGAAATTTGATGATCGCTCGGAACTCGAAACTGAGATTTCCAGCTTTTTCGAACCGCGGCCGCCACATTTCTGGGCTTCAGAAATCGAAAAACTGGTGGATCGCTGGACATATGTTGTGGGCCACTCTGGAGACTATATTACTAATTGAGATCCTCTTTTAATGAAAATAAAACTTTTTGAAATAAAGATGAAAAACCGATCAAAACTTTTTACTCAACCTAATACCATATGTACCGGATAGATACCAACACATACTTCGAGGATATCAATTTCCCGACAGAATCTCTTTCTAAATGCTTCTCGCTCGATCGCCAAAAGCCAAGCAAAGAAGGCAGTGATCGACCGGCTTCAGGACCTGATAATAGCTATTCTCCTCGACAGAACCAGTTCCCTGTTTAATATGAGGCACTTGCTGTAGGATCATTAGACTTGTTTAACTGTATTGTGATGAGCCTTGTAGAATTCAGCCATGAATTACGTCAAAAAAGTTTCAATTGAATCCAACAATTGTGGTTGGGCAGCCAAACAATCAGAAACTTTCCTAGTAGACCCAGCTAGAATGCGAAGCATAAGTTATGGTGTAAGCCAAATCTTCAGCGTAATTTGTCATGTGATAAAAAAAAAACAACCGGAAAATATTATTCGATACACAAAAAATGATTAAGGACAACGCAGTTGGCATTGACCAACTTCATTTTGGCGTGCGCCTAGCATTCAACTTCGTCAAAATCGTAGGGATGTTTGAAAGGCTCATTTGGCCTATACGACCGGTACTTTGATGAAGAGGTAGCCGTTGTATCGTAGCCAGTCCTGATATCCTCCCAATCCATCCTGTCAGCCAGCTGAACGAAGGGCTGAAAGATGGCCTGGGTCAGTATCGGTCTTGGATTTGATCCCTCGACAGTGCGTTTGCTGGTGCACCACTTGGCACTACTCTGCTCTTCCTAATAACAGTAGTGACGAAATCGTAATGAAGTAATAGAAACCTAGAAAAATCGCTAACTTTTGGTTGATGTCCCAAACCACTCTTCAGAATGTTCTGGAAAATAACCACCTATAAGAATTACCCGTGTTGGATATATCGTGGATGCCTTTACCTTTAGGTATGGGTAAATGTGAAGAGCTCGGGTAAAGAAAAAGGGAGCAGACTGTCAGGAGACGGCGGGCGTAATAAGAGAAAAAGAGAATATTAAAAATGATTGACAGAATGGGATGAGCGGTTGGGTTAAGGACGAATTTCATGGGCTATAAACAATTTTGAATGGCTTGTGTCCAAATATGTCGCATACCTCAAGCCAAGGAGCGATCAGTGTCTTTACGCAATGACCTTTCAATCTGATTGTTCTTTACATTACTGTTATCGTATGTAAACATTCAACGAAAGGTGTTATCGCCAATGACGCTGCCCTATTTGGCAAAGAATGCGTGTGAGTTTGGTGATCCAGTTACCAAAACAAGACTAGCACCTACACTCATTCCCCCACACGGTATCATCGGTCAAACATCCCGTTCTTAAGCGAGTTTTTTCCCCCAAACTGCTTGCTACCCGTGACACCCACATGCCTCATCTTGTGTGTCATCTTATCAATCATTCGAGCTAGAATCTAGCGATCATCGTCAGTCACACGCCTTTCTTTGGACTTCTCGTACTCTTCCTCTCTCGCAGCTTTATTCCGCTTTGCACCAAAACGACCATGTTTTTGTTGTGAATGTTTACAATCTGCTTACAACTACTTGGTCCAAGGTTCGAATTCCTTCCGATCACTCTCAGTGTCGCTTTGTGTCGCTCTGTGCCGCCGCTGTCGCTATGGTTGTTCAACATCTCTTCTGCCATTGCCCTTACCACTTTCCATCAATCTTCTTATTGTCAAGCAGTTCATCCATTGACGAATAAAACCGTCCACCATCACTTGCTGCAACTCGTTCTCGCTTACCGTCGCTTGCCATCGCAAACTGTCGCTGTGTGTCGCCTGTTATCGCTCGCGGTTCTCTACTACGTACTCTTCCCAAGAATGCCTAAGCGCATAGTTTGTTCCACTCAATTTTTCTCCCCATCACATTTTATTTAGTGCACAAAAAACATAGAAATTCGTCGCCCATATCTAAAGAAGGCATTTATTTCATCGAAGATTAATAAACTTTTTGTCGCCCGGCACTCAGTGGTACTGTCACAATTAAAGCTGTTTGTTTTCGGTAAAATCTGTTTTCTAGTTGTTGTTGTTGTTTTTTTGTGTCGTCACGTGATGAAATTTTATAGCAGCTTGCAGAGTGCCAATCCCGTTTGTACTCGCTAGTGATGGTTGATTGATTTGTCTTAATTTCTGTAGCCTGTCGTGACAACTCGGCCACTCCATTTCGAGTAGCTTCCGAACATTGTCGCTTAATGTCGCTCATTGTCGCAGTCATTGTCGCTTATACGTCCCTGTTCCGAATGTCGCCTATTACTACACTCATCCTACTTCTCGTAGATCTTGGTCCTGGCTCTAAATCCCACTTATTATCGCTTCAACCTCGTTTTCCGGCTGTCGCTTTCTATAATGGTCCATTGACTCCGATGTTTTCTGGATCGTAATTGTTTATATTTTCTCTGAATAGCCTCTGGAGCTGTTATATTTTGTTTCATAGCCTCCAGACAGATACAGATGCTATTTAAGTAGCAAGTCAAACTTGCTATCTACAGAGCATGTATATCCGTCTGAAGGCTTTTTCGTCTCGGCGCACTGCGAGAAATGGCGAAGCAACAATCCATTTTTAATATTTCTGGGATATTTGAGAGGGTCCTATAGACTTTTGCTGTCGAATTACCTTTACTTATATTTTTAAAACGCTTGTCTATAGCTCCCGTGCGCAACAGGATGCATAATTTGGCCGCGCGACGCAACCGCGCGCAGGAACCATTCAAGACCTGCACGGCCATGGCGAATTGACGCAGTTTGATCTATTCATTCCTTTGTATTCGAATAATCTGTTACCAATGATACATATGAACAATTTCGTTGGAGGATGATCGATTTCCTACCCAAATCTCCAGTGCTCCGGGGAACCGTGAGGGTTACATTACTGTTCCTGATTGTCTTCATTGTTTCCGCATTCTTGGCTTCTTTCTAATTGGGACAGGCCGTAGAAGGGCTGATGTGTTCGATTGTTGATCCATTACTAAAACAGTGGATCGATTCATCAACACTGGCCGCCGCACATTGTCAATAGATCGTTTGTCTTATCAGCCTCCGAACAAGCATCGACTGGCGTCTGGTTGTCATCAAGTTTTTCACCCACGCATTCTCCCACGACTATTCACACCATCCCACTAGGACATAGCTAATGAAGGCTGTAAAATAACCAGAAATAAAAAAATGAAAATACCATTAATGTGATTAATGACTGATGAGTGATTATCTAGAAATTCTGGGGCGAATAACTATTTTCGGAAATCAAGATAACTGGCTGGCTTTTTCCGGGCTCCGAACTTTGCCGGCTTGTTTACACTCAAGAATATCTTTTGTTATCATTTCTTATCAGACACTATAAAGGAAACGTAGAGGGTTTAGAGTCAGTCCGTACTTAAGTTTTCCTGCCCTTTCCTGAGGAAAGTCTGGTTAGATACGCGGATATCGCTCCTGGATTTGAACCCGTGACCGTGCATGTAAATAGTGCGCCGCTTGCCACTTCACCATCTCTGTCCTAATTTTATGGTTAAGGCTATTTTTATTTTGCCCGATTCACTTTTTTTTGGAATTCGACCGACTTATCAATGTTTGAAGCATTTAAATCATAACACATGATTCAATTGCCCTCTGCGATTCTGATCGGTAGCAGAATGCACGGCGCGTCACAGTTGGAGTAATGCTGCACAGTTTTTCTTTTAAATCTAAGAAGTATGTATTCCCAATTCCTCAATTTTAACAGAAACTCATTATTCAACTAGTTACACTTAATGACAGAGATCATGACTCACGAGGTCCTTTTTTCAGCCCTTAACCAGATCTTGCACTTCTCACATTTGCACTTTTTTCTTGTCTGTGCTTATTCGGCAAATTTTTAATGAAAAAAAACTCAACACAATGGCTTGAAAGACTTGTTAAATAGCTGGCACTGCGCCCACTCGTCGAAACTTCCGCCATCTTGGGCTACTATACAAGAAATGCCACTGAATTCATTATCGTTTTCATCTGAATCAGTGCAGGTTCGCTCAGTATGAAGCTGTGTTTATAGTCAGCGTTGGAATGGCGGATTAACTATTAGTACCGTCGCTGATTGAATTATATCTTCTTGTGAGACCCCAAGAATGAGACAATGGCAGCGGGAGAAGGGTTAGCGGCTGTTTTTAGTGGTACTATCATACTAATCAATACCTTTCGCGAATTCGCCAATTCGCCTGCTCCTTGAAACGCTGAAACGCTCAGTATGCACAGGCAATTAATTGATACATGTCAGAAGCTTTTTGTGAAACTTCTTTTCTTCTTTTTTCCAAATTCTTATGAAATAATATGATTCATCCGTTTAATCAATGCATTTCTATTCCTGTTCGTGGACTGGACGCGGATTCGCCTGCTGCCAGCTCTGAACGTGGCCTAAAAACTCCTTCATCTCATCTAATCACATTTGTCGTTGTCAAATTAATCGCTCTATTGACCTTAAAGGCAAATTTCGGGTACATGCCGATCTTTGGCCGAAAGGGTTGTCGGAAATTCGTTCGCCTGCTTCTTGCTATTACGCTATCAGATTAAAAACACCTACTAGTTGACTTACTTTGACGAATGCAATACGTCAACCCCCTTAAAACCTGATTTAAGGCACTTGCACTGAACTGTTGTGTTATGCCGGTTGCTCTCGGCTGATTTATTGTCTACTAACTGTAAAAAATCAATCCCGTCTTGGTTTTCGAGAACTTTCTTCTTGGCTTAAGAGGAAGTACATAGTGACGAACCACTGTAAGATTAGAATCAGTTTCGTTCAGCCTTTTCTCGTACCTTTGAGGGATTCACGCTCAATCATCCTCTACTATGTGGTTTACTAGGGAGACGGGCGTTAGGAACGATTTCGGGTAATCGATTCGCCGCACGCGGCTGTCGCGGACCACTCATTCGCCGTTATTACAGCTCTAGCGTTCTTCATACAGCTCATTCGATATGCGATCATTATTTTATGCATAATTCTACTATTAGTACTTTTGTTCTTGTATTTCTTACCTACCGCTGCATCCTGCTGCATTCCTTCGCGCGCGACGCCCCTCTCACCGCGACGCCACCATTTCGTTCCTAACGCACCACACCCCGTTTACTAGAGCTAGCCCTAGTAGGAGCTGTTTGTACACAGACAAGAACGACAGTTCAGTGTGATTCAAATTCTTACCGTATCCTTCTAATATTACAACTATTATGCTTTATTTCACTGAATTTTACGAGTAAATCAATACTGTGTTTAAGCTGTTTGTTTAAGCTCTCGAATCTGCGCTGAATATTTGTTCCGATCCACCGCAGCCATCAAGTAAAAGTGACCATGAACCTAACATTAGCTAGGTGCTCAGTGTAGCACCCTTCCAAAAGGACAACAGACCATCACATGAGTGTAAGGAACCGGTGAGAACCTCACTGGTAACCACATGAGGGTCCGATTCTACATTCCATCGCTTTCATGGTTAGATAGAGCGTGAAAAGTTCAAAGTCCGTCAATTCCGCTCATCTTTGTCTAAAGGCACCGTTCGCGATGATTCAATGGGCGGGTGTGTCGATGACGTGTCCGCCTCTCATTCGACGTCAGACAGTCAGACGTGGCGTCGAATGAGCATCGACACACACGCCCATTGAATCATCGCGAACGGTGCCTTTAAGTGGGCGGAGTTAGCCGATTTTGATTCTAACCATGTCAGCTCTACAGCGTATTTCGCCACATATACCGAATGATGAATGCAAGTTTGTCTTTTCAGTACATCATCTACAGAACCAAATAATGGCTGTGGCTTTTCTTTGCCTAACTTGAAGATGAGCAACTCAGAGACCCGCCAGCTACTCAAATAGAAATAGATGCTCTCCTAGAACATTTTGGGCTCAGTCTGCTGCACATCTTTGCATTCCTCCACTCCTGGATTTCGTATCTCCGCGAATTTCGATATTTTTTCGGATGTTATGGAAGTTCCCCTATGATGGAATATTTCAGACTTTTTGATGTCTCTCGTGATTGCAACGAATACAGAATCATCACAAAACAAGGTCACTCCACAATCACAAAGTGAATGTTTTTTTTGTATGATATTCAAAATTTTTTCTTTCTGCTAAATATCAAAATAAAAATGCTTACAATGCGGAATTCCCGTCTTGCGTGGTTGTGGAGCGGCTGTAGGCCTATCGCTTTCTCAGGGAACTGAATTCTGTGGTTGCGTCGCAACCGCGCGCGTCTATTGGTTGCAAATGTGGAAGGGAAATCCTTTTAGGTGATACAAGTGTAACACGATTTGTTCCAGAATTTCGTTGTATAGACATGGATGTGTGTCGTGTATGTGGTGATGGAAATGCTAAAACTCACTATGGTGTCGTTACCTGTTTTGGTTGCAAAGGATTTTTCCGGAGAACGTTAGTTTTACTTAAACGTAGATGTTATGCTGCCTCAAAGTGGTTGGAGCTCTTAGGAAAAAAAATCTGAGGTGGTGGTTCTCAGATAAGGACACGATGAGCTGGCTTTTTGACAGTCCTGGGTTCTACCACCAGACAGGACCTCGTCTGGGATTTTTTTCACTTTTTTTCATGATTTTTGTTTTGTTTTTTTTTTTTTGAAATCGATGCTTTACTCTTGTGGGGTACTCGAACCTACCTGCAAAATTCCTATTCTCAAGATCAAGCCATTGCAAGCCTACGGCCGGCTCAACTCCTATTTCAAAAACCCCACCCAAGTATAAGTTTGACTGACAGATGATGTCCAGACGGATAGGTTTGATCCTGCAGACGGATTCTATTCGCAGTCTGGCATAAGGGGCTCTGGTAGAAGACCCGCAGGAACTTTCGATCCTCCGTTTGCCCCGTGTGGTAGCTCCGCCCCTTACCCCTGGCCCTCCTTTGTCAAAATCTACTTGGAAGTAAAAATGTGGACGTTTAGATTGAAGAGACCATCAGAATATCAATGTCGTCATAATGGTACGTGCGTTGTGGATCGACATGAACGAAATTCCTGTCGATATTGTCGATTTAAAAAGTGTATCGAAGTTGGAATGGATCCAAAAGGTACATCTTTTTTCACTTTTTCGCCTTTTTTCATTGTTTTTTTCTTTTTTATTCCGTTACATTTTCTATCCCTTAATTTAAAACAACGGTCGCTTTTCGGAAAAGAAAGTTCACTCCCGACAAACAGAACCGAGAATCTACAGAATTTTTTGTTCTAGACGGTTTTGGGAGCATCAACTGGGCCCATTCCAAGATACAATAGATGGAGGAAAGTGAAACTAAGCGGAAACGATTTTTGACCCAGTTTTCGGGAAAGTTCTCCCGAAATAACTCATGACTTTACCTATCAGCTGATAAGAGCTCGTTTTAGCTGTGCGACCAGATCGCGACGCCACCGGACGACATTATCAAGGCCGACAGCGTCGGTCTAAGTTGAGTGCTGACGATGAAGGCGAAGTGGATGCAGAGTGGATTCGTAAACTTCCTGTCGATATGAGAACAACGCTTATGCAAATCATGAATATCGATCTCATGGTCAGTTGAACCTTCTCGCAATAGATGCCAGCTGAGCGTGCGGTTGCGACGCGGCTTGTCCGGCTACCTGTCACGTTTACGCAATCAATCGTTGCATTTCTTGAGTTTAAATCAATTGGTCATTCATTTTTGATTTGCACAGGTGGGAAGCGGAGATGGTAACAGAGACGGTATGGCGTCTTATCCGCTGAATTTTACGTCGATACGTCAATTACTTGAAGATCCTTCAGTTCTGGATGGGAAACGCACCGAGGTTTGTGAGTAATTAGAGCATTATTAAACTATATTACCTTACTTTTGAAAATTAATATTAAGTAGTGATATGTTAATAGATAGCCTTTTTATACTTAGCGAATTCGTGACTGCCTAGCAATAATTCTGCTAATTGTAAATAACTGCGAGTGAAAATCGCTAAGTGGTCGCTATAAAACCCTGCAATTTTTTATTTTCTTCACGGACCCGTGATACAGAATATTGGCAAGCACTCTGCGGGACGTTTATACTACCGCTCGCCTCGCGCGAAGAATTGCCCGCTAACTTAGACGGTTCCGTCCCCAATATAAGTATAGCTGAACCTTGTAATACTGGCTTTATAGGGCTACCTTTATGGGAACGGCAGTGAACGAACGTTTTCAGATGCGCTATGATTCGTTCCGAGAAGTGGAAGCCGGAGAGCTACCCGCCGTGGCCCATAGAAATTTGTTGTCAGCAATCGACTGGGTCGATCACCTATTCGATATTATTGACATACAAAATCTTGATGATAAGGTAAGTCAATAAAGGTTACTGCACTGAACATCCCCTTTCGATTACGGACTATTAGTGGTACAGTAATCTACCAGTCGCCACCATCTTACTTTAGCTTTGGTGTACTTACAGGTCGCTACGGTCAAGCACTGTTTCGCTCCATTGATGGTGTTTGGCTACAGTGTGGTGACGGCGAAGAACACCAAGCAACCGGATATTGTATGCGTATGCAATTTCGGCCATGTCAAGAGGGATTGCTGTCTACGGTGGACTGAACCATAGTAGGTAACTAAACACCCAAAAGAGAATTTATTGTCAGAGCATGTATATGGAAAATGAAGCTATGAGACGAGGAGGGGTCAAAATTGATTCGGGCAGAATGGGTATGACACTTCATTTAACGTGGGGGAGCAAAAGGCCTGGGCGAGAATCGACTTGGACATAAAGTGCTGAAATCCGGAAGGACATGATTTCTGAACCATAAAAACCACATGCTTTCGACGTTTTTTTTTCCAAATTTTTTCCCTTCAAGCCGAAGTACCAAAAAAAGAATTTGTCAGCAATACCTTTGAGTAATACCGTGCACTCGTGCTTTCCTTCGTAATGTAGAATCTCGAAGAGCCCTCTCCATCTCTTACAACGCGTGGTCTATACCGAGCCTCTGTGAGCGAATGAATACCAATCTATTCCACGTGTTTCAGCCATTTCGCCAATCGTTTAGCTGAACGCTCTATCGACGAACTTATTAGTCCCTTCCGTCGGATGAACATTAAAGAAGAGGAGGCTGCTTTGCTAAAAGCGATTATCATAGCGAATCCATGTAAGTTCGAAAGGAACCAAATTTTTACGCCATTTTTCGATTTTTTGAAAATTCTAGAATAGAGAAACGGGGCTAGAAATGGGATTCCAAATTGCGGCGTCACCTGCCAGGCGCTCCATAGACGAGCTGGCTAAGGCTCAAAGGTGTGACCACTGGGGTGGTCCAACTTCATGCCGCAAGGTAAGACTGCTAACTGAGACAATCAAACAGTAGAGTGCACAGCGAGACAACTAGCTAGGAATCGGCGTGTCTCGGGTCTCCTTCTACACAGAACAATGAGCTTAATCCTTTTCACATGGCAGTCCATTCGAGATCGAGCCTCTACAGATTTTAATCTGTGAATTCGAAGGCGGTTATCAAGGAATATTGAAAATCGGACACTTTTCAGAGCGAGCTTTTTCAGTAGTCGACTGGTTTATGATAAGTTTTTTTTGTCAACCTATCATGTACTGCTTTTCAGACATACAAGGGCTGTCGTCAGAAGCATCAGAAGCCATTGCTGATTTGAGGGATCGACTCCAGGAGACACTCTATCATGTCGTTCGTGAAACGCATCCGAAAGAAGTGGCATCAGCTCGTTTTGGGAATCTCCTACTCTTCATACCGAGTGTCATGGTCAGTTCAATCATCTCACTTGTTTCTTTTCATTTCTGGATGCCTTTTTTCTTTCAAATGTAACCAAAACCTGTCTCACCGTAATTCTTCAAAATACCTATTTCTTACGTGACTCAAAAAAGGCATGTATAACATGAGTATTTTTCCTACGGGAGGTCGTTCTGGCTGCCCCTTCTCCCCGGATGCCTCCACTACTCAGACCTCTTTTCCCCCGAAGCCCACCCGCTTAGACTTACTTTGGGAAAAAATGTTCTAACTGAAATCCAAAATTTCTTCGTCTAGTGTCGAAGGGTCCTGATTTAGATGTTGGGTACTGTAGTCTGTGACAATTTGGAAATCGTCGACTCATTCGGTCATATGCCTGATCGCCTTATGCACGACGTTCTTCAAGAATTCATAGCCGAAGACATTTCTACGAATAGCATGGTAATCATTTTATTCAGAGATTTTCTCATTGTTTTCTACTAAACTGGTTACTAGTCATCAAAAAAATTATCATAGCAGTTTAGGAAACCAACGGTCTTTCACAACAGCCTCAACTTCCGTGTGAGCCTAACATGCTCCATTCGGCTTCGTCAACCTCAATTGAATCGCTCTCCAGTTACAGCTATAACAATGGTGGCTCCGGTTTACCGTACAAGTAAGCATCACGTTAACGAACCGTTTAGGTTGGCAGTAGAATTCATCAGAGAGGAACTTCAGGGGTGTGGCCTTGGGACGTAGTCGAGATACGCGACGCGGTGTTGACAGCGTCCTTAGTTTTGGTGGTCGCTGATCTCTCACCTTAGGGATTGAGGAGGGGGGAGGGATGAGGGACACGACACACTTCGTTTGCGCGGAAAGTCAACTGTCAATACAAAAAATTTCGGAGGAAACAAGCATAAATTTCCGCATGCATGCACGCAACCGCTCGCAGCTGTTCATGCTACTCTGTCCTAAGCTTGAGAATTGATCGATTAAGAGCCTGTCTATATTTATTTTAGCCTCTCCAGTAATTCCCTACCGTCGACCTTGTCAAACTTTGAAGTGTCCATAAATGGAGCTTCATCAATGCCAAATTTGGATCAGATGCCCGATTGTGACCCGGACTACAACGTCACGCTCACTCCCGATATGTACTGCGGTAAGTACGAAAATAATTCAAAGCCTAAAGAAGATTACTAATGAGCGAGCTTATATGCTCCTCTATCTGGAATCAAGTAATATTTGTCATAATTGCATTTGTCACTAATTGTCATATCGTTAGTCTTAATTTTATTTTAATATTACCTTATTAATTATCACCACTACTCAATGTTTTTTTCACTTCAAATCTGAGATGAAGTAGACTTCGGCGCGCGTTTTTCTAATTTTGGTCAAGACCCGCCCTTCCTGAACGCTCCGCCCTCTCCTAAACATTTTCCACGAGGTACAACCTTTCATTTAACGAACCCTACTTTTTTCTTATTCAGACCTTTTCTATGAAACTGGAAGAGAATTTCCTCGTGTTGCTTTCTCATTTTTGTCGGCCCATTGCTACTTCCGTCGGAGAGAGATGAACGCAAACATACACATATGCAAGCGGAAAAGAAAAGCTTGAAGAAAAGTTCATAGTTCTAGAAAATTCTACGGGTATAAAAGGGAAACTGAAGCATTTCTAGAACTACTGATGTCATACAGTCCTTTTGTGTAATCCAGATATGCGTCAAGCGATGTCGATGACGCAAACTATGGATGGTTCAATGGGAATGGATCGTGTTCAACAAAGTAACGACTCTTTGCCAAATAGTCCATCAGCTGAGTCACGGCCATCGTTCTATATCGAAAGCAGTCGTCACACATTTACTGTCACCACCAATGTCGATAACAGGTACATCTGTCACCTCAACAGGTTGCATATCTCGATAATTGAAAGACGTCATCGACGGCAAAATAATCGCTTTGTCTGCATATACGGCTGCAAAATCGTGTTCCAGCATTATAGCGATGTTGCCTTGCACCTAGAACCCACCCACCTCACAAGTTCCACCTCCAGAATACTTTCGCACAACAATGACCCCACAAGAAATAAAATGGAAAAAATGGAAAGCTTCGCAGTTTACCATTTGGGTCCATTACCCATCCAAACAGCGCTACAATTCTGAACGGGGTCGGACTCGTGGCTCATCCAGAAGACATACTGATCAATGTCGAGTGCCTCAACCTTTTTTGTTTTTCCTCTGTCTATCAATAACAACGAGTAAATCGAAGTATTATTGATCGATTGATTGATTGATATGTTAAGGTATCCCTTCTACCCAGGAGCTCCTTGTCCAAACAACTGTATTTCGGGTGTCACGCCTCCCGAGCCTCAGCAGCAGCAACAACAACAGCAACAACAGCAACATCAACAACAACATCAACAACAACAACAGCAACAACAACAGCAACAACAACAACAACAACCCCATCTTTGCAAATCTCACTCACTTCCTACTGAATACTATGACTGTGATCCATATAGTAATCAACAACGTATGGACTATGAAGATGCATATTACTAGAATATTTACTAATGAATTTGAACTAGCGTAAAGCAGTGGTCACATTGGGCCGACTGCAAGCGTTTATACTCAGTAACGATACGATTTCACTTTAGAGAGAGGACGACCACTTGAACCACGCCCTATGTGACCACTGCCTTAAGAGGCAGTTTCCCCAATGAGCTCAACAGACTCCCTCGTTCCTGCGCTGCATCAACACTTTTTTAATGACTGGCCGTGACAGTTTCGTGAATTATAAGTCCCGCCCTTTCCAATGACCACACCCCGCCCATCCATGTCCGAGGAATCGAGTGACCAGTTTTCTTTCACTTCAATCATGTCCAACTAGAGAACCGAGACTTTTCATGGCTCTAGTGTTTTCGTTCTGTTGCATGACCCACTGTGGAAACTGCCTTCATGTAACTTGGTGCTGGATCCGAAATGTTGTCACAGGAAGGATTTCCCATGTTCACAAACAACTGCTCCCGATTTTCAAGAGAAGAGACCAGAAGAGACGCGCCCGATTCCTCTCTGGGTTAGTGGGTGAACCTCTACGGTTGAATTCACAGATTTCAAGCACATAACAGCAAAGCAGGACATTAGGTTTGGTTTTTAGCCATTCAAACGTGCTGATAAGAGTCAGTCTGAGTCAGAGTCAGTAAGAGTCCCACTAGACAAGATGTCTTTTACTCGTCCCCCATTGAGTAGAGGTCAAGTTCGCAAGGAATAAAAGCCTAAACCCTCCTGTAAGATTTTCGCTCATCGAGTATTTTTTCTTTCCTGAACTCTTTTCACACTTCTTCATCATCCTAGTGAAGCATTATGCAAAATCGATCAATCAGTCGGTATCGATTTCACACGCTTAAAATCGATATCGTCATAGATTGCATATAAAGAGTGGTAGCAAGTGTAAAAGGTCGTACAGGGGACGTGATCATTATAGAATATTTCCTTCGCCTTCTAAAATATTGAAGAATGTATCACCAAATTCAAGCATTACCAATTTTTCGAGATTCTGTGAAAACCATGATTCTTTTCAAACGCCTCAATCTCATTTTTCATTTTCCCATGTATGGTATCGCTCCCCATTGGAATGTAAGGTCGATTCCAATTGCAAAAAAAAAGAAAGTAAAATTGTATTTTTGGCAAACTTTAATTTTTTTCGTGATTGGAATGGGCGGTAGTTTGTATTTGCTTAATTTATGCGTAAAAAATGAATGTCTCTTTGGTGGTACGAAGACGACAATCGAATCGATTCAATTCTGATCTACTGTGTTCATTTGCATTTTTTTTGTAAAATAAGTGGGTAATAAAGATTTCTTGTAAACACATTTAAAATGTAGGAAAATTACTTGTTCCGGATCAAGCGTACATGATAAAAGACAAAGTCTTTAGCGTCAATCGATCCCGTTTTTAGGATGCGCCCTGCATTCGACTTCCATGTAGAATCATAGCGATTGTTTGAATGGGTGTGGCAGCTTTCATAGTCCACGATTTGGCGAGCGACCGGGGGCGGCGCCTGCCCCTTGTTTACAACTGAACCTTGGTCGATACCGCCAGACGAGTAGTCCTCGGTCGCATGCTCGCTCGCTCGCGGGCCAAATCGCGGACTATGAAAGCACCTTATGTGGCTTATACAATGACTTGTGGTGGCCAGCTGATGTTCATTTGCCATTCAGCGCTTTTTCCTCCAGACGACTGTAGTACCAGTTAACCAACTCCGATAAGATAGAAGGCTTGGTGGGTATGAGAGAGTATTGATCTATGATTCGAACCAACCGACCGTGCATGGGGATGTACATAGATAGTCACTACACCACTTCCGCCTGTAATTGTACATAATACACTCTAGAAACCACTGTGACTAAAGTTGCGATGTGGGGCGTTGCTTATTCTCCCCAAGAATACGACTTTTCGTCTTCTTGGGAAGTTCAAGCAACTCCCCATATCGCAACTTCCTAATCGCATCCCTCCGGCATCCCAATCGCATTTGATACTACGCGCTTCAGAATAACATCTCCTATTCCTTCTCCAGGATTAATTGCTCACCGTCAGATTAATTGTAAAAGAGATGACTTCTCTCCCAATCTACAATCTACCCGTTCTACAATACTTACAACTCGTTGTCAGCTCCCACACCCCACTCTCGCTCAGGTGTGATGTAATCGCAGAACATCTTCTCGAGCACTTCTTGCCTTCCTGAATCTGCGACAAGCTTCTTCCTAGTGTAACTCACAATTGAAGAGGACAGGAAGACCTGCGATATTAAGGATTCACACTCTACAATAATACCAAGTCGAAACTCCGTCTGTTAACTCTCCTTTTCATACCTGGAGTCTCACGTTCAATTGCTTCGCCATTTTGTATAACTCGTACTTCATAGTTAACTCTATGGTACGTACACTTGGTTAACCACTGAATAATAACAATTTGGCTCCCTGACCGCTCTTTATAGAAGGAAAAGCAGGACTACTCAACTAGTGAAAAAAGCTGTTTTAGAAAAGCGAGTATTCATCACATTAGAAGATCTGCTAAGAGAAAACTTCGGCCAAAATCGAGGAGATCTCTAAAGTCCAGACATTTTCGCTTATCTTGAGAGTTTTAAAGCGTAGAAAACTCGTTCAGTAACTCACGGCTATTTCAGTAAATATAGAAGAAAGGAGAGTAACAATTTACCTCTCCCTTTTCAGCACTCAACAAATAACAAACAACGAACCACTATCTCAAGAAAACTGATTATTCTTTGGAACAAAAAGCGTCGACAGTTTGACGTGCTCTAGGGCGAACGAATTAAGAGTCCTTTAAACTACGAAAGCTCGTCCACGCGGCTGTTACGGTTTTGTTGTTGAATTCCTATCCGGTTTCAGATTTCTCTGAACCTCATCGTTTCTGTGTTCTATCACTGCAGGAACCGGTTATTAAAGTCGATAACGTCGCGCGCGGCGTAAGCATAGCCGCTGTCGATGGATGTTCATTGCTGCCATGTTGGATGTTCGCTTTCATTGCTTCTGAACGTCTTGCTATTTCTAATTGAAACTGGTTAACAAGTGATTACTTCCACCCTCGAATCGTCTTTCGTTGAAAAAAATCATTTCCTCCCCTATATATTATTCATTTCAGAAGTCCATTTCTTCTTTTAGCTTCATTTTTGTTGGCGTTTTTCGTGACCCATTTTGACAGCATTTATTCATTTTCGGGGGCGTGTTGCTCGAACTTCTAGGTGTTTATTTGAAGCCTTCTTCGAAAAGATAGTCTAAGGAAGGGTAGCAGCTGTATCGATTGGCTAAGAGTAACAGAAAATTAGTTTCGGAGCGCTTATTTGGTTTTTTTCGTAGCTCGTGTGCCAGTCCAGCAGGAAACTGGGTGAACGGTAATATAAGTCCGACATCGTGTCTTCAAATATCGTGGCAGTCTTGCTTCTGAATTCCTAACTTCTGTGAATTACTTTTGTACTACTTTAGTTTCTCGATGGATAATGCGGTATCGAAAGACCTGCCTTTTTTTGTGAATTTGTATGATCACAAGGATCTTCTAGAACGAACTTCTCACACATTCAATCACAATTGCAAATTTTGATTGTTTTCAAGTGTTCCTGTTCGTTTTAATGACAGACATCTTTTTTTATGGAATCCTCTCCGTTGTTAGCGAAAGAGTGATAGCGATTTTTGGTCGAAGTATCATATAGCGAAAACTGGTTAGGAAAACCGTCAGCCCTCTTCGGCAATCGTTTATACAGCTAATGGAACGATTTGAAAACGCTCCCTGCAATTATACGTGCTCGTACGCAGTGGCGTCGAACTGCATGACCATTTCGCTCCAACCATTTTATTTGGTTTTTTTTTTCGAGTCATTCGAACTGTAATGCATCACATCCAACTCTTGAGATGATGTTTCACCTTACTGAATGTTGGTTCAAAGATGGGTCACCGAATAAAATTTCATACAGTGGAAAAGGCAGATGAAATTCGTCAAATGTGACATTTCCTGACTTCTATAACGCTATACGATCTTTGAACAAAATCTTAGACGCTTTTAGCTCTTATTTCTCGACTAATCCCAGCCAGAGTGTCTTGGTTATAGCGGACTTTGATCCTTTAATTGGTCACGGCTGTGCCATTGATGTTTCCTGATTAGCGCCATTCTGTCAACGTCGCTTTTTCTATTTGCCTCATATGATTATATAGTAATACGCGTATGGTGAAAATTTAAAATTCAGAAGTTCGGTGGAATACAGATTGGTGGAGATGGGTGACGAGAGCGGACCTACGAAAGCGGAGCTCCAAAATGCTATGCGAAAGCTTCGCGCTATTCCCGCCAACAAGGTATGTGTAATCGATGCTAATTTCAATGTGAAAGTGTTACAGTTTTGTAAGCGAGGTCTATTTTGGCAAACAATGTTGTGGTCTCAAAGGCTTTTTGCAGCTGCCTCTTTAGAGGATGAATATGGGCGATATCAGTATGGGCAAAGTTTTTCTAGAGCTTTCCGTTGAAAATCTTTTTGCATCGTTTAAATTGGTTAGCTGTAGTATGTTGTTGCTACTTTTTTTTGTTCTGGGTTACTAAAGTGACGGATCCATGAGGCTAGTTGGCTGGAGTTTTTCTATCTGGACCGGTTCCTCACAAAAGCTTTGTGATGCGGAGGAGCTAGGAGAATGCGTTCGACGGAGGTGCTCCCCCATAGGATTGAGTGACTAGTCGTAAGAGCATACACAGCACAGCAGTGGTTGATCATACAGGCTAGATTTAGTTACTTCGATGAACATATTCAATAAGGTTGGTACTGACTCAAAAAAGAAGCGTTTCTGACTGTTTGGGCACTGTAATAAGGTTATCAGTGTTGAGGAACTTTACCTGCGTTTTCGATCTCCTCAAGAAAAGTCGGGACCCAAATCCAATAACCTATTCTTTGTCGAGCCCCGAAATCCTTCAGAATGCCCCTTCCTTGATTGGTTCCATGTCCTGGATGTTTTCCTTTTGCGAAAATGAACCAATTCCGTCCGTTGGCTTTGAGCCTAATTGCTTCCGATTGCGGCACTCCCATTTCATTTTTTTTCTTGCCATGTGTCATGAACGCATAATTCCATAATGGCTCTTATCTTCCCTAAAACTCTCACCAATGTGGGCTCCTTAAATGCGGACAATGGTAACTAATCTTAGGAATTATTGGACACCTTAATTCCAAGCAACTTTAATCGTTTTCGACAAATCACTTTTTTGTAGCTCTGCTTCGATTGCAATGCACGAAATCCAACTTGGGCAACAGTAACATATGGTGCGTTTTCTTCAAAGTATTTCTATTGAGGATAATTGATTTATTTGGAAAGTGCTTTCTTGTCGTTTTTCTTGGCGTAATGGATAAATTACAAGTTTTTGCTCAGACATCTAACTGATTATTTTTGCACAAGCATCTAATTGCTTTTTTTATCAGGATTCATCGTCGTTAGGTTAATGTAGAGTCTGCGTTCCATGAGATATACCATGATCCCTATTTTATCTTTTTGTCGTTACCTTCTTTGCTGTCACTCTACGGTTTCAGGAGTGTTTCTTTGCATTGACTGCTCAGCTACTCACCGGAATCTCGGGGTGCACCTCACTTTTGTTCGTTCTACAAATCTCGATGTCAACTGGACATGGCTTCAGTTACGTGCCATGCAAGTAGGCGGCAACGCTAACGCTGTAAGTTCAACTTAGAGTGGAATGTAGTTTTCTGGTGAAGTTTTTAAGAAAAAACACTCCTTAAAATTTTGTTCCCCAGTAGTTATAAGCCCATTATCGCATTTTGCCATTATCTCACAGATTCTTAGATAATTCATAGCTTTGTTTGGTGTCAAGAATTGCATAATGAGGCATTGGTTCTGTTCTTGGCACAGAAATATGATGTGGCTGGAGTAGTCCAAGTCTCAATCCAGGTCTTATTTGGTTCTGACTTTCAGGTGCTAGTAAATGTTTCAAATTATTTGATTTTTCTGCTTTCGGATTTGTTTGAAGCTACGTAATCCCTTCTGTACTTGTATTGTACTAATTTCTACTCTACTTTAGATGCAGTTTTTCAAGCATCATGGATGTAACAGCAATGACGCCCAAATAAAGTATAAGAGTAGAGCTGCTCAGCTGTATCGAGTATGTCGTTTTTTAATGAAACTGTTTGTTAAATTACTTAATTTATTCTACTATTTTTTCTTATCTAATGATTTATTCAGGAGAAGCTCGCTCAACTCTGTAGGGAAGTTCAAAACAAATATGGGAATACGGTTTTCATTGACACAGCAGCCGTTGTTGAGGAGCATAAAGAGGTTACACAAATTCCACTTTCCCGGCAACGAAAGATATTTCGTGTCAATTCTCCCTGAGAGCGCCCATATACTTATCAGGTGCTCCTGTTTCAGGAAGATTTCTTCGCTCAGGACTTTGTTCATGCTTCTCAAAGTGCAACATCGTTGAGCAGTGAAGCCTATATAGCGAAGGACAATGATAGAATTGGTTCAGATGGCGACCTATCGAATGAACACGGTATTTTGAGTTCATTTCCTCCTTTTATACTACAAGATATCTTAGAGGGGGAGGCTATTTAGTATGGCATACAGGCATATGACGTGGAGGTGTAATAGGTGATAAGATTAGGACAGAAACCTTTTCACGGTAGTACTGTGCTACTATAACATAAAAAGTGGTAGCTGCTGTAATATGAGCTGAACGAGATTGAAGGACATGTACTGTTTTCATTGTTTTCACATGCGTTTTGTTTGGTTTGTGTTGTACTCAGTCCTTGCACATCTTTAACAAATGCACTTCAAGTTATGAGTATAATTACTTGAGGACCAAAAGTCGACCATATCGACTCTGAACCGGTTCCTACATCTGCTCCTGTTTCGATAATTCTCAAAAAGCCGATTAAAAAAGCTGGGGTAGGTACTCTTCATTTAATTGAAATTCGCTTTGAAGCATTTATACTGCCATTCCCAGCTTAGCGAATTTTGTTCGCTTTCTGAATTTCATAATTTTCTCTCCTGTTTTCGTTTTCTTCGACACTATGGTTTTTGTCTCATTGCATAAATGAAGAACATAGTAAAACACTGTGAGACAATGAAATATTCATAATTTTTGAATATATTTAAAAGTGCGTCTAAATTTTAACTTATTTTCTCTTTCTAGGGTGCCAAAAAGTCCGCTCTGGGAGCACAAAAAGTACGAATTGATTTCGATGAGTTGGAGCAAAGAGCGGCTGAGCATGAAAAAAGTCATGCGGAGGTAGGAATAGCTTGTTTTTTTATGAGTTTTTTATTAGACGGTATCACATGAGCAAATGTTTTTAAGGCATTTTATATCATTTTACATGTTTTGATTTAAGCTTGGAGTTACTGCTTCTCAAATAGAAAAGTTGGAGACACAAATTGATCCTGTAACAAAATTGAGTGCTCGACTGGCTATGCAAGACATACAGAAAAAGGCAAGCGAGGTGAGTACGTAGTTTTTCTCAGTGGTTTTCATTTTTATTTCCTTCTTCCTTCATACGTGACTAACGAAATTGCTCAGCTCCATTAAAAACTTCAGGATCCGCAAAAAGCAGCGGCCGTGGATCGATTAGGAATGGGTGGGTTCGGAAGGCCTCGTGCGGCGCATTCGGTGGCGCAAGGTGTGAAACCTATCCGACAGGTTTGTGTCAAGCTTTTCAAAAGGATGCTGTATTCCAAGAAAATCTCTCTTGTACGTGACTCAAAATGTGTTTCAGGTGGATTTGAGTAAACGAGCCGAGCCAACAGTTTCGCTCTCGCAAAAGAGTGAAGACGAGTGGGAAATTCTGGAGGGAAAGACATTGTAATTTATATAGAATTCTTCTTGCATCTGTTCTCGAAATTTTCTGACTTTTTTTGGCTTTATATTGCGAACGTTCAGGAGTAAGAATGACGACGACCTTTTCACCACCGATTATTCTTCGAAACCGCGAACTGATTTCTTCGATAGTTGGGATGATCAGCAGCAACAGATGGACAGCAAGAGGTCAGTGGTTTTCCAATTGCGATTAATGTAGCTGTAAAAAGAATTTATCGAAACAATTGAACGTTCAGAAGTACGTCTTCAAGTTCGTCTGCCAGAAAACCAGTGGTGGCCGCTCCAAAATCAGATGTGGATATTCAGAAGAAATTCGCTGGTGCAAAAGCTATTTCTAGTGACATGTATTTCGGCAGTAATGAGATGGATGTAGGTTTTTCGAGTCGTTTTGTTGGAGGCTACTAGCTATTGAATAGCTGCACCATTATTTTCTGCCATATGTCAGTTATGGATGTTTGACCCTCATTTCTTTATTTCAGTATGAAACGAAGGCAGCGCTTTCTCGTTTCGAAGGGCAGTCGTCATTGGGCTCGGCGGATTTGTGGGGTCAAGGAAGTCAACCTCAGTATTCCCAGGTTGTTTAGGAGTTTTTTTAATGCTTTTTATTCGCTTCAACTTTTTTATGTGGAGTTCAACTTCTATATACCTGGTATTTTGTCTAAGGAATGTGTGATATTGCAGGTACCTGAAATGTCAGATATAAAGGATTCTTTACGTGCTGGTGCTTCGAAGGTTGCTGAAAAGTTTTCATCTATTTCAACGTCTTTCTCTTCTTACATGTCGGTACGTTAACGGTTTGTTCAGGGTTTTTTGCCTTTATTGCCAGAAGTACCTGGTTTGTTTTAGCGTGCTCCTGCGAAATCATAGGCAGCATTATCACTTTCAGTAAGGCTTGTGATATTTTAGATGTATTTGCTTTGTGTTGTGGTCATAGTTATGTATTTTAGTTGTTTCACTTTAATTCCGGCTTGCTATCAGATTAAGTTTTTTGAGTTTTCTGCTTAGCTTGGGATGGAATTTCGCTCTTATTTGTAGTGGACGAGTTTACTATTTTCAGGATCCTTAAATCACGATGTACTCTCAATCATCTTCACGAACCTTCATTCTGATAAATTAAGTGCAGTTTAATTGAATTTTCCGATATAGATGGTAATACATATTAGTTGCTAGTTTAACAGCATCTCGAGCCGAGGAATTCCTGTTAATTGATTTGTGGAGCAGATGATTCGTGTGATACAACTACATCGCCAGATGTGACTCTTTTTTATAAAATGACGCGAAATATTTATTTTATGATTAAAGCACAGAGGGTGGGTTAGCTCTCTATTTTTCACAACAGATTTTGCTTTTGATGAATTGGTAAATGTTCACGACATATTTGTTTTCCAAATGTGATAGATGCTTCTTTCTTTGGGTTTGGAGAATAAAATTTATGGTTAGTTGTATAAGCTATTGATGAAAATGCCGACGTTTGGGCTGTAATCTTTTTCCTTTCAAATCAATGCTTGTCACGGTGTTCACCAAGGCTATGTGAGTTTGCTAGAAAATCTTTACAATACCTAATGAAGTGATGGGTTCTGGTTAACAGTTAAGAATACTCATTTGTCTACTATGTTCTGTGATAGGAGTTGGTCCTGGGTTCTACAACAATTAAAAAACTTCAGGTGAAGGGTTCTGCCCGATGCCTTGATATTTCGCGAAGAGACTTTGAAAGGGTGCAACGCATTCTCCACTTTTTGCTAGTCGTATCGGTAGCCTAACTTTTTTGGTCAAAGTAGGGAAAGTATTCGCCCAACTATAGTGAATTACTAGTTCAAGTCGAACATGCAAATTGATCGTGGCTCGGGCCTTATCAACATAGCAGATGAGAATTATCCTACTATATCCTACTATACAGGGTGGCTGAGAAGTATAGGACGCCGCATTTGTAAGCGTAACTTCAAAGATAGAGACCAGAGAGACATATAAACCTAATGAGGAATAGAGTAGAACTACAAGATCATTTAGGACGGCAGGTGTTCAAAGTTCGATCCTTTTGCTCTTACACAGGCCTTCGGACTCTCGATGACTGAATCGACCGTACGCCGCAGGTAGTCGACGTCGCTATCGTCCCACGCCTTCTGAAGCGCCAACTTCTGAGCGTCGAACGTGCGGTAGGAGCGTCCTGCGATTTCGTTCTCCAAGTACTCCCATACAGACTTTCCATTGAATTGAGATCTGGCGGAGAGGAAGGTCAGATGTCTTTACCTCAGTAACCGGGGAAGTGCGCGTCCAGTACGGCTTTTGTCAACTTCGAGGCATGAGGAGAGGCCCAATATTGCTGATGGACGAATGATCGGTTACGAAAGTGTTCAGTGACTCAGGGTAGCAGAGCGTCCATTAAAACTACCTTTTGGTGAACCTCGGAGTTGATCTTCACATTTCTGTCGATGAAGACCAAAGGTATTTTGCTTTCTGATGTCACTCCGGCCCAGACCATAACACTTTCGGAAGATAGCCTGCTGTGCACACGACAACGTTTTGAGGACCTGGTGTCAGCTTTTGACAACAAGTTTCTCTGGTTTTGACGGATTGGATAGTGTTCTGCGGTGAAAATTTCCCCATCGGTCCAGATCGCGTCAGAGATGCGGCGCGCACTGAGCTCTCGAAGAAGTTTTTCGCATTTTATCAGTCGACTTTGCTTGGACTGCTCTGAGAGAAACTGTCCTCGACGGAGCCGATAATTGTTCAGCTTGAGGTCGCGTTTCGCAATTTTCTGGATGGTTTGACGGCTAATGTTGAGGTCAGAAGCAATCCGATTCATGTTGACTCCATGGTTGCGGGTAATCCTCTTCCTGGTGGTGTCACGAATCCTCGGTGTGTTCACTGTTCTCGGCCGTCTCCTTTTTGGCATCGCAGAGGCTTGTCCTCCATTCCTGAGAGCAGCGGCAACATTCCGTACGGTAGGAGAGGGAACACCGAGTCGGTTCGCAATGTCGCAGCTCCTGAAACCTTCTCTGAGCAGCTTCTCGATAGTGGGTCGATGCGCAGAAACTTTCGTAGCGACTGTTCGGGCGAACGGTCAATTGAATGACTTATATGGAGTCTTGTACAGAACCCAAGCTTTCTAAAAGTCCAACAAAACTCTAAGAATACTCATTGGCAGGGTGCCAGCAAGCGTCAAACGGCGCGTCCTATACTTTTCAGCCACCCTGTACAGTAGCGCTCAAAAGTCTTCGGTGAAATGCTTTGACGCTTTTTAGTTCATAACTTTTTTCTTAGTAGACTGAATCGCGCAAAATTCGGATATGTTTAACTAGCGCATATTTTACCTATCCAACACTATTTGAGTGCAAAGCTACAATATCCACAGATAGAGCAAGGTGTTTGTTGCGCTAGCAGATTTTGCCAAAACTAAAGCTCTTATTCACACCTTATGCGCGTTTTTCTCATCTATCGTGTTCGGCGTTACCGCTCGTACACTTTAGAAATGACAAAAAGGAAAGAGACTCTAGAAGGGCCATCATCTATATTTTCAGTCGATTTTGAGTTCATGCTGCTTGGAATATCTGGAACACGATCAGATTGTAGGTTAATAGTGGTAAATATTCACAGTATACACACGCTTCAAATATAGAAACTTCGCATGAATAGATCCAGTAGGAAAGGAGTTACGACTGAAAAGTACGGCTGAAGAACCATTTCATCGAAGAGTTTTGAGCGCTACTGTATATAACGCGCTAAGTGTGTCTGTTGGTTTGTCTGTCTGTCTGTCTGTCTGTCTGTCTGTCTGTGTGTGTGTGTATGTGTGTATGTGTGTATGTGTGTATGTGTGTATGTGTGTATGTGTGTATGTGTGTATGTGTGTATGTGTGTATGTGTGTATGTGTGTATGTGTGTATGTGTGTATGTGTGTATGTGTGTATGTGTGTATGTGTGTATGTGTGTATGTGTGTATGTGTGTATGTGTGTATGTGTGTATGTGTGTATGTGTGTATGTGTGTATGTGTGTATGTGTGTATGTGTGTATGTGTGTATGTGTGTATGTGTGTATGTGTGTATGTATGTGTGTATGTGTGTATGTGTGTATGTGTGTATTGTGTTGTATGTGTGTATGTGTTGTATGTGTGTATGTGTGTATGTGTGTATGTGTGTATGTGTGTATGTGTGTATGTGTGTATGTGTGTTATGTGTGTATGGTGTATGTGTGTATGTGTGTATGTGTGTATGTGGTGTGTATGTGTGTATGTGTGTATGTGTGTATGTGTGTATGTGTGTATGTGTGTATGTGTGTATGTGTGTATGTGTGTATGTGTGTATGTGTGTATGTGTGTATGTGTGTATGTGTGTATGTGTGTATGTGTGTATGTGTGTATGTGTGTATGTGTGGTATGTGTGTATGTGTGTATGTGTGTATGTGTGTATGTGTATGTGTGTATGTGGTATGGTGTATGTGTGTATGTTGTATGTGTGTGTATGTGTGTATGTGTGTATGTGTGTATGTGTGTATGTGTGTATGTGTGTATGTGTATGTGTGTATGTGTGTATGTGTGTATGTGTGTATGTGTGTATGTGTGTATGTGTGTATGTGTGTATGTGTGTATGTGTGTATGTGTGTATGTGTGTATGTGTGTATGTGTGTATGTGTGTATGTGTGTATGTGTGTATGTGTGTATGTGTGTATGTGTGTATGTGTGTATGTGTGTATGTGTGTATGTGTGTATGTGTGTATGTGTGTATGTGTGTATGTGTGTATGTGTGTATGTGTGTATGTGTGTATGTGTGTATGTGTGTATGTGTGTATGTGTGTATGTGTGTATGTGTGTATGTGTGTATGTGTGTATGTGTGTATGTGTGTATGTGTGTATGTGTGTATGTGTGTATGTGTGTATGTGTGTATGTGTGTATGTGTGTATGTGTGTATGTGTGTATGTGTGTATGTGTGTATGTGTGTATGTGTGTATGTGTGTATGTGTGTATGTGTGTATGTGTGTATGTGTGTATGTGTGTATGTGTGTATGTGTGTATGTGTGTATGTGTGTATGTGTGTATGTGTGTATGTGTGTATGTGTGTATGTGTGTATGTGTGTATGTGTGTATGTGTGTATGTGTGTATGTGTGTATGTGTGTATGTGTGTGTGTGTGTGTGTGTGTGTGTGTGTGTGTGTGTGTGTGTGTGTGTGTGTGTGTGTGTGTGTGTGTGTGTGTGTGTGTGTGTGTGTGTGTGTGTGTGTGTGTGTGTGTGTGTGTGTGTGTGTGTGTGTGACCGGAAATTCATAACTCGGGTTCCAGTGGACCTAGAGAGTTCAATTTTGGTAGGAGCGCAGGCGGCAAGATGTGAACACCAATGGTGGGTGGCGGGGCCGGACTCCGCCCTCAGGGGGCGGGGTTTGTGCGGGAACTCATAACTCCAGTCCCCGTGGACCTAGGAAATTCAAATTTGGTAGAAGTACCCCAGATAGGATGGGAACGCTTACAATGGGTGGCAGGACTGGGCTCCGCCCACAGGGGGCGGGGTTTGGGAAGAAATTCATAACTCCTTTCCCCGTAGACCTAGGAAATTCAAATTTGGTAGAAGTACCCCAGATAGGATGGGAACGCTTACAATGGGTGGCAGGACTGGGCTCCGCCCACAAGGGGGGGAGTTTGTGTGAAAAACTTACTTTTGGACCTAGAGCGCCCAAATTTGGTAGGAGTACAGGCGGCAGGAGCGGACTCCGCCCACAGTGGGTGGAGTTTGACGGAAAACCATAACTCCTGTTCCCATGGACCTAGAGGGTTCAATTTTGGCAGGAGTACAGGCGGCAGGATGGGAACACTTATGGTGGGTGGCGGGACCGGACTCGCCCACAGTGGACGGAGTTTGGGCGAAAACTCATAACTGCTGTCCCAGTGGACCTAAAGCATTCTAACTTGGTGGGAACACAGGAGGCAGACGGGAACCTTTGCGGTGGATGACAGGACCAGATTCTGCCCTCAGGAGCGGGGCTTGCAGAAAATGTCAAAATGGACTTAGAGCGACCAAACTTGGTTGGAATACAAGAGCCAGCATAGGCATAGGTACACTGATGGTAGGTTGCAGGACTAAACTCCACCCGAAAGGGCGGGGCGTGAATAAACACTGTTAGTAAAACCCAGAACCCAGACCGTTGAAAGTTGAAGGTTATTTGTTCTGCTAAACACAGAGCGTTCACTCTATTAAACACAGAGCATCCTACTTATATATAACGCGCTAAGTGTGTCTGTTGGTTTGTCTGTCTGTCCGTGTGTGTGTGTGTATGTGTGTGTATGTGTGTGTATGTGTGTATGTGTGTATGTGTGTATGTGTGTATGTGTGTATGTGTATGTGTGTATGTGTGTGTCTGTGTGTGTGTGTGTGTTTGACCGGAAATTCATAACTCCGGTTCCCGTTGACCTAGAGAGTTCAAATTTGGTAGGAGTACAGGCGGCAGGATAGGAACACTAATGGTGGGTGGGGGGATCGGACTCCTCCCACAGGGGGCGGGGTTTGTGCGAAATAAGTGTGTGAGCGGAAAGTTATAACTTCTGACCCCGAGAACCTAAAGCGCTCAAACTTGGTAGGAGTACCTAAGATAGGATGGGAACGCTTATAATGGGTGGCAGGATTGAGCTTCGCCCACAATGGGCGGGGTTTGGGCAAAAATTCATAACTCCTGTCCCTGTGGACCTAAAGCGCTCATACTCGGTAGGAGTATAGGCTGCAGCATAAGAGCACTTACGGTTGGTGCCGGGGCCGGACTCCACCCACAGGGGGCGGGGTTTGTGCGGAAAATCATAACTGCAGTTCCCGTGGACCTAGAGCGCCCAAATTCGGTAGGAGTACCCAAGATAGGATGGGAACGCTTATAATGGGTAGCAGGATAGAGCTCTGCCCACAAGGGTCGGAGTTTGTGTGAAAGACTCAAACTTGGACCTAGAGTGTTCAAATTAGGTAGGAGAACAGGCGGCATGATGAGAACACTTATGGTGGGTGGCGGGGAAAGACTGCACTCACAGGGGGCGGGGTTTGTGCGGAAAATCATAACTGCAGTCCCCGTGGACCTAGAGCGCTCAAATTTGGTAGGAGTACAGGCGGCAGGATGGTTACAATTATGGTGGGTAGCAAAACCGGACTCCGCCTACAAGGGGCGAGTTTTGGGCAGAAATTCATAACTCCTGTCCCTGTGGACCTAAAGCGCTCAAACTTGGTAGGAGTATAGGCTCCATCATGAAAACACTTATGCTGGGTGACAGGAGCGGACTCCGCCTACAGTGGGCGGGGTTCGGGTGAAAGCTTATAACTCCTGACCCCGTGGACCTAGAGCGTTAAAGTTTGGTAGGAGTACAGGCGGCAGGATGGGAACATTTATGGTGGGCGGCAGGACCGGACTACGCCCACAATGGGTGGGGTTCGAGCGGAAAATCATAACTCCTCCATGGGGCGAGGCTTGCAGAGAAATGTCAAAATGGACCTAGAGCGACCAAACACGGTCGGAATACAAGAGGCAGGATATGAACACTGATGATAGGATGCAAGGCTAAATTCCATCCCAAAGGGCTGGGTGTGAATAAATACCGTTAGTTCGGACCCAGACCGTTGAAACTTGGAGGCACAGGGAGTTGGCTGGGAACATTGATGGTAGCTAACATAGTAGACTCAGCCGCGATGAAGTCTCTGTTTATCTTTTTATGAATAAGCGCCTTTGTGATATTATGCGATGTTCCATTCGGACACAGCAAGATGGCTTCAGAAAAAATCGCTCTTAATTCGAAGCTAATATGAGGGTGTAGAGCTTTCAAAGAAAAAGTAGAATCCGAAGTGTTATTTACGTATAGCAAATTTCTCACAAGAAGGAGGAGCGCCCGGCGTAGCCGGGCGAACCCGTAAGAAGGAGTGAAGCCCGGTGTTAGCCGGGCGACACGACTGGTTTCCAAATGTTTGGCTATCATAGGTCATCTAATTCAAATATTCGCAAATCGGAGAATTTTAGGGAGGTCCCTAATACATGAAGCGTGCGTTAGTTGTTCCGCTTTTGAAAAAACCACTTTGTTATGATCCATGCTAAAAGAAAGGGGGGCGGGCTTCTCCTTTTTGTCGTCGTCCCTAGCTTCCTTTCTTTGCTCTCGGCAAGTGACAGAATGCTTCACGTCCAGATATACAAACCGTGCCACGCGGGATTTCCCAACAACACCACACGACGGTTGCCAAACGGCTTTATCCACAAAAAACCTCAAACTTGGGTAATTAAACCTCAAACAAAATTATAACAATAAACCATCACGAGAGGCGACGACAATTCACGAAACATTCGTAAAACTCGTACAAATTACTCGTAATAAAAATACAAACACACTGAACAATTAATAACAATCAAAAAATCTCCCCCCTCACCCTCCTAGCGTCGGCGTCCGTGTCGAATCTATCCCTGTTCCACTTTTAGGCCAACGTTTTCTCTTTTCCCGCGTTAGGCAACCACTTTCCGCGCGGGACCAGGTTCGTCCCTTTAATTGCAATCGCCATTCAAACGTGTATTTTTTCGATACGTTGATCGCGAAACAGCGATACTCCCCAGCCGCCTTGTTGACACGAGACTTTAGCGTAACTACCTGAGAGGTTGGTTAGAGTTTAGCTTCACCTGAAAAAAAGGAAAGAACTTTTTGGCGCATAGTGTCCCTTGAAAATGGTATAAGATCGAAATAACACGGCGCAAACGCTAGACGGGGTGTGGACAGATGAAATGATTTCCTGAAAAGGATATGGCGCTCATACTTCGTGATAAAAGTGTTTTCTACCTAGCGCTGTCAAAAGATTGAATACAAAAACACGACTTTTTCATGATTACACGAGTTTTTTTCGCATTTTTTCTCCTACATGTGGTGGAGGAGAGTTTTCCGGGCATGGTGTAGGGCTCTTAAGCTTGTGGCATATTGCCACCGGTCCTCTCGTGCTCGTTGTAGCCGTGTTTCGACGTCTTCGCTGTGTTCTGGAAGAAAGCATATAGCGGAATGGTGACCCGAAGACTTGCAATGGCAACATTTGGTAAAATATTTCTTGCACTTGAAACGGTCAGAGGGGCATCTCTTTTCCAGGCATCGCTCACACCTTCCTTTCATCTTCAAAATCTGACGGCGTTCCCACGTGGTGTTTATTATTGCACATGAGTCGGAATAGTGGAGTCCAATGGCTTCACAGAAGACGCACGGCATGTGTTTGTCTTCTTCCCTAATTATTATTCCTTCGTTGAAATTGCGCGGCGGGCACTTAGGTTCTCCTTCCAGTTGTTCGATTAGTTCTTCTACTTCCCACAGCGCCCCTAGCTTCAACCGTATTTCTTCCTCTAGTTCGTTCAGACGGATTCTTCGTTTCTCCTCCTCGTGATCTGGTTGAAGTTCTACCTCGTGGTCCGATTGAGATTCCACCTCGTGGTCTGATGGAGATTCTGCCTCGTGGTCTGATTGGGATTCCACTTCGTGGTCCGATTGAGATTCTATTTCGTGATCCACCTCCATGTCTTGAGAGGGTTCCGTGGCTTCGTCGTCCGTGTCGAGTTCCTCGAGGAATGCACCGTTATTGACCAGTATTTGTCCTTCTCGTTGCTCTGCGGAGCCCTCCCCCTCCTCCACGACGGATTTCTCCTGCGCGTTTTTTGCTAACGTCATATCCTTGAGTTCCCCGAGCGTTTTGCGGACCTGCGTCATGGAGTCGCGAATTTCCTTTTGAAATGCATTTTCTGCCATCTCCTTGTCCTTTTGTAGCGTTCTACGAAGATCCCTCAGTGCGGTTTCCATTCCGGCCAACGTGTGTAGCTGATCCGTTGAAATTCGCTCAATGTCTTCTTGTCTGGTCACGAGCTCCTCGTCTCCCTGCGATGATGCCAAGAGATGCTCCCACTGCGCCTCTTTCATGCCTTCAGTAGCGGACAAAAGTGGGGGGACTAGGAAGAGAGAGCGCAACTCACTTCTGATGAATAGTATTCTTACGCGCATGTTTTCACACTGGAGTTCCAGTATTTCCGTTTCGTGCAGGTCATTAAAAGGTGATAAACCCTCGGAAGTCCTCAGTTTACGTACGCGGTTCTCTATCGCTGCCACTGAGTTAATACAATCACGAAATTCCCAGCAATAATCAATAATTCGATCACAGAGCTTCTTTGGCGTGGGTAGTGCTGGAAGCGCATGTTGTATTGCCCTCAGTCGTTGTTCAGTCTCTTGCAGTTTTCGCTTGTATTTCATGTTCTGAAACATGTGGTTTCGTAAACTTGGCTTTTCCGAGTATTGCGAGATGGTTCTATCTTTCATTGTGTTATTTTCATGCGCTATTTTTACCGAGTGTAACTTCCTACTTGTTAAATGGGGATTGCCTAAATATTGCGCAGAAATCCATTTCGGCGCGTCTATATCAAAACTTTGCTCTTTTCCCATATTTGAATTGCAATCTTTGCCAAAGCCTTTCATTGGGGTTGTTGTGTTGCTAAAGATGCCCTGGACTAATGACAGGATCATAACATGAAAAAGGAACCATTTTTTGGATAGATTTCTTGGTTTCGATGTTGTTGCTGTTGCCACCAGGTTGCGGAAGTAATTTTTCGGTTTGGGTGGTCTTAGATTGTAGCGGAGCGCTGCTTCGTTTTCTGAGGACTGTGTGATGGGGGGATCCCCTTGTCGAAGGGCGCAGTTTTGCGGTACTTTCCGCGCTTCTTCGATTTCTAAAGGGATTAGCAAATTGATAGGGCGCCTCATTGCCCTCTTCGTGCTCGTGACTAGCTCAGCTTCACGTATTCCGTCATCAGCGCTTTGTCGTAGATTTGTTATTCTGCCCATCTTCCATTCATTTCTTGGTAGTATGGGATCGCTAACCAGGACTACGTCTCCTACTTGTGGCGCTTCTTTCCCCAGTCTTTTATCTGTCGGAAATTTTTTGTGTGTTTCGCGTAGAGCCAGAAGGTATTGTTGTTGCCATATGTTCCAGAAGCGTTCTTCCACTTCGATCGATGATTGGAGAGTCTCTATCACTTGATGTCTGTGTTGTAGAGCACGCGCTTCTTCTGGCGGACGATAGTCCAAATCGTTTTCTGCCTTCTGAAGGTTTTCTGATATTGGCAGTATGACCTTCATGTCTCGCTGTATAAAATCTATTGGGCGTATAGAACTCCATTCTTCCTGCGCCTCCCCTTGGTATGTGAGGGGTCTGGAGTTGAGACATGCTTCAACTTCGGTTATGAAGGTACGTATGTCATCCATTGACCTTCGTTTTGCGCCTCTCAAAGCCTTGTATAATGCCTGTTTTATTGACCTGATAAGGCGCTCATAAAATCCTCCTTGCCACGGCGCGTAAGGGGTGATGTGTTTCCATTCTATCTCGTTGTCGGCCACTTTTCGAAGAATATCTGTGGAGAAGCATCTTGATGTTTCTTCGAGTATATTTTCACTAAGCAGAAATGTTGGGGCATTATCGCATGTGATTGATTTTGGAAGCCCCCTTCGCGCTATGAATCGTCGAAGTGCATTCAGGAATTCTTCCGTTCCCATGCTTTCTACTAGTTCCAGGTGGATTAGTCGGGTTGCCGTGCACGTGAATATGCATCCATAGAGTTTGATAAATTTCTCGCCGTCCCTACATGGAGGAAGGTCGAAGAAATCAAGGCCGATGTGTTGGAATGGTTTGCAACGTAGGACCCGACGCTTTGGTAAGTCCGTCGTCTCGGGGTACCGATATGGTAGTGCGTTAAATCTTCTGCACTTTATACAGCTGCTGACGAGTCTACGAACTTGTTGGCGTAACTTGGGGATCCAATATTGTTCGCGAACTGTAGCCATAGTATGCTCAATACCTTGATGATAAAATCCGTGAGCTTCCTCTATTAAGAACTTGGCTAGTTGTGTGTTAGGTGCGATAAATATAGGGACCTTTGCGTCTTTTTCTAGTAGAGAATTCCCTAATCTTCCTTTCGAACGCCAAAGTTGTTGTTCGTCCTTAAATAGTCGCAAAGTGTTTTCCATTGATTTTTTATACGTATTTGTCAAGTGTAGTAGTTGATGGTTGCGTATAATTGCCATTCTTGCAGCATGGATTTCTTGTCCTGTCAGTGCTTGGTGGTGCTCTCCAATGTTTGTGAGTTCCGGAATACCTCCGTAAATCCTCTGTTTTGTCGCCCCCGTAAGATTGCGTAGTGTCTTTTTAATAAAGCGTAGAACGAGGGCTATAATTCTTTTGCAAGAGGCGAAAGAATTCATCCTCTTCCAATCCAAGACTTCGTGTATTTCCACATCACTTCTCAGGATTGCATTGACTTTGATCAATGTCTCATCCATGTTTCCTTTTTCTGTAGACTCTTCGTCTAATGCCCATGGGTAGTGCTCTATATTCCAGTCTTTTACTGGTGATAACAGAAAGGGTGGACCTGTCCACCACATGTGGTGCGCCATCTCGCCTTTTGATAGTCCTCGTGTCGCGGCATCTGCCGGGTTCTCAGATGTATTGACATATGCGAAGTGAACGGTTGTTCCTATTTCGTTCATGTGTCGCACTATCTTTTTGATTTCCTGTATTCGGTTTTCTACTAACACCCCTGCTCCTGTCCTTTGGAACGATGTCAGCCAGCTGAGTGCTATTTGGGAATCAGAAAATAAGTACACCGTTTTGGGGTGTTCGATGGATTGTACTCTGAGAGCTTGCACGACCGAGTGTGCTAGACGAGTGGCTAATGTGATGGCGTTCATTTCTAACTTTGGTATTGTTGTTTTTGTTTTTATTGATGGCAGTTTCCCTCTTGCCATGATGAGTGACGACTTATCCTCATTGAAGATGTAGGCGCATGCGGCTATACCAATTTTACTAGCGTCTGCAAATACTGCTATCTTAGAATTTTGCCATGTGTTGCTAACTCGCCTTGGGAGTGATTTCCGAAATCCTTCGATGTTTGTGACTATGTTGTTCCATCTTGTGCGTAGGGTGCTAGGGAGAGGGGTGTCCCACTGATATCTCTCCTTCCATAGGTCTTGTTGAAATTTCTTTGCCGGTAGCAGCAACGGGACAAGCCATCCAAGTGGATCAAATATTGAGGCTATTTGTCGGGCTACATAACGTTTTGTAAGTTCTTCTGAGGATGACATTGTGCATGATATTAGTAGGGTATCCTCTTCCGAGTTCCACGTTATACCCAAAACCTTTTGAGTAGTTGTTTTTGCGCTTGCTGATTCCGGTAATGCCTGTTTGAGCGCGTTCCAATTGGACAGAAATTCTCTCAGGTTCATTCCCATTTCCGCAAAGATTCTTCGTGTTCTTTGTGATTTGAGGACGGTTTGTTCCTTTCTTTCCGCAGAGAGTATCAGGTTGTCTACATATAAATTGTCTTGAATTTCCTTTGCAAGCGCCTTATCTTCGACTTCATGTGTTAAATGATGTCTGATGGTGCCTGCTAATAAGAAGGGTGACACGTTAAGCCCAAATGTCACTCTGGTAAAGCGGAAAACCTTAACGTTACTCTCTGAGGCAGGCTTATCGAGTTCTTTAACCCATAGGAATCTTGTGGCGTCTCTGTCTTCTTCGTGGAGGCGAACTTGAAGGAAGGCCTTCTCCACATCCGCGATTACCACGTATTTTGGGATTCTAAAGCGTATCAGCACCGCATACAGGTCTGGTAGTATTAGTGGTCCTTGATGAAGCACATCGTTCAATGATGGGTTATCCTTGAAGTGTGCGGATGCATCAAAGACAATGCGCAGTTTTGTAGTTTCTTTGTGGGGAGTAATTACTGCCTGGTGAGGTATGTAATGCAGAACGGTGCCTTTTTTGTGGGTTGAAACTTGCACTGCTTCGATGATGCCCTTTTCCTCTTGCTCCCTGAACGTTCTGTCATACTCTTGAAGCAAGGAAGGAGCTTTCTTGAGTGACTCTATAGTAGAGTTGAGGCGTTTCAAGGCAATGGCTTTGTTTGTCGGTAATGGTGGGTGATTCTCCTTATACGGAAGGCGAACATAATATCCATCACTGCGTTTTTGTATTGTAGCTTCGAAAAATTCATCGACCTGTTTATTGGTTGCTTCCTTTTCTGCGTTTTTGCTTCCTGTGAATTCGCAAACTCCCGCTGAATCCATTGTCCAGTATTTATCCCACCTTTCTAGTTCCTCATCGAAGTTTGTAAGAGTATTTAGTGAGACATCTTCGAGGTAAGTAGTATTACTCTGGTTGAGACCTGAGGTGTTGTCTTGGCGTCCCGTTAACAAGTATCCCAGTTTGGATGGGATAAGTTGTAAGCCCGATGGCAGTTGGAAGCGTGGTTGAGGTGTGTCCAAGAATGCCCACAACTGGTCGCATCCCACAAGTATTTGAGGTTTGGATGGACTTTCCCAGTTTAATTTAGATAGGCTTATTTGATGGTTGTCAATGAATGCTAGATCTTCACCACTAAGTTGCGCAGTCCTGCTTCCCATCGTAACGACCGGTGTCGTGTATAGCTTCAGTTCATGACTATTTCCTTGGGCGTCCTCGATATCTAACTTTATAAGTCCGCATCTTGCCCTTTTTGGTTTGTCCGAGCCGAATGTATGTATAGAGAACTCTCTATCCGCGGTGTAAATGAATCCGAGTTCGTTTGCTAATTCCTCACTGATGAACGATTGATTTGCTCCTGTATCCAATAACACCTCCACTCTTCTCCAGCGATTCTGTGGTGTATCCCTCACCCGTGCTACACCTGTCAGTAACCAGACGTTGTGGTCTTTTGCGGGGCTTTCCTGCACCCTGACACCACGAGCGTCGTTGCCTTTCTCCTGCTGAAAGGCACTCCTTGAATTGTGATCAATGTCGCGTTCCCTTGCGCCATTGGTCGCTGCTGTGCATAGACTAGTATCCGACCCCTGTCTATGCGTTATTGCCGACGTCGTGCATACCGCCGTATCCGTGGCGTTCACTTGCATCCTTGTCGGCTTCTTAATCCGTGCGTTGTCTTCGTTCCTCGAGTTCTCTCGATTTCCTATACTTCGTCTGGAGGGATGACTTCTCTGATGAGCTGTCTCTGCAGTGAGGTAATTTGTTCTCGTGCGTTGCGGACATAAGGTGTGGTGGTGTTTTCTGCCCTCGCAAATCCTACACCCTGCTTTTGTACAATCTCTTGTGAAGTGACCCGATGCTCCACAGTTTAGGCATTTATTATTCTCCCGGAAGAAATGCCTTCGCTCTTCTAAAGTTGCACATTTCGGGCAGTTCACCGATTTATGCTCGTTAGAGTGGCAAAACATACAAGGTGCGTTCCCTTGATGGCTTCTGTGAATTGTCTTGTTGAGACGAGTGGGCTCTGCGTGGGTCCATTCGTCTCTGCCTAGATTATGTACCATGTGATTAATCCTTTCTTCCGTATCAATGATTTTGTCAATATCGGCCAAAATTTCCTTTACTTTCCACATTTCTTCTCTCATAGGTGAGGTCATGCGGAATTCCAATGCTTTTCGTTGAATAGTGTTGGTGAACTTTGCAAGGATCTTTTGTGCTAGGAAGGACCCGTTTAGTGAAACTCCTTTTGCTTCTAGTTGCGTCACTATTGGCATCAGTTGCTCCAACAGGTGACGTTGTCCTGCTAGTGACGTGCTATGTGCTTTCGCATCCTCAAGGCGTGACTGCAAGCAGCATATGAGGCGCGACTCATCGCCATACTTGGCGTGCAAGAACTCAATAGCGCTCTCATAGTTAGCTTCTGTAATCGCAAACCTACGTATAGTTTCGCGTGCCTCTCCGCGAAGTGCATTAATGAGATAGTTAAACTTTTGCAGGGGACTTAAGGGTTGGTTGTGCACATTTGCCGCGAAAAGTGCCCAGAAATTTTCGAATTCCCACACTTTCCCTGTGAAAGTTGGGATAGGGATTGGTGCAAGTTTTAATCTAGCAGCTACTACCGTTCCGGTATCGTCCGTTTCCTGGTTCGTCACGGCGTGTTCCCGAGCGCTTACGCGATGAGCTTCAAGCTCGATTGCTAGTTTCTGCGCCCTATGCAAAGCTCGGTGTGCCTTTTCGACCTGAGTCTGTACCTTTTCATTTTCTTCTTCTGGTAGTGGGTCCATTAGTGAGTCCGCTATGGATGTGAAGTTCGCTAATGCTTCGCTCACCAGCTTGGCCGTTGCGGTCAATTCCCAGACCATTGACTGAATTCTTTGTGACCGCACTGCATCCCAGGATTCCCATTGATCCACTGTGGTTGACCCCGTGGTCCTATCAAGAAGGGTTTCCAGGATATCGCAATACTGGCTCAGTAACGTCCCTTGGGAATTGAGGGATATTGATTTTGACATGTTATTGTGTGAGGTTGTCATGTGGTGTTTCGTGTTGAAATTTAAAAAAGGGTCAAGGTGTTGTGTTTGAAAGCTTGTCAAAATTATGTGCACACAAAATCAATCAAAGTAAAATTGGCCTTTAAAAAACAGGCGCTCTTTTCACCGACAAAAAAAAGAAAAAAAAGGAGTAAAACTCTTCAGAATTAAGCTTAAAAATAGAAAAGCTCTTTTTGCGCACCCTATAAGCTCGATTGGATTGGCGCAATTGAGCCTTTTGAAGGCTTGTACTTTTTCTTTTACAAACACTGTGCGCCTTAAACCCAGTTGCATACAATGTGTCCCCGAGTTCAGATAAAAGACTATCTTCCCAGGGTTCACTTCTTTTGATTCTTGAACTCGGCGCAAGGACGACCAATGGGGCGGACTGCGTTTGATGAGCTCCAATTTCCGTCTTTTTCCAAAGGTGGGTTTTCCTGTGCCCCCGTGGTTGCAAAGGGTTTCCTCAAAACAATGACGGCACTTGCGCAAAAATCCCTCGTCAAAAATACCCCTTGTTTGGGCTTTCCGCGCACAATCAATCCTTTTGCACAATAAAATATGATGGCGCAAGATAAACTCAAACTCGCAGTTCGTACCTGCTTCAAAAACGGCTCGCGTCGAATGTCCGATGCACCATAAAAGAAAGGGGGGCGGGCTTCTCCTTTTTGTCGTCGTCCCTAGCTTCCTTTCTTTGCTCTCGGCAAGTGACAGAATGCTTCACGTCCAGATATACAAACCGTGCCACGCGGGATTTCCCAACAACACCACACGACGGTTGCCAAACGGCTTTATCCACAAAAAACCTCAAACTTGGGTAATTAAACCTCAAACAAAATTATAACAATAAACCATCACGAGAGGCGACGACAATTCACGAAACATTCGTAAAACTCGTACAAATTACTCGTAATAAAAATACAAACACACTGAACAATTAATAACAATCAAAAAATCTCCCCCCTCACCCTCCTAGCGTCGGCGTCCGTGTCGAATCTATCCCTGTTCCACTTTTAGGCCAACGTTTTCTCTTTTCCCGCGTTAGGCAACCACTTTCCGCGCGGGACCAGGTTCGTCCCTTTAATTGCAATCGCCATTCAAACGTGTATTTTTTCGATACGTTGATCGCGAAACAGCGATACATGCAATTTCAGAACGATAAGTATAACCTCTCTTTATTGTCGAGTGTTTGAAAAAATTTTAAAGAAGAGAATCGTGCGTCATCTTGAACTCAATCGTGTTCTACCTAGCTGTCAACATGGATTTAGGAAAAGGAAGTCCACGGAGACGTTAATGCTTGGATCGTTAAATAATTGGACTGATGCGCTGATGCTAAGGAAAGCGTTGATGTTGTATAACTTGATTTTCGGAAGGCTTTTGACCGAGTTCTCTCATGAACTGGTTTTAAAGCTGGCTCATGTGGCCATTCATCCACGGATAGTTGCTTAGATAAAAAAACCTTCCAAGTGATACTCAGTGGCAATCTATCATTAGTTCTGGATGCTCCCTCTGGTGTTCCGCAGGGAGACGTATTATCGCCTCTTCTCTTTGCTGTTTATGTGTGTGACTTGCCTGCAATTATTGTTGTAGAAGGCATCACCTGTAAAATGTTTGTCGACTACATTAAATTATATTCTAAAATTCAAAATGGTGAAAGTTAGGTGATGCTCTCAAGATTGGTGCCTTTCTCTCTCTCCGGAAAAACAAAATTTTTCATCTTTTCGTCGATCTGATTATCTCTTGTCAGGTGTCGTCATTAAGAAGGTTGATCCCGTGAAGGATCTCGGATTCATTGTGGACAACAAGCTCTCGTTCGATAAGCATTGTGGGAGCATTGCTAATAGAGCGGAACAGCGCATTTTTCTTCTGTTCAAATCTCTGTGCTCTAAGGATCCGCAGCTTCTTATTTTGGCGTACAGAACTTATGTTAGACCTATCCTCGAATATGGAACGTGTGTGTTTTCTCCCAGTAAGAAAGCCTTGGTGGATCGAATTGAGAGAATTCAAAATAGCTTTACTAGGAAGGTTTTATTTGTTCACTGGGCTTTACGTACCACAGCATTCCGCGTAGTATTATAAGGAACATGATGCTTAAATTAGATTCTCTTAAGCTCTAAGAATGACCCTTGAATGGTATTCAGAATTCTCCATGGCTTGATTGAACCTAAATCTGGCGATTTCTTTGAATTATATCAGTTAGCATCGCGGGGCCAGTCACTTAAAATTCTTCTTCGGAGGCCATGTTCTTCCATGAGTAAAAACTTCTTCACGTTTAGAGCTGGGTCAGATTTCTCAAAAATTACCAAAAAGTGTATGGTGCCGGTTCGATTACTGGTTTCAAAAAACTGTTAGATAGAATTCCTTCTTTCGCTGATTAGTTCTGTTATTGTATCAGATATTTGTACTTGTCCTTTTGCATGGATTTAATTGGTTTCTTATCAGTATTCTTGCGGATTGTTTATTTACCAGTCGGGCCGCCCGGCTAACGCCAGGCTTCCCTCCTTCTTATGGGTTCGCCCGGCTACGCCAGGCGCTCCTTCTTCCTGTGAGAAATTTGCTGTGCGTAAATAACACTTCGGATTCTCCTTTTGCTTTGAAAGCTCTACACCCTCAGTATTAGCTCCGAAGTGGGAGCGATTTTTTTTCTGTAAGCCAACCTCGCTGTGTCCGAAAGAACATCGTTTAATATCACAAAGGCGATTATTCAGAGAAAAAAGTATTCACAGACTTCATCGCGGCTGAGGCTACTATGTTAGCTACCATCGATGTTCCTGAATGCCCTTATCAGGGGCTCTACGCCTTCTTGGGGACTTTGCCCGAAAAATATCGAATTGTGAAATTCCTCCTTTTTAATATGTTATTTCGCTTTTCGCTGAGCGAGAGTATAGACTATCAAATGCCTTCAAAGATATACCTCCTTTTCTCTACGGATACATTATTAAATGTGAATCCAACATTATTAGCGGTCGGATAAATTTTGCTAAGAATGATATCAAAGCAAAGAGAAACCGTGATCTTTTACTTAACCGCAAACTCTGCTGGATAGCGGTCGTAATCTAATAGCAAGAAGTGAAACAAATTCATCTCCTTATAATCATACAACTTACCCTTCTTGTCGAATGAAGCATATCAAAAAGTCAAAGCTAGATCGTAAATAACAAAGGCGCTAGGACGTAATTGGTGTGCGGATCTTCTTCTCTGAGGCCTCTTCTATTGTCAGTGTTCCCATCCTGCCCTCTCCTATGAATTGCTCTCCAAGTCCACGGGATCAGGAGTTATGGATTCCCACTCATTTGTTTCGCGAAATCCTGTTCCTTGAGGGCGTAGTCCGGCCTTACTACTCACCATAAGTGCTCCCATACTGCCTCCTACCAAGTTTGAACGCCCTAGAGGCAAAGTAAAAGTCTTGGTGCAAACTTCGCCTTCTATAAGCGGGGTCCGGTCCTCCCACCTACGATAAATGTTCCCATCCTACCGCCTGTACTCCTGCTAAGTTCGAATGCCTTAGGGCCAAATTAACTATTGCGGCGCGAAACCCCACCCCCTGTGCACGGATTCCGGTCCTGCCACTTACCAAAGGTGTTCCCATCCTGCCCCCCCCCCCCCTTACTCCTACCAAATATGAACGCTCTAGGTCCACGGGGACATGAGTTATGAATTTGCGGCCCGAAGTTCTAACGCGCACGCCGCGCTCCCTGTGAACGGAGTCCGGACCTGCCACTTACCATAGGTGTTCCCATCCTGTTCCCCTTACTCCTACCAATTTTGAACGCTCTAGGTTCACGGAGACAGGAGTTATGAATTTCCGGTCAAACACACACACCGACACACACACAAACACACACACAAACACACCGACACACCAACAGACACACTTAGCGAATTATATAAAGTAGGATAGATTTCTCCCCCTACTACAGATGTTTTTCTGTTTTTCTTTATTACATGTGTTGCCGCATGTAATAAAAATTGAAATTGAAAAAATTGAAATAAAATGAGCAGCCAATGAATTAAAGGCTATCATTCAAATGTTCATTCATGTAGGTTCCATCTTTGTTGGCAATGGTTTCCCTCGATAAGTGGGAATGAGATGCTGTTCAGGTCCGCTTCAGCCAGCTACCGGCTGCCCTAGCGATTGCCACTGACACCTGCCTAGAGCTGATCAAACCGTTGAAATCTGGGTACTATTCTACTATTACACCCCCATAACTATTCTACTGTTACACCCCCCCCCCCCAACTCAAAATTTTAATTTTCTAAAAAAAAACCTAAAAAAGCTTTGCCTATAGGGGTAATCCGATGCCCTGATTACGAACATGACCTTCATTTTTGGCGTTGGCGCCATTTGGCTCCAATTGCCGCCAATTTGGCGCTCAATTGGCGCCAACTGGAGCCAAATGGCGCCAGCGCCAAAAATGAATGTTATATTCGTTATCAGGACCTCAAATAACCCCTAAACGCAAGTTTTCAGCAAATTTGGTGAAAACACCCTTGGCGCCAAATTGGCGGCAATTGGCTTCAAATGGCGCCAACGCCAAAAGTGAAGGTCATATTCGTTATCAGGGCATCGGTTTACCTCTATAGGTGAAGTTTCATCGAAAATTAAAATTTTGTGCTTTTGGGGGGTGTAATAGTAGAAAAGTACCGAAATCTGTTTCGGCCAACGACCGGTTGTAGGTCGGGCGTACGGTGGGCGAAGCCAGATTTCAACAGCTTTTTGAAACCATGTGACCATGAATGAGTGATTCCTGACGCCTCTTGTTCTGCATTCATCCGATCCTGATGCTTGTGACTTCATTGTTCAGTGGTCTGTTTCAAAAGAGGCCTTTGACTCTGCTAGGAGAAGATTCTTATCATAAGCATCCTTCCGTTCTTTGGACACCATTCGTTCAACGTTCTCAACAGAGGGTGTTTTCATTAGGAAGTTCTACAGTGGTCTAGTCTCTGCGCTTCGCCATTCTACGTTTGGTTTCATCGAGCAGCTCTTCGTATTGGCAAAGGGGGCATTGTGCACCTCAGCCTTTTCTTGTGCCCGTTCTCCATTCGTTGAACTTTGGCACATGGTCTAACTTCTGATGAACTTCGGTAACTCATTTTCCTCTAACGACGCCCAATCTGAAACTCCGCGTCGTTCCTTGATGCTTATGTTTCTTTACCGTATATGAACATTTCCCTCTGCGACCATGATGACGAAATTGGACAGTGACGTAACTAGTTGCTCTAGATTACGATCAAACATTGGGTCACCATCCTTTCTTTTCTCACCAACCTTTCCAATTATGTGCGCAGTTTTGAAAGAGATTATTACATTCTTATTATTTACACCTTATTCATCCTTAGTAATGGTCATAAATAGCCTAACAACAACGTCCTCGAGTGCGTTCAACCCGACATACGTTTGTTCGATTGCCGCACGCGTGAAACGTGCGTCGCGGGCGGTCATGGCGATGGGCGTTTGCCACTTACACAACGTGGACTATAAAATCAGTTCAATCTATCTCGGAGAGCTATATCCTGGACATTTTAACAACAAATCAGCTCCAGCCAGCTGCATCGCCTATTGTACATCACCGTCGATTTCTCACAAGTCCAGGTGATATAGCGGTATATCAATAGTGAATAGTATGAAGGTGTGGTGGCTCATGATTTCGGAAAAATGGAAGTTTTGCTTTTGCTTGTTACAATGTAAACATTCCCATCGTCGTCTGCGCCTCTCGTTTTCTAGCGCGCATCATTTCGTCACGTACTTTATTCACTACCTTCTAACTATCTAAACTAACTTACCCGCGGACTATTTTTGTTTTGCTTGAAAATTAGCGCCCATGGTCAAAACCTTAAGCCTATCGCCTTGGGTTGCTTGCTTTAGATTCTGTTGAGGGCTAGCTCAAACTGATCGATCGCTTTCCAGACAGCTCTAATTGTTATGGAGGAGCAAACCCGTCTGCAACTGTTACCAATAGCTTCAGATGGTGTTCCAAGGTACGACGAAAGGAACGGCAAAATCCTGGTAAGTAATCTTGGATGTATTGAATGCCAATTCTTTCAGAAATGCAGATCCCCTTTTTCTCATTCCTGGTCGCTAGATCGAATTAGGTTAATTAAGGTTGAGGGTGTGATCATGGGGTTTCTCCAGTTGATCATGTTCGCATCTCGAATCGTTCTGCAGAGCCTTGTTACAGGTACCGGAAGACGACTTCCTTTTGTACAAAGGTGCTCACGATAAGACAATGATTCTTTTAAACTGTTGGATGGATAATAGGGAGGTTGCTGAAGAAGAATTGCGCCGAATTGCTGATGAGGTTAATTTGTGTTCTATATTTTAGTCTTCGGATGCTGTTTATATAATACTACATCTGTTGCGGTCATTGGTGAGCCGATCCCGGGGCTCTTGTGAGCTCTTGTTGAACATTGATTGCTTCTCATTCAGTGCTTTCCATAAACGCAGTTCAGTCGTTCACCAACTTTCTTTCCTTTGCCTACATGACAAAGCTCTTCTTCGGTTCGATAAAATGGCTTTTAATCTCACAAAATTCACTAAAAAGCTTCCTTACACTCATTTTTCATTTCTTCATTTCTTGTTCTCTATACTATTTCCTGAAGGTTTTTAAAGGAAAGTTACGTGTATAGGATGTTTCAGCTTGACAAATGGGAACACGGATGTAATATTTCGAATGTGGTTGGTGGTGTGGCTGGAATAGGTGGTGGAGCTGCTGTCATAGGAGGTGTTATTTTGATGCCTCCTGTAGCGGTCGCAGGTCGTGTTAATATCAGGATTTTTATAGTACTATTCTATTTTCAATTCCGACCAAATAGTAATTTAAGAGTTTTCTATCAAAATTCCTTCCTGTGGATGATATACTGTAAATGAAGTGAGGGGAGAGTATCTCATTGTGCATTCACGTGGGACGTGGTATAACGTCATTGGCTACAGTCAAACTTTGCGCTGGCTTATTGCCCACGTCCGTTAACCACACTCTCACCAATATAACACCGAATACAACTGTTGATGGGATCGGTGGTGATAAGAAATGGACGAGATTTGAACCACAGTAATACGTCGCGACTGCACGCCCGTTCACAAGCCACCAAGTGTTTTTGGCTTGATCAAATAAAAATCGTGAGCGGTGCTCATGACAAATCCCATTTATATATTTTACATCCCCTATTGTTGGACAATATAGATTCGTTGAATAATAATTACCTTTATTATCCTTTCTCACCGTATGTTATCAAGCTAAACCAGGACTGTTTTATGTTCAGGGCTAGCTGTTGGTGGCGTTGCGGCAGCTTCGAACATGGCCACCGGTCTTTTCAAATTGCACAACCTAAAAGTGATAACAATATTTCTTAGCATTTTTCGCATTTTCAAAGGTATGATATTTCAGAAAAATGTCCTGGCTGCAAAGGAAATGCTAGAATATGATCGAAGGATGACGGAAACTCTGGCAAATAGTATTGCTTCACTTGAAGAAACTAAAGAATCAATCCTTTCGGTGAGATGCCAAAACGCCAGACCGGCAGAACTTTATCATGGACGTGATATTTATCTGTAGCAATGTTACAACCTTTTTTTAATGCTAGTCAAATATTCAGAGTAACAACATAGAGATGAGGGCCAAATGTACGACCAGCAAATTAAACCGAGAAACCGTGATATCCAGCGGACGAGTTGGAGCGGTCTCGCTCGCTGGAGGGGCAGTACGCCTTGTACTAAAGGAATCGGTAAGTGTTCATTGCTTTGATCTCTATGCTCCGTACTATTCCCCAACTAATTGAAGGCTGCTCTACCAACGGCTATGGCTAAGGGAGCTGTGCATGCGCTCACAGCAGTCGGAATTGCGATTGATCTTTTAACGGTAACGCTGAGTGTGAAGGTAGGTCAAGACTTACCATTGCCTTTTCTTTTGTTTTATATTTTCCATCTAATTCCTATGAGTTGGACTGATCGTGGTTCATAGCTTTAATAACTTCTGCCTTTTGTACTTTACAGGTGCACAAACTTGGGTTAAACCTGCTTTCCTGTAGGGCGCGGCACTCTGTATTGCTGACAGTCGTTCACACATTCGGGGACCTAACTCGAGCAAATTTACTCGTTCACCCTTTTGTACAGATCCGGCTTAGTTTTATTTGGGTAGGATATAACCAAAGGCACTGAATTTCATGTTATCATCACGGTGTCTGTGAAGTGTGAGCCGCATATCCATCCAAACAACCCCAGAGTTTACTATGGGAATTTTATTACGTGGCGCACTATGAGAAAACTGATCAAGAAGCCTTCATATTTTGCTACTGATTTGTTTTTAAGGGCTTGGTAAATGGATCCCGTTCGGAAGTGGCCACCAAGCTACGTGAAGCTGCTGATGAACTGAAGGTCACTAGAGAGGCGATCACTCGTCACTTCCTCATGGACTATCTTTTATAGCTTTATGTTACTCCGGGAAGTGGCAAGGTGTGGTTGCACTGCTTTTTACTCTTTTTGGGCTCTCATACTTGCCTCTTTTTCATTTTGCTGATGTACTATATATTTTTCTTCTGGGGTGAGGAAAACGTGTTAGTCTGATTACGGACTTTGTACATAATCTGTAGTACATATTATCTCTAACTCGGTAATTTAATAGTTGCCAATTTATAACAATGAAAACGGGATATATACGCTTCTGAGGCAGAGCATTCCTGAAAACAAGGCAGCTCATGGTTGTGTGTAGCGGCGGATCATTGTGGAAGTCAGTTTCATGTCAAATCGTTATTATAACCACCTCGTCTTGAACGCCCTGCTTTTTTCTGATAGACTATCTGTTCAAAATCAAAATCTGTCTACAAGGTGTTAACTATACGTCCAAAGTTTACTGTGACGCATTTGAGTGTGGTAGATCAGACATGCCAACGTTTACTCGTAGAAGTTCAATCAAGTTTTTATGCTCACTGAAACCTTCCTCCATAGATTGCACAAGGTGTTACAGAGCTTAACATGGGATTCGCTTCCGGTTCTTCTATGTTACTTTCTGAGACTCATTTGTAGCTTAGATGAACGTATGTCTGTCTTTGTCATTCTTCACTCTCATAGTAAATTAGCCATAATTGTCTTTTAGTGGTATCTCTGAGAATATTGAAGAATAAAGAGATTTAAAACACATTTTTTCTGTGCGGGCATTGTAACAATCGCATCACATGATTACTCACAGTCAACAGCACCCTGGAATATCGATGGTGAGTACAGCAACTCCTAATCCAAAGGCTTTTCATCAATCGATATGCACCTTATTTGTAACATGACTTCGATTGATAACGATGTATAGAGACTGGGTGTGTATACTTATTCCGGAAAACAGCGTTGCGCGTGCGCGAGGAGAAAGGTTTGCCGCCCAGAGGAGAGATACGATAGCCACCGAGGAATATTGCCGCTTGCCTGGGGAATTCGGAGAGAAGTACTGTTACACATAGAAGCCGATCCAACTCTCTAATCCGGTCACCTTACGCCCTTTTAGTTTGAGTGCTTGAATAGGTTTTATTTTTGATCAACTTTGTTCATGGGATTACTGCTTAAGGATAGTCACTCCTCCATCTTTCCTAGCCTACACCCATGTGTTACGGTAAAGTACGAGGATGTTCTTCAACTATACAAGGACGGTAATCAACGCTTCATGAGAAAAATGCTTTAAGAGAAAACATCTAGAATAGTCGGGCGATAGATGAAATGCTGGGCGGAAGTGTGTAGGGGTAAGTAGCGCATTGCACAGCAACAGTATCCCACTAGGATGGTCAAGGGTTCAAATTAAGGATCGGTGTTCACCTTAACCAACCAAGACCTCCATTCCTACAGGCGTATCCCAAACACGGGATTGATCGGTGTTGAAAACTCTATTCTTCATCTCCTTTTTATGGGATTCCTTCAATCATCCCGTTCGAAATCACTGCCAACCAGAGGGCTACCCGCGTGCGCGAGAAAATAATGCGCTCCACTCGTCAAGCTCGACGCGACCGCCGTAAGAAATTTTTATTTCTGATGTTTGTTATAAAACACATTTAATTCTGTTCAAATGTCTAGGTGTGAATTCATTGTTTGGAATGTTGATGCGAGTCTGGTTAGAATCTCAACAATATTGCATGTGGGCATTTCAATGCAACACGTGATGGGAATGGTAACACGTAATTGAGTCAATAACTTCTTTCAATGATTATTACCATGTACGCTGGATCATCTTCATTTGTACACATCTTTCTAGGTTGTTGTGTTGATTTTCCATGTATTTTTACTCTCGAAATTCGTATCCTATATTTCTGTCTTGTGTTTTTCGTGTCCTTTCTAATTTTCCCCATTGCGGTATTTCTTGTACATAAAAGTAAAGTATAAGGAATTCTTAGAAGATTCGTCGTCATCTTTCAATACGAATAAAACGTATGTTAACCTACTAACAGCCTTCATACAAGTACTATGGTTTCGTTCAATGAACAAGAAGCCGAAGCCATTCTCGACAATCTCTGTCAATTGTATAAGGTACGCGATCGTTCCTTAGGTGGAAGCTTCGCTTAAGCTTGTTGTGAGCTTGAAGCACACAATCTATGTTCAAACGTTTTAAAAATAGTTTCCACCTTTGTCGAGCCTTACAATATTGCTTTACTTTGTTCAAGAAATTATTAATCCTTGTTGCAAAAGTTTTTTCAGGCCGAACTCAAAAAGGCAAGTGGTTTGAAGGCTGGCAAAGAGAAGAATCGTAGCGCACAGCCGCGTTTCAGTTTTATCCCTATGGCTAAGAAAATTTTCGATCCAATACCTCATAATAAGGTGAGGGGTTTCGTTTGTAAGGTCGAGTACTTTTATCCTATTATTTTTTTTTCCCGCATTTTATTCCTAGCGGTAGATATCTGGGCGTGTGGTATGGTATCTTTGGTAACATGGCGTGGAATGTATAGAAAATTTTCAAAATCTGTTCCTGATGGACTGTTCGCTACTCTATGGCGATTCGTACAATTCTTTCCATTTTATAACTATTTGTCACCTAGTGCTTATCACATTGCGGCTTTTGCACTTCTTCTGACCTGTCCTACCCATATGGGAGGTCTAAGATCCTCTACGCCTGGTGTTTCAAATATCAGTCAGAGAAAGTGATTGGGGTGCTTATCTCTCAATATGTGAAGGGAAACAGTAGAAAATGTACCGCGCAAAGGAGGAATGATTACGGCCTGTTCTACTGTCTTTCCTATTCCTATTTCTTTTATTCAATCCCAATCTAAATCCTCATGTGGAGAATCAGTTTGATTATGAACCAGAGTCCCTACAGTAGCAACTGTTTTGTTTGCCATGTTCTACATTTTCTGATGTAACCTTATCGTTGCTTTTATTGTTTGTTGTTTTCAGATTCCTTCTTTATACTTGGCGTTATTTGATTGCATACCAAAATATCTATCTGCTCATGGTGATGAGCTGTTTGAAAATGGTAGCAGTACTAGAATACCATTTAGTATAGAAGAATTATTATTAAACGTGAGTTTTTCTGTTAATTGTGCCTTCTTTCTTTCATATTATTTCCTAAGAAAATTCTTCAAAACGCCTGCTTTCATTTCTAATGCTTCTCGTTAGGTCATCATCCCTTATCAGTTGCCGCATTCAGTGAAGGCTCCATGTCCTCAATCTGCTGATTCATGCTCGGCCAACAAGAAGAGTTCTAAGGCAGTGAGTTTGTTTCGGTGTTTTCATTCCTCTTTTCTTGAACGTTTTTTGAAAGCTATTTATAGCTTCAACCAACTATTTAGGTACATTACGTACAAACTCCTGCTCGTGTTCGATTAGAAATTGAGCACTCAATCCAGCTCATTCGCCATTTTCTGCCAATTAAGCTTCCTTTGGAGGTAACTGATATGATTACTAACTAATTCTGCCTTAATGCGATAATGATTGCTATTTTTGCCTACTTCTTAACCATGGGAGCATCTTTAGACAAAGGTATGGAAGCAGATCCGCTACATTCTTGTTCCATCAAACAACAAAGAGAAGCTTCGCCTCTTGATACCGGAGATAGCAGCAGCGTATACGAGAGGTACGATTAGGTGAGAGGTCGCTTGATTTGTTTCTGAATGGTCTTCTTAAGAGCCCCTTTGAGAGACGTTTTCACAAGAATCCTTTTTGATTGTTTTCGTTTGGATATCATTTAGTTGTAAGATAAAATTTTCACTTGTGGCTGATTTGCATGGCTTCGTCAAAGATTCCGAAAATAACCCAAGAATCCAGAGGTTCTTATCACCCCTTCTCGTTCCTGTAGAGCCTCGACTTGATTCGGTGAATTTCTTGAACTCTACCTCTGCCCTCACGCATTCACTCTCTCACACTCTCACGCTGGCTAATCAAACCGAAAACGTTCTCATCACTTCATCTGCGATATTTTCGCGCGGCAAGGGGACGAGGCTGTCCGCGAGCATTTTGCTGTGCTTATCGTTGTTTTCGAGAACGATGAATGCAAAAAGTATTATAGTGTGTTGGTTCATCTTTGAACAATTTAATCGACGTTTATTTAGTTTCGCTGCTCTCACATTTATTATGAGAGACGACGTATTATCGGAATTCGCAGAAGAACCTGATCCAGTGCTTCATGCATTATATCTTGGTCCGCTAGGTGCGGCGACTGTTGAGGTTTATTTATTTCCATTCGCTCATGTATTTTTTTTTCTTTAAAATGTATTTTTGTGCCGTTCCCTAATCACTTCTTTTCGGCGCTGACTTTGGAACTATGAAAAGTTTTCCAAGCTCGCCGATTTCTCCAAAATGCACTACCTCTTTTTGTCCCAATCACCTTTGGGTCATATAGTAAACTATGAAGGCAACCCCGTTTCTCCAATGTGGTTCCTTTCGGATATTGTCTGTCGCGGCGTTCCGTGGTGAGCTGGGTCAGAATAATTTATCTTCAATCTGTGGAATTGATGCAAGAACGCCGTTCTGAAGGAGCGACCGTGGTGGCGTGTCCCGAAGTGGGTCTCTCCTTTTTGCCGGAGTTGAAATACTTCGAACGAATAAATCTTGATCAGGAACAATTAGCACATCTACAAAGGGGTGGTGTGGGGAGGAGAGAGGGGTGGGGGAGAGATGAGTGTGAAGAATGTGGAGGGGAATAGGGGGAGACGGGCAGTAGGAACGGTTTTGTGTAATCGATTCGCCGCAAGCGGCTGTCGCGAACTTCGCTTCGCGGTTATTACGGCTCTAACGTTCTTCATACAGCTCAATCGCTATGCGATTATTACTTTTGACATACTTCTACTGTTAGTTCTTTTGTTGATGTATTTCTTACCTGCTGCAGAATTCTGTCCTTCGCGCGCGGCGGCTCTCTTGCGCGACGCGACGATTTCGTTCCTACTGCACCACACCCGGAGTGGGGCCCTCTCACTATCCATCTCAGTATCAGGTTGAGGCGACTACCTATAGTCTTCTTACACGTGGCACCGCATTTTCTAAGCACTCAGCAGCTGGCTAACATTTGGCAGAACTTGCGAAAACTCGAGAATATAAGGCTCCATGTTAACTGTTGTAGGCCTTCGCGTCCGGCAGAAGTGAAGAATTTCGACGAAAATGTCGTGCCATTTTGAATGAGGCGGAAATTGCAATGAAATCATATGAAGAGTTCCAGTAAGTCTACATTATTATTCTTTCTGATCTGGTGAAAATGTAGTTGGGGGGGGGGGGGGGGGGGGGCGAGCGCTTTTGTGCTCTGCATCTGTGACACCAGGCGGCACAGTGCATAGAGAGGCTGCTTTCAGACCTCGACGACCGTCCGTCTGCCCGTCCGTCCGACGCGTGCGTGCTGCGACGGCGGCGCCTGACCGTTGTTGGCTACACTAGATCGCGTGCCAGCGCTGCCAACCCTACTCTAGCGACCGCCGTCGGACGGACGGACGGACGGTCGTCGAGGTCTGAAAGCAGCCGGATCGCGCTAGGGCGCAGAGATGGTTTCCTCCCCTTCTCAAGTTAGGGAAATAGCCCCGGGATGGGCGAGATGATTATCTCGTGCAAAAGCCGAGATGGGGTAAGAATTGAAAATCCAATTTGTTCACCCACCCCGAAGCTCCTTCCCAGTTTTCAGAAGGGGAGGAGCTCCGGGATGGGTGAGATGATTAGATGGGGTAAGAATCGAAGAGACACAGAGCACAAAAGGGCCTGGCACCCTCAACTGCATTTTCACCCTTGATCTCATATACAGGGGTGCCCAAAAAAAAAGAGACACTAGGCATGGGGCCTAATCCAGGGCGGAATACGTCGCACCGATTGAAGCAGCAGAAGAATGTGTTTGTGTAAATTGTACTAAGAATGTTGCTTGATGAAAGGAAGCAGGATCTCGTGTGGTTCCTATATCGGCATCAAAATATGAAGCCGTCTGCCATTGCGGACGCGCTCAAACGACTTATGGGATATCGGTCGGCGACGAGCAGATACGCAACTTTCTCAATCGAGTCGCTCACGGACAGATTCCTGGGCATCGTCGCTTAGGATCTGGAACACCGCTGACTTCCTGTAGCCCCGACAACTTCGCAATGGTCTGCGACGTCGTGGGAGACGAGCCGACGTCGACCTCAGACGACATCAAGTTTGCTTGGCAAAAACTTTCGATTTCGTCCGTGCGGAAGGCCATTGAAGAATTCCGTGATTGAGTACAACGTGTTTTTGATTTTGCGGGTGGTAATATTCAGACAGAGTTTAATAAAGTTCGATTACATTGGTGGTACAAGCCGAGCAGTGAGAGTGTCTCTTTTTTTTGGACACCCCTGTACATGTGATGGAGCTTAGGCTCCAGTCGATGCTGTAAGGAATAAGTCCTCACCTTAGGATAGCAGCCGTCCTCCTTAGATCCTACCTTGAGTGATGGGATGAGTATTGTAAAGACTGTATGCCCGCAAGGAGGCTTAGGAAGAAAAAGCAGACATCGATTGCGCGGGATCACGCAATCATTATCGATTCGAATGTCCATGCACAGATAGAGAAGGTTAAAGGAGTATATCACAAACTGGGCACTGGGCACTCCGTTACATACCTAAATTACGATATTGCAGGGCACGAAAACCTCCTAATATTAGTGAAGACAATCCAGAGTTGTGTAGTTATTCGGATTTCCGTCATAATACCCTGATCTTGATGCGAGACTTGAAAGGAGGTTTGTTGCAACTTCATACTCGACCTAATTTTTACTTTTTGCCGAGCAATCTCTGATAGTTGAGCATGTTCTGAGAGAGCGGACGTCTTCTTATTGTGCCCCTTCCATTGCAGAGTCTCGTGCCGATGCCACTATCCCGATGGGCTGGGCCTGTGCTGCTCTAAAAAAATTTGCGAAAAAAACCTACGTTGATAAGGTATGTTCCTCCCAGGCTATTTTGTCTTGAGTAAAGTTCCATGATAGCATAATCTACGTCCTTTGTAATTGAACTCATTATGGTCTCCCTTTTAAGACCTGGAAAGAAGAGAATCTTTATGAGTTAATATGGACGATTATGTGTCAACGTCCAAATTTAAAAAAGTTCGTTTAGTTCTTCTTGGTGTTTTTCTTCTTGTTTGCCCTATTGTGCATTTTCATGTGTTCTCTTTTTGCCTGCGCGTATATTTAGTCTTTTTGTAGGTTTATTTGTGATCTACTCGAGAAGGATTTTCACGACTATGGTGCTGCACGATATTGGCGTCGGATGCAGCCGGCGTTGATGCATAGGACTACTGTACAAAACAGGTAGATTAGAAAGAGTGCGATGTATTAAACTACCATAACGGCTCATTTGTTGGATAGGCTAAAGCCCACTTTTTCCTATCTTTCTATATTCATTTCAGAAATGAATTATGTCGTGACCCTTTACTGCCAACAGAAGACTACTTGAATTTTCATAATGACGTAAAAGTACGTAACATTATTTGGAGCTGATTGTCTTGCTTTTACTGTCGCATCTCTCTGGAAATACTTCCTAGCATTATTTCATTCCAGAACATTATTTTTGTGCGTACTGCAGCTGATTTGCATGTGCTAAGTGAGGAATTGAATCGGTTAAAAAACAAGGATCCTCTTTCGCATGTTATTGTGGGACTTGATGCAGAGTGGAGCGCATACGTTGCCAATAGCAGGTATATTTGGGGTCATATACATTTTCTTCTTGAGTTTGTGTTGACCTAATTCAAGTGCCGATTTCCCAAGTAGAATATAGGTTCGCTGATGAAATTATTAGAAAGTTATAGAGCGAATACTATCTATTGATCCTGACAACCGCTTTCGCTCAGATTCAGGGAGTGCAGTGTAAAGTACTGATTCTTTGCTTTCAGGGCAACTATTTTACAGTTATCACTTCGTGACCGCATATTCATCATCGATCTCGATAATCGCTCAGAACTTCCTGCAAGTGCACTGCGTGATTTCTTTACGATGTTATTTCTTGACAGGTCCATCTTGAAACTAGGTGAGTCTTACTTGGGAGGTCCTTTTTCTTTTAGCTTTCTAATGACTTCGAATTTGTATAACAAGGATTAGGCTGTTGACGTGTTGCTTTTTTGTGGCATTATCATTTATCGAAGAAACATTTACTCTTGTTAACCCCGGGATCGTTAGCGCTAGTTGGATTCTGGAATTGAGGGTGTTTGTAGAATTGATGTTTTAATTTCTTGGATGGGCTTGCAGGATTCCAGTTCAACGAAGATCTCGTGCAAATGCGGGCTGCGGTTCCTCACTGTCGTGCGTTGTTCGAGCCGGAGAATGTCATTTGTGTTGGGAAGTTGTTTGCAGATGTGAGTCGTGTTGTGCACATCCTTTTCACATCTCAGGATTTCGAAATGATTTTGCTTTCTAGCTCTTGGAGCGAACAGAAAAGTTGAAAAACTGTGATGAGATTTTGAATGAAGTATTACCTCCAGTCGTGAATTCTGATGAAAAGGAGCATCCGGAGACCAACGAGGAAGATGAAGTGGAAAGTGAGTGTTTCGAGTTGTCTAGTGAAGAATCGCAGAATTTTCCATGATAATAAGCGAGTATGTTCGATGTTTTCGAATCTCCCGGATCTACAATTTCGCTTACTTTCTTTTCTCGCCATCTCTTTTACTTACGATCTCGAACAATCATCGGCCTTTTTATATGGTTGGTTTTTATGGCAGTAACATCCCCATTTCAGACATTGCGGATTCGATAACGTCACAACCGAAAAGCCCACAGGGTGAATCGGTTCTACAACGAACTGTGAATCGGGGACTTTCGTATGTGTGCGAGCGAGTACTGGGACGACCGCTTGATAAAACAGAGCAATGTTCTGTATGGGATCGACGGCCGTTGAGATCATCTCAGGTACGTTCACAAACACGTGTCTTTTTCATTAAGAGCTGTGTTTATGCTAGCCATCGTTCTGCACAAGAATGCTCTGCTGGGTGATGTCTGGTAATGATTTGATGCCAGCTCAATTTGCTATACGTTGTATTGAGAATTTTATTGGTAGAAACCTGCCAATCTCTGTCAGAAATGGTTTTATTCATTTATTTTTTTATTTAGTTACGGTATGCAGCAATGGACGCGTACTGTTTGGTGTTGATTTACGACGTGTGCTGTCGATGGGCGCAGCGTTTAGACGTGTCGATAGAAGAGATCCTGAGTCGACAAGATCCGATTCGTGTTTCACCGCCGCTCCTTAGCGAAGAGTTTTAATCGTGTCTCGATACCCAAACTGTCTAAACTCTATCCTCATCTTTATCATGTTCTCTAATTAACGTCATTAGCGATGTTATTGTCATCGTTTCACTTACTCAGTTCATTCTCACCGCTGTGTTTATCCTCGTCATCGTTCTACACTAGAATGTCTAGCCATTACCATGTTGGTTTTATAAGTTGACGTTGAGAGAGTATTAGAGAGTACACTGGGACCTATACAAAGTACAGAGATTGTGTATGAAAAATAATAATAAAAATTAGAGAGTATCTTGTAGCTTTGAAGAATTTCTTTGGCAGTATGTCTGTTGCCGAAGAAGAGGTGCTCATTGATCGATTGGAGGCGGATTTCTGCTTTTTTAGGCATCGACGGTAGACGGTGATTTATGAACAGTTCAGGTCGCGGTCATTCCATTTTTTTCATGCGAAAGTCGGAAATAATCGGAGGCACAAGTGGGTAAGTTTATGTGCTGTGGAAGTCTTGACTGGAACGGAACATAAGCTCCGAGCTGACTCATAGGTCTTACAGGTAGCTCTAGGATGTCCCAGATCAGGGAGCAGCACTATGCATGCAGTTCTGAGTAATAAGCCTAAGCTAAATGCTGCAAGAAAGCTGAACTCAGGGCTAAACGGGTAGCCAGCTAGGGTGGCCTGTTAAGGCTGAGATTGCAGTCGTCGGTGATCCAGTTTCGTCACACGTATCCGTACCTTGGAGCGGGAGCATAAGAAGTAGACGATGAATTTGAAGTCGCACAGCGGATGAAAACGATTCAGTTCATTATTGTCAATCAAGCATATAAAAGCACCCCCAATCGGCTATGTCGTGCTTACCCTCCCATTACAGCACCACGACAATGGATCCTGACACAAAAATCAAGGTGTGTCCATTTTTCTTCAATCGTGGATATTCCCGCTTCTGGCTCATTGTCTTGTGTTCACTGCCAACATTTTTGGCCAGAGTTGACATCCTAGTTAAGTCGGATCCCTACCGTAGTCGCGCTATTGCCCTACCTTAAGATTTTGTAAATTATGTGTGTGGTGTGGACAATCAGTACAAGGCAGCGGTGAGACTACGGTAGAAGTTTGGGTATGTGTCAAGTCGTGCGTCCGAGGATGTGCGCGGCGAAGTTCGTGACGATTTGAACGACTTTAGCGCCTATCATTAGGGTTCAAACTTGGGGTAGATTAGATTAGTAGGATCAGTTGACCCTACTAAACTACTCTACTTCAAGTTTGTGCCCCAACAACAGGCGCCAGCGTCGTTCGAATCGCCTCGAATTTTTCCGCGCAATTTGCTGCGCGCGTCCTCGGACGCACGGCTTGACCGTCCCCCTTGAAGTTTGGACCCGTGCTAGGTTTTCTTAGTTACCCAAGTCGTGCTTAACACATGTTTTACTAGTTTTTTACTACTCCACCCGTAGAACGGGGTGAGCTAATAGTGGGTGTTTCTGTAATTATGTGTTTCAGGCATACCGCTTTGTTGGGTATGCGGCAGTGACATTTTCAACGTTCACAATATTGTCAGTTTGTATAACATTGCCGATCGTCTATAACTATGTGCACAACGTTCGCCGTCAAATGGAAGGTGAAATGCAGTTGTGCCAGGTTGTTTTTGGTCTAATTGGAAACGTAATTCTTGCGGTCAAACTCCTTTTCCTTCAGAAGAATGCCCGAACTCTATGGGCTGATGTGAACGCGATGAAGGAAGTACCAGTAGTGTTTAATCGAACCACCCGAGTCCCCAGAGAGGCTTATATGGAGGAGAATGTCAGCGACGTGAGTTTTTTTTATTGTAGCTATCTCTAGAGCCACGAACCGCTCGACAATCGCTGAATCTGCCGATGGCGGTGGGACGCTCCCCCTAAACTCATTCTTTCAGGCAGATCAGTTCGAAGAGATGATGATGGATGGTGGAGGCAGTGGCTGCGAAGAATGCTGCCTTCCTGGAGCGCCAGGTCCTCGTGGTCCACCGGGAAAGCCAGGGATACCTGGTATGCCTGGCAAACCAGGAGTCCCAGGTAAACCAGGCCGTCCACCTATGAGACCATGCGAACCGATTACTCCTCCACCATGTCCACCCTGTCCACAGGGCCCACCTGGACCTATTGGACCACCAGGACCTCAAGGGAACGCTGGGTTGCCGGGTGAGCAAGGACCGAAAGGTCCCGATGGACCTCACGGAGAGCCAGGATTCAGAGGACGACCTGGCAGCATAGGACCGCCTGGCGATGCAGGGCCAACAGGAAATCCTGGAGAACCGGCAAGCGATGAACCAGAAAAACCCGGGCCACCTGGAGAACAAGGAAAGCCGGGAATGGATGGGCCTCGTGGACCACCTGGACCAGCTGGAAGGGACGGGAAGCCTGGAACACCAGGAATGCCTGGACTTCCGGGACCACAAGGACAGGCTGGTGAAGATGGTCATCCTGGAATGCCTGGACGGAATGGTGTTCCTGGAACACGTGGCGAAAAAGGCATTTGTCCGAAATACTGTGCTGAAGACGGGGGAATCTTTTTCGAAGATGGCACAAGACGTTGAAAACTTGACTTTTTGTGCAGTTTAGAATTCCTATATGAAATATTTACGCGAGCATTTGTCTATTTATACTTATTTTTCAGAGTACTGACTATTGAAAGCGTTGATCAGTTGTTGCTCATCGAATTTTCAGTTGTTAAGATGAAAGATAGAATGTAAAGAGGTTTCAAAGGGTCCTGGAACGAATGGCCGGGGCCATCGTGGCAATCTAGATGGGTAGTGTAGGGCGATCGCGGTGGTACATTAGTATCGACATGAAACAGTTCCTGTTTTATTGATTCCTATGAGTATAAGTGACGGGGCCCTAACACAAGTGTTCATCAGTGTTGTTCGGTTGAAGCTTCCTTGCAGGTAATTCAAAGAAAGACAACAAAAGCTGTGATAGTAATAGTGGGAATAATCAATAGCCGTTGATAAACAACAACACACAGCAATTGATAACAATAGACACACACAACAATTCAGAATTGTTCTGAAAAGTGTCTCACTATTCATCAAACACCACAGATCATTGTCTCGGTGGGAGAGTGCAGACGAGAAAAAAGTGGTTTATAGCGGCGGCGCTGAGACAACTAGCTAAAAAACGTCGCGCGCCCAGTGGGCGGATCGAGTCTTCTGTGCTGCCCTGATAGCAATCAAGAATCCGGAATATAGATGATATAATGCTATCCAATCAGGGAAGAAATTCGTTCCCGTAGTGAATTTAATAGAGTTTCTTAGCAACCCAGCCTTTTATGAGATTATTCTCATAGAGATAGGAAATAAGTGGCTCATACTGAGGTTTTATTGTTTTTCTAGTACGAAAGCATTAGTATAATGGTGGTTTTGGATGAATAATTTTATATTTGCCATGTGTTCTCATTCATATTGATGTGAAAAAGAAAATGAATAGTAATAATACGTATAACAGCCATGATGACAGGGTAACCTTGGTAACGGCGTTAGAAATGCTGCAACAATCGTGTGCTGGGGGGTGTGTGTGTTGACTCGGCGGACATGCCATTTATTCATCGTATTAGATACTGATCCGCCTCGAATAATTTTCCAAATACTAATCCTCCGGAACTATTTTTCTTCCGAATTTATGATTTTTTGCGTTTCCCTACAGAACGCATGAGACTCGCTGGGATAACGCTCAGAACTGTACGCTCAGAACTTTAGCCATAGCTTGAACGTATGCATATTTCTTCAAATGAACGGACGTCCGACAACTTCCTCTGCTCTCACTTCGACATGTTTCATATCGCCTAAAGCTACCGGAGTAGCTTCACTAGCTCTACAATTCATATTACTGGTTATTAGTGTATTGATCACGCTGTTCTTCTTTTATCATATTGGAGGTCATGAATGTACTAGTTGGGAACAAAAGTTTACGACTTTTCAACCTATTATGGAAGTCGTACCATTGGACAGCTCGGCTAACTATTCAGAGCCTCCTAAGCCATTGTTACAGGATGATATTACGATGGTACGTGGTTATTATGTAGTTATCAATATGGAGCCCAAAATACTCAAAAATTTGAAAATGAAACCAAACCTCTTCAGTTGATGGCACAGTTCACGATAAAAATGAAGTAAGATAAATGTGTGATCTCCAAGTATGTTGTATGAGCCGGTTTTGGGTCGAAAAGCAGCCTATAAAGGACTCAGTCAGAAAAGGCTTGCCTTCTTGCTTCCCTGACGTCTTAACCCAGTGACGGACGTGTTTCAACGGCGTTGTGAAGGCTGCACCATTCACATTGGAGCACATATGCCAAAAATCCAGACAAATTCTCATAAGTCATAGCGGTAGTGGAATACAATTTCTGGGTCACTTAACTAGTTCTTCATGCAATTGCATAAGACTGAAATCTCGTCCGAATACCCTTTTCGTACAAAGTCCGTTATTGGCAATCTCAGCCCCATGGTTTCACTACTTCTACGAAACCTTATGCACGCGAATTCTGCAAATTTTCTCGCTCTCTTTGCTACCGGTGCACTAATCCCATCTCCCTTCCCCTCGCCCCTAAAAGGCTTTCATCTTCTAACTTGGAACCTCGAAATTATAGTGGACTGTGCCTCTCGCGGACCTCCTCCAGTTTTGGCATAGGCCTAGTCTACTTCAGAGACCTATGAAAAAATATTCATTAAACTTTATGAAAAAGTACAGCTCATTAGGGTATTGTAATTGTCTTCAGTATGCAAGTCATTGAAAGGGCTAGCTACAGGTGTTTTCGTTGCCTTTTTAAAAATAAGTATCCAGAGATGTTAATTAAAAAGTGCAAACCCCGGTCCCACTTTTCTTATCTTCTGATATTAGTGGGAAGACAGCAAAATGCTTCTCCTAAGATTTAGAATTGAAGAAATGAAGGGGGAGAACGGGAGCGCCTCCACATTTTTTTGCTTGGAGATCAAATTGCGGATCGATACCCGCAGAAGCCAACAGCCATCAGCCTTCCATGTCCGATTTTAATCATAGGTCGAATTCATATGCACATCCCAGAAAGGAATAGACCGATTCCGAGAATTATACCATTTTTGGACGTAAACGAGTAGTAGAAGGATTTGCACTGATGATCCTCATAACTATTCACTGATGAGCCTCAGGGGTGGGTGGAAAACTAAGTGATTCGTCATAGGAGCTTTTGTTTCTTCCTTTTATTCTTTATTCATAGCCGAGAATAGGTCATATAGCCGAGAATCTTAGAATAGTGTCTTTGGACAATAAAGAGTTATCACCTTTGAGTTGATAACTTTGCGTGGAACTTTCGCTCGTAAAGTGTTCAATCTCCATGTGCTTGCATACCAAATGTCTCCCTGCCAACCTTTGCCAAGGTTACGACCAAGTGAGGAGATTAATCGCCGTATGTACCAGGAAGGGCATCTAGAATACACTGAGCAAAATTGATACGATCAGGAAAAGCAGATACAGACAATGATTGTGAAGCGGTAGTTACGAGCGAAAACTCGTCCAAACACGCTGTTATCCGTCGCTAGCTCGTATAATTACACATAATTATCGGTTGAATGGTATTTTTAGTCAACCCGAGTGGCTGTATTTTCGTACGAATTCCCAAGGCACGTGGCAGTGATGCAATCACCGTAGTCTTCTACTGAAAAGTTAAACCTTCCCTTTTACTTCGGAAGTGTCGAGTGCTGCATGCCATTCGGGTGGGAGAACCCACACCAACCCAATAACACCGACCAGTATGCATTTCGGCGATCTATCTGGTCTCTCTGGAGCAGTATCTTACTTGCTTATTCCTTTCTTGCGCTAGGCCCTTTCTGATGTTTTCCTTGAAGGCCCAACTTAAACTATTACAGTATATGATTTCACGGTAACTTGGGGATATCTATTTTAAGTGAAATAATGAAGCCATGGTGAGAATAGTACAAAGGTGGTGAAGAAGGCGTGAAAAATAATGAATTTTAAAAAATATAGGACTCCAAAAATGTAGCACAAAGGGTTCTCGATACGGCCGTCTGGGCGTCTCTCATTTGAGCGTACTATTCGTCTCACCCTGTAAACAGTGCAGACTTAACAAGGCCGTAGTAACACGGCCACTTCTGGGTGTGCACATCGGCCATGCCAGTTCTGGAGCTCTTACTTCGCCCTATTAAGGCCGTTTTTCGGCTCGACAGCGGCCCTAGTACTATTCTTTGGGGTCACAGATTCTTTCTAGTGGGGAATCTCAGATAACATTCTTATCGTTAACTGTGCCTTTAGAGGAACTTGTAAAATGATTCATTATATAGAAAAGCGACAATTGATTATAGCCTATGGATATTACCTAAACGGACAAGCATACCCAAATACAATTTCTTTCCAGAATAATCGCAACATAGCAACGTCTGATGATATCATACCCACCATCAACTGCAGCAAACATACGGAACAACTACCATACAAAACTATTTACCTGGACATTTTGGTACAGTTTCCTAGATACGTATCCATATGTGGAGATTAATGAAACTACCGTATTCAGGGTACCAATCTTAACATTCTTGAACTGATTCATTTGTCTACTATTATCTATGCTGGAATATCGGCAACATGGTTGTTTACCATTATTCTGCTATTGGTTACTATGCGATGTAGAATTTTGGATACCGTCATTATAAATGCCATGTTTCTAACGATCGCTGCAACCTACGCACTTGTACATGCAGTACTGATCGGTGTCTTGTTCTATAATGAGGTACGTTCGGGTAGTTTGTAGGTACTTAGGTGTTTTGTAGGCCAGAATAGGGAAATGGGAAAACTACGTGAGTTCTCACAAGGTTGGCGGTTTGTGGGCAAAACTCCAGTCTCGGACGGGACTCGAACCCGTACTTGTCCTTTCCTTCGCTTCGCGCACTGCGGCGTTAAAACAACAGTATTTTTATCGGAAGCAAAAGATGTTCGTGATCCGGAAGGCATTTCGATGGGATAGCGTGGGGGATGAGAGGAGTAATGCATCCGTATAGGGTCGTGATTGCAGGCTTCCAGTTTCGTCTACCGCGGGTGCGTATTACTGGAAGTGATTACGTATCTTAGAGAGGGCGCAGATAGTTAGACAACTTTTAATTCGCCCTGGCCTCCTCGGCATTGATGTGTCAGAAATTCGACTCGACCAACGGAGTGGAAGCCCGTAAAAATGTTCTCAATTACCGCGGCGTGGTGTCAATATTGATAAGCTACTGGCTGCGAGTTCTGAGAGCTACTGGCAAGTGGCGAACTATATACACGAACGGTCAGGGGTTTGAATCCCGGATCGATGCCCGCTTAGGCCAACCGAGCCTTCCATCCCTCCGGGTTCGGTGAATTGGTACCAGACTCGTCTGGGAGGATAAAAGCTCTGACTTGTACATCGCGAGTCATTGTGTAGGCCACATACGCACTCATTACGCCACTGCGATTCTGAATGGAGGCCAAGTGCGGGTGCGCATCCCTCAGACGGGTTTGATTAACTTTATCCTTTACTGGCTGATATTTTGGTTGACGTCGCCTTTGGGGTGTAGTTTTAGGGCAGCTACAATACCCGAATTGTCCTTACCTAGCCGGGGAATGAGAAGCGATACATACGCCTCCTGATCTGACACCTACTCTAAAATAGATAGTTGAGTAAATAATTGTGAGAAAGTCCCATTTCAGTACATCCTGTCATCATGGAAAACGATGGCCATTGTGATAGGATGCTCCATTGCACTCGTCGGTTCAACGATTCTATGTTTTGTAGCTTTAGCACTGGTGATCGCTTGGTACAGATATATTATAGCAAGGAACAATACCGAGAAGGTAAGGATTCAGGTTGCCAAATAGTCCTGGGCCTACGCCAGTATGGGGTACTGGCGTAAGCCTAGGACTATTTGGCAAGGGCTCATTGCTCCGCTGACGAGAGTCGTAGTCACCTTACTGGAAGAAGTCGTAATTTTATTACGGATATTCATCTCGGAAGTGGAGGTGGGAGGCGATTTCGGGGGGAGGGGGTTAGTTTAAATCTCAGTAGTTAGGCGCTATGCCATGTCCTGTCCCGGGAGCATGCCTAGCTGAAATCGAGAAGACTGTACCGCTGATATCTGTTCTGTTTAGTGTTTCTGCTTATATGGACTGATGAGCCTTATCAAGAAAATCAAAGGTGAACCTCGACGAGCAGCACAGGAATATGCTCTGCCGGATGTCACAAGTCACAGCCAACTACCTTATGACAATGGACGTCATCAAACTGATTTTTCGTCATTTTGAAAATGATCTCAATATAAATGTATATAGGGAAATGTGTTCACAAAGTATTAAAGTCGATTTGTCAGACTGTTCCGTAGATCATGCGTATTACTGAAGAATGGTGGAGTGGAATAGATGCGTATTGATTGGTGACTTCGCGCGCTCTGTTCAAGGGGAATGAATATACCGCGAGAGGCACGCGCCGCCTACGTGTTGCACCTATCGATAAAGTACATATAGTGAGAATAAAAATGTAAATCAATATTCATTTCATATTCTTCGTTATTCATTGTAGTTCCCACAGAAGAGGAACATGCCAACGCAGGTAAACGCTTGTTGATAACATCACACAGCTACCCTGGGCACCATCGAATGCTATCTACGGATACACTGAATCAGTAATTCGTTGCCCTTCACAAGCCCTTACTTCCTATTCCTCAATCAGCAGAAAGCAGGAGGGAAAAATGATTTACACTCTTCTTGCCCTTGCCCTCTCATTTTCAATGAATTAGTTGAAATGTACTAAACAAAATGGAATTCGAGTAGCTGCGATATGGGTAGCAAGAATATGCGCCATGATGGAGGGAAGGAAGTGGTAGGTGGTTAGGAGAAGGCGGAGGTCGTATTCGTTTTCTAGAATGGGAACAGTGTTTGTGAGTGTAGTTGTGAACTTCCATTGAATCAGATTAAATTACTTTACCCATTTACGTTCCCCCTCATGAAATGAAATGATATGATATGATATGATATGATATGTGATATGATGTGATACAGGATGGTAACATACGATATGACAACATACGATGCGCTTTATGGATCCTTTTTTCATTTTTTTTTCTGTAAGCAACAATAGTGGCAGCTCCAAGGGCTAAAACTTTAGTGCTAGCTGGTGCTCCGCTAATTTCGATTAAAAGTATCCATCATAAAGAGTTAAATATAGTTGGAGAGGAAATCCAGTGGGGGGTGGGGGGTATGAAGGCACCAGGGCCAAAATGAGCTACACAACTGGATTCAACACGAAATCTTTTATCAAGCGCCGTGTAATAAGTCTTCAAAAGACTTTTCTCGTTTTTAGAAAGACTAGAAAGAGTTTCCTCAATGTTCGCTTGTTTAGTAGGTAGAGAACATTCGTCCGGGTTGATCTACCGTGGTCGATACTGCGTCCTCTCACTTTGTCTCCACTCGCGTCCTCCTCGTTGTTCATCACCTTTGATTTACTTCTCTTTGCTCGAATTCATTAGAACTAGTATTTTTCCTTGGGAGTGCTGGGGTGCTGGGATCAAACAATCCGACAGTAAGCTCGAACATTTGGATGATGCAAATATGATGAAGAAACGACTTTTAGTATTTCGTCCACAATTTATCTGTGTGTCTAATTGTAAATCACGTCTGATCCCAACTGTGGCGTTGTGTTTGACAAATTGTTATTTCCGAAAAACTTTAATGAGCAGAAAAAAGCTGCTGAGCTTCTTCAAGTTGCATGTGCGTCCACTGTGTTGCACTGTTTGTCGTACACTGCGCAACGCGAATAGCTGCTATAGTGGTCCCAAAGCGACTATTTCTACTTTCTAACGACGTTTATCGAGAGCGAAAAAGACAAAGCTCAAGAATTATCTAACCAGATCATCAAGCGTATAGGACTATGAGTGGGAATCCTGAGAAAATGTTAAGGTAATGGTACCGTAGCATTCAATGCACCCCACGGATTTACTGTCAAATTGGCATTTGTTTAGATTTTCAATTGCATTTTCTTGCATGTTCTACATTTCCCTATTGGTCGATATATTTTGTGGATGTAATAAACGTACAAACGTCTACACCCTTACAGGTAGACGCATATGAATGGCTGCTTTCATTGTCCACAATTTCGCGACCGGTCGCGGACCTGATCGTTGACTATGAAAGCAGCCAATGCAAAACGTTGTGTATGTGTGTTTATAAAAACATGAAGTTGTGTTCTCGTTCAACGCTCAATGAATCTCGGAATCTTTTTTCAGTTGTATGACTTACTTTTCAAGCTTTACGACCGCGACTTTTGTCAATCTTTGCTGGACTGACGTCTCAAGACTTTCGCCTTATCCGGAGCCTGGAAAGAGGGTGATTCCTCGAGAATTTATGTATTCTCCATGCACAAACCTCAAGCTTTAGGAAAAATTCAATAGGATAAGTCGAAATTAGGAAGTTAAGATCATAACTCCTCAGAAGACCCGACTTTTTAGGCTCCGAACAGAAAAGCGAAAGCGCAGCAGCCTCATGAAGATTTGTTGAAAACCTCTTAAAAACCTCGGTCACACAGCTTAAGAAGTCGTACAGAGGTGATACGACTCGTGAAAAGGGATCATTCTGCTGTAGATAAATCAGAGCTTCAAAATCGTAATTTCACAGAAACTTCTAATTGTTCAACAGTAGCGATATGAGATTTCAGCAGGCCTTATCATTATAAATCTTAAATTGTCAGTATAGGCCTCCCTCACAGGCTCTTGGCTCAGCTTTGAAACCTAAGGAAAAACTTCGTAGAATGTAATCGTTTGCTCTATTTGTTTTGTGAATGCTTTCCAATACGAGCTCCCAGATGAGCTCGTATTGGAGATCCTTTCAAATGAGAGTTTACCGAACCGTTGTTCACAAATCTGCTTTCTAAAGAAAGCCTGTGTTTAATCTATTTTTCAGGGCAGACTTTTACCCTGTTGTTCTCTAAAAGATAAAATGAACGTCGAAGAATCAGAGTGTAAATTTCTCCGAAAGTGGTTGCGTTGTAGAGTCAAAGTAGCTGGTTATGGTAATCATTCTGAAACGATCATGAAGGTGAGTAAATATTACGGTAAGTAGCGATAATGTGATGACTGCGATAGTGCGTAGATGTTTGAATAGCTTGAATTAATGTAGCTCATGGGGCTATCCATATTTATCGTCCATACCATAAGCGATGACTTGCAAATACAGTCTTGTCAGTGAAAAGGATGGTTAAGCACTGTTTCATAACCCGGGACGCGCCATGCATCGGATTCTCATCACTTTTGGTATTGGGCTGGGAAGAGGGAGTGCCGCACGGCTGAGAAGCTCTGCTATCAAATGACCAATCATAAACGGATAGGTAATTCTTTCTCTATTTTTTTATTTACTCAACTGTTTACTTATTATTTTCATCGCCACATCCAAAATATATTGTCAGATGCTGAGTGTCATGAGGTACATAAACGAGGAAAATGGAAGGTATTCGAAGGCGAATAACAGGTGCTCTGACACACCTCCAAAGTGGCACACCTCCGAAGGGATGGGACCTCCCAAAAATCTCCTGAGTTTCGAGTCCGAAAGAGTTTCAACGCCACTCTTAGGAAAGCGAGGCTATTAGAAAACTGGCCAACCATCTGGGTTCTAGTGCTCGTTGGTACTGATGTGATACAAAACCATCACAGTAAACAACTAATGCGAGTAGGTTGAGGTTACCAAATGGGCTCGGAAAGTCGCACCTTATTGTAAACAGGAACCATATTACCATTATTACCATTATTTTTACTTTGTTCCCACTTCTTTCCTTCTCACTCCTTTATTTTCTTTGTTTACTTCTTATGGATAGTCGCATTCAGGAACGAAATTGTAACTGCTGGAGGTCATCAAGGAAGAAATGGTTGAAGCGCAGCTGTAGAAACTTAAAAGGGCCCGTCTCCCTCACAGTTCTGAGGAAAAATGTTAATAAGGTGAGGTGAGGATGGTAATAAGGTGAGGTAAAGATTCTCAGTTTAAGCTTTCTCTGAATCAGTCACTCCCCAGTTACAAGTATCAATCCAGCTCCTTCTTCTTTATTCTGGCTGCTCAACGATACCAGCCAGGCCGATGCTATGTGATCCCATATGAAGGCGATTCAGTCTCATCAAGTAGCTGCTACTCGCCCAGCTCAATCCGCACTTCCTCGATATCATTTACTATCGCCACATGGCACGTCGGCCACTCAGTTTACCAGCCGATCAGCCAGCCAGCCATCTCCCCATCTCTTCGATATCTTTGTTTAATTCTACAAGCTGTCGCAATTTCCGGTCCCCATCTAATGCACACATTGTCTTGGCCACGCCCTTCCCCATCGCTGTGATTGGTTGTCGAAAGGGTTCGACTCCACCCTCTTCCGTTGCAACGGGTAACGGAGGCTGGACACCGTAGTCTGTAGATTTATTACATATGCATGCTTTCTGAGCTTCACTTTGGTAGTTTTATGCTTTGATATACTCTTGTGGAGGGATACTGTACTTCAGTACTAGATAGAAGAAGTTGTACTGGGCTTTAGCCCCCATCGAACTTTGCAAGTCTCGCGTTCTGTGGGAATAGCTGTATAGTTGAGTTGATTTAATGTTAGACCCCTTATTATGTCTAAACTGGATATATAGCCAACATAAGTTCATGTTTTTTTGCCACTGGGCGTTGTTGTATAAGTTTGTTTTCCTTTATATTTACTGATCAGATGCATCTTGTAAATTTAAGGATAAAGACCAGCCACAGTTATGCTTTTTCGGTACCAGTGGTCAGTTTACTGGTATCTCGGGACCTTGGGATTATCTTGGGACGATTATCTCGCTGAGGAAAATATACCCTACATGTTTTTGGATGTTTCAGTCCCTGAAAAAGCTCAAAACGCCGAAAAAGATTCATAAAAAAGTTATCATCATCAAAACGATCTGAGGTGCATCTTATGTAGGCTTAAAAAATTATGTTCCCAGCTATTTAGAAAACACATTCCTAAGAGGGCTAGCAAACATATAGCGTTGCAAAACTCAAATCTTCGAATCTATCCTCACCTGTCCTTGCTTTCCTCCTTCCTATTGAGTACTTTTTTCGAAAGATTTAAAGGAAGTCAGATTTGGGTGGCTGAAGTCTGGTCATGTTGAATGCACAAGTATCTCGAGAGCAATCATAAATGGCGGAGTCCAGGGAAATAGATGAATTAAGGTGGTCCCAGTTGTTGTTGCTGTCAAAATGCGTTTTTGGAGCCCCTTGAAAATGGCTGAAAGTTTTTAATTTTTCTTTGTGGAAAGGTTGGGATCAAATTTCCAAATTTCCTCTACACCAACTTTCAAAGCAATTTTAACATAGAGTTAGGTTTTTGGTATCATCTAGTTCAATCACTTCAATTCCCGAGACTCTTCTTCACCGATTGAGAAGGACTTTATTAATTCACATATTTCGAAGTTCTCGAAAGCAATTTTTCCATCTGTTTTTAACCTAACATCTACTACATCTACTTTTATATTTCTTTCTTTGTGTGCCAACGAATGGACACTTTTGTTACTAGGGGGAGGGGGGGGGGGGGGAGGGGACAGGGATGACAAGAGCCTTCGTCGATTTTGGTAATGCTGGGTGAAGGTGAAAGCTCTGGTGATGGAAGGGTAGGGTGCCTCATTCCCCGACTTGTCGATCATATCTGGAAGCTTCCCATATGTTTACTCTCACATTTTGTCAGCTCAGGCATCCAATAGCTTTTCCATCTCGAGTTTTCTTGAAATTGTGTTTTTTTTTTCAGAAAATGATGTTGGGCGGTTTTCCGATTGCCTTCACCGGTGGACGTATAGAGCGAGAACGAAAGCCGAAATGTGCACGGTGTCGTAATCATGGTATCGTCTCATGGCTCAAAGGGCATAAGCGCCATTGCCGATTCAAGTGAGTGAGGTTCATAGTACACTTGAAATCCCGGTGCGGTTACGGTAGCCAGGTTGGAACAAGGGAGGACCGTACAGAGGCGATGAATCATTTGCCGATGAAGACAGGAGCAAATAGTGCTATCGTAAAGAGCGCCAAGCCAGGTGATTCTCAGCATTGGTTGGTTAAATAGGGCTATTGCTATTATGTAAGGAAGAAGAAGAAAATTCCTGAAGCTAATCCGTTCCTTTCGGGATGCTCCAAGCATTCAGCTTTCCTTCAGAATCGTAGAGGCCTCTGAGTGCATGATCGGAATATACAATGAGTATGGACAGTGAGTAATCAGAAGTTGCAATTTTCTACACCAACGGGTCTGATGCAGTTAACCAAGCCTAGAGGGATGGGAGACTATAGGGGACCTTATTGAGTGAGCGAGTACCTTTCAGAGACCTGTAACAGCAACAAAGTTTTCCGTAGTCACCGAGCATGGGTTTGGTAGCAACGTCACCTAGCACTACCTCATACTGCTCTGCGGGGAGGAGGGGGGGGGGGGGGGGTGGGAGGAGGTATTCTAGAGTGGTCAGAACTTCCCATATACTTCCACATACTTCCCAATATCGGCCAACTCTCAAAATGGCAGGTTCAACAAGCCTAGTAATCTACAAAACAAAACCGGTTTAGTCAGTTGTACACACAAACAAAAATACGTCTGCAGCGCAGTTTGGGGACATTTAACTGAATTGTCCCCCTCCCCCTTTTTATCATCTCAACTTACCTTCTCGAAATCTCGAAAAGCCTTTTTTTTGCGCCATGAAGGTGTCAATTTTCTCACCAGAGCTTCTTGTTTGCGCAGTATCCGCTGTGCATGCCTCGTTGTCTGTGTGTATATATTCGTGGTTAGAGTCGCGAGGAGATACGGTAATCGCTTGTGATGTGTGTGTGTAAATAGAATCAACGAGCACCACAATCCGACCAATTGATGGACACTCAAAGTGGTAAGACCCCGTTAAGCTTGTGGTGGGACTTGCAAATAAAACGGCGACAGAGGAAACTTACGCGATCACGGCGGCTGGCTGTAAGCACTAACGCAACCCACACTGAAGTACCATCGATAGCCACATCGATGGCTGAGAGGCCACATGACCGGTCAACACTGGACCTCACATAGGCCACTACGACAACTGTGATTTTCAAGAGGGTATTGGAAAAAAATATTGGACCAAGTAGTCTTTTTTGGTCATGCCCTGTAAGCGACGAACCCTGGGGATCGTTGAAGTTTCTAAAAATGTTCTGACATGGATCAGCTCCTTAGGACATCATTCAATACCGTCGTCTTCACAATTACGGAGAGCTTTGGTGAGGTTCAACCCATGGGCATCGTAAAAAGTAATATGTGGTGTGTAAAGCTAAGGACAAAAAGCTGAATCTTCTCCTTCCCATAAGAAACTCGATAGTGGGATGGTAGCAGATGACACCTAATTACAACCGTTTTCAAACTCCTTCGAAGGCAATGAAGCATTTTCTCCGCTCCAGTGGGGACTGAACTTTCCAGTAATATGCGCACCCAGCAACATCGCTTTCCAACACTTCCCTAAACAGTAACCAGGCTTCAAACTTATTTTCAGGGAATGTGCATGTGAAAAATGCAATCTCATAGCCGAACGTCAACGAGTGATGGCAGCCCAGGTGGCGTTGAAACGGAAACAGGCCACGGAGGATGCAATTGCACTTGGATTACGGTAACCAGTTTCGTTTATTTAGTTGAAGAACAAATATTTATAGCAACGTTGCAAAGTGTTCTCTAATGTTGCTATGCTTAATAAAAATCAAAAATCTTGGCAAAAAAGTACTGCAGTTTAGGGGGGGGGGGGGGCTCATAAATTCTTCATCCTTTTTAGTTCCCATACCATATTTTTTATGCCCGGGTATCAACTCCGTGCACTGTTATCCAAATCTGATTGTGAATAATTAAAACCATGAACTATTTTCTCGATACCAGGCCATCAATATGTTTGGATCATGTTCACGGTAAAGTGGGAGAATTTAATCTTCTTGACATCTTTAGAAGACTTCTTCTAGGAATGACTTCCAAAATTCTGCTTGACCTGGAATTATTTTAGGGTGGTCGCCGGGCAAGTAATTGAACGTCTCCCACAAGGACCATTATGGAACGCAAGTACCGACGAAGACCAAGACATCGATGATCATGGTAAATTTTCTTATTGTGTCTCGCTTCCGTTCGCCTTCATCATTTTTTCTTGACAGAAGCGAGGACATTCCAAAATTGAATGGTTTTGGACTGGGCTCAAAAAAAACCTCAGACCATCTGAATAACCCCTAGGATGTGAGCGCGAAGTAGAGCAACTTCATCTCCCCGTAGGACATATTGGAACTTGTCTGTTCGGTATTTCTACTTCCCAATATGTCTATTACTGGCTTAGAAATGATTGGCTGATGGGTTTCACTTGGAACAAACCGAAATCCTATCTACGGACCGTAGTCAAGCGGCCTCCGAAGCAAGCAGCAGTTCGTTACTTGTTTTTGTGGCTCACAAGTTATGAAAATGATAGCAGCACTTTTTAACCACACCTCACTGATAAGTTCTTCGAACCGTTGGCAACTTCAGCTGAACGTTTCATTCTTCAGACCAATTCGGTCGACTTCCTTGCATTAGGCCGAATTTGTTATTCCTAATTTCTCCGGTTCCATGGCTCCAATAGATATTCTGTGGAAGCCAATTTGGTGGTGTCGATTGGGACTTCTTTCGAATGTTGATCGTTAGGTCGAGTTTGACTGCAGATTTTAGATTATTCTTCAGAGTCGATAGGCTCTCCGATCAGCGACCCGTCGCCGTCGAAGAAATCGCGCACTGAGGAAGTACACAGCAGCAATTTGTCATCAATTGAATTGCTTACACTACTTTTCGAAGAGCAGGAGAAACGTGTACTCGAACTTGTGCTTGACGGTATGCCGTTACTTCTGATGTTTTCAACCTAGTCATTTGAGATACCCCTTAGGGCAATTCCATGCACACCCATCTCCACAGCATTTTTGAGGCAGCCCAAGGTTTTCGAATCTCACCTATGTGCTGCCTGAAGATTCACAGTTTAGTTTGCGAGACAACTATTCCGTCTTTCTAATTGTTTAGTTGTTTTGGGTCTCAGAAAAGACTCGAGGGTACGATGGTTTTGGTATACAGTAGCGCTCAAAAGTCTTCGGTGGAATGCTTTGACTCTTTTTCTTTCATAACTTTTTTCTTAGTAGACCAAATTGCGCGAAATTTGGATGATATGTTTAACTAGAGCATATTTCACCCTACTCAACACTATTTGACTGCAAAGCTGCAATATCTACAGATAGAGCAAGGTGTTTGTTGTGGTAGCAGATTTTGCTAAAACTAAAGTTGTTGGCGGTTGCACTTATTCGCACCTTATATGCGTTTTTCTCATCTACTGTGTTCGGCATTACCGCTCGTACACTTTCGACATGACAAAAAGGAAAGAGATTCTAGAAGGACCATCATCTGTATTTTCAGTCGATTTTGAGTTCATGTCCTTTGGAATATCTAGAACATGATCAGATTGCAAGTTAATAGTGGTAAATATTCACAATTCACTCACGCTCAAAATATAAAAATTTCGCAAGATCAGATCCAGTAGGAAAGGAGTTACGACTGAAAAGTACGGCGGAAGAGCCATTTCACCGAAGACTTTTGAGCGCTACTGTAGTTCAACAGGTCGATCCTCAGCATGCGCTTCCCGTAGCAGTTTTGTTTATTGTTCGAAAATTGCAAATACCACATGAATAAAAAAGAAGGGTAGTATTAGGTCCTGTGCAACATCCATTTTAGGCATTTTCAGCACGTTTTTGGGAAAGTGACCATGGAATGTTCTGACCCATTCGAGGCCTGTAAAGGTCAGCCTGGCGTACTTTTCACTTCGGCATAGTTAGGGGGGATGAGTTGGCCGCCTCCAGAAGCGTGGAATTTCTGGTGATCTGCTCAAAAATACCGATCCAAGACCCGATCCTCTCTACGGCGGCAGAGGCTACCACCTCGATTGCTGTTTCTCCAACTCCATAGACCATCATTAATGGCGATTATTACAAGACTAAATATTTTAAGGATGCGGTGGCGATGTACTGCAAGCGATCCATCATTTTGCCAGTGTTCGAAAATTGCGAAGGAATTCACTAATGAAGGTAACGTCTTTTTAACATTTTCTGCAAGTGCCAATATTTGAGATGATGACGTCATCCAATATCTAATATCATATAGTATTTCAATCATATTTACTTTGAGTTCTTTGTTTAAGAGTTGCGCAATGCAGAATGAATCACCCTTAGCTCGACTCGGTATGTCTGGGCCATGTCAGAGGACTCCGTTCTCGATGGAATCACTTCTTCAGGTAAGGGCTAGTCAGCAAGGGGGTTACCGCACCGCTTAGGGCTATGCTTCATTTTAGCATAGCTCCGAATGCGGCTTACCACCATGTCTAAGCTATGCTAACTAGCTTTTTGAGCCCCGAACCTACTTACTCCCCATTGGTAGGAATACAGTAAAGGATTGGTTGATTAATAGAAATCGCTCTTTTCTTGGTTTTACCAGTCATATCAGCTTATGGTCAATTATAAGAAAGATTTGTTGGATCCAGACGGTCTGAATTTGTCGTCTTCAGAGACCGATGTACCCGCCGTATCCATGGGCAGCGTTCTTACCGTTGATGACAGCAATGAACCAACAGCAACGAAGTGACGACTCACTATCACCAGAGAATTCATCGCTCACCACCGAATAGAGCTATCTTCAAAGAGTATCTGAGGAGTATATAGAATTGATGACAGAGCTCTGTTACCAACAACGATGGTTCCGTGTCTCTAACAGAATTACCGACACCAGCTTTCACGAAAAAGTAGGTAGAACCAGTCCGTGTCCAAATTCCTATTGTAACACTGGTCAAAAAGTAAATCCGAAATGAAATGTGTCTTAAAATGGGGATTAAGCCACGTGATTGTCAAGAGCTTTTTCACCACTGGGCGGAATCTTGCTCCAATTCTCTGCTCCACCGTCACTTTTCTGACACACGGCAACTTAGGCAGGTCATTTGAAAGTTCGCGCATTTTCAAATCGTATCCTTGGGGTTGTTCCTCCTTTCCCACCCAGGCCATTCACTTTTTAGCCCAACCAGGTGTGGGGTTCGAAGCTACTACAGGCCATTACCTCTTTTTTCTCTTTTAGTGGCCATATAAAGAAATATATTGAGTTTGGACACCGACAGAAATTCCATTTTTGCAAATCACCAAAAGAGTTCAAGCTTCCCTCTTCCTATGCCTCCGACTGTTTTCTTTTCCTGACAATAGGTCTTAAATTATCACTTTGGTTATGGCCTGACTACTTTGAGGTTTTTTATTCATTAGAAAGAGGTTTTATTTTCCCAAAGCTTGTTGCTTTTCTGTGTTATTATAGGAGCAGTCCTTCCTTTATTCGAACTCTGTTGCTTTTGCAAAATGTTATGACGTGCCTAAATTATCAGCACATCTATCTTCTGGCATTTACTGAATTTTTCGTTTCCGTTTTTCTGTGATCTATGCGTGCTGTTAATGTCGTTTTTGGCTTTTTTATAAGCATGAATTGGATGCGCCACCTACTGAGCTTTTAGATTGTTTACTTTTCATTTTAATTGGAAAATGTTCTTTATGAATATGACAAGTCTTAAAAGTGGAACTGCACTGCACTTTGGCGCTTTCATTCTTATTATTGCAAAACTGGGTGGCATTACCGTTCAATCGTTCAGGTTCGCATGATAAAAGGAAAGAATTGTCCATTTCAATGTTAGTATTACTGACTAAGCTAAGGCTGAAGAGATAGAAAGAAGGAATGAATGGATGACTGAATGAATGAAAAACGAAAGAGTGAAAGAAAGATTCGTATTGTATGCTAGAAGTACTAGCCGAAACTTGCTAGCTTCCTCAATTATTCTCCCTTTCGCTTATTTTGCTTCCAACTAGCATTGATGCGCTTCTGCATGAAAGTTTTGAATTTGTGGTCCATCCTCGAGTGCCGAATACTTCATTAGTTATTCAGCACACAGATGCCTTATGTCGATGGCTCGTATCTATGACTAGCTATTTAATGTGCTTCATCAAGCATTCGATGAGGAAATCACATGAAACAAGAGACTTTCCTTCGTCGACGGCAGAAGCAATCCAAATATAAGACGTATAATCCATGGATCGCAACGTTCATCAAGTGCTATTGCGCAACGATCACTCGCAATGGCAACAAAGCCATGGGGTCAACGCTTTACCGCATAGTTCCTCCGCTAAAAGTATGAATATCTAGCTCGGAATGGAGTTCCTACCGTAATCCCGCTATCGCTTCATATCACGCAACTGCTAGGTGTTATTTTACGGTATCTTACGACTAATAACAGTATGAAGACGTAGCGAAGTGAAAGTAGTTATTTCAGCTCTGTTCTTTCAATTTCAACGTTTCGGATGGTTTCTTCTCACATGCAAGTTTGGTTGCTATAAACAAACATCGAAGGGAATGAGGAGTTGTGGGTAAATCGCAGCTTCCCAACTAGGTCAAGTTGATCTTGAGCGTGGAATTCATGAGAGAGATAAAACGGAGGACAAATAGGGATCGACTGGCGCTAGAGTTTTCCCATTTAACTTCTTTGGGAAAAAGGCGAATAGGGTCTACTAGTGACAGCCGCAATCAGACACCCAAGAAATGTTTCTTAATGTTGTGCAATGGGATTCCGGGAGAAATGTACCACACCCGAAAATCTGTCAAGACGTGCCATCACGGCTACTCCTTTGGGAACCCTTAGCCCACCAGAGCTCGATGGTCTAGAGGCTTTCAAGCAAATATTTATTTATTTTTACAGTAGCTACATCATTCAAACTGATAAACAAAAAATACAATGCGGTTAAGATGCGACATATCGATAATAGCGTTCAGCTTCTTTCAGAAAATTAAATTGATTAGAATCATTACATACACAGTTATGAGATCAAATCTAAGTGTCAAGGAAAATCAAGACAAGATAGTGAACAATTTCTTAGTTTCAGGCGAAACTTATTATCAGGAAAGTCACAGAAATAATTGCACCCCATTGATAACCAATTATTTTGAATGAAAGAAAATTTTATGAAATGTGCAAAGCCATATCGTATGGTAAAGCTATCCAAAGTGCTGTTTTGATGCTTTTAGTTAATGAAATGATGTATCATGAAATTAAAACGTTGCTATGAGTAAAAGGTGACTGATTCAAAATAGTTCTTACAACTTCAAGCCAATTGGCTGCATTCAAACTTTGTGCTGTGCATCACATTATCGACGTTCGATGTTCCTTGGACACCCTTTACTTACGGTCAACCAAGCTCAGTGTCGCAAACGGATGTCGAACGTTGACAAGATGTTATTGCTTAGTATAAATGCAGCCAGTTACTGACGTTCAGGGACTCAGGGCTGTGACATCCTCTGCCCGACCGAAGTATTGCCCTCACCGCACCCGATCGCGCGCTGTGAATAGGTTGTTATTCCCACTTGCAGTGGGAGTACAGGGTAAGTGCTGCAAAAGCACAGCCTCTTGTCGTCTAACTTCGGGTATAAGTTCCACAACCCTAGTAGGAGTGATATTCAGAAGATGCTCTGTCGCGGCTGGCAAGTACAATCTGGCCAGGCAGTGGGCAATTTTCTACAAGATGAGCTCCACCACTCTCTCCCGGTTTCATCCCAACTGATTCTTCGGAGAAGAGCGAGGGAATCGTGCAGCACTTAAACGAATGATGAATATTCGAACTAATTGACATGAAATTCGAAATACGCAACGCAAAATACTACATGCGTTCAGAGTACAACGGCAGAGTTGCCAGACACACCTTGACAATGCTGGACGTCGTCTGTCGGAAACGTTTCGCTCGGCAAAAGTCTGTTGACGATGTCTGCGCCACCGCTGACGGACTTGACCACCGCTTGGGAACTAGCATGCTCCAGCTATCAAGGCTGTCACAGGCGGCGCGGAAATAGTCAACAGATTCACGCCGAGCGACCAACAGTGTTTACAGACAATGTCCAGTGCTGTCAACTTGTGCCTGGTGACGATGCGTTTTCAAGGAACGTCGATGGACTCTGAGAACTCCCTATGGCTGCCTTCATACTTCGGCATGCGTGCCAGCGCGCAGGTGGAAACGCAGGTTCAATTTTGTGTGCGGCGCGCGAGCGGCTATGCGACGGCGGCGGCATCCAAGTGTGTGACGCACGTGATCCATCGGCGTTCAATGTTGTCAACGCCTCTCTGGCGCCCCCGTCACACGCCGCACGCAAAATTATACCTGCGCTTCCACTTGCGTGCTGGCACGTTCGTTGAAGTATGAAAGCGGCCTGTCACTACAACGGCGGCGAGCCAGCCGCGTCAGGATCGCGTCACCACAGCTTTTTTAGTTTTTGTCTTGGGTATGGGATTTTTAAGTATCCAACTGAAAACGTCACCTCCTTGTACGTTGGATGTCCTCTAAAAGGTCATGGAATTTCGACAGGCATCGATATGGGAAATAAGAGAGGAATTAGATACTTGGAAAAGACGATTGTACCTTAAAAACATCAAATTTCTTACAATATGAATATTTTTGCATTAATTTTTAATTATTCTGGTTCCTTCAACAAATAAATATCACTTGGATAGGTAACAGCCAGGTTTTTGTAAGCCCTTCCAACAAAGTCGAAGGTTCTTCAAGTAGAACCGCTGTCGACGATGATCGAGTCTTTCTGGTAGAGATAAGAACCAGTGAGAATATCGGAGGAAGCAGCTTTTTTGCAGAAAGCCTTCTGAAACAACAATATTTCCATCAAAACTCGCACACCTGTATAAAATGCTTCGGGCAGTTAATCAACTTCGCTATTTATTGTCCACAGACGCGTGCGGTTGCGTATCAGCTTGCGTAAATTGCGCCCAGTGCGAGGGTTGCGACAGGTGGTTAGTACCGAAAAATATAGTCAGGGGCATAAGCGGGATTCCCTCCTCATGCTGTATATAACTAATACGGAGTATAGATATAAAGCCTGGGTTGGAGTACCTAAGCACCCTTACCTACATTCACAAGGTTGATGAAATGGGAAGTATCATATTTACTTCAGAAGGGGCTCGCTGTAGATACGTGATGATGGTCCAAATTTTAATGTTTTCAGCACGGAAATATTTCTTCAACGAACCGTTGAGTTTCGACTGAACTTTGTATCCGGCAAGAAACAATTGAGTTGGGTCGAACATTGGCATCCGTCCAAGCATTCTTTTCCCTCTTCTAATCGATGAAGAACGCAGGTCGACTTCGTGTCGTGTTTATCGGTGATGAGGCGGTGACAGCAATGTCCTGAAAAGCAAGTAGGCATTTTCAGAGTAGGGAGGGAAGCGTCGAGCGTTAAGCGTTGGGCATTCAGCGATGAGCGTCGAGCGCGCCGGCTCTTTAGGCCGCTCTAGATTCCGCGCCGCCGCTAACGGTCTTTGCCTTGGAGCGCATTATTTCCCAGACAGAGCTGCGTACAGCTCTTTCACAATGATACACTTTCGTTACGTTACCATGAACAGAAAAATTGAAAAAAAAAGATCACAACCAATAAAACCCCGTCAAAAAAATGTTCACCGCCGGCCGACGACCGGCGTTTTCACAAAAGCGCGCTCAACGCTCAACGCTCTACTCTGACAAGCGCTAGTCGTGGCTCCAAAGTGCTGATCGCAGCGAGACTGTCTAGTGTGGAGGATTGGTGCATCAGACCTCTGGCTGGCTATCTGGTAGCTAATGGTTAAGAACGTCTGAATACCGAGGAGCAATTAAGAAAATAGACACACCTGGCCGGCAATCTTTATGAGCAGAGCAAGCCGTGCCGTTTTCTCCGCTACGTGATCGGCTAATGGCTGGTTGTATTCGTTTCAGCTAAATAAAACACTTTTATTTGCACGTAGCCTCTTTTCAAACTGATGCCAATGATGCGGAGGGGATCGATCCCTGGACAAGAAGGCAAGGAAAGAGAATCACAAGCAACAAGCTCAACATCTTACCTTTTGGATCACTGTTTCATTTATGGGGAGATTTATGGACGTTGCTACCGTCGTCGTCGTCGTCGTCATAGGAGTAGAAGTAGTCGATGCTGATGAAGAGTTGCTACTAGGCAGCACCACTTCAGACGATACTATCTGTGAAAGGCATCAAGTCAGATGAGAATTTGGGCAATGGGCTGTCCTGGGATGCGCTAGATGCACGTGAGTGCCGCGAGGTTGCGGGTGTGATTGCAAGGTTCGGAGGTAAAGAACATAATGAATAGTGCGCAGGTATGGCTAGAGCGAATAACACCGTTCATATGACGATCGAGCGTTACTATCAACTTCAACTATCAACTTACTGACCTGATTACCCTCAACTAGTCGCCGTTCCATTCGATCCAGTCGTTTTACGATGCCTTTTAACTTTTCCAACAAACTCTTCCGCCACTTTATGCCTTTTCGACCTTGACGACTCTTCTGCTTCAGCTTTACCTCGGTTTTGTCGAAAACCGCAGTTGTATCTGAAAAGGATTTGAATAACCGATGCTTCCCATGGGAGTTGTGAACAGTAAAAAGCTGTGTAAGAAGGAAGGAGGTGAGGGAGCAGGGAAAAACTCACTGGGTTGCTGGAGTGAAAGTGTTAGGATCCTGATTTCCTCTCGCAGCTCTCGTAATCGTTGCTTTTTCTTCCGCAGTATTCGACGTTCTTTACGCCGCTCCCTTCGAGCCTAAACCAGTGACCGATTGTCATTCCAAACTGTTTGGACCCTTAATTACGGTAGCTAGGCTTCCCCCCGTTTGTCCGTGCTCTAGGATAGGCATATAAAAGATGAATATTGATCAAAAGAGACCTCTTTCGTTAGCGGTAGAAGAGGGGAGATGACGTTGGTGTCGACAGCATCCGAAAGAATTTCAAGGCTCGTTGTAGAAATGGCTCCGGCAACGGAGAGCAGCGAAATCAAGGCCACGTAGAAAATGCAGCGCATTCTCTTAGTGACCAAATGTCCTTAATGAAATTCTTTTCTGTTTGTTTGTTCCACTACCGTAAAAGGGCAAATATCGTTCATCGAAAGAGGAAACAGAAAATGAGCGGCGAAGGAAACTAAATTGAATTACTGGTACAATTTTGCCAGCCTCTGTGGACATGTCAACGTTCAGGATTCGGAAGAAAGCCTTTATCAGCATGCTCTTAGCGTACGCGTCCTCCTCCAACGCGTAGCAAGGTATGCCCGTGTAGACCGCTCGCGGGCGCTTATGCGACGCGTCTTCTAGGACCTATAAAAACTGGAACGGAAGAGTAGGAGGGTTTGTTTTATTGCAGAAGAGGGAGTCATCTTACAGAAGGGTATATATGGATTTTAAGAATTTCTTATTCTCAGCTTTTGTCTCAACTCCTTCCCAGGTCTCCCGGAAAGTAAAATAAGTGTGGGAGGGGTAGAAGAAGCGAACAAAGGAGCGAACGGAATAAACCTACAGACGAAGTCCTGTAATAAATAAGCGAAATAATGAAAAATAGTATAGGATTGCATTCAACTGTAAAGAGGAAAATGCAAAAAAGCGATATCATGAGCATAGGAATGTTTGGAAGGTCCGAAGAACCGAGTTGAAATGAATACGGCTCCTGTTCACTGTAGGTATAATATCATCGGCGAAGGAATGTACATTACCCCAAGCGCTTCTCGTCTGGATGCCTTCAATCCTATGAGCCGTGAATAAGTGCCAACTAATGTGGTCATAAATCCTTCCCCAAATGGAGTTGATGGAACAGCCTAGGAAGCTATGGGCTACCGAGGAAATATTGCATTGATTTTATATAAGCGTATTTTGAGGGATCAAAAAATGTTTAACGAAGTCAAGTGGATGGATTCATTAAAAACCGGTCAATGATAGATATCGACGGAAAGTGGATCAGTTATAGCGCTCATAGGAATAGCCTGATAGCTAAAGGAGGAAGAGACAGACAGAGAAAGGCAACAACATCGAACGAGGGTGCAGAGAGGCAGAAAAGAAAAGGGAAAATGAGTAGAGGAAATAAAGGGGAATAAATGAATGAGGGGATGGATGAGTGAATGAATGAGCGAATGATTGATTTAAAGAAGGAATGAATGAATGAGTGAACGCAGGGGTGAATAAATGAATCGGTCAATCAGTCGATCAGTCGATTGATCAATGGGAAAGAGAGATAATACAGATAATGGGTATTCAGAAAGATTGTGTTAGTAAATAGATGTGAATATGGCGAGAAATGAGGTAAGGTAGAGCCGCTAACACACGTATCCTGGGAAAGGATCCCGTATGAAATTCAACCTATGCCCACCAAGATTCCCATACCATCGGTGCATAAAGATTCTCTAGGAGGATGAGATCGCTGGATTCTGATGAGCCATGCACTCAGCTTCTCTCGAAATCTTAAGGATGACTGAATGTGTACTGAACATATGTCATAACTTGTGACCAGCACAACAGGATTTTGCGAGAAGTTGAGAGCATGGCGCAACAGAAAACGGATCGCCATTTGGTCTGAGTGGTTTTCCTTTCTTATTTCAAACATTTTTACTTTCCGATGCGAAAGTAGTATCGAAACAAAAGTGGTGTGAGCTGGATGGCCCTGATGAATTGAACGGCACACCTGTTTATATGACGGCAAACTGGTACCCCCTGAAAGCGCATTCTACAAATGATGACTTTGTAAATCTCATGAGATAGGTAGATTGATAGGGAAAGTATAAAGAAGAAAATGAGGAATTCAGAATGGAATTGAGAGAGGGTATCGTGAGTAGTAACGAGGTGTCATCACATTAGAAAAAGTATCGAAGTGGGAATGGATGGGTGCGTTAGTTACTACATTCCGTTGGAACGTACCCATTTCGACCTCGTAGTTACAATAGAATAGCGTTTAATCAAAGTGAAATGCTGCCAACAAAGAACGAGAAGGAGGAAGGCACGTTCGTGTCTGGCAACGTGTCTTCAAAGCTAAGACTGAAACGTTTTTGTCACAGGTTATTCAGCTCCGGCCCAAGGCAATTTATCAACATTTCGGACGCCCTGTGTGCAGCTGGGCCGGGAGCCAGGCTGTGTGTGCTGTCTGCGTCGATTCATAAACGGCGACATGCTTTTCCCATCTATTTCGCTTCGTCTTTCGTTGAAATACTAGTCATCCGAGCAAGGAGGTGCGAGGGGAGAATTGGCTTCAACCAATTTTGGTTGATTCTACGGAATCCTACATCAACAGCATTAGCCTTAGGCTCCTCTCCTTTCGTAGGCGAGGTGATAAAATTAGGAATGTGGGTGGCTTTTTGTTGGCATGATGTTTGCCGTCCGTTCAAAAATCTCACTACAACAAGATGGATAACATTGTTATTTTTCTAGAATGCTATTATTTTTCAAGTAAACCTACTAGTAATTACTTACTGTCAATATCTTGTGTCCGGAGGCCTCTGATGGCGACACTGTTTTAGTTCTGAAGGAGGGTCCGTTTCCGAATTCTCGATCCTTCGGAAAAGCAATTTAAAACTAGGAGTTGTACCTCGAGTGGTTTGACCCTCCCGCAACTGTTGCCGAACCCCCGCGGGGCCTAGCCAATAAACAAAAACACCATAATCCGGTGAATCCGATGCCTAAAGTGATTCATCAGAAAATCCATCAAAAACCAAACGAAGGCGAGTAGTACAAGTGAGGCAGCGTGGATCGAATATGCTACAGCGGGTGGGCCTCTCGCTGTTCCCCAGGGACTTTCTCTGGAATGCTGAATGAAGGAAGTTTGTCGGCAATTAAACCTCCTGAAATGTTCGTTTTAAACGTTTTGAACGCTCGGTCCATTAATCACAATGATTCAAATCATTGAAAAACGATTCCACAGAAAGCATTTAGTCATTTCTACATGTTATTCCTGAATTTGGCCATGAGAATACCGTAATTTTTACTGAGACGAACTTTTAAACATCTCATTCGGTTAAAAAAGTGCTAGAAGTGTAATTCAATAAAGACCGAGGGTAGTACTGAATGAAAAGAAGAGCTCCATCCAATCCCGAGTCTTTTAGACCCTTAAAATTAGTATGGTGTCTAATGGCAACGAATTCTAATGAAAAAGCCTAGTCAATTAACTGGAAACCTAAAAGGTAGCGAAAGAGCATAGCAAGAATCATCGTAAATTGTGGTTGGCCAGTTGTCGAGCTACGCACGATAGAGCGGCAGTTCAACCAATGAGGGATGAGTTGGGAACGGCCACTCTCTGCCATCATTTTCCTTTGGACCCGCCAGAGTGTGTGTGTACTATATGGTGTAAACATTGTTTATTTACTTATTTATTTGTTTATTACCTAATCACGCAATTCATGACGAGTCAATCTGAATCATTGGAATTACTGAAGAACGATTTTCAGAGAGAGTATGAAACTTTACTACAATGGGATCCCATAAAACTGCTGACGTCTGGCGATTCGCAAAAATTGCACGCCAGGGAATCGGGTCTGAATGCATGGGAGGAAAATTTGAGCAAGCGGAAAGTTGGTTATTAATGGGCTGTTGTCGTCTGCACTCGCTCATTGTCGCCCAAATAATGTCGCTCAATTATTTATTTTTCCAGAGCTTCTCGTTTTTTCCCCTAGACATCGTTTGAATTTTTACCAATGCATTCCATAAAAATGACTTCTTACTTAAGTAGAAAATATTTTTGAGGAGGAATTTGCTACGTTGAGATTGATACCCTGAGTTGCGTCTATACTTCAAACTTCCCTCAGCTTGTGTAAAAAACGGGTATCGATTAGTCACACGTGCATACAGTCAATGAACAGTCCAAGTTCGCCTCGATTAATGAGAAGGGCTGATGTGTGAAAAAAACCTTTACGTGAGAAAACTCAATTGTCTGGTAACAGCTTCGCACATGACTTGATCTGTCCTTCATAGCCGTTGGCCTTGAAACCCCTTTATGAGATGACCGTCGAGGACATAACAAGATGTAAGGGCAAGATTTCAGGGCTGGTGTTCAATATTACTACCGTAGTCCCTATTGATTACTAGTAAAGTAACACGTGCTAGTTGTTAAGAATAGCGTGACAATGCTTGGATTACAGTGGGAGCTTTGAACCGCGGTGAACTTCCTTGTTCCTGAGGTGAGGGCTCATCCATCATTTCTCAAGTCTACTCTGTTGTAATCTAATTAAACACTGTGGAGATAGTATCAGCGCCCCATTGCTAATAAGCGTCTGAATGGAATGTCAAAGTGAAGAAGCTCCCATACTCGGGGGCCAATCCCTTTACCTAGGGGGACAGGGGTGTGGAATAACGAGTTCTATTTGAAAAAAGTTCAGTAGAATGAATAGTGACGCAGAGACCAGACCATAATCAAGTAACGCAAAAGCCCATGTCGGAAATAGGAAAACGAGGTAGCAACTTAGGGATGTACGTAGGAAAAACAATAATATTTCACAAGAATCAGGAGTTATATGTTACAGTTATTGGCAGAGCTCCAAAATGGTAAAGTGAAAATGGCTACTTTTCTTGGAAGGATGAAGAGTACAAGCGAAAATAGACTGTCTCCAGCTGTGAGTGCAACAGCCACCATCACGATGAGCAAACAGGTGGATAGTGGATGAGATGTATGCTGGTCGGCTTGATCCAATTACATCTGGTGTTCTCTCGCCTCTCTACTCATAGCATTGAACAGGTGTGCCCGTAAGAATGTGCCGAGTCCAGACGGATGAACGGACGCTTCTTCGTCACAATTCTATTCAGACGTTCGGAATTTGATTACGAACTGCTCCACTTTGTAAATACATCTGACTGCTTGCAAATTTTCGGAGTTTTGTGATCTCTAAACAGGTTCGATTACGCACACCGACCAGAAATAGGGTAAGAAAGAACCCAGGGGTGGTGTCGTATATCAAATGGCTGCTCGATAGACCCAAAAAACGCAGAGACACCTGAATATTAACGTAGTTTATCAGAGAAGGAGTTCAAAAACCACAGGTGCGGTTCGAATAGTAACCTACTTTTCTTTGTATCGGCTGAAATACCCCCAGTTTACCTCAGTTCGAGTAAGAAGAAGAAATATCAGAGTTTATTTTAAAGCACCTATGGTGTATCTCATAATAACAAATAAACAAAATTCTAAGCTAAAAAGACAAACGAATTTAGCATTCATACTCATAATAGACACGTTAAATGGCAACGTAGCCCGTTCAATATCACAACAATGGTCATAATAAGGCCTGAATACGACTGTGAAGATTAAACAGTTCAAAAAATACCGAGGTTACATTAAAATGATGGTAGAAGCGGCAAGGCTTGCCAAAAAATCAAACATGTGAAAAAGTAAAAGATACCGTATGACAAAGGCGCATTTAGTAGGAGTAGGGTATCGACACGGTTCCAAGATTATTATCTGACGCCGACGAAGACAACAATCTGGATCGTTGTTCCTCGGGAGCTAGGCGTGAATCTAAACCACATGAGTAATGAAAAACACATAAAAGGGTCGTTCGTGGAAAAAAGTCACAGGCATCTGTGCCGTACTAAACTATATTTATATTGATATATATGTATATTATATATATATATATATCACGTAAATACACAAATATATATATATAGTTTTGGAGGATTAGTGTGTCTCTCTATTTTTAACCAAGAAACACGTTATGACCCTGATTTGAGTCATTTACAAGCCATGCTCGCTAGTAGGCGGAGGTTACTGAAAAAGGCGGGATGTTAACTGCAATCCTATTTTTAAGCTAATGATTCCTAGGCAGAAGAATCGGGGCGAATACGGGATGCCTGGTTAACACATGAATTTGAACTTTTTCTACAACTATACGGTATCCATCGCTGTCGAACAATCATAAGATATACAAATAAAGACAGTATAAGTCCTCAATTAAATTTCAAACCAAGTGATGATCTCTTGTGTCTGATACAACCCAAGCTTCGTTATTTCATTTTTTGTCCCTGAATCTTTACCATGTACCCTAAAATCCCATAGATAAGAGCGGTTTGATTTACCGGTGAAAAATGAATCGGAATGAAATTGAAATTGAATGCAGTCACTCCTCTAACTTGATGGATGGATAAATAAAAATTGGAGAAGAAGTTTAGAAGAAGCTCCGCCCCCCGGCTCCAAACCCCGCCCACTTAATAAACAATTCATATAGAAGAATAGCGATTTCAACAGAGTTAGAGGGGTGACTGCATTCAATTCCAATTTCATTCCAATTCATTTTTCACCAGTAAATTAAACCGCTCTTATCTATGGGATTTTAGGGTATGTAGAGTGCTATAGAAAAACCGGTTAATCAAACTTACATCTTATAAGGATCCTTGGTTGACCACCACCTTGAATATAACTGCTTGCATAAAACAAGCTTGTGATGACAAGGAGTACACCCATTGTCACGAAAACCATAGCCGTGTCCCTTTGACGATCCTTCTTTTCAGCACACTGCCAGACGTCGTTCCACAGATGTATCGTGTCATTCATCTTAATGTTGCACTTTATGGAAATATTCATAAGAAGTAACCATTTGTTCTGGAATTGTAATGCTATAAGAAATAAGATGTTTATAATTTTTTCTCAAGGTATTCGTCCAAAATGTTTGATCGAGGTCTGTTATTGAAAACAAATCAGCGTCATCGATAAAGTTGAAATACATGACTCATAAATCGGAAATATTAACACGAGAACTTCTGTGAATGGTCCTGTTTCGGTCAATGATTCACAAATAATGGGTTTTAACATTTGAGTGCATGATGAAAATGTACATGTAGGACAGAAAATATTTAAGGGAATCTGGGCGACGTACCGTGGTTTCAACATCCACGCAGAATTCGACTCCGGGTTCAACGTAGATGGCCCAGTAATAGGAGAACAGAGAGTTGAACTGTTTCTTACAATAGCCGCATATGGTTCCATTTTGGAATAGATCATCATTGTAGTCAGTATAATTTACAACACAATCTCGCCATCCGAACAGCTTTTCCTTGAAATAAAGTGTTATGGAAGTTAACCCCTTCTACTTTGAAAGCGAAGGTTGCACACATAACAAAGACACCGAGGGATAAAGCTCACTTTGGGGGCAGAGCATTTCCCGGCTGATATGCAGGCATTTCAAAACCAGAAAAGCGCTTTAGCTTCTCAAAGGTCCGCTCTAACATAGCATTATCGAGTTGAAACACCCTCGGAAGAGAGAAAGGTTCATATGCAGACCTTCATTCTAATTTGTCGTTGGCAGCGGTCAAAAGAAGAACAGATTTAAACTGTTATCATCAGTCCAGTCGTTGTACACGCCACGTATTCGGCTTACACTGGCAATCAAAGCAGCTTTTGTATATGCAACTATCTTGCACATGACATATGAAAGCTCACCGATGTTTGAATAAATATTCTCTTATAAACCTCGGACCAACGCCACAAAGAAGGCGTCGCTTGCCAACATTCTATCGTTTTACAGAAGGGTAACATATAAATTAAAAAGAAATGTAAACAGTACAAACTTGGAAGAACACAGTCTGATTGGCGAAATCCACCCTGGAGTCATTGGCTGTGAAATTCCAGCTAATAGTCAAACACGCTAAAACGAATATTCATCATTAGAACATCGTAGAACAGGAAGTAGTCTTTCGAAGACAATAAGCTTACAATCACATCTGGATTTGGCCCAAATACTCGACGTCAAGGCTTCCGATATGTCATGACCATAAGACAGAAGGTAATTGTCATATATAACCTGCGTACATGTTCGATTGTCCAGCGAAGAAATGTTGTTCTGAAATGAAAACCTCCGCTGAAACGCTGACCGTAGAGAACTATTTAGCTTATGGATCTAGTACGCAGATATTCGTTGTTGTGGAGTAAACGATCGCCTCGTAGTTCAAGGTTTCGGAAAGCAAAGGTAGAAGAGGCACTAGGTAACAGAAATGGTAGCCTGAGTGCATTAAAAGACACAAAACCAACTGCTCAACAAACGCCGGTGTCAGAGACTCACGAACTTTGTGAGCAATCTAGCATAATCTGGTGCACCGCTTGAATGTCTTCTATTCAGGTACTCACCAAATGTTTTGTTTCGTATTCAACCTGCTTGAAAGCTATATAATGTTCCCAGCAATTGGTGCACACCTTGGGCGGAATCGACCAGTTAGTGGCGCACTGCACCATATTTGCTTGAACAACGGCAAACTTCTGAATGGAAAAAATGGAAGACCAAAAATATCATACAAAGTGGCGAATAAAGAATGCGGCCAAAACTTACTACATATTGGCCATTGGTACGGATGGAGTAATAAATGGATATCAAACAACCGTTCTACTAATCAAATTTGGGTACTCCTGCAGTGTGGGGAGAGGTTTGCAAGGTCTCATTATCAATCCAAACACCGAGTTTTACTACTCTTTTGTTCCAAACTAATATACCCTATTGTTTAAGCAGCTTTGTCTGGAAACTCACCTCAACATACTCCTGACATGGTCCATCTACGTCCCATGGATCGGCATTTATAGGTGCATTATCGAGCACGGATTCGATAGTGAAGAAAAACTGGGTGATAACGAACAGGCGACAAAGGGAAGTCAACATTGGGGTTACAAATCCTCGTCAACTATCACCATCACCTGAATTATGCTGAGTTTACTAGCAATAAAAAATCAAAACATAACTTAGATCTAACGATCAACATCATTTCACATGCATTTCGAGAATAACTTCACGAATCACTGGATCGCAGTCTAATAGCCTTCTATTATAGACTTGAGCTGATAAATCAAGACACGTACTCTTTTTGCTTGTTCAGAACAAGGAATTCTTACAACGCCAACAGTTTGATATTGAATATAAGCGCTAAACAGCAGAGCTATCACGAAATGAGGTTCAAATGATTCATCAAATAATGCTACCGCGTCGCTGTGCTCCAGTGATCAGCCGTGCTCTAGTACGCACTGTACTGTATGCGGTCCTTTAATTTCAACTTGGGTGGGACTAACTGGATCACTGCCTTAGTGATTCACTTTTTCTATGTTCACACTCAATGATCTAATGACATTCACTTTATTTGAAAAAGATATGATAACTGGCATTACGGTGTAATTCGGTGCAATAGGGAAGCTTATAACTAGGGCATTCTGGACTGTGTAATTACAACTCAACCGAAAAAGCTTGTCATAAAGCTTCCCGCACTTTGAACCTTCTTAGTTCGTTAGGAACCCTTCATTCTAACCCTTTTTTCTCGTTTGCATACTGCCAGCACTTCGAATGTCCGAATACCTAGTCCAGTTGCTCTTTTTATCGGTCCTTTCCTGCCGCACTTCGACAGTGTATTTTTATAATTGTCATTGAGATTAGATAAGGATTATACATACTTGGAGAATCAGTTTGCCTTTTGTAGAGTGAAGTGGAAGGTCAACAGTAATTTCGTCAGTTGCTTATAAGATAGGATCGACGAGGGTTTCATCGTTAACTATGACATCATGACTGGTTTCGCACATCTTTGTTAATAGTTACCCCTGCTCTACTTTATGCATTACTCATTCCCTTCACTTCCATTACACCTGTTTCAAGTCACTAGTACCTTGGAAAACGTCTGAGCGACCATTCAATGCAGGGAACCTTCCCCGATGGCCAAGTGGAGCTTCCATGGCAATCAAATATTTGGCTTGAGGCCAGTAACCTATTTAATGCCTCTTCCGCTAAAAAGTTGCACTAATGTTTCCGTGTTGATGGTAGTTCTGACGTGGATCGGGTTGTTGATGAGTTAAAGTGCATGATGGAGAAATATCCAAGGTGCTGCCTGACGTTCGTGCCGCTCATCTTGCGTTTAGTTGTGAAATTTGTCATTAGAAGAAGGTTTCTAAGGGCTCATAAGGTTTTTGTGCTATCCATTTATTCGTGTTTGGCCCTTTTAGCCACCCTTAATCACCCGGAGTCCTTGGAAAATCAAGTCATAGTTCCATCGGTGTAAGGAATAGGAAGATTCGCTTCAGGATTTCCAAGAGAAAGTTATGCATCGGGGGAATGCTCTCAAGCCCATCTCGTCGTTGAGCCTCAACACCAACTGTGCGCCGATTTATCGATTTTCTTTCTCGTGATTTACTCTTCGCCCTTTGAAAAGTGTCATATTTCCACATTGTTAAAGCATGGTATTTGATGGATGTTCACGTTGTTTCAAAGTTTTCATTTGTTGTAGCATTATTTTGTCCTCTTCGTCTTTTATTCATTCATTCACTCCAGGCAGTTGTTTGGTTAGCTGAGCAGAGAACGCACACTAAACACAGGCGCATCCTTATCACCGATCTGTGTTTCTCCGCGATTCACCTAGGAAACTTGGGTGGTCGGGTCATTGAGGGTTGTTGATCTGTAAAGAATTGAAGTTGGAGTAAGGATGGATACGAGGTTTTGGAGGGAAAGTAGTTTTTTGGAGTCTGTCTGTCCTCTGTTCCTGCGATATATTCAGCACCTAAGAGATTTTTCAATGAAATGACTTCGAAGTAGGTGAAATGATGGGTTTTTGCAATAAAGGACCACATTCGAGTAGCTTTGAGGAAATGGTTGAATATCCTCAACAAAGCGGCGATAAATAGCAGCTAAATTTTCCACGCTGTTGTCAACTACTTAATTCTATATTTATCGGCTGTTCGAAACTTGTTTCTTAGTATATTTTCCAAGTAAGTCACGGTATTTTTTGGGGTACAAGGAGAACGAGAATGAGTGCAAAATGATTACTAATTTGCCGTTAACTTCCTCCGCACCATTAAGACTGTCGCGCTCTCTTCACTTTCACTGTAATTTGCGGTTTTGTGTAAAAGAATAATTTCTCTCCCTGTATTCCAAAAGTTTACGTTCCATATTTTCGTGCTTTCGAATGGTTGCCAGATAACGGCTGAATTTCTAGCCGTTTAGGGTTGTCTTTTCTATATCACTTTTCATTTCAGTTTTTTTTTTCGAGTATGTAGTTCTTTTGAAATTGCAAAGTAGTGCAGCATTATTGCATTGGTTTCGTGAACAATTCGCGGCTTGTTTACTACGCCTTTTGCTTTTACAGAATGTTGACTCGTTGTTTGCCTTTGGTGCAAGGCCAAACGGTCATGTATGCTAGTTGTGCGGCGCTAAGTACGTCGAAGCCGGCTGGCAAACGAATGAAGACATTCGAAATTTACCGATGGAATCCAGAGAAGAAGGGCTCTAAACCAGAAATGCAGGTAATAGGGCATCGAGGAAGTGATTAATTTTTTTGTCTCTGCAATAGAACCTACGACTAATCAGCTCGTTCGGAATTTGTGCTCGTTTGGTAAACCGAACAGTTCGCGAAAAAGTGTGCGGCAATGAGCATAGGGATTGATATCAATGCTGTTTTTTAAGAGGAGTTATCTCAAAACTTATCAATGGGCACAGATCATTATCATTTCCTCCGTTCATTTACTTGTTCTCTACGCTTTGATTCAATAGTTCGGCGAAAGCTGCAAACTTAGCTACGAAGAAAATTTAACTACAAAGTTGCGTATAACTGCAAAGAGTGTTTTGGAGAGCGATTCGGAGGCCTCATGAAATTCGGCCGAAACATGACTAACTGATAAAAGTCGATTTGTAACACTTCACCAATCCCCGTCCATTTAGGCTATCAAAATTTCGATTTGTTGTCCCTGTCAAGGGTACTTTCCTAAAGTAGAATGAGTACTTTTGTGCCCTTACATTGGAGTGTCCTTTCAGATGGAACGTCTCTTTGAGGATTGCGAGTGTGCTCGCCATTTGCTTGATATGCTTTACTGATTGTAGTCTCATAAAGGGTTCGACCAAAGCAAAAAGTCGCTTCATTGATGATCAATTTCTGTCTGGAATCGGCAATTTTCAGAAATACGAAGTCGACTTGGATGATTGTGGTTCCATGGTTTTGGATGCACTCTTGAAGATTAAAAGTGAACAAGACCCAACATTCACCTTCAGAAGGAGTTGTCGTGAAGGTTCGATTTATCCATTCAATTGCATTTCTTATTTTTTCGAACATCAATTCCAAAGCAACAATCGATTGATGCTGCAAAATTCTTGTTGTTGTTGTTCCTTTTTCAACTATATCCTTTGTTCTTATAAAAAAAAACTCTCTGAATATGATACTGCTCGTAGAACTAGGTGTTTCTCTTGTAATGCGAGCTATATATTTGAAAACTCCTTACGAAAGGGAAAACGGATCATTATTTAGCGACTGTCACTAAGTTTGATAGATGTTTATATTGGTGTCACTTATCTGTCCATTAGATATATCCATTTTTTCAAAAAAATTTAGAAACGAGACATTAGATTTTTTTCAGGACCACGTTTAAAAAATGGGTTTTTGCACGTGATGTTTTCTTCAAGGGAGTAGTCAAAGTTCATGGATGTTAAAAAAATCTGACCGCCTGAAGCAATTTCAATCCGGGTTTGCTCAGATTGAGATTTGTGAAACTAGTAATGTATAGGTATAGAAATTCTGAATTATGATTTTCAGGAATTTGCGGCTCGTGTGCAATGAACATTGCCGGAGAAAACAATTTGGCATGCACTCTAAAGATTGACACCGATCTAAGCAAGACCACCAAGATCTATCCTCTTCCTCATATGTATGTGATCAAGGTGAGAGAAATTATTTTGTAATCTTTTATAGTGACGTAAGGGAGTACTCATAGTTGAAGAGGAAGATTTTCAGGATCTTGTCCCTGATTTGAGTTTATTCTTCGAGCAGTACAGATCTATCCAGCCATGGCTTCAAAAGAATGAAAAGTTAACTTTGGGAGAGAAGCAAATGTTCCAAAGTGCAGACGAGCGTGCAAGAATTGTAGGTTTTCGAATGCTTGTATTCTTCAAATTCACGTTCATATGGACGAATGTACCGTTTTCCTTATAGGATGGACTTTATGAATGCATTTTGTGTGCGTGCTGCTCTTCATCTTGTCCCTCGTACTGGTGGAACGCGGACAAGTATTTGGGTCCAGCTGTGCTTATGCAGGCCTACAGGTAGGTCATTCAGGAGTTTTTGTTTTGCTTATCACGGAGAAATGGGTATGGTAGAAGACAGGGGGGGGGTATAACGGTAGGAACGTAGGGACCTATCCTGTCCACTTGGCCGCAGTCCTTTAATGTATAACGGTAGGAACGTAGGGACCTATCCTGTCCACTTGGCCGGAGTCCTTTAATGTTTTTGACATGCATGCTTGTGAGAAAACATGTAAAGACAAGTTATCACGGGACAAGCTCAATTGTTCTTGTCTAGACACGTTATGACAGAAGTTTACAAGTTCTAACAGGGAACTTGTTCAATGAATTATATGCTTATCGATCGACATGTAAGCGTGGAATTGAAAGTGAGGGTGTGCTGTCAGTCATTCTTCCCTGATGAGCGCATGCAGAGTGGTGAATCGTTTTCCTCAAATTCCGTGTTCTTGGGAATGGCCCTGCTCTGTTTGCCCCTTCTGCTTATTGATTGGTAAGTTTAGCAGTAGAACAGCCATTTTGCAATTAAAGCTATGCAACAAGACCAAAATATCCTAAAGTTTACTATTCATTTTACCTCGTTCTTATTCACATACATGCCCACTACAGATGGATTGTTGACTCTCGAGATGATTATGCAAGAGAGCGACTTGCTCGTATCCATGATGCTTACTCAGCATTCAAGTGCCACACCATTATGAATTGTACGAAGACCTGTCCGAAGGTATTTTTTCACTAGGCTTCCACAAAGTCCGATAAAAGGCATTCCCATCGAATAGTAGTGAATTGTTTCTCTTGTTCTTCAAAAGTTTTGGACTTCATGAGTTCATGTATAGCTACTCCTTTCCAGCACTTGAACCCTGCGAGAGCGATTGGGGAAATCAAGTCGCTACTCACTGGCATGAAGAACAAGCCAGCACCTGAGCCAGCGAAGTTTTGAGTAGCTGTCGATTAATATTGTTCATCTACTTTTTTGCTTAGTAATTTGAATCCCTGTGCCTGTTTTTTCGCAAACTTTATTGTTACAGTGTTTCTAGAATCGAGACTCCTCTGCCTTCTTGAAATATTATATACGTTATTTTTAGGTTATGCAACAGTGCCTCAGTATCGGTGTTGGTAATGTACGGTTATTCTCAGTAGTTGTATAGTCTATAGGTGAAATAAATGTTGCGAGAACTCTTGTTTTTTTTTTCTGGTGGAGAGGGTTCATTACCCTTAGATGAATACAAACACTATATACAGGTTAAGACTCGAAATTGGGAAATCAGTTTTGAAAAGGTTTGTATCAGTTTCCACGTCATCAGCTCGTGCTTTGGCTAGGGTTTCTCTTTTCGATGGTCAATAGGCATCAGGTTTCTTTTAATCTTTCTCGAATGTAGGCTTGCTCAATGAGTGCGAGCAGTGGGTAGCAAAGCGAGGGTGAGAGCTTCGATTGATCTGTTCTCATTTTCTCGCACTTGCGCAAGGTGGAATCGCAAGGATGTTTCATCTGCCGAAGCTCACCAGCAATACGGTTCCGATCAACATGACAATTTTACTTTATTTTCCTTCCTCTTTTGCAGGATGTTGGCGCGAACCTTCTTAACAACTCGCAGTCATGCACTTATGTATGCAAGCTGTGCAGCTTTATCAACGTCGAAACCTTGTGAAGCAAGAATGAAAACATTTGAAATTTATCGTTACGATCCTGAAAGGAAGAGTAAACCCCAAATGAAGGTATGACGTACTATCTACATACAAGCTGAAGATGGCTGCAATGGAGGTTTGTATATAGGTAACTTGAACGAAATTGAAGTACATTGGAATTCTGGGATGAGCTGTTGCAGCCATCCTACCGCTTAGCTAATTAGGAGGCAGAGATTGCCACATGGAGGATTCCATGCATGTAGAAGACGATGTTCTCTGCTCAAAACTATTTCAAAAGCTAGTCGTTTCAGAGGTACACAATTGACTTGGATACCTGTGGTCACATGATACTAGATGTTCTGATCAAGATCAAGGACGAACATGACAGCAGCCTCACCTTCAGAAGGAGTTGTCGTGAAGGTAAGAGCTGTGAATCTTGTTCCGCGCCTCTTTACCCTCTTCCAGATATTTTTCAATATAATGTAACACAAGTTTTTTTTTGTATAAATACGTCGTACCAGTCAGGTCTGGTTTCTTCAACAAGATGCGGCCACTGAAAATTACTGTTCTAATTACTCATCCCTTCCAGTAGTAGCCTATTGCTACTGTAAGGATACTGTGCTCTATAATTGATATTATGGTTCCCGAAATCTATTCCTGGAGGATCAGACGTGACAGACGTGTGGCTAATGCAAGACTAGCGATATTCCACTGTACACATGTTGAATCGAACCCGACTTGAGATCGGACATGGCCTTTTTGTAGGTAATTTCGCAGTTCGAAATAAGAACTATGGTTCATGTTAGTATCGACTGGAAATATCGTTGTATGAACATGTTCGGCGCATTTCTTATTGGCGGTGTTCTGTGAGTTACGCCTTCGGTGGTGTAGCTCATCAAATCACTAATAAGGAAAGCGCTGAACTTGTCACAGCTGCTTCCATATCCATCGCTTAAGAGTACTTAGGCCTAACAGGTAGGAGTTCCCACAATGCAATCATATTATCATCACGGATGTGACGCTTCATTTTCTGAAAACACTTTAATACTTCAGGAATTTGTGGTTCGTGTGGGATGAGCATTGGAGGAGAAAACACATTGGCTTGCATTTGTAGAGTTGATAGCGACACGAGCAAAGTGACGAAGATCTACCCTCTCCCTCATATGTACGTTATCAGGGTGAGCAAAAGAATGTTTTTATTTCGATATCGAAAACATCGGTCGTCAGATCTGTGTGAATGGCTACAGCTTCCAGGATCTTGTTGTCGACATGAACCTGTTCTACGAGCAGTACACTTCAATTAGTCCATGGATTCACAAGAAGAAAGATCTCACGTTGGGCCAAAAACAGTTCTTCCAGACTATAAAGGAGCGCGCTAAAGTTGTATGTGTCAAATATTGCAGCGAATTGCTACATGTTTACAGTTCGCGTCAATCCAATTATTCTCTCGTAGGATGGGCTCTACGAGTGCATATTGTGCTTGTGCTGTTCCACTTCGTGTCCATCATACTGGTGGAATGCTGACAGATACTTGGGTCCTGCTGTTCTGATGCAGGCGTACAGGTATGAGTCCTTCTTCGTAGGATCCTTATAGCAACAGCGCACCACTTGACTGGATCTAGAAGTTCTTGTACTATAAAGTAAAGATTGAAAAGGAAAAGGTAGGAGATGAGGGGATATATGAGGGAAGGGAACTTACTTAATTTTACTTTGTAGGTGTAGACCCTTAAATATAGAATTCATGGGAAAGTTTGATACTGTACGTTGTTGTTTCCGGGTTTACGAACAATTGAGTGAGAATAACTACTGTTACTGAGGCAGTTGGCGTTCCCCTTTTCGTTCTGCTTCCATGATAGGTTTGCTGTTGGGATGGACTTTTCTTTGCAGATGGATCATTGACTCTCGCGACGACTACGCGTACGAGCGTCTTCATCGTATGCATGACGTCTACTCCATGTACAAATGTCACACCATCATGAATTGTACGAAGACATGCCCCAAGGTATGGATTCTGTCGGACAGAAACTTTAACCTGGGAGTTTCTCACTGTTAGGGGCCTAGTTGACTCCTCCCCCGAAATCCTCGGAGTAGACGACTGGAGCGAGCCCCACTACTGGTATCAAAATTACCCCTTTTGTAACCCAACATCTAAAAGTTATAAGATTCTGATCGTGGACATTACGGAAGAGACTGATCGTGGACATTACGGAAGAGATGGAGATGCTTAGAAATAAATAAAAGTTGAATAAGTAAATAGAAAACAAACGAGATCCCGAAGAAAAATTCAAAAATGTGGTTCTTAGTTGTAGAATCTTTTAGCGTATTGAAAAGGTTTTTTTCAGAAACTTAATCCTGCGAAGGCAATCGGAGAGCTGAAGGCATTACTCACAGGTTATAAGATGAAACCCGCACCGGAACCAACTCCTGCTAACTTCTATAAATAGCCACCTAAAATCATTTGTGGTTATGTGTGTTTGTATCGCTCCGCTGTTTTGCATATCATTTGTTTTGATCCTCACAACATTACGACTTTCGTAGTGTTGTCCATCATTACGAGTACTAAGTATAGTGGTATCAGTCTGTCGAATTATGATACCCTAAAACCTCTATTTTACCGGTGTAAGTTACAGTTATTCAGAGTATTATTATGGCTCTGCAGAGTAATAAATATTTTTTCACTGCATGCGTCTATGAGGAGAAATTGCATCAATCCTAGCAACGTGTCGTTTACACGCGTTTTCTGATATTTGCTGTTTGTTTGTTGGGGCAGTCGGCAATGTGTCAACTGCCCCACAGACCTGTTCACTTCCCAGGACAATGAGTTCATCTTCTCCAGCTCTCTCTGCCATTTGGCTGTGCAATGAGTGAAGAAGAAAGCTTTGATGAGCGCGAAGAGGCTGGCGTTGGATAAGGTGTCGGAGGTAAGCTTCTTGAGGTGCTCTCTATGTTCTCAGTCTCAATCACTGCCAAGTTTTGCCTGCAGAATCGCTGGTTATCATATCCAGACGGAAAGTTTGGTCTCAATGAGATGTACTTAAGGAGTAGGCGGGTCAGAAGCTCGCGCGACTGAAAACGTGACGAGTGCATGTGTTTCGCAATCTCACGTGACGAGCATGAAGCTGTACTTACGCGTCTCAATGTCTGAACACGACTGATTGGAAGTCGTTGATGTCCCTGTAGCTCCACTGTTGTGCTCGGTAGCTGTATTTGTTTTTCTAGTTTCCATGTAATGTCCCCACAATTAACTGTCGTCGCAGGAAGTCCGATTCTGATTCCAAAGATTAGGTAGCTTACTAAATGAGCTTCATGACGAAGAAGGAAACGGAAAGCGGGATATCGACTCTCGATGCCTGCGATGCCGCTGTTCCTTCGAAGTACCGCACCGATGGCGAAGTGGAGTATTCCTTCCCAGAGTAAACGCTGCCATAGTAACTACTCCGTGAATCCGGAGCCTGAACAACTCTCTGAATGAAGAGCTCATTCCAAGCATGTACCGGAAAATTCTGACGGTCATGTTGCATGGGAACTAAACTAGCTAAGGAGCTGGGCAAAGAGGTAGTAAGTAATGTCAGAGTTGCTAAACAATGGCCAATAAGACAAACTCCGAAGATGATCACTAAAGAGGCCCGTACCTGATCATGGCGGTCAGATTTGTTCTTCATCAGTTATAACGATTATCCAACATTTGTTCAGTCCAGTCTCCAGAAGTGGGTGGATAGTTCTGACGGTGGTACCTATCAATGTGTTAAGAAATAATGACCCGACTTCTATTAAATCAAGCTGTGGTGCTTCGTTAATGGTGCTGGTTGTTAATCTACTTAGTCATTACCAGTAGAATGGATCAATTCGTGATAAAACTCTCTTACCTCACTAAGAATTTTCTGAATTATTGATAGAACAAACTGAATATTCATGCAACGTGAGTCGCATCGCATTTTGCATGAGCTGGCCCATGAAATGTTGTTCCATCGATCAATCAAAGTGCAGAAAATGGGCCTCTCGCTGCATACCGTACCCTCTCAACATTCACGAATTTCATCGTTGTAGAATAGTTAAAATTGTCGGTTGTCCCAAGCTGGCTCAGTAGCCAACACTTGCCAGTCAGTTGGAACAGGTCCTAGATGTCAACGTCCCCTTAATTAAGATTTTTATAAGATTACATATTTATGTTTAAAACTCGTATTTTCACGCGCACTGTATGCACTTGCACTACGTCAATTGATCGTTGGGCGGAACAGAGCTCTCTTCAGTCGGTTACAGGGCTGTTGTCAACCAGAATTTCTCTCGCTGAGAGAATCAGACGGCGAGGCAATCTCTGCGTCTCGTGATCACCAGCGGGAGGAGGGCGTGTCCGCTCGTTGTCGGTACTCTCCTACAGAGCGCTATCTCGTCAGAGTAGACATTCGAATGGGTCCAAGAGTCGAAGAATTGCCAGAAAGACAAACTTCTTCCAACTAAGAAAACTTCGTATTTCAAAGTCCAGGTACTCTGGGAGAAACAAAGGCTTGATCCGTCCAAATATCATTGACGCGTCTGCATAGAACATCTGCAACAAAAAAATCTGTGTGACTTGTAGAAAATCCAAACTTGCAATCGCTTTGCAACTTTGTTTTGCAAGAATCAGCACTGAGATCAACAATATCGTCTGGAGATCTCCAACATCATTGATTCAATCTTAACTCGGCAGTGTTCGCCAAGTATCCTATTGTTTAGGATACTTAGCGAACATATAGTATAGTAATAGAAGGCATTGAGGAATGGCGAGCTCTTTCGTCTGTCCTCTATCCTCTTCGCTGTGAGGTGCCTATTTAAGGAGACGTAGAGAAAACGACAAAAACGCTGAGTCACTACACACGCGGTTGACAACGGTCCTGTAACCCTCTTCAGTCACCCTAGTGCAGCTGCCCTGTTGGGATCCTCGCGTTCCTTGACGAAATCACGTACTAACTTTCATACTTACCCGTAACTTACTCATGACGTCTCCTTTGAGTTAGCCTGACGACTCTCTTGCAAAAGCGAATGGTAAACCTTATGTTAATCTCTTTTGGCTCCTTATTGAATTGTTTCTTCTGGAGTCTCAAATTTCAGCTTTCTGATCATAATTTCGGTGCTAAAAGCTCCCATTTCTCTGACTGCAAAAGGTCTTCGTGGCTTGATATGTGAAAGTCTGCTATCTTTACCCGGCTGCCAAAAGATTAGGACTGATGGATCTTCCAAAGACCTGTTGTATTGGCTATTTTGTGATGTCCGTATGTGTATTGTTTAAAAATACCCTCTATATCCTCTATGCTCAGAATCCTACCCTCTAAGCTGTACATCTTCCCGTGGCGACTGTGTGCAGCTCTTCATGTAAAGTACCTGAGTATCGCCATGGCTGCATTTAGAGTGTGTTGGCGTATTGTAAAGGTGCGTTTTGCGTTAGTCACATAACGCTCGCGGTGGATCGATCGGTAATCGATAAGACTGTAAAGAGGGGATGTAATCAACGCGAACGCACGTCGACAATGCGCCCACGCACACTCTGAATGCGGCCTGAGCGCGCTGAGCACGTCGTCGATGCTTGGTCCCTTCTCGGCCAGTCGGCTCATTCACATCAACGTCGTCCTATTTACAGCTCGTCGAGGCAGACGCAAAGTCGGGACTGCTGTACTAATGCTCTTTCTTGGATTTCGCCATCATTTTGTTGCGAATTTCTAAGCGAAACTTCTTGTGCCACTAAATTCACTTTTTTCTTCAACTCTAGAAACATTGAAACGCGAACCAATTCTTTTCTTGACTGCTTTCGACCAGACGAATGGTCTACAATTACCAGCCGCCTGGTCAAACGGAGCTCACATCTCATCGGAACATTGATTACACACTGCTGAAGTTTAGACCGTAGGTACATGCGCGTTTGATAGCAAATCATGAGTAACAGTTCGAAGTTGTTTTCTGGTGAATTCAGTTCACTGTTGGTACTTCAGTACTTTTAGGACAGTCTGGACAAATGCGCAGTGCGCGTATCGATTTTCCTCACGACCACGCAGTTCCCCTGCCATGCATGGGCCCTGCTGCGTTCTCCTCAGCTTTATTTTTTCTTCTAGTGTCCTCCTCTATACTAGGAATTGAAAGCATCTGGTCACAGATTCCATTACGACTTCATCATGCCCACACCAATCGCTATTGCGCGGTGCGGGGGCTGTGTGTGCATCATTATTATTGATTTGATATTAATCTTCTTTTTTTACTTCTTGGAATCCGGTTCTCCTCACGTACTCATTCAAGAAGATTGCACACGGGGCTAAGTCGAATTAGACTATCCTGCCATTAATGATTAATTACCTAGTAGGAGACTAACCTAGGCAGCGAGTGGAATTTAGCATACACTTAACTGGTTTATTGTTAGTAAGGAACTCGTTTACAATGTCATAGGGATCTTTCCTTTTGAGAGGGTCCAGCTCATTAGAAGCTAGTGTCTAGCAATCTTTCCAGCAGTAGAGACAATGATTTGTATGAAATTCTCGTATTTTCTATGTTTTTTACTTTGTCTGGTAACGATTAGGGCTCAAAACAAGCCCGAAGCTAATTATTTCTCACTGACGGGTGCAATTTTCAGGATGTTGGCTCGTTCTTTGACGCTTTCACGCGGTGAGGTAGTTTTGTACGCAAGTCGTGCATTGTCAACATCGAAACCGACTGGTAAACGAGTGAAGACCTTCGAGATTTACCGCTGGAATCCCGATACGCCATCCGTAAAGCCTTCATTGAAGGTAAATTGCATTTGTAATTCGATTGTGTTAACCTTCAACATTGTGGGATTCATTACAGAGTAAACGAGTTTCCTCATGATTTCCATTTGAGAGGAGCTGACAAGAGTCTATTCCGAGAACTTTCATTTAGAGGCGTAAGGTGAAGCGTAGTAGACAGAGTTGAAGCTTGATTTCATTCGACTTCCTCGATGGTGGTCGCTGTTTCAGCTGCTCTTCAAATAACTTGTTTTTCCGATTTTAAGGGTCTGGCAAGCAGATGCATAGAAGTGAATTCCCTAGGCGCTTGCCCTTTTTTCCAGCATCCTCTTAGCGATTGCTTCTCGGGCCAAACACTATTTTCTTGTTTTGATGTCCCAAAATTGCACTTGACAATAGGTTGCAAATTCACAACTCGTTTTTCGAAGTGGAATGAAAATAAATGTGTAAATTTTCCTTTGGTTTGAAGAATGCAGAGAGTTTCTGTGTGCCTTATTTCCTCTAGTTTTAGAAGTACGATGTTGACCTCGATGATTGCGGTTCTATGGTTTTGGACGCTCTTAATAAGATTAAGGATGAACAAGATCCTACGCTTACCTTCCGAAGGAGTTGTCGTGAAGGTAACAATTTCCAGTGTTGATTTTTTCGTTTTTACTATACCGAGTCATCGCAAGATGGACTGAAGTTCAACGTGAAACCGTAGTGCTGTTCCTAATCACATCCTATTCATTCCTGTCATTGCATTCTCCTATCGCAATCAAATATCTCGCACATTCCGCCTTCAAGCAATTGTCCTGTACAATATATGGAAGCTTCTATCGGAAACCAAAAACCAAAGCTTTAATAGAAAACCAACTGTTGTAGGATTTTGTAACAACCACTATTACATTACAACATTACACTCCGTATGAAAATAACTTTCGGATTTGTCTCTCGCCTGAGTTTTCAAGTCTCATGCTAGAATTGAGTCGTCATGAACTTCAATCGTGTGGTATATTTTCAGAAGCTACGATCATCATTTTTGGCGAAAATTTTCATTATTGCTACAGTCACATTATTTCGTTCAGGAATCTGTGGCTCATGTGCAATGAATATTGATGGAGAGAACACCTTGGCATGCATCAAGAAAATCAATACAGATACGAGTAAATCTACTAAGATCCACCCACTGCCACACATGTATGTAATGAAGGTGAGAACAAGATAATTCTTCTTACCACAGCTTGTACACAAGGCAGTTGAATATCTTCCGTAAAATTCAAACGGCTTATTTGAAAAAGAAAATATGGGGAAGATGAACAGGTGCAAGTCTTTCAAGCTGCAGCTTCTATTTCTCCGTTAGAGAATGAGTCAAAACGAATCGCAATCGCGTTCTCGGAAATCATCCTACCGGGTTGCTCGTTAGTAGTCCTTTGACCATATATTTCCAATCAGCAAAAGAGGAAGGATTGTTGCACGACTAGCTGAAGATTCTGCTTGCGTAGCAACCTGGTTTTTGTGAAGCGGGCTATTGACAGCTCCCGACTCAGATTTTTGTAACCCTTGCATTATGAGCCTTGAAGGCCAATATTGAGGTCAGTAAATTCGTCGTCTCATTGAGTTTAACTACAATTCATTCAACTTCAGTCCAAGAAACATGAAGGTTCTGCCTCGAAAAAGTGTTCAGCAATATCTGCCATCTGTGTCGGTGTCTCCTTATTATTCACCTATTTATCTACTTATTTATTAGTCTACTAAAGCGTAAAAGGAAGCTAGCTATCCGCATACCCGAATAGTTGAAGGAAAGGGAAGGGGAAAAAAGGGCCTCATCAGAAGTAGAAGAAGCTTATGAGCTTGTGTTACCCCAACGGAAGATGATCGAGGCGTCGTGGAATACTGATCTTCCGCAGTGATCTTGTTGCAAACGATTTCATTAGATACCTCAGGAAAGCAGAGTGAGGAGTACCGGGGGATCAGTCTTGTAGTCAGGCTATTTCTCTCGGAAAAGCGAGGAAACTGTCGCGATCTTCTTCGAAAATCCTCGAAATCGCTATCATTTTCAAGATTCGTTTAGTATTCGAAAATTTGCCGTTCTCTCATCTTGTTGTTTGTTCACATTTTTGGCAGCCGAGCTGGCTCATACACTCATCAAACCATGTTAATGTCCGCGTTTATTGAATACTTTTCGGAAAAAATTTAGCATTTAAGCTTTCATTGGTTGGCGATAGCCCTGATATGTGTTGTCCAGAGTGCTTTTATTTCGAAGTTTTCATATTATAAAACAACTATTCAAGATAAAGTTCTCATTTTCAGGATCTCGTCCCTGACCTGACGCTATTCTTTGAGCAGTACAGATCCATCCAGCCATGGCTTCAGAAGAAGACGCCCCTCAAATTGGGTGACAAGCAGATGTTCCAGAGTGAGAAAGAGCGCGAGAGATTGGTGGGATGTTTGAGTGAACGCATTTCAAGAAATCAGTAGAGATGAAATCATCAAAGTAAAAATTATAGGACATGCTCTATGAATGCATTTTGTGCGCATGTTGCTCCTCATCCTGCCCATCATACTGGTGGAATGCAGACAAATACCTTGGTCCGGCTGTACTCATGCAAGCTTACAGGTAAAATCACTTTAAATGTCAATGCTATGCAAAAAAAGAAAGAGAAGCTGTGAAATATGGACGGGTAAGAGCAATTTTGTAATGGAAATACGAGGATGCACCTCTATTTGAGTATATTATATTTCAATTTTGATTGTTCGTTCGTTCTTAATTTCGAGTTGAATGCTGAAAAGGTTTCGAACTGAGAGTAAAGTCGGTGTGCAGATTTCTAGGGTAGAGTAAAAACCGAATCGAAGTAGAAGTGGAGGTGCTGCGGGAATGAGTGCCATTGCGAAGTCAGCTGTCGGCAACTAAATTCTGAATATTCCATAGGTTTCTGGTACATTGAAAGCGCATCTAACTTCATGCATGGCTTCATGCATGTTTTCTGCTTTCTTCTGAGTTCTTCAGAGCAGACTGAGCTTAACGATTATTGCCCTTAATTGGTCATAGGGCCGCATTTTGCTATTGCACTTCAAGATAGTTCACTGATCATGAGTAGAGAAAACTATGTGTAAACTCGATGTCTGCTCTGAACAGATAATGATGGTTGCATAGCTACCTGTTTACTTTCTACCTTATTTTAAGCTTAGTAACGCAGTGGAGTTGGATGACCATGCGAATTAGGGTTCCGCCTTTCCCCCCTTGCAAGTTCAAAGAGCAAATCAGTTCTTGCAATCTCTAATGAAATTATCCGCTCGTTGTAGATACAAAGTGAATGCTTATTGTTCCGCATAGTCTGTCATGGAATAGGTACTTGAAAAAAGTTTCACTGAATGTCGTGAATCTTTCAACACACACCAAGCAAAAGCGGCTTTTATCGGTCAAAGGTCTTCCAATCCAATAACAAACTGATTTCCAGCCAAATTTTGTGTTTGAGACTTTTCCTATAAGCTGTTTACCTTTGGCTGTTTCATAGTCATTCTATTACAGGTGGATCATCGATTCTCGAGATGACTATCCCAAAGAACGCCTCGCTCGAATGCATGATGCCTTCTCAGCTTTCAAATGCCACACCATCATGAATTGCACGAAGACGTGCCCCAAGGTAATTACATAGTTTCTGCGACTGAACTACAATCTTGTAGTATTGTTCGTAGCCTAAGCTCACTCTAGGTTAGCTTCGGTACGTATGTATAACGAGATTTGGTAGTGTCTACCGCAAAGGAGGTTGTTAGGAAGGTTACTGGTAATAACTTCTAGGGTAGAAGATAACGCAGACTACTGGCTGAGAGGAGAGCGTAGATGACTAGAGGATAGGTAACCGTGGATACTAACACGGTACAGGTTCCAAGACAACACGACGCCCTGCAGAAAGCAGTCAGGGCAAAAAGAGTAGTCAGCGTGGATGTTAGTGCATCTGGTAGCAGTTTTGACGAATTTTCTCCTTCACAGCATTTTTCATAGCCATGAATTCAGCTCGCATCTAAGTCAGAACGCTCCGTCACTTGTTGTAAAACGCATTTTTGAACAGAGACCAGGGACTGTCAGCTAATTCCTAGCTGCCTTGATTTCTTTTGTAGTTAAGTCTGATTCGATGCGTTTCAGAATTTGAACCCTGCGAAAGCTATTGGTGAAATCAAGACGCTGTTGACTGGATTTAAATCGAAGCCGACACCGGAACCAGCGAAGTTTTGAGCTGAGTGGTGTCAGTTTGATATCTGTTAAATACTGCGATTTCGCATCGTTGTTATGTCTCACTGAATACTAACCGCAATCATTTCGGTCTGTTGATTTCGTTGATTAGTTTGTGCAGTTTTTATAATACTTAGCCTGGTGATACTGTTAGTAGTTGTATGCTTCACAGAGTAGAATAAATATTTCTTGGAAGGATTTTTCTCGTAGCAAAGGTTTGTCGTTTCCTGCTTGGATACATATTCGATGAGATTAACCTCTCTATATCGAGTTGTTTAATCGTCGAGTGTCGCAGAAAACGGTAGAGAGATTGTCTTTCCGGTACACTATTTTTTTGTTTTATTTATATATATATATATATATTTGTTTCGAAAAATTGAGTTTTTGCACAAAACATTTTATTTGAAGCAATGACATATTCGGAGGAATCAGAGAGGACAACTCAATTGGACTAACTGCGGTATAATAACTTGTTACGAAAAGCGGGAGTTTGGCTGTGCACAGGTGTGCCAGGAGTACCCTTCGAGGTCAGTTCGGCGAATGTAGGTTACTGTCACTTCACTAAAGAGCAGTGAAATGGGTTGCCCGCGGTTACGCAGCGATGAGCGTTTTGGGCAGTTTCGTGACGATCTTGATCCTCCCACTAGACGTCTGCAGCCCTTCCCTACAATTATATTAGGTCGTGAAGAAAGTTCTTGCGTTTTTGCGCCTCAAAATTTAAATGTACATATCTCGGCTTAAACAAAACTTCATCAATCGAAATAACAACCATTACTATCGACACACTTTTGCTAACGAGGAATAAATTAGCTTATCCCATTCGCATAAAAGTTCGGAGATCTAGAGGCGATGAAATCGTCGAATGCCGCGGCAGCATCATGTTGGGTTTTGAAGCATTTCTCTTTGAGAAAGCCGTCGAGATGTTTAAGGAAATGGTGTTCTGTGAGGGCAAGGTCTGGGGAATATGGTGGATGCGGGAGAGTTTCATAGCTTAGCTCCATCAATTTTTTCAGGTTAAGTTGTGCGACGTGGGGCTGAGCGTTGTCGTAGAGTAGAATTGGCCCCTTAATATTCACCGGTGCCGGGCTCATGAGCTTGAGTTTTCGATGCTTTTCGTCAATTTCTTGACAATACTTCTCGGCTGATCCGGATCCATGGAGTTGTGGTGGATCAGCTCGGCTGCAGACCACCAAACCAGCACCATGACCTTCTTTCCTTGCTGCTTCGGCTTGGGAAAATGTTGTGGGGCTTGATCCTCGTCCAGCCACTGGCCTGTTCGTCACAGTTGTTGCACAGAATCCACTTCTCATCACACGTCACAATACGGTCTAAAAATGGATCGTTCCTGTTGCGCAGAAGCAAGGCGGAGGCGAGCTCGAAGCGAAGGTCCCTCTGGTGCTGGGTCAACTCATGCGGCACCCACTTATCAAGCTTCTTCGACTTCCGGATCTCCTGAATGTGGGTGCCAACCGTCCTGCTAGAAACATTTAATCTCGAGCCGATATCCCTCAGCGTTGTACGTGGATTCTCTTCCACTAACGCTCTCAATTGTTCGTTGTTAACGGCCGATGGCCGCCCACTACGCTCATCATCTCCCAAGCTCTCATCGCCGGTACGGAATTTTTCAAACCACCACTGTGCTGTATGTTTTTTCGTCGTACCTAGACTAAGGGCATCGTTGATATCCCGGGCCGTTTCCGTCGCTCTCCTGCCCAATTTGAATTTTGAAAGAAAAATCGTGCGGATCTGTCGTTTGTCCATGCTGATTTCGACCCTCTAAAAAAGCCCAGGAGTCACTTCAGGGCAAAACCGGTTAAATGTTTGGATAGAGCAAGAAATGCGCTTCAGAATGGTATAAAACTTGCAAAAAATTTAACAGCAAATAGCACCGCGGCGAGCATTTGAAAATTGGGCGTCAAAAGACGCAAGAACTTTCTTCACGACCTAATATATCTGCTCCCATAATTCGATGTATTGGACAGATGGGTAAGTTTTGAGTCTGTCAGCTATTTACACGTATCGTCGTTTTTATGTCGGGACCTCTGCTTCTCAAGGACTATCTAACATTCAAACTCGGAGTTATCGCTAATAATACAGGAGGTCCCAAGACTACGGGTGCCTATTATTGCAATGTATTTGAAGCTTCCAATCTAAGAATGACCATGGAATCTACAGGGTGCGCCATAAACATGGTAAAAAAATTGTCCCCAGATACCGCAATTCATATTGATGCATGATCAATTCTTGTGAGTAATCTACTATGTATCGCATCTACAAAACAAACACACGGTCATCTTGCAAAACCGTCTCCTGTACTAATTATAGTTCGAAGACGCTTCGGCTACTCATCGACGGTCACACGCAGAGCTACTTGAGAAACTTCAGCCCAAGCTTTGTTCGATGAATTCTTAGGAGCAGCAACAGTAGTGCGGTTTGAGGTGCAAGCTTCCCTCTCCTCTCAGCAACCCATCACACTGTGGTCCGGGAAATCCGTAGGAGGATTGCAAGCTGGGATAAAGTCGCGAACATTTCCTCAGCACCAGCCTTGACCGTCTCCCAACCATGAGCAAATGTGTCGCAGTTTTCAAATTATACCCCTAGAAAAATCCTATATCATCAGCTGCATCCTTCCAGAAAAACCCTCCTTAAAGAGGTTCGGATAAAGTTTTGTACTTTCTCAGCCAAAATTTGCGATATCGCTCTGATGATAGAGATTCTAGCCCGAACCATCATCAAAGAGGGAAAATGGTTACAAGAGGCGATCTGACTCTTTTCAGCGGCTTCAGTACTCGTATTGTGAAATATACGTATACTCTCGAATCTCATCATTTCTTCAACGCTGAACACGCTTTAGTCAGAAAAAAGTCTGTCGAAGCGCGTGCCGCGCGAAAGCAGCGCACGGCATTTGTTTTTTCTCTTCAACTTCTTGTCGTTCAAAAAGCTTACAAGGTTTTTGAATTCTACCTGTGTACCGTATTTACTCGGAGTAGACTCTTCTCTCTCATCGGAGTAGAACATACAAACAAACAAACCAGCACTCATTTTTCTCGTGTTTATGCAGGTCCCGCAGCGTACTCCTTCCCAAGAAACTATCTTCGTAAAAGAGGTTGGATGTGAAACAAGACGACCGTTTTGAGGTTTGTCGTTGTCCTGTCTACCCATCGCGTTTCAAGAGACTGTCATGTGGGAAATGTTGAAACGGGTAGCGATTTCGGAAAAGAACTCACCAATTGCGTCCACAGTCGGAACGGTTTGTGGATGTCGACGAGGCTATACCGTTTTTCGAAGTCTAACGAACTATGAGCAATAAAGTAGTTATGTGGGCTAAGGTATATCATGAAAATAAAGGGAGGTGCAGATTTGGAGAAACCTTCCAAAAGAGAGAATTAAGGACGTGCAAAAAGTTGTTACCATATGGCGCATCCTGTATATGCACTTTTGCTTGTATCATCTGCAGGAACAGCCACGATCACATTTCAAAGTATGCCCAGTTAGCACGGATGAGAGTCCAAATTTGCTTCTCACAATCAGGCTTCTCGCTGTTGCACGCAGGTATACCTTCTCCAGTTCTTCTCAGCGGTTCTGGAGTCCCGCATGCAAGCACTCCAAAGTGGGAATGCAAGTCCGTCTAACCAGAGAGTCAAGTGGTGTAAGATCTGGGGAGCGAGGATAGCCCCTTTAGGACTCGAAGGAATTGCTCAGGATCAGACAGCCACGGCCACGGCTACCTCTTAAGCAATCAGCTCCAGCAACACACTATTTCAGTCAAGAAGAGCGATCGAAAGGTTTTCTGTTCACTCCTCGAAACGCGCCATCGGCTTCACGTTGCAAAGACCAGCAGTATAGATTACAGAAACGTGGCTGGAATACCATTTCCCACCTTTCACCCAGTCTTAACTTTTCGTATATTCAGGACCATGTCTGGTTCTGGTTAATTAAGTGGTACCCGATTGTTGCAATGGGGCATAGGTGATGCGGGTATCGCAGCGATTTCGATGTAGAAGATGTTAGCAAGCTTATTTGAATTTGTTCATTGTTCTGAAAATCACACCTAGTACCTACGTTATGTCAAAGGCTCATTTCCTTACAGTATCGTTAGAATAAGCAGTGGTCGTAGACTTTGACGTTGTCTTATAGTGCCCTGCCAGAATGACGCTGGTCCTATTCGCATGAGGTCTGTTCGCGTGCAATATGATCACATTACGATGGACTAATTTAATTCCGATACTTTGGGAGTTTCATTGTGAGACCGAACTGTGGTACCGAAGAAGTACTTTAGGCTTTACAAAAGCTCCTATTATGCTTGACGGCTTCAACGAGAAAAAAATGTGGTTAAACTAATGTGTGAACGTGTCTCATTCGTAAGGCTTAGAACTTTTTGATAGGCTAACGAAATTGAACTACTTAGGAGAAAGGATGGATGAATCAAGAACGTTCTCGGCCATTTTGTAAGCGGAACTGGGGATCCGGCTGACATCGAATTCGGTATGAGCTCTGCTGGAATTGGCTAACTTTCGCACACCTTCGCCTAACTTCGAATGGTGAATTTTGATTGATTTTCTCAGATACAACTTGTTCAAAATGATTCTGCTTATTTAGACTTCGATGGCAGAACCCCTATTGCGGTTGCCAATTGCTGACCATTGCGCAGTCGACCTTTCAGCTGATTTTTTGCTTAATCGGGAAGCGGAACAGCCATAAAATGAATTCGCAGGTACGTTGTAATGAAAAATACTGTCAACAGTGTAACACACACATCAACAAGTGCACACGATTACTTTGGACGAAAAGTGATTAATGTGGCGACATCATGGCGAGTGCTTTGAAACAATCTGCAATTGATGATAGCCTCAGTTTCCGTGCCCACTTCGCACTTCCGATCATTACGGCAATCCAATAGCAATGCACTGGTCTTGATACCTTTCCCTTCGGTGGGTTCCTGAACATTGAGGCTGTCTCCCGAAGCTCTAGCTGTTACAGCCCATCAATGACGAATGAGTCAAAGCTCACTGTATCCCCTCCCATACTGCGATGCCCTAACGTACGCCTTAACCCTGAGTAATATAACTTTCTCAGCATAGCGTCCATACGACCGATGGGTTCTGAGATGCTGAGTGTGACCGATGTGAGCTTGTTGTCTTTATCAGTTGAAGGCGTACTGTTCCTCGACTTGAAAGGAGTCAAAATATTTACCTGATTAACTGCTATTTACCATGCTAAAAAATTGAGCAAATAATTTTTTAGCATGGTGAATAGCAGTTAATCAGGTGAATATTTTGACTCCTTTCAAGTCGAGGAAATAATTTTTTCAAAACTTAAAATTTCTTTTAAAAAATTCAAGTCATAGTTTCTTAGAATTGCCTGAAATACCTCCTTGAATAGAGAGCTGTTTTTTCGCTGAGTATCATTGTCGCTACTGCTTGTATCCTAGATATTAGAGTTTCAAGTAAAGTCCGTACTCCTCTAGAGGCATGCAGTTTCACTCGAAGTTCACTAGAAAAGCAAGTTCACTAAAAACTATTCGACTTAGGAAGTGTGAAATTCGCTACCTAGTAGCAACCTTTTCTCGTTGGGAGAAATGAAGAATTACCGGAAATGCATCTGGGAGTTCACCGCGCTATCGTAGTGGTCATGTACATTGTACATGGCGCCAGCTGTCTAACACATTTGTCGTTCCATATCAAGTATCCTGGAGAAACATCGTTCGCCTGAAGGTCACATCTTGAATCTCCCATATGTATTACAGTTTTTTTTTCGTTTCAGTCAGTATAGCTAAGCATTTTGAACCGCAGGGCGCAGTTGGTCAAGGAGCTCACTACTACTCAGTTTGTCCGGTGATCAAACCCTAAACCGAACATCTGGGGTCCGTTTATTGGTCCCCGTTTCAAAGGGTTAAAGGGCTGACTTGTTCAAATGCTGGACGTCACCCTTCATTAGGCCAAGAACACACGCCAATGCGTGGTTCCCATTTCGGTTCTATTCTTTTCTTTCTATTTCTTTTTCCAATGAGCTCTAGGGCCAGAAATTTCGGGCAAGGCAATATTGCAGCATAAATTCAAGCATATGTAGGTTGCGCTATGCATTCAACATCACTACGAAAGTTACGGGCTGTTGGGCCCGATTTCACGCTACTTTATATTCTTTTGAGTTTTCTATGAACAATTATCTTTTTGCATTAGCTCTTCTGGTTCTTGCAACCACAAGATTCATCGTAAATCAGCTGAGTGTGACCGAAGCGGGGTAATTTTTCGGAGCGTGTGAGAAACTGTGTAAACACGGACGAAACTCCATAGAACAATGAACTCTATTTTGGTTACTGCGTTTGGACCCTTTTCAATAAAACAAAAAAGCCCAAATTTTACGAATGGCAATGAAGAAACTATCTATTTATTTATTTAATACACCCAAAGGTACGCCTTACAACACAAAAGCAGCAGAAACTAAAAGGTGATTGTCGTTTGAAAACAAAAAAAAGAGTATACATTAGCCTAAGAATTGAGGATAACACTAGAGTTAAACTTGATATACGCCTTATTAGAGGAAAGGAGGTAACTGTGAGAGAAAGAGAGACGGAAGCAAGTGGCTAGCATAAAGGAACCTTTGTGGAATAATGTTGGGGCCTTTCCCATATGTCCAGGGAAGCTGTTTTCCCTAGGTAAAAAAGGCTTCTTCGTGTTACACTGGGCCGTTATGCCTAGAGAGGCAAGAGTAACTAGGGCTTGCTGACAACAAAGCTCAATACGAAACAAAATTCGATTTGGAACCACATGCGAGTAGACGAAAGGAGACTTCGGACGGAAGGGTTAATCATCTCATAAGATCCTCAAACAGCCGGTACACATAAAAAAATGAAGGCCTATGTGGAATTGGGTAAAGAATGAAGACAAGTGACTTTCTTTACTAATTGCAGTGTTTTATTTTTTGTCCGTGTGCCTCCAATAATTTTGTAGGTTCAGCACGAGAAGGGGAGGTTTTAAGTTCCTCGTTAGCTTCAGATAAAGTAATATAATCGCTTCAATGAATGACCGCAACAAAGGGGATATTATGAAGGCCAAGGAGCGAAGGGTGATACATGAACGATTTGGATTCATTGCCAAATGGTACACACTCAACTGTGCCCTAAAATCTTTTCGCTGCGTTAATCCAAATTTTGGCTGTTACATGTTGAACAACGTATTCTTCTGGTTGGGTCTGGATCATGATCTCAGTGGAGTGCTAGCTGGTCAACCGAATTGGCAGTGCCAAAATGGAAAGGAATGAGTGAAGAGTGAATTATTGCTAACAGTAGTGGGTGCGGATTGAAGGTTTCCATTCATCACTAACTATTATATCTTGCAGTAAGACGGAGATAGTGTAGAGGCAACTGCGCACTATCCTGCACTTGGTCCGTAGTGAATTCCACTCAAAAAACGAATTTTTCCATCCCTCATTCGGTGGCTAAGAGCGCTGACTTGTCTATCGGTTAGTTACCTTGACCAAGACGGACTCAGACCTGACTATGGGTGATCGGAAGACTTGATACTCTGTAATTTTTTATCCACTTTTAAGGAGTTTGTTAGAGGAAGCAATATCTCAGCCTCTTCAGTCCCTTCCAGCACATCCATCAACCCCCTTCCACTTCTTCGTACCTGTCAACATTCTCTTATCTAATACTGTGGTGGCCTGTCTTTGTTTTAAAAGAAGTCTCCGCGCATTCCAATTCCTACTGTGACATAATTCACAAATGACAAACTGTTGGTAAACTATAACAGGTTCCCGTTCCGTGTGCTTTTTCGTTTCTTTCGGTGGCTCGCAGGTTTTGCACAAATTCATCGGCAACTTTCAAAGTAGTGAAGTCGGTGGAACGTTCAACACCTGTCAATAAGTCCACAGAGCGCCATTCTGTCGTTTTGGCATTTTGCCAACTGATGAATGAAAAGCGGCTCCTATTACCTCACGCATCGAATTAACGACTGGGTAAGATGCGATGAATGATTCGAATTAAAGGTACAGGCGAATGAATACTTTGTAACTTGTAATTGAATTAATTGGGAAAGTATATGGAAAGTTCCATTTTGTCACAGTCCTGTCCGAAGAATGAACCTCATGATTGTAACTGTAACTGAAATCGATTAATTGATTCCTAGTTGTTGCTTTTCTTATTTAGTGATATAGATAGAGATCTTAACTAACGTTCCTCACAGGCGGGGGCTGAATCTTATTTGGTGAATCCACTCTGGATAGATTCGCGACATTTTTTTTCTACGGGGAGCAGAATTTACTAACACCTTACTGAAAAAAAACCATGTAAATATTATCTCTTGCTACTTTCTGTTTCTTGAAGGCAATCCATATAGAGTAATGTCGCTGTAGAAGAGTGTATTTATTGAGGCACAAAAGTCACACTTTTGTGGCCATTTGTCATACCGTATATTGTCTATCCAGTCAACAGTTTTTCTCAGGAGTGTGTAGAGGAAAGAGGATCACTCTTAGTAGTGACAACCCCTCGGCAAAAGGGCTGACCGTGATATCTTGGCTAGGTTTATGGGACCTATTTTTCCATAGGTTTTTTAGAATTTGGATAGCCGTAGTGATTGGTAATTAGTAGAGGTTGAAGTTGCTTGTTGGCTGTATTCTTGGTAGCCTTCACTATCAAACAGTTGTCATTCCGATACGCTACCACGTTGTGGCATTTCAAATGGCAATGTTATAGCAGTGTATGGAATACGTATGAAGAAAGGAGTGCCATTAGATTGATGAAAGGCTGAGGACCTTGCAATATCGCCTATTAAGGAGATACCTCCCTCTGAATGGAGTCGAATCGTAGCTGTTTAGTATCAATATGAGGAATGTGAAATACTTTTTCTAAAATTCTTATGTGGAGGGGATTAAATACCTGTTTGGATTGACACTTTCGTCAGACCAATGTTCCATGGCAGTATGTGTTCTGTCGTGGTCAACTGGGTTCTCTGCTCTCGCAGTCAAGGCAGATCGTCAGTTCAAGGGCAAACTAGCGAACAGTGAGTTGTGCTTGGTCAAAAATTGGTTTGAAAGGGCAGGAGATATTCTAACTAGCACTTGAAAACGTTTTGAAGAAGGTTTCATTTGGACTCATGGAACCCCTTATGCTCAGTTCAGAGACATTTCCCTCTCTTCCTCTATTGAGTAACTTAGGTTTGTGGTTTCCTGCCTCTGGTATCCTATCCAGATCAACGGAAAGGTGTCTTTAACGCATATAGGAGGGTTGAGTTCAATCCCTGTCCGGAACTCGAACCTTTCTATGAACCGACGATATATCGGGAAAGGGCGATGACAGAAATACACGTCCTTGGGAACAAGGAAGTAACTGGCGTGTACGTGTTGTTGCGAATGTTTTTGTTTATTTGATTAGGATGATTCGCATTAAGTCAACAAAGCAAATAGGCCAATAAATTATATGGAGGGAGTGACCGACGTGACTTTTCTCAGCTTGACTCTACGATAAGCCAAAGGTTGCTAAACTTACTCGAGTTTTTGCTATCGGCACGTCATCACTTGAAGCTCTGATTTCTTTTCCCCAGTTGGGTGTGTTTCCCCAAATTGAGGCGCTACAGGGTCCCAGAAATCTCTGAAAAAAGTATTTCAACGCAGCAAACAGGATGAACTGTTCAGCGTTCACGATACAGTCATGGTACAGCTTTCATCCTAAGTCGGAACTGGATGGGTTATTCCTTACACATTGGGCCCGCTCGGTCTCCCACTTCCAAGGTCAGGCTAATGACCAGATTTATCATATTTCCAGACGGGTTTATTTCATTTATTTGCATCGGATTAATGGGAGAATTCTTTGGTGTGGGGAAAAGAAGAGTTCAAACCAATGACCACGTGTATGCTATAAGCCCCTGTTCCCTCTGCTACGCTTTTATCCCTCTCAACCATAAACTAGTTGCGTCCCTGGTTTGGAAGACATGATCGCAGTCTTTTGAAAGGAGTTGCATGGCGCTTTGCAGCCCTAAAAACTGATTGGATTAGCATCACAGATGTTGCCTTACTGGTTTGCCGCTGTCAGAATGCAACATCAAGAGTCATATGTGGAACTACTCGTTGCTCCAGCGCTGTGCCGAACTGTAGAAAAAATTTATTAATGTTGTCGGTAAAGTCTGAGAATTTCTTGCAGCAGCCGTTTGTTTCATGAATGATAGGTCAGTTGAAATCAACGGTTTCTCTTCCATGGAAAGTTGTAAGAACCATTTTTTGCATTAGGTCGATTCGGCTGGCCGATTGTTTAGTAGTTATGATTATTCAGTGTATTTTTTCTTTGATAAAAACTCGAGTATTGGGTTGACATAGGTATCTCCTTATAAAAACTACTTTCATGAGCTGGCCAGTGTTCAAATCAGAGTTTTCGTCCGCGAAGAAAAGTTTGACCTCGGTTTGTCATTCAAAGAATGGGAGCCTCGATTGGTAAAGGTGAATTTGGTTTGCAAAGCAAAGTGCAGGGAGGCCCTTTCTACATATATATATATATATATATATATATATATATATATATATATATATATATATATATATATATATATATATATATATATATATATATATATATATATATGGGTTCCCTACCTCCGAATGAACTGGTTTCGCAATGAAAATGCAAAAATATTCCTGTTGCATTTAGAAGAACCAAATTAGCATTTCCCTATTTGGAACAAGTATTCACGTAAACTGTATTCTGGAAAAGGTGAAAATCATTAACACCCATTTGATTCAGTAAGAAATTAGTGAACTCAGGACTGGTTACTGAGGATAGAAGGTTCAAAAAAACTGAAGGACATCTACGCTAATGAACTTCATAGGTTTGTATTTCTTATTGATTTGCTATCCTAACTGAGGTTAGCTTGTTGAACTGGCTTCAAGTAGATTTGGAAGGATGGATGCATCGGCTAGTGTAGAATCGGCTGACTGGCCGAAGCCTTTCGAACGAAATACTAGGTTGATGCATAATTATTGCGGATTTTTTCGCGACTTCTTTTCTCTCGATACAATTTGAATATTGGATTCGGGATTTTGATATAGATAATCTTTTTGCTTTCCTAAATGGAATTATGCTTAGAGTCACCTTCGTATTCGCCATATTATTAGCAGTACTTCGAAAAAGGTGGGGAGGTGGCACAATCATCAAGTGATCTCAACGAGCTCCCCGGCGATGGAACAGTCAGCCAAAGCCGAACAAAGAAAGGAATCTGCTTTTACGGTCGCCCTATTCACCAACAGAAACTGCTGTGGATTATCACGCCAATCGCCCGTTGAAAAATTGGCTAGCGAACAGAACTTTCGAGGAGATGGATGACTTGATGGCCAACGTCAAGGCGTGGATCGCCTCCAAGAATCGAAACCCTTTTTCTGTGGAATCCGCCTAGCAAATGGGAAACAGTGCTTGACGTTGATGGTGGATATGTTCCGAAGTAATTATTTGAGCATGTCATTGCTAGATATTTCTATCATATCTTTAGGTAAAAGCTGCTGAAAAAATCCGCAATAATTATGCATCAACCTAATAGTAATGGATTACAAAAAAAACCTTCGAAAATGTTGTAGAAACTTTCTGAGCGCCTGAAACTTCTGTGCACCAAGTGGTCCTTACGCTTGTCAACCAGTTGTTTTGATATATGTCATCTCTCCTTGATCTTGTCCCGTTCACTCGTACCCCAATATGTCCCGTTTACTCGTACCTCAGTAAAGAGATCGTTCGAATTGCCGTTACTTTCATTTCGTGAACTTCCCGATAACGACGTTTATGTGGAAGTGCGTGACCGCAACTGCGAAGCCGAAAGTAATCGTGGGCGGATGGATTTGCAGCGTTTTTTTTTTTTTTAATGTGAAGGAGATTGTGGCACGTCTTCCCCTATAAATTACATATTTTTCGCCATCTACCGCTCGTGTCGGTGAGTTTTTGAGTCTCTTTCTGTTTATTTTTAAGATGGAAGAAGGTGGGTAGACCACGGGTGGTTTGAAGGTCGTTCTTAAGCATAGCCTGTAGTAGACGGGATTTGATCAAAAAAGCTATGCTGTGCCACCGTATGCCGTAGTCCACAGTGGAAGCGCTTAAATGGCGGGTGATAGGTATGGGCCGGTATATCCATTAACTGTCTAGTTTGGATAAAGGGGTCGTAACTAAATGGGTGCAGGCTGAAATCTCCGTTTCCTCATTGCAAACCGCACAAGGCCATCCTTTTGATGGTTACGAACGGTATAGGCGTAGGCCGCAAGTCAAAATATGTAGTCCCTTCATTGAGAATTATAGGGTACTGTAACATTCTGATCTGTTCGTTTTATTTGATGAATAATTGGGAGGCGATGATTGGAATGTGTGAGGGATTGCCCAATTTGCTGATCTTGATGTGAAATTGAAAGTTAACGGTCCAAATATCAAAGCGAAAAGAAATTGGTTGTCATCCTACGTCATCAGTAAACATGTTTCCTCAGTGTTGCGAAAATTTTCCAAAGAATCAACAAATTTGGTAAATGGAAAAGGTATAGTGATCAAATAGTCACAATATTTTTGTTAAAATTCAAAATAAAATAGTTGACAGCAGTGCAACAGCTGTGAATAGACTACTCTGTTAGTAGAATGAATGGTAGAGAGAGAAGTAAAGCATAACGGGATAGAGTCATGGGATACTAAGCAATCCCATCTGAGGGATGCGCTCACGCACTCGACCTCAATTCAGAATCATAGTGGCGGATTGGATGCGTATGTGGCCTATACAATGACTTGCGGTGGCTAGCCGTGTACAAGTCAGTGCTTCTATCCTCCCAGACAGATCTGGTACCAATTAACCGACCCCGGAGGGATGGAATTTGGGGTTGACTTGAGCGAATATAGATTCGGAATTCGTACCCGTGACCATGGGTATGTGAATGTTCCACTTGCCACTACGCCACCCAGAAAGAGAAGTACCAGAAAAATGCCTTTTTATCGGCAGCAGTACCATCTTATCGACTCTTAATGGCCCTTTTAAGACTGCGAGTAATTCTACAATAACCTTCTCAACCTATCGTTACAAGTATACAACTTTTTTGCACGGTTCCTGCTGCAAACCCCGTCGAAGTGCACGTTCATTTTTGGCTGCCGCCAAGGCATCTGCATGAGTACGACCTCATTAACATCGGCATAATCCATTTTCTCTTTCATGAATAATGACAGTCTTAATAGTGAACCACCCATTAGGAATCAATGGGATGGAACGATCTTTTTCGGATGTGCTCCTCTCTCACCTACTGAATTCAACCTACTTGAAGAGTAGTTTATTTGTAGCGTTGTTCCACTGCTGTCAATATTATTTAGTTTCAAATTTTAACGATCTGCCATATTCTCTTCTCACCAATACCTTTTTCATTTACGAGTCCTACCGATTTCTTGAAAATTTTCCGTGGCACCGAGAAAACCTGTTTACATGACGATGTCGTAGAGTGACAATCAGTAAACCGTTAACTCAACCCATTAGATTTATCGTTTCCTTTCCTTCTCACGATTTTTTCTTTCTGGTTCGTGGACCTTTCATTTTCAATTTCAGTATTGGCTGAAATACTGAAATTGAAAATACTTGTTTTGGTATTGATGGATAGAATCTTGTAATTTTGTTCTTAAATTGATGTGATTTTTTTAAACTTCCATCACAGTAATCCATACTGGAAACCGACAATAATTGTTGGCTGGGATGGAACGTAAGATGTAAAGAAAAATCTACTTTTTCGTAGAAATATAAGTTATTTTTATAGGTCTTGCGAAGTTATAGGTATAGGTCTTGGATCATGGTTAGTCCTTCAGAATTCTGGCAATTTATAAAATAAAACAACAAAAAACAAAACAAACAAAGTGGAGTAGTTCAGTCAGGCAATGTCTGCCTAGGTAGCTACCTATTAGGCCCTCGTATACTTTGCGTCCTGAACTTGGATTGTCTGCTTTCATGTTAAAAATGAGAAGAGGTAGGATGGTTGGCTTTTAAAAGAGCGGAACTGATGCTTCCAAGAAGCCTAATGCTCTACTTGGGGGAACGACTTTTTCGAGGAGGCAAATATTTTGCATAGGAGCGCATTCTGTAAAGACGACAATGTTTGCGAATCTTTTAGTCTTTGTTCAGCCTTGGAATTTCGAGGAATCTTGCAGTAATCGCTCAGCTTTCGAGGAATGCCCCATTTGTTCACCTCCACGCATCAAAATCCAGGCCATCTTGTCCTTTTTTGAGGGAATATTTCGAGGAACTGGCGTTCTACACCATCTTTGTATAACGTCTTATGGTGAGTAGTGTGCTATTCAGGCGTTAACATAGAAATGGTATGGGCTGACGATTGTCTTAACATACAGGGGAAACGGAGTTCTTTACCATCCTCTCTCTGACGTGAAGGTGGTATGGAATTGAAGATCCTGTAGAATATCGTCCAAGCTGGAAGGAATCTGGTTAGTGGAATCTTAGAAGGATACACATCTTTTTCCTTCTACTCCTTCGTAACTTCTTAGGACCGTCTAAGACAAATGTAAGGTGAAGAGGTCTTATAGCGAACAAACTCTAGTCTAACCAGGGAGGGGTAATCTACTTATCTTGGAACTTTGAATTCAGACCCAGATAAATCGATAGAGTTCTGAATGCTGTTCACGAAAATGGAAATTAAAACTGCAAAATGGTTCTCGTTAAAAAGTTATGGGGGCCCGAATTTTGCTCGACGGTAGTATCAATTGGAAATGCGAAATTCGTCGCTTCCATGTCAAACGCCCACGTGACCTAGTGGTAGTGGTCTCGCTTCGTGGGCGTAAAATAAGGGGTCCCTTCCCGCCATTGCCGCACTTTTGCAAAGTGTTTTTTCATTTTATCACAGGCTCTCTAAACGTTTTCTGACATTTCTTTAGACAATTAATACTACTGTCGAGCAAAATTCGGGCCCTAATAACTTTTTAAGGAGAATCATTTTGCAGTTTTAATTTCCATCTTCGTATACAGCATTCAAAGCTCTATCGATTTATCTGGGTCTGAATTCAAAGTTCCAAGATAAGTAGACTACCCCTCCCTGGTAAGTGCTAACTGTGAAATACTCAGCTGAACAATCGGCACAGAGTTCCTTCCCTGTACGATCCCCAGACCATAACTTTTGACATAACCACGTAGTAGCAGAGCAGTAGCGGTTTGCAACGATTAGTTTCACTCGAAAGAGTAAATTACTCTCTCAATATAACCGGTCTAAGTAGCAATTATAGGCGACAACGTTTCACAATCTATAAATTCGTAGTAGAACGTTACCGAGTCGAGCTTGAGCCACGAAAGAGGAAATTGTGTCAGTTCACACTGTAGAGGTCCCTATGAAGGGGTTTTCTTAGCAAAAGGGGTAAAGGTCTTGGTAGATAGCGATGTGATGAATGAGGAAATCCGAGATTTTTAGTAGTTTTTCGAATGTTATTATTATACATATGCATTCGGATTTTATAGGAATCTACCCACTCCCTCCTCCCCATTCCCCACTCTTTTGTTGGGAAGTGGGATTTGGTCGTTTTTTCCAAGAAGACTCATACAGTTTTAATGGTGGATGGATTTTTTTTCCTGTACTTTTCCTGAAGATAAAGACATGCACATTGTTAGGTAGAATCATAGGCATTAGCATGTACAACTCGTCCTGCTCATCTTGTCAGTAAAAATACTTGTATTGTAGAGCTGTGTCATTACCATCGTCTATGTACTGTGGAAAGGACTGGGATTTGAGCTGAGTTGTCCCACACCTATCCACTCGCTTTAGCAACTTATTTACCTACGTTATTCCTACTCTGGGGTTACCATCTTTCTAAACAGTGACGGCGGTTGTGAAAGTGATGAGTGCAAGTCTTTTGAAACTCATAACTAATAATAAAGATACCCGTTTGTGTTTCGAAAATGATCATAAGACGCTTGAAAAGGTTACTTATAGCTATCTCCATTTAACTTTTCAAATTCGATGACAAAACAGGCGGACCTGCCAGAACGATATAATTGCGAAAGATCCAAATGAGCAGTCCACATATGAGACCTGTTTTCGGGAGCATACACAGTTCTGGCACCATATTTAGCCAAATGGGTCAGACGTTAGCTACGGAACGGCTATTTTCGCCTCCAAATTTTCTAGCGCATGGTATATTTGCACATTCCATTCATTGCTCATGGTAGCGGAGGTAGCGGCTTCGCCCACGTTCTCGGATATCTGGGTCAAGCCTTCAATATATGGAGGGCCTGACCAGTGGGCACCGTGTTGGGTAAACATTATGAACCGGCTAAACAACCCTGAACCGTCTATTTTCACTTTACTCAAGTACAAAAGACGAGTAATGAAACGACACTAGTTATGAGCCAATACTCACATAACGACCCATTAGTTTAGTCAGATAACGGTCTAAGCGGCTATACAATCCGGTTATCGCACTACCGTATTAAAAACACCTGACCATTTATGGGCCAGTCGTTCAACTGACCTATGAAGGTCATTTCACAACTGGTTTTGTCTGATTACGTTTTTTGTTAGTAATATTGTCTACTAATTGGATAGGTACATGTATCACGGGACTAACTACTGGTATCATGTCACTCAAGAGCGATGTTACCAAGTACGACGACCAATCCGGTCTATCAAATTAAACTAAATGACCGATTAGTTGACGGGGACTACGTACGTGACTGATTTAGCGGGGAAAAAACGTCAAGACGAACTAGAATCAAAAAATCTGCAAGACAGAACAAATGAGACAATGTATTGGGACCGGTTTCTTTGATTTTTGCCCTAAACTGTGCCTGATATCGCTCATCAATTTACCACTATGAAAATTTGATGAGCGAAAAGTTTTCTTTTCATGAAGGAAGAGAACAAGTGCAAGACTTCCCTGAATTTGCGGTTTTGGAAATGTTATGAATTAGCTGTTAATTGATCCCTGCTGCGCGCGGTCGCGACGCGGCCGCGTATTACAACTTCCTGGCCGCGTAGCGACCGCATGCATCCGAGACCAGTTAAGGAAAAGTTCATGATTTGTGATGCTGAAAACAAAAGGGGAATATTGAGGGAACTTGGAAGCTCACATATCACATAGATGGTAATGATCCTGTAGAAATGAGCTCCGTCTATGGTTTTTGAATTGAGCTCCTTAAGAAGAGCTCACTTCGACAGATCATTACTACCTATCTGACTCATGAGTTCCGCTACTCCCAACACTTTAAGAGAATTAAAATGTTTTGGTTATTACTAATAATAAAATAATCACGAAGTATTGTCGGACTCTTCCATTACTTCTGTCAGATTCCCTTTCGTTCTTGGGCTTTCAGTATCAAGGATTCAGGAGGAATGCAGAGATCTCAGGTTGACAACGTCGTTTCAAATTTGTTTGCCATTAATTCGATTTACTGCCTTGCGAGACGCTCATAAGTTGCTCTCTGGTTGAGTAGCTGTGCCCTTCCTAAAAGACAGGGCTGTAAGACAGCTCCAGAAAAATGATTCCAGGTTGACAAAGGCTTAAGTGGACCCTCGGGAAATTAGATCTTATGGACACGTTTCTACCCTTGCCTTTTTACTTCACTGTGTTCTCTTACAAGTGCTATTATCCTATTGGTTTTCCTTTTCCCACAGCTGGAGTAGTCATGATGGAACCGGAAAATGAGCAGTAAAAACCGTGCTTCAGAGCGCGGTGCGGTTCAAAGATCGCTAGTCAGGCAGGCTTTCTATCACTCTAGGGCCTATGATTGGGCCCAAGTGAAGTTTATGAGAGGAAAATGCTCAAAAACCTTAAATTCTGCATTTATTGACCTGGGAAAAATTTGCGTTAGTGGAGCGTGCTTGCAATTCATACTACGATCTTCAGTGAATGGTGAGTGCATGGCTTGTCACAGCGAAGATCATTTGGGAAACATCTACAATAGATGACGCACTCGTTTTTTGCAGGAATGTTCTTTAAGGGGATGGGTCGGTTCTACGCAGGTTTCGAGCTCTATCGTTACAACTTGATTTTTTACTTACTCACAGCCGACCTTGGGAATTTCAAAAAAGAACTTTAAGAATTCACAGTGCTCGTTCTCATTCTAAAGTAAATAATTTCATTTTCAAAAATGATACCTAGCCATTATTATTTTGTTAAAGCCATTTCTACCGTACCCTCCGCTTGCATAACACTGATATACCACCTATACCTACCCTATGATATGCCTTCCGATGTCCATTGCTTCTTTTCATAGGCGACCATTAGTTCCACTAGAAATTGTTGATTCACTTGCGAAAAAAAGACCGCCCACCTTTGCGAACCGGAAATGACGTTGTTCCAAGCACTTCCTTCTACAGACGATCTATGCACCCCTCATACTTCCGCCCATGCGGTAACGAACCGTAACGAAACACCCAAAGGTGCATTGTATCAACAACAAACAATAAAGAAACACCTAGCATTTTTTCACGAGTTCGTTCTCTTCGGTCTGCTTCGGTTCGGCTCCGCCCAGTAGTGGTGCGAATTTTCCGGCTCCGCCCACCCATTCCGGATCGCCATCCTGTTGTACACCACGCGCGCCCAGTAGCCCTGTACTAGTAGGACAACGCGTCTGACCACGCCCACACTAGACCAGCCTGCCCGGATTTCTGCCTTCTATATAAGGTTGTGAACTGCATTCAATGACAATACTGCAGACAATGCTCTTTCAATTTTTAACTACCTTTCTCCTACTTGTGCCCTGCTTGTACGCTCAGCTATCCTATAATCCTAATCGGTATGTTCAAAACTATCCTTTCTTTTTTTGAGAGTATTCAGAAGGTTTTTACAAGTGTGATTGTGCCCATGTGGGAACATTTTTACACATCACTTCATCACGATTCTCCTTTAGATGTTGGAGTAGCGGAAATGGTCAACCAGCGCGTTGGTGGAATGAAGGCGAGACGCTCACTCGAGGTGAGACCTTTTCTTACCCATTAAAAAAATTAATGTTTTTATTTAACTTGCTGGTTGTGTTTTGGGAGTTTCTGAAAAACAAAAGGAGTTGTTCAGGAAAATACTGGTACGTTTGCCAAAGCGGACGTCTCGAACCAAAAGGTTGTATCGCGGATTCGAATCGAAAGCTAAACATCGGTAGTACAATTGAAACTGGTGGATATGTGGCCGTTTGTGAGCTGGGTGAGTGGTTGGAAAATAGACATTCTCTTTGTAGGATAGATTTGGAAAATATTTTCTGTTGATTTGTTCAACTGCAAGTGATTTCTGTATTGTTGTCTCCCAAACTTTTTAAGAATCTCTTCAAAAGAGGCGAAGAAATCGCCGGTTGAGACGATTCAAGTTTTGGCCCAAAATCGGAATATTTTGGTTTAGTGGCCCCCTTTTGCTTGGATTTGATTCATGCTCGCCCACTACTAGATCCCTTAGGATATGGTCCAGATACGACTATCCGCTTGAGGGGCGCAGGTATTGCCCCATAAACGGTTGGTCAACTTCGGATTATGTTCACTAGCGGCTGGCAGTATCCGGAGTAGACCTGTCGTAATTTTCAAAGCCCTTTCCGTACAAATCTGCCCATTACCTAGTAGCCGCCTAACCAGTAGGTAATGTCCAAAGTGTTTTCCCAATCAAGCAGTATGTCAAGTGTCCTGTGATTTTTTGAATAGTATATTCAATATTGCTGGCAAGCAGAGCCTTCCTCCAACAGTTCCTGTGCCACCCGATCCAGTTGGGTACTCGAAAAACTTACTAACCTAGGTTACAGTCAGTAGGATTGTGTACTGTCATTAGCTTAGTCGGACCAGTTAGAAAGAAACCAACTGGAACCTCCTTTTTCACAAAAACGCAGTCGGTCTTTCTTTGTAGGTGAAACGTGGAAATCCAAAAACTATTATTTACTCAACCATTCCATACATTCTCAACCTCTCTTGATTATCTCATTTTCGCTTTCTCTCTTACTCTTTTTGCTGTAGTTTTTCGTGGAGGTACTTAGGAAATGGGCAAGACCCCGAAGCGAACGTCTGGGCTTTTCATCCGATGGACATCGCATTCCGAAGGGGTTGAGTACGATTCCATGAGTTGGGGATCCTGTAGATTAGAGGTAGGGGTGTTCCCTTTCCTATTCCCTGGAGATGTCCTGCTGAGTATATGTGGTAAATTGTAATTGTAATTGTAATTGTTTATTGCATAGGATAACACCCATGCTAAAATAATGAAAAGAAGTAAGTGTAGAACAGGGATAGAGAACGGAAATATAAAAAAACCTACAGTAAACATTATGGTACGGTAACTATGGGTCAAGGTTACAAAATTAAAGTTTGTAAAATAAATTCACTGAGGTCGAGCAGTTTCGAGTTTTTCGAAGGCTGAGTTTTTTCAAGGGCTGATTTCAGTTCTGGGTGGCGTAATTGTCATACTTTTTTGCTTGGAGTAAAAAAACCTGTCCATTTTTCTTCACCACAGAAATGACCTTCAGGAACTGCCTTTAAGAAAAACCATATAGGATTTTTCAAGGACCCCATGAAAAACGATTGTTCCGATGTTATCTGACGGCCGCCTGCCTCCTCTTTTCATTAAGGAAGTTTTACAGCGAACACCTGCAACTACAGGAACCTTACTTTCTTCGATCTCCTTTGTAGATAAGATGGCGGTGGTTTAATGTAATGGTACCAAAGATTTTTCATTGTCTGACAGATCTATTTCGATTCGATAAAACATCAGGAAAACTCACAAAATGAGTGAGAAATCGATTCACACAAATGGGTATTAGCTGTTTCCGGCACTATTTGTATGGTGTTACTATGAGGTAAATCACTTTTGTGGTGCTGGGAATGACTTTGAAGCATGGCGCATCCCCAATCTCGTCACTCTCGAGCATTTCCGCCTTGATTTCCTGTCGGCACCAAAAGATTCTCCTGATTACTACCCTATAAATCGAGACTTTGTTACTTCATAAGTTCACCCCATTGCGCTAAAACCGGTTTACTTTGTACTCTTGGACTCTTTGTAACTGTTCAAATGCGATGGAGTAAGGAGTAGACTTAGAGATGGGGAAGGTTTTTTTTTTGAACTTCTCGAAATTGTGATTGTTTTCCGAATGTTATCAATATTACGTGGTCACAGTTAGTTACAAGAGTACCATAAGTTCATCGACAAAAAGATGGCTGTAATCAAAGAAGTTACTTTAGGACCGGATGGTTACCTTCAGTTCCGTTTCATCGCCTGTATCGGAGAGGGAAATCGTCACTACAAAGTTGGAGAGACATGGGTCGACGAGCAGGTAGGGCAGTAAAAATAATTATTTACATCTAATTATATTTAAATTTGTGGAAATATGGCATATGATCGACCATTTATAACAGTCAGGGTTGGGGTGGAGTTGTGCAAGCGGGCGCGCTACTAGTCGAACGGTCAGGGGATCAGCTCCCAAGTCGGTACCCTTCTATGTCAATAAGACCTGCCATCCTTCTGCGGCCACCTAAATGGCATGAGATTCGTCTGGGAGGATGAGTGCTCCTAATTTTTACATCAGTTGACCACCCATGTTGTTAAATGAGACCCATATGCATTCAAGCAAATGGGAGCGGATGCGTAGGCGCATTTTCGGATGTGATTGATCAAAGCCGTAAAACTTTGCACTTTTCAGTAGAAAAGTTCCTAAGAACAGTTCGAGTGTCCGCGCGGTCATGGAACAGAGCGGAAGCAATTGGCCAATATTATCACTCATCGTCTTGCGTTTCTTTCTCACTCTATCCCCTTTCTTCTTCAAGTAGAAGACGATTGCAACGGCGTGTGTAAAACTTATGAAACAGAAACAGCTCCCGTTATCCCTTTTTGAAGCAGTGATTCACTTAAGAGAAAAATACTCCTAACTAACAACAGGAGTAAGGGGAGAATGCTTCTGCTCAGCGATAATCAACCCCTTTTTTGGTGGGCGCCTCCGCCTCGTCTCCCATTCAGACTCGTAGTGTCGTTTCGAATGGGTATGTAGCCATTGCAGCAGCTAGCCGATGCATAGAAGAGTGTTTGTCCCCTCAGACCAGTCTGGTACGACAATGACTTCGGATAATCGGGAAGCCTGGCTCGCCCCGTAGTTTATCTATGAGAATACATTCGCTTGCTGCTTCGGGGATCATTTGCGGCTTTTTGGGCTGTGATCGGAATAATGGGACCCTTTTAACAGTGCGGCAGTTTTTTTAACCCTTAAAGCCTAAAATGTCCTCGCAACGAAACGCAAAAATAACTGTCCGCCTCCGTAGTCCAATGAAACCTTAATGCTATTCACAAAGTACACTTAAAGTCGACTGTATGTATCTGTACGTTTGCACTCTGCAGCGAACAGCAATAGTCGTCTAGTACACTTAACGAAGTGTCGACTCAGAAAAAAACGAATGTGCAGATTGAGTAGGGAACAAAAACCATCCATACTTTCTTTTGATGATTTCTGGCTCTTGCGAAGGTCAGCACATAGAGGGTGACCTGGTAGCTCTCCCCTTCCTTCGGAGGGCTTTGAAAGAGATATATTCATCATATGGTGGTTAAAACACGGGAAAGGATGTATTCACATTACCATCTTTTAGTACACCATGTAGACGAGCTGTTTTTGGTCATCTCCCTTTTTGCGATGGCCCTGTTTTTGCCGATTGTCATTGGAACTCCTCGAAATTTGCGTAAGAGGCGTGGCGAGACAATTATCTAGGAGCCGCCGTGCCCGGTGAACGTATCGTGTACCAAGTTTTGGGTGGATGAGACATCCACCTGGGCGAATCTACATGATACCCTCAACATGATGTGGATGGACCTACTTGATTCCTAAAGCCGTGATTTCTGCTGAGGCACAAGAGCGATTCGCAATTATGCTGAATGATAAATTAGGACTGAGGTCGGTTTATACTGAAAGATTTGTCGCGCGAAGTTGTGCATTTCTGCTGCAGACGTCAAATTTGCTGACCAAGTAAGTCTACCGAGTCCAATCCGCGACATGACAAAATGCCAGAGTCCACACAGGCAGACCAGCAGGCGGAGGCAACTAGCAAAGATTTCTGGCAAGGTTTCCATGCGACCCTATAGATGGTGCCTTCTGCCCCGCACCCGCTGCAATGTAACTTTCGCTATCATACTTCGCTGGCCAGAGACTAGGCAGTCTGATTGCTTATTTATTTATTTATTTATTTATTTATCTAGTTTTTAATTACTTATTTACTCGGCCAATATTTATTTATCTATTTATATATACGCCAAAACAACATGCCCTTACCTAAGGTAGAGTGAAGTAGATAAGTGTAATTGTTTTCAGAACATGTACTACTATGAATGCGAGAAGGATGGTCCATATTTGAAAAGCCGTGCAAAGGGTTGTATAAGTCATGACAAGCAAAGAAGAGTCCCCATTGGAGAACGAGATGACTTTGGAGATTACATGTGAGTCGATGCATTCACTCTTACAACTCCTTTACCTAGTCGATGCCCAAAGTCCATTTACGACGTTTGCGAGTTATTAATGAAACTTAGGCTTCGGACGGGGCTCGAATCCGTGCTTGTGCTGTGCCATGTTCTCTTCCCCTTCACTACCGAGACCCTACTGGTATTGCCTTCTTACTGGCTTTACTGTTATGGTTTACCAGCGTTAGAGAAACTTAACTGGTAGTCCGGGAGAACGGCGTACAGTGTAGGAATTTCCTACTAGTTGTAGGTGTAGCTAATTTCTTCTGGATGATTCCTAGCTTACATGAAACATGAGGCCTTTCCTGATAGAAGCTTACCAACAGAAGTCTCTGGAATTTTGAAAAATGTTTCGTACCCAAATTCTGACCTGCACGCCACAATTTGTGAATGTGAAACAAAACACCAATTTTCTTGCAGACCCCTTTTTCTTGGAGATGTTCAAAAACATTACAAATTGAAAGCGCTCGGAAATATTTCAAATAATTTCTGTAGCCTTCAAGTCTGCAATAAAGGGCTGACTATATGTCGTACGTCCGTATCTGTTCACGATTTTTATGTGCCCTTTCAGACAGCCGAGCAGAAACTGGCCCAATAGTCTGTACTCATTTAAAAACATATTTCATAAAAATAATTGGCGTATTTTATGGCCCAATTCTGGTAGGTTTGTTGGATACCGGTTCTACTGGTTACGATTTTAACGTAGTCATTTTGAAAACGGGGCATGAAATTCAACCTGAAGAAATAGTGACCTTTCGCTGTGAAACACAACTGCACCAGCACTTAAATCGTGGCAAAATGAGGAAAATTTATGGCAGTTCTTATTTCTGCCCTCCCGAAACTGACGAGCAGATGAAATATGTAGGTAGTAATGTCCCTGGCCTCTGTACGGGACGCACGCATGGGCGCCTATGTATAGCAATTCTTTGACCTCATATAAGCGCCTGAACTACCTGAAAGCTGAAGATCTCTATCGCAGAAAAAATCTTTAAACCATTTCCCATACAAAAAAGATACATATTGATCGGTATCATCGAATTCAACTGAGATTTGTTGATTTTAGCTATGAATGCCGTCTGAAATACAACGGAACCATTCAAATGTGTAGTGTCGGTTGTATACACAAGGGAGAACATTACAAAGTTGGAGATCAATGGCCGGTAAGTGAAACTCGCGAAACTACGAAATATCGCACTCTTATAAAAATGGAGTGGATACTGTATTAATGTGCGAAATAGAGCAGTGAAAAACACCTTGCCACCACATTTATTGTCTAATTGGTCCATAGTCCGGTTTACCTCAAGGACAGCCAATCCACGGTAGATTGGTGATAAGCTTTCTACGGACCCTACTGACTACCTACCCATCGATTGTATTGAGTAAATCACCCCAGGTCACCCCATGGGTCAAACAGAGTCTTTCAGATCCTTTACCGTTGGATTTCAATATGAGGCTCACTCTGAGGGGTTTGGGGTGGGGCGGGTGGTTGAGCAGACAAGTTTATCTTTTAGTACATCCTCAACCTCCCCTAGAAAGTACACCTTGATTTTGGTATTTTTTATTGAAACTACTAGACCTCTGAAAACCTCTCTACCTCCAAATTGAACTCAGAAAGGTGAAGAAAAAATAAGGGAGCGCCCTTGAAATGAGGTTTTCGATCCCCATGTCTCTTCACTTTTGTTAGGAAGTGGCAAAAACCGGAGGATGAGAAAGTTTTCATCTAAGGCGTTTTTATGTCCCTGTTGATGTTGAGTGATGTAAGAGCCATCCCATTTGATTGGAAAAATGGTCACGTACTCCATCTTCCATTCATTTAAAAAACGGAAGTGGTGCTAGTACAAAGTACATAACAGGTCTGCTGAAAAGTCTATCAAAAATCAAACGTTCACCTTTGTGGGTAGAAAGTAAGAGCCCTACCTTACACGGTTATATTCAGGATGGTGAATTCGTCTATTATTGCAAGTCAAACGGTGGCCGCAGTCAAAAAGTGTGTATTGGTTGCCAACATCGTCAAAAACGACTTTATGATGGTGATAGATATCGTGAAAATGATTCTGTCTACGAGTGTGAGGTAAGTCAGGGATGGGCGGAGCCTGCGCTAGGATGGGCGGAGCTTCTTGCCGTTCTTCCAAGCCATACTTAAAATTCATCCTTTCATAAGTTTCATTATAGATTCGTCCAGATTCCTTTGGACATAAACCAGTTGCGTGTCTTTCCAAGGAACTTGATGGTTCAAAGGTCGAGCGAGTAATTGGATGTAGATGGTGAGTATTCCCCCTTTGATCTAGAGCTTATGAGCCATTTTGAGCTGGTTCATGGGTAGGAGGTCCTTAGAATACCAGTTAGTTGATTGTATGACCAAGAAAGCCATGTTCCATTTGTAAGGGGACTTCTGTGAGTTAGAACGCACCTCCTTGGCATATAGATTTTTCGCACTGTCCATCAATATCCATGTTTTCTTCAAGAAAGGTTATGCTCATTTGGTTTAGGTACCTGCAGTCACCTGAAGCAAAGATCGAACAGACATGTGAGCTTGATGGTTCAGGTACAAAAACAGCCGTTCGAACGCTTGGCTGCATTTACAGGCACAACGTAAGCATTTCTTGATTGACGTTTATACTTGGTCGACTATATCTGGCGTTTATTGAAATTGGTCGCAATTGAGTGTGCCTCGCTCTTGTTGGCTTGCTTCGGTATGCATCCCCATGGGTAACAGCGGTTGTTTTGAAAAACTTGCAGCACGGCGAGACAGCTAGCCAAGATGACCACTATTGACGTGACGCGTTGCGGGGCAACTAGCCAAGAGTAGCAGTGCGTTGTGATAGGGACTTCTACTACACATCCTTACTCTCGAACACCATTTGCAAGGATGAGACGAGGAATACTTGCTTCGGTCCTCGCATGTAACATTCCCCGTGAATTGGTCACGGTAACAACCAACAGAGCGGCCCGCGGGCGGTTGCCGCTCGAGCTTAGGTGCGATCAATAAGTAAGCTTTGTAACAGTTGGCGTTGAGCGTCTTCCAAGTATGAACGTGGCCTGAATGACAGTATGAAGGTTTCCTCCAAAATACTCTAGGAAAATCATATCTACTCTTTATTATGATAGTTTTGTACAGTACTGGGTGAATAAACTGTACTCGTTCAGGGATTCGACACGGTCTATTTGTCACCCGATCGATATACCATATGGAACATACCCGGTAAAAAGATGGCTACTGGAATATCGTGTCGAGTAAGTGTGCACTTAAAGTATTATTAGAAAGTATAATGGATGGTATATTTTAACTGAACCGGTTTGTAGCTTACCCCTGACGGAGCGAAATTGGAAGTGTTCGATGTGAATCGGCTGGCCGAATTCACTCAGGGATTAACGTACGATCAACCGCGAGGAAAATGATGGGCCATGCTTTGGCTTATGTTCTCAAATTTTAAAATGGAACCCCTCAGATGGCTTCATAAGCGGATAGGTGTTACAATTGCTAGCAACGATTTTTTACTTCTAATCGATACGGCTTTGTGAATCGTATACCAAAGATCTTGATCAGTTTAGAAGCGTAGCAGCTTTCTACTGTAGGTATAGCCTCTACCCAGCTATTGGCTTATGACCAGCTTATGGATACTTAAGCGTTAACGTTTAGTGAAGCGCTATTGTACGTTGGTTAGTCAGCATCTCAATCCGTCATTTTGCCCTCACATTTCTTCTTATTTTCTTTTATAAATTTTATTCTTTTCGCCTCTGCACACCATTCAGTGTGATACTGTACGTGTTTCGTACCTAGGTAATTCTTTTTATTTGATACGTGTAAATACATTTGTTTTTATTCAGAATATTTCTCATGTTGCAATAGTAATAAAAAATTCCGCTGGATTTTTTTCTGTTGTACAAGTCACGGGTGTTTTTTAATACCAGAATATTGTCTAAGCCATTAAGAGTGCCCCAAAAACATGGATAGAAATAAAAGAGACGTTGGCTGATGGAGGGATGCGCCACGCACCTTACATTTGCTCAGCATCGCCATGGTATTTGAATGCTCAATAGGCTAGGTACGGCACGATACTTCCGCCTTTCCAAGGGGATTTGAAATTTACTGATCAACCGTAAAAGAACGAAAAGCCGTCTTAGCTGAAGAATAACAGATACGAGATTAAATCTTTTGACCATTTATGTGGTTGCAGCGTTTCTTAGCATTACACAAATTTACCGACTGGATCTTCTTGAAAATGTGATCTAACTGACTTCTGGCACAACAACACGCTTGACCCTGATTGTTGGGGTATTCCCCTTATGCCCTATGTATACGCGCGGGTGAGCCCTTCTTTCTATTGTTTATGGAAGGTATCCTAATGTGTTTAAGCTATCCTATTCCTATTTTGAAAGGTAATATTGTTCAAGTGGGCGGAGGTGGTGTAGGGGCAAGTGGGCGTTCTACCAAACGTGCGCGGTCCGTGGCTCGAATCTAGGTTCGATTTTCGCCCGGCCTAACGAAGCCGTCCATAGTCCGGGTTCGGTTAATTAGTACCAAACTCGGAATTGAAGCACTGATCCGCACATCGGCAGGCCACCGCAGGTTACTGCACAAGCGACATATACATTTAAATGTCGCAACGGTTCTGAATGGAAGTTGAATGCCGGGCGCATTCCAGAAACTGGATTGATTGACTCCAAAAACCTCGATATATCTCGACTTCAATTCAATAATACTATTTATACATTTACTTCTATAAGATTGACGAAAGTGATGTACGTTGGCATGAAGGGGTGAGTGGATGAGAGTGTGATAACTGCTAGTGAGAGAGGAAAAAATGGACTCACATAAAGTATTTAGTGTAGTGAAACCGGAAGTTGTTTGACAGATTCATCGATATTTCTATTTCGTTTGCAGCCGATGTTTTTGCCTCATCAATCAACCATACCTCCTGAAATGATCTAAACAACACACTGATAGAACCCTTCAATTACCCTTCAAAGCATCGAGAGTGCCAAGCTGAGCGCCAAGTGTTTTCGACACTCACTTGTCATTGCCTGTTTACATGTTTACAGGAGACTTCTGACTGAAAAGAGAGGAACGAGGTGAGAAGGCAGAAGAAAGGGGGGATGCTCTGTTGTGCTCTTCACCAAGGTTCAGAGGCAGAGCTGGAACGTCCCAAGAGATGAATTCAGGGCTGGATGTGTTTTGATGAAACCATTCTCAATGGGTCAGGGTAATGGAGTATACCGTCTACGTCCTACTAGCGAAAGAGACTGTCAGAGACCATCTAGCCGTTTGGGAAAAGTTAGAAAGGAATATAAGGGTGAAGATATAGCCGAAAAAAATCCCTCCACTGTGTTCTGCTTCCTTGACACTCATGGCTGGAGCGTAGAGAAGGACGAAGCGCCAGCTCTCCGATAGGAACCAAAATTCAGCACGGCAATCAAACCGTAACTTTAAGGTGAAATAAAATGCAAGTTAGGGCGCAGGTGGTGTTGTAGCAACTAGCGTACTATCTCACACGCACGGTCAGGGGTTCGAATCCCGGATCGATGCCCGCCTAGGCCAACCAAGCCTTCCATCCCTCTGAGGTCGATTAATTGGTGCCAGACTCGTCTGGGAGGATAAAAGCACTGACCTGTACATCGGCTGGCCACCGCAAGTCATTGTATGTATCGTCCACATACGCACTCATTAAGCCACCACGATTCTGAATGGAAGTCGAGGACGGGGGCGCATCCCTCAGACGGGATTGATTAACGCCAAAACTTTATCCTTAAACCCTTTAAACTGCAAGTTACGGAAATTTCACAGACAATACAGACATTTCTATCAGGCACACAACCATATTTAAATACACAATTCCCCAACCCGTCTCATATACGACGCATCGAAAAGGGACGAGAGCACACGCCCAAAAGCTGTGTAGTACCACAACACCGTTTTGTGCCAGGTCTGGGCCGCATTCATAGAAGGACCATTGCAGGGTTTTTTTTCCACTAGATGAATTTTCGTTTCTGTGGGCTTGTGATGGTCTCGAAGATGATTTTGAGCCATTCAGCATGATTTTTCGTTTAGGTCAAGGTAAGGAGGAACGCTGAGGTAAGTGAGGGCTGGCTTAGCGAAAAAAGTTGGAAAGGGGGATTAGTTGCCAAGTAGGAGCCTGTCTCGGCAACAGAGCGCAGGCAAGGATACGAAAAGGCTTTCTACCTTTACATTTTCACCGTACCTACAGTCGCTTCACAATTAAAAACATATTTTTCTTGTGCGACAAATTTCAGAAAAGTCCTTCGTCAGTAATTTTTTTACCCTGTGCACTATTTGAACTTGAGGATTTATCTGCCCATCGACTACTTTTGCAGTAACTTATAATCAAGACTAATTCATTTATGTTGTCGATAGCACGGGAAAATACCCTGAACTTTGATTTCACCCGCTGCTTTGATAGCGACTTTGGAGACAAATGTATCTTTAAGCGTCATCGGGTTTTGACCGCAATTGCAGAAGGAATTACTTCGAAATTTTTCAAATTCTTATTTGTCAGCACCGAGGAAGTTAACTATACTTTTCGCAGTTTTTTCAGGCAGATTTCTTTCTAATTAGTGGAAAATACGAAAATCCTGAGCACCTGCTTCCATCCAAAGAATGTTCAAGTAGTTTAGTTCACTCATTTCTTGCCTACTGGCACAAACTATCCCATTTCTCCTTTTTTTCAAAGTGAAAGAAGGTTTTGTCTTGCAGAAAGCATTTTCAATCAATCTTTTTGCACCTCATCCATAATTTTTATATCGATGGCTTGAATATGCTTTTCCTCTCGTTTCTGATCACTTTTTCGTTTTTATGTTGTCCTCGAAAAAGCTAGTCGAAAATGCTTCCACCCATTAATCTGTCTCAGTGTATATCAGGGATGAATGACATCGAAATGGAGGACCCTACGGAAAGCGACGATTTCCACCTTAGCAGGATCATAGATGCTCACAAAGGCGATGTGAAATGTATAACGTCTACATCGGCCGGGGTACTTATTTCTGGTGGACGAGATGAAAATGTTAGGTTTTGGACGAAGAGGTTAGTCCCAGGTCTCCATTGTAATGTTAGTATCCGTTCTGCTTAATGGCTCATTTCAGAGGTGGAGAGTTTTCAGAAACTCTCTCATTCCCTCAGCCAAAAGGATTAGCGGTAAATTCAATAGGTTATTATGAATCTACTGATGGTTGGCGATTATTCGCTGGTCGAAAAGATGGGTCCATAGCCGTGTACGGGTCAGGATCTAGTGAACCATTGACTGTACTCACCCAACATTCCTCCAACGGTATGGTTCCTATCATACTAGATTCATTTTTCCATTATTTCTTTCTGTTTCAAAGTATTATTCGATTGTTCAGTGTGTTGCCTCTATGTTGATGAGAAGAATCATATCCTTCTTAGTGGATCATGGGACAACAATGTTATTGTTTGGCCAATCAAGGAACTTGGTAGCCCAGAATTTCCAGTAAGTGCTTTTTGTTTCTTGTGATTATGGCTATTCTATATGTAATTATGGCGATTCTATATAAGTTTTAATCATATCACTGCATCTGGCATTTACCTTTAGTAGAGCTGCGAAGGGATTTGGCCCGCGACCGATCGCGGTGACCGGTCGCGGGGCAAATCGTGGACTATGAAAGCAGCCAGTGAGTTAGGCACAAAGAGAAGGCACTACATCCGAATTGTATAATTTCATGATTTCTGAGGCGTTGTTGAGATTATTAGTCAATGAATTGGCCAAATTGAAGCAATAGAGGTCTCAAGCGGTATATTCTTCCTTGTGTTTTTAACTATTTACATTTTTGATCCTCACCATTGACTACATTACTAGCAAATGTGCCCCTCTTCTCTTCTAGGCTCTGCTTCTAAATGGGCACAAGCTTTCTGTTTGGGCTTTAGCTGCAATTGAATCGTCTCCTGGCTACTACCTCACAGGAAGTGCAGATAAAACCATAAAGTTATGGCGAGACGATAACGAAGTCAGGACGTATACAGGTGTGTGACTTGGGTTTCTTCTTTATTCGTGGAATATTAGACAATTGTACGAATGCTATGAGGAGGTTTTTTTGAGTTAGAGCGGTTGAGGTTGAGTTCTGTTTTTTCCTGTTTCAATTCTTCCATTGCTAAATTCGTCGGTTTCCATATTTTTAATGAAGACAATCAAATCTTATTCACTACTTTGTAAGGTTCTACAGTTCAGGACATACTGATGTTGTTCGAGCTCTTCTCGTGATTTCGGACGATCGGTTCCTCTCAGCTGGTAATGATTCCACAATACGAATGTGGCATACTGAAACTGGCGTTTGTCTTGCTACCTATACTTCACTCGTCGACACTTTTATATTTTGGTCAGTATTTTATTTACAGTTTTATAACATTAGCATAAACCCAAAGTTATTATTTTCTTCATTCTCTAATGTATTCAGTTACCTCTTCGCTGTTTTTATTGTCCCCACAATTTAATACTGCATTGATTTTGGATTGTTCGAAGGAGTCTAAAATCTAATGCTCAATGTTACTGCAGTGCCATTTCTCAGTGTAGGCAATCGGTGATTTTTAGAGTGGGAGGTATTCGTTGTATAGTTTCCTATGAGAGAGTAAAAGCAAAAACTGACTTGAAATATAGTGCTACATAATACCTATTGTTAAACTTTCTCGTGGTTTAATATGTCCACAATTTACCTCTGAAAATCCTTTTTCAGCTTGACTTTGGTTGATTCCAATGTTATTTCATGCAGCGAGGGTGGTCACGTTGAAGTATGGAAACCTCTCACTGTTGAAGAACAGCATAGGTAATATCCTTAGAAGAAGTTTAGCTGTATGTGGGGAAATGAGAAATACTTTTTTAGCTTGGTTCATAACCAGATTGTGCAGTTGCCGGCGCTCACGGCTTGGGCAGTGAAAGGTCTTCCTAACGGTGACGTTGCGTGTGCTACAAGGTATCTTTTTCTTTCACGAAGTATTCTTTTTCACCTTCACTCATCCGCCTCTTTTTTGATGGGAGAGGGAAGAGACTGAACTGTTTCTTTCCTCAATTATCCTGCATCTTTCGTTCAGCTACCACTGGTCTTTCCCAATTTTAGTGATGGGCGTATCTATGTGCTTACACAGGAAAGCAACAGAAAAGCGTCAGCTGCTATCCTTACTGCCTTTGATGATGCTGTAGCGGCTAAAATCGCAAAGGAGCTTGAACGAAAAGAACAACAGGTGGTTACTAGTCGCCCAAATAATTTTTTGTGTTTTTTAGCATTTGCTTTTTAGTTTTTTTTTATTAATTTCTCACTTGTTTGATTTCGCGGTTAGATGTTCAGGTGGGATATCCGGAAAGTAGCATACTCGTTGATTAGTCGAGTAATCTTTCAAAAAAGCTTCGCTGTTGCTGCCGACTTAGAAGTAATGGTAAGTATTACAGGCGAATGAAACAGTTGTTATCAAAGTTTCTCTTGATGATGGTGCACCTAATATGGAGCTTCGTTACACAAAAGGAACGGATCCAACTTTGGCTGCCGAAAAGTTCATTAAGGTTAGATTCTCGTTTGCAGTTTGTGCTGATAAGATACTTTTTTTTTTCAATTCAATTTTTTTGTTTTTGACTATGAAAGAGTGTTATTATTTGTGAAATCGATCACCACTTTTTAAGGATTACAACCTGCCAGCATCGTATTTAAATGAAATTACGGATTATATCGTGGCGCACGTTCCAGAAGCAGCCGCTGCTGCACGAAAAAAGCACAAAGTGCAGCCTACTCAACGGGTTACGGTAGATGGGAAGGTACGTTCATTTCCTCTACTTTACATACTCAATTTATTCACTTGCTTGTAAGCGTGCATTTTTCTATGAACCATTGACCTTTTCTTTTCTTGATTAAATTGATATCGATACCGCTAAATATAGCTTACTATTTCAGTTTCCAACTTGAAAATTGATTTCATCATTCAAAGCTTTTTTTGCGGCCCCATTACTCCTCTTTTCTTCTTCTCTGAATGAAATACTTTTATATCAGGAATATGACTATGTCTTTGACGTCACTGTGGATGATGGACGTAAACTTCGACTTCCATTCAACTTGGATGAGGATCCAGACGTGGCAGCTCAGCGATTTGTTGAAAAACACAATTTGCCTGTTTCTTTCTTAGCCAAGGTTTCCCTTCCTTTCTGCTTTGATTCCCACTAAATTCCTATCTCGCATTAACGCATTACTTCAGGTATCGGGCCTACTGCGCTCTCAAACTGGCGTTTCCGCGTCTTCATCTAGTCAGCCATTTTACGATCCATTCACAGGTAGGGGTGTTCTTTGGTTCACAGCAAGCGTATTTTATCCAAATAAAACTTTTGTTTCCGTACAGGAAGCGGTCGATATATTCCTGGTCAGTCATCTGCAACAAACTCACCGGCAACCGTCGCAGATCCTTTCACGGGCTCTGGACGATATGTGCCTGGAAACTTTGGAGATGCCCCAGCCCCAGCTGGTGGTGATCCCTTTACTGGCTCCGGAGGGTCAGTGTAGCTTTGAAAGATCGTATTTTACTGTGATTAGATTAAGTCGTTTCAGATACAAACCAGGATCTGTTTCGGGCGACCTGATACCCAACGCTTGCCTTCCGCAAGACAAAAAGAGGCCGCGTGGTGAACTGGTCCCAATGTCACATTACTATCGATTTGGAGTTGAGCAGTTAAGCGCGAAGGCTCACGCGAAACTTGTTGAGCTTAACGAAAATCAACCAATACTGAGGCTGAGCGATGCTCAGGTGAGTGGTGGTAGTATTGTATCTTTAACACCTACAATCTTTTTTCGTTTTAGGTTTCGGCTATAAAGCAGTTAATGTCACCGGGTGGTCATACGATTGAGTATGACGTTGTGGCAGCTGCACTAGATGTTGGATTGCAATGGGCAATGTGTGATTTGGTTCCGATTCTTGATGCTTTTCGGGTCGCTCTACTTCATGAGCGCCTTAACAGTTTCTTCTGTGACATGAAGGTAAGTAAAGTACATTTATACAATCGAGTGCTTGCTGTTTCAAAGGGCTGTGTTGTTAAGAACGGCTTTCGGGTTTTGTTCAACTGGGCAGCAGCTCACTGCTCACCATCACCTCCTGCCACTTTTTTATGGTCAACTCCTGATCCTTTATCGCAGGGCGCTTTACCTGATGCGTGGCGAACAGGTCACTTTTGTGGAGCTTTTCATCGCAACCACAACCCTTGTCGACCACTTTTGATTGAGAAACATCGAATAGGCGTGTATAGGTTTTGACCCAATTTATGAGTCTACTGTAGTAAGATGAGCGCATGAATGGCAAACCGATGAGCATCTTGTATTCCCATTATTACCGTGTGCACTCCTCAGTAAATGGCTCAAATGGAAGCTGCTGAGCTGTAAACGACATTCCGCATCGTGATGTGATTTAGGGTAAAGGCGAAAGTACACAACAACGGCTTTGCGCACTTCTACTGAGTGAAGCTCCAGATGCCGTATGTATTCTTGTCTGCCGATCATTAGCAAATGCCTTCACTCATCCATGTGGCCGTGAAATGCTCTGCCATGACTTCCAAAATCTATTCGCTGTAGTAGTAAAGCAGTTGACGAGCAATAAAGCTGCCCTACAAGTATGTTTCTCGCTATCCGATGATCCATGTTGTAAGTTGAACCTGAACGTAATTAGTTCCAATTCAGCTAGCTGCAACTTCAACGCTTGCTAATTGGAGTTTGTTGTTGTTGAACCGGTCGGAAACAGTTGCCGAGTTAGGGCCTAGGGAGGACGCGATTCGAGGTATCGTAAAGGTGAGAAAATGTAATTTACCCGGCTCTATGATATGGAATCACTGAAATGTTCATTTACAGGTTTGCGAAGCGATTGACTCATTTGGGTATCTCAGTCAAGATAGTTTGATTCGACTGCTACAAGCCATAGTTACTTTCATGTGGGGAGATTCGTCAGTAATCAGCGTAAGTCACCATTTTTAGTATTCTCGCCTACCAGTAATACCTCAACTACAATATAAAATGGATTTTGACCGAATGTCTAAGAATCGTATATTGGAGAGCTGAGCGGAAGATTTCAAGGTAGGGTCCGAATTTTAGTTCAGTTCAAGTGGTCCGAATATTATTATGGTGGAGAGGATGTGTAGTAGCGAAGCCTCATTTGTGCCAAAGTCTTCCTATCTTCTCGGAATACTGTGGTCTTCCTGTTGAGCAGTTCCAGCAGTTGATAGGACCAACCCAAAGGCCTTGGCAGAGATTTGGTGCCAAGAGGGTGCCAGTGTGTGTCAAAATTATCATTTCCAAGGAACACAGCAGCACTCAGTCGTGTCGTAGTCGATCTGATTGCGATTGTTAGACCATTCCGAAGACAATATTGATACTCCAAGAGTATATCTTTACTTGAGCAGGCCCTATACAAAAACACCTGTGCTGATCAGATATTTGCCATTTTCTTGATCAGATCAACTTCAGCTTGCGAAATCGAGAAACATGCTGCAAATCGTGAACAGAATGAAGGATGCAGTTGTAGATGAACAAGGCAAAAACATTGCCCGGGACATTGTTGAGATGATCTATGCAATCTAAGTCTTGTATCTTAATGACATACTTGTGTATTTAGACTGTATCGAAAGCTGCTTGTACACTAATGTTAACTATTTTCTTTTTTTTCTGGTGAATAATACGGAGATATCGAAAATGTGAATGTTCGAATGGAAGACAATTATTATTTATAAAAGATTATGCTTTTGTTTGTTCTTGCTGTCTTGTGAACTGAAGTTTCTCTTCGGATATATTTTCTGTTTGATTACGTTTAGTGTATAGTTGCATTACCTCTAGTGAGACGTGGTTGTTAAGACCACATCCATCATGTGGTCTTAGCTTGAAACTCGATAGGTTCTTTTTTGTGACTTTTTTAAATATTAGAAGCTGTTTCAGTATATACTATGTGGTGTTTTTCAGTCAAATTTTTCTTGAATTACTTGCTCCATGTCGGACGAAGAATCAAGTCCAGTCTCAGGGTTAGTAGCCCTCGATGATCGTCCAAGTTCTTCTGGAACAAATCGAGCCTACATGGCTGAAGAGGTATGCGTTTTCTTCTTTCGAAGGCCAGATAGCTCATTTCAAAAAACAAGGTGACTCCTCTCAGGCTGTTGCATCTTGACAGTAGGGGCGACTGCATGTGTCCCTTCCTATACCCTTCAGATTGGACCTTCACAAATTTCTATAGCTTTTTTTCTAATTCTTGTTTTTCCCATAATTATCTTTCTCCAAACATATATTGCAGTTCTCTCGGTCATTACTGGGATCAGTAGAGAAGTTTCACTTGCATGCAAAACACCGTCAATCCAGTGCACATGTGGTTAATGTGCTGAATCTCATGGAAATTGGTGGTGCTTCTGGCTCGTCTAAAGTCGACTACTGCATTCTTCGTGCGCTGATTCGTTCGGTTAGTTGGTTTCGCTCCAGTGGTTCATTTATATTCGGATTTTTTTCTTATTCTTTCATGACTTTTCTCCTTTCCAAATCATAAGAGGACTTTTCTTCTTTCGTTCTTGATTCGGTGCTCTTGGGATTTATCATTCCTCATCACTCTTTGTTTTCAGAAAAAGAGAAAATACTCGCCTACAGAAACTTTTCGAATACGTGGCCTGGCCACATACTCATGGTACGTTAGTATCAGCTGTCTTCTATGTATTTTGACATGTGCTGGTTTTATTATCAAGCCTGTGTATAACGGTGGAGTTGGCTTTGATAGACTTCTGCTTTTTATTTCAATGTTGAGCAGAGAAACTTTCTCCAGTTCAAAGTGCTACTTAACGGAAGTATGAAGTTATGATGAAACGAAAAATAGAATCAATCTTGCTATTTTATCTATGAATTTGCTTCGATATGGTAATTTAGTCGACGGCTTGTAATGCCATCGTGTCATCAACTGGTCTCCATGGATTCGCTAAGCACTATCTCTATCTTAGGATTGGATTTTTCGGAGAGAATAATTAGCACTTTGATGGTCGAGTCTCAACCACCAAGAGAAGTGAGTTTATTCGGAAGGAACTTCACTGGGAGGAATTGGTTTATGATTTCGTTTGTTTTTCTTCTTGTTTTTCTTTTTCTACTTGGTACAGATGGAAGTAGAGTGCTGATATGAAGATGAGTATGAAATTTTTTCGCACGCCTCGATCCCTCTTCGGGATGCGTTTTCATGTTACTTCCATTCAGGATAGTTAAAGTTGTATGCGTAACTGGCTTTTCAAAAGTTTCGAGAGTAAAGCGATGTACAAGCCAACGGTCAACCTCCCACCTAATACCAACTAACTGCTGTAAGGGTTAGAAAACTCGGTTGGGATAACTACCGATCCTCAACTGAATGAGTAGGCAAGACTACCAATTGAAAAAACTGTAGTCAGCCTTTCCAGGACGGAGCTGTTCCGAACACATTTTTGCTAGTCCTTTCCAATCTTGGTCGTCTGCGTTTCTGCAATCTTCACACTGGCGAATGCCTACACACATTCCAGCTACCTATCCGTCGGTTCAAGTTTAAGTGAGTGCAATGTAGTTCCCAGATTTATTCGAAAAATTGTGCAACAATCCTATACTTGCTCATAAGCCACAGCAACTTTCATACTGCTTTAGACATATTCATTGGAATAAAGCATTTTCTGAAGTGTGGCTGTTAGGTAGAGCCGTCCTCCCAGGAAATGACAATGGTTAGCATTTTTCTGACACCATTTTATCCTTATTGATAATTGTCAATCCTCACAGTAACTAATTTTAATATATTAGAATATTTTCGACGTGAATTCTCGTAGAATGAGTATTCGTTAATGTCAAAACTACTTCTATGCCATTTGCAGGATCCGAGCGGACTGGTCCTAGTCCATCCATTGCAGTTTTCGAGATTCAGCCTGCACGTTTCAAAGCTTTGCTTCAGTTGGATAAAAATGTGAGCTAGCTCTCACTATATCTTTTGGAAGTCCATGCCAAATTTGAGTCCAGTCACCTCCCGTTTTATTTCTTAGTTATTTCTATGTCATTTAGGTGTTCCATAACATACATGCAGCAGGACTTGAAGACGATGTTTTGGTGACTTTCAATAGTTCGCCGCACAGCTGTACCTTATACAGCTTTGATGAGATATATAGAAATGTTGGAGTTCTATTTTATTTATTTTTATTTATTATTTTTCAAACATATATCATCGTAGTGCTTGTGTATTTGGGATTTATTTTTCACGTCGTTACAGCACTGTACGCGTGTATATGATCCGTTGAAAGAAGCTGGGCAGTGTGGGGATATCTGTTTTAACGTCAAACTCTATGATAGGCCTAAACAGTTGTTGGATGTGAAAGGTGAGTATTGTTTAAGAGCGCGCATTATTATGTTACACCCAAAACCATGGAAAGGGAAGCTGACCATTATACTATTTGTACATCCGTTCCTACGTCACTACTGTATAAACTGCTTTTCGACACCGGAGAAGTGGGGGAAGGTTTATTGTCTCATATTATGCGGCTTAGGTATCATTAATATGTAGATACATATACATATACAAATCAGAACTACAAAGTTGTGCAAACGTGATACAACCATTGTGCTACGTCTCATTTAATGACGGAATTGCATGGATACGATATATAATACATCATGTAGGTTTCGTTTTAAACAATGAATGTGAACATGTGTACAAAAAGAACAACTCAAAAGGTTTTACGTGAAAACTCATAAAGTTGCGATGATATGGCAATAAAGATCCAGTTCAACGGTCATAGTACGGATATAGGCCTGATATGATTTGTGGGACCTCCATTTTCCCATTTGCATTACCTGGGCACATGTACTATTGTATTGTAGAAACCTCGAAGTAGTTGATCTCTCCATGGACAATAATACATATTTGCAATATGTATTATTGTCCATGTAGAGATCAACTACTTCGAGGTTTCTAGCCTCGCTAAGTCTCAGGAAACCGTTGAAGAGCAGTATAGCCAGAGCCAGCCGTGGAAAATGCTTTGGGATCTGAAGATAATGCTCCTAAATGTACTAAACTATTAAAATCTGTCGTGCTAATAAAGGCTTTCCTGATTCTTCATCCATGTCTTTCTGTTTGCCCAGGAAGAAACTTAAAGCTGCCGAGACCATCGGTTAGGAGCTATGTTGTCCTTTTTAAATACAGTAAGTCAAGTATAGGTTCCTCGCCTTCGGAATGGGTATGTCCTTGACTCGTTCCGCTCCCCAACATTGTACGAACTTCTTACAGTATTGCAAATACGTCTTGAATGTCGCATTAGAACGGAGATTATTGGGCGAGTATCTGATGGCATCTGCTGTGGTGGCTGGGCGGAAGGGTGGCGCCTTTTATGTAATCAGAGAGATTGTTGTCTGTCTGATAAACGAACGAACGAATAAATACGGTGGTTCAGTGATATATATTTATTAGTGGAAGCGGTGGTGACCGCGGGTTCTGGCCTATGCCAGAACACCTGCTAGGTGCGGAAGTTTGCACTGGATAGCAGTCTCGCCGCACAGTGTACCTGCTTCCTTCCACAGTGGTCCTGGAAAAAATATGAGGGCCGGGTGGGTGGGGCTCAACTCGTTGAGAGAATTAAAACCTGGACTGATGGTTCTCTCACGAGGACATCTTATATAGCGCTGTCCTCGTGACCTCGTAGTCATCGCCGCTACCTGAGGACATGACGAAATAGCGTGGTCCTCAGGAGATATTGTATCGAGGCAATATCTGCGATGACGAAATGCCCTCCCCATATCGAAAAGCAGCACTAAGTCCTCAAGGAAGATGTTCTGCCGAATTTGCGTGGGTGGGTTGGTTTGGTGGCACGTTATTGTGTATGCTCCGTACATGGCTTTGTTGAAGTACGGAATAATGTATATACTATTAACTTTCGCCAAAATCATTGGACCACGATGCTGAGGGACTGAGCAGCTTGTCATCTCTTGTTTTTTTTTGTAGGAGATTTCTCTGGTGTCTACTTTGGCGGCTGTTGCAAAGTTATACTATGTGAACCACAAACTCCTCGAGAAAAATACGTCCTCCAGGAGATATCCAGCAATGAAGTTGTAAGTGGCTGTTTTCGCCTTATCTTTGCTTATTCGGTAGTATTTCTTTAATTGCTTTTTCTACATTTGAATCTTTCTCAGCCCCTTCTTCATGACCTCCGTCTGCTTGGACCGCAGCAAGGTGTAGCTCTGGCAATAGACGGCTCAACGATGATGCTTTGCAAGGATGATTCATCTAATTTTCTACGGTTCGAAGGCATTCATCTCGCTTGCTATGAAGTCGCAAGGTAAATGATGAGATCGTACTACTTAAGTTGAGATGGTGGTAGGTAGACTCAATCGGTATGAATTGATGTCCAGACCTCGTTTTTGTACGGATAGAAGATTTACAAACAGCATTATCATGTTGTTTCGTTGTTAAAGAAGTGTGCATGTGATTGTGATAAGTAGGTAAGGTTGAGGTTGAGCTTTTGCATCCAATCCACGATTTGTTTCCAAAATTTGGCTGCAGCCCTTATCTAACCACCCCCCCGTGACCTTGTGCCCACTAAGGTGACCAAGATTCTATTGTGTAGATGAGAATTTTGATTTTGGTCTTTTCTTAGCATGCTGACGGAACCAAAGCGAAGCGAAGTGCGAGTTCGATGGCGTACAGCTTTACTTCCAATGCGGCGTTCAGTCACCGATGGGCAGTGAGTTTCCCATTGTAAACATCTGATACTTCCACATTTCCATGATTCTTTTTTGGATGTCAACTCACTCACTGCAAACTTGTCAACTCATATAGTGATAACTGGCTAACATCATTGCTTCAGGTGGGTAACTGGTCCTATTTATCGTGATTCTGTGAAAACGAAGTTTGGAAGGACATCCCGTGCAACAGTTACTGTGCCCGTCGTTGATAATATGCCAGTGGTAAGCTTCTTCTTACTCCTTGCTAAATATGAGCATTAGACTTTAATTTTGCCAGGGTCTTTAGGAACCCATTTAGATATGAGTGGTGTCCTGTTTTTCAGCGCGTTCTGAAGACAACGTATGATGGGATAACTGATTTGATTCACCTGCTAACTCTCTACGACATTGCAAATATGGACACTTGCACTTCCGTTGGCGCTGAGCCTGATCCAGATTGGATTTCTCTTGTCATTAGTATTCGTGGAGTCACTGGAGAAATTTACAAAATAACTCCCGTCAGAAGTATTGATGTGGTGAGTAATTGAGATATTTTATTGTTACCCAACAGGAGTGCGTGGCGATGTACAATCATTGCAACTCATCAATCCCTCGACGTTTTCATTTTTTTCCATCTGAAACTTAGTTATTTAAATATTAATTCTGTTGAAACTAGTCGCTTGCAATTTCAAACCACAGGCTATGATCAGTGTAAGAATGCTGTTGGCTTGCCTTTCAAAAATGTTAGTCGGGAGTATCATCAGACGGCTCAAAATGGCTGCTGGAAACTCCATGAATATCAGTTCCATTTTAGGATTTTTTTATGTGATTGGCGTTCTTGTGAGTTCCGCAATTTCTAGGATACTATGAGAAAAGTGGATATTGTTGCTGATGGTGAAATTATGGTACTCATTTGCTATGATGGAAAAAATACTATCGCCGAGATGTATCGTTTGACTGAAGAAGACGCTAAGAAGTGGCATCCAGAAGTCCCGACGGTTAGTTTTGTTGTTGAAGGACTCGCGTATGGTGCTTAACCAGCGATAACTTACTAATTGTTATCATTTTTGAGCAAAGCAAACTTTTACTTTCAAACAGTCTGATTTTCAAGTCGATACCCTAGGTTTGAAATGATGGTGGAATTGGGCTGGCGGTTTTGGTAGGAGTTTGACCTACTAATATTTCTCTTCGTTTTCGTTTCGTCAGACGGCAAACCAGAATTATATATTTGAAATAACGTGAAACCTATCAAAAGCAACAAATATAGTTGACGTCAAAACCTTCAAACCCCGATTCTATTATTACGTTGGGTAAAAAGTTTTGATCGCCTTTTCAATTTTCTCTTTCACAAAGTCTTATTTCCATTGAAGGAGGGTCTCAATTAGTAATATGGTCTCCATCGCTGTCCTCAACATACGTCTAGCGATCCGGCAGTTTATTGACCCCTGAAGCCCAAAACGGTGGCGGCCGTGATTCAGAAAAGCTGGAGATCTCATTTTTGAGTTCCGAGCAATCATCCGGAATTTCTATCGCGAAGCTGATGTTTCAGAGCAATAAACAAATGGTAATGAGACGGAGCGAGACCTGGCGAATAAGTAGAATGGGTTAGCACTGCCCATCCAAGTTCGGCAATTTACTGACAAAACAATTTCCCAACATGCGGTTGAGCGCTGCCGTGAAAAAGGCAAACATTTTCGCGCTGCGGACGCTTCTTTCGAACGACGTTGACCAAACTCTGTAGCTGAAAAGCGTAAATCTCGGCGGTCACGGTGGAGCCCTCAGTAAGTTATCCAATGTAGAGCATTCCCTGAGAATGTCCACCGACGACACAGTAAAACCTTCCTCGGACATAGTCCACTTCTCTGCTAGTCTTGAAGGTGTTTTGTCTCGAGGCACCCGTGGGGTGAGATGCAATGACCCTTCTGGATGCACCACAGATTTTTGCGACAGCCGTCGGTGGATTATGCCCATACAGTAATTCGTGATAAACGATAACTCTCAGACAGCTTCGGACGAGAGTTGAAGGTTGAAGTCATTTTTGCGAAGCACTTCCAAGGGGATGCTTATATATCCATTTAAAAATACAGGTTAGGGCTCGGTCTACCATGACCCATTACGAAGTCCTTCCGAGCGGTCCTACAAAAAAATCTGGAAAGGGACGAAAAGTCGATCAAAGCTTTTTACTCAACCTAATATTTACGAGAAGGAATAATTGGAAATAACTATCGCATAGAAGTACAGTGTGATGTTTTGATAGTGATGTATAAGATAAGAACACCGTTAATTTATTTTCGGGTGATAGCTGTCACGGGTTTTTTTTCATGTTAAGTATTTTTTATAACCTTTGTTCAGGTAGAGTCAGTTCCTGACTACACACCATCAGTGCTGAGCCGTAAACAGAGAAGAAAGCAACGAGCAGGGCGTGCTCCGGAAATACATGATTTTCGTATACTCTAAAGACTTCTGTGAAATTATTTTGTTTTGATAGTTTTCTTTGCCCTTGATTGAATTCGGATGACATTTTGTCGTAGCCATTAGGATTGTGCTGTTATGCAAGTTAGCCTCAATGCAGTTGTCATCTGAAATAGAAAACCTTCGCAATAGATGGTGATTGAGCGTGCGGTCGCGGAGCGTCCGGTTTTGTTGGTGCAATGGTACTTAATAGAAGTGCACGCGCTCCGCCCTGCACTGTAACTTTGTGTATCTCTTTTTGTTTTTCACGGGTATAATTTGTTATCAGTCTTTTTTTTTGTTGATTTTTTCTTGTACATAAAATTGTATAATCATAAGGAAATATGTGGCATTCTTGCTAAGTGGAATCAAGGGTGGGCAAAGCATCCCGCTACTGCAAATGATTCATCTAGGTAGCTTTCTTAATTTTTGTCCTATTTTGTATATAATGAGATGGCGAGGCCTGCCAAACCTCCTTCTCTGCGCTCTAGCCTTTAGTATCAGAGACGCAGGGTGCCCCTGCCCAAGGCTACGTGACTACTTGGACTTCCTCTGCGTCCTTAGCCGCAAAAAGTTAGAGCGCAGAGAAAAATACTCTGGGTGAAGGACACGGAGGTTGGTGGCGGGGTCCTTGTTTCGAACTGTATTTGGTTGCTTTAATATTTATTTACATAATCATGGGTGCAATTCCATACACCATGCGAATAATCTCAACGGTATAACTAATGGAACAGCTTCGCCCGAGTTTAGGGAGTTACGGTACCACCCAGATGAGAACGTGCCTCTCGGGGGTTCCAGCGGAGAGTGCATTCATCATGTAGGCACATGACCGGTTCCACCCAGTTTCCCTTGGCGACAGCAACTGTCGCAAGTGGGCCACAATTGACTCACACAGCTGGCATGTTTCGTCATTGGGTGTAGTGATACGTCTCGCTGATAAGCTCTATCTATATTTCCCTTTACTTTTTTCTTGTCTGAAGAAGTAGCACCTACTGTAGTCGCTTCCGGTTGTGTACTTTGAACTTTTGTTTACCGCCTAAGTTGTGTCTAAACTCTGCTGTAAACACATTCTCTCTCTCTGCCCCTTTCTTTGCTTCTTTGCGGCTGACGTGTACTCTTTGAGCACGACGCTGTATTGAACCATCGTTATCCCCATATCGTTATGTTCAGAGCTCTATCACTAAGAGCCTTTCACAATTTTCACATACCGCTTGATGAAATGAGGCCGACAGCAGGTCTTATAGGTAAGTTACATGTTGTTTTCAAGATTTTCATAATTTCTATGGAAAAACGCCAGTCGAAAAGTTTTTGGAAAACTCCAAGGGTTCGGTGGTGTTGAAAAAGCGCTATTTTGTTTGGAATTCAACGGAACTGTAATTTTTTGGAGAAAAGCCAACTTTTTAAGAAAATTCGTTTGAAGTCCTACATATTTAATACATCAAGGATGCATTTGAATTAATCTATTTTTTTTTATTTCAGTGATAGGGGATGAAATATTAAAAGGATCAACAATGGATACTAATTCTCATTTTATATGTAAAAAATTGCATCAACTCGGTGTCCAAGTGAAAAAGGCAAGTTTTTGAGTAACTTTTCTCTTTTCATATATTAAGATGCGTCGTTATTGCTGCGTTATTGTTTTACCTGACATCTTTTCTCTTTTAGCTTACAATTTCTTATTCTTTTTTCCCTGTAATAACTGAACTAATTTATGATTTTGAGCGATTCCGTTAAAAAAGATACCACCTGTGGTCGTATCTTTTTAACCTAGACAACCCTCATTATACAAAATTGCAATTGCGGCCACGTCGCTGTCAAACGGTTGCATCGGTCGTCGATGTTATCGCGACGCATGAGTGACGCGTGCGGTAATCGATCTTAGTGCAGGTAGCTTGCCCCGGCTTCACCCTTTCGTCTACCGACCAATTAGCCCTTATCGCATTGATTGCTTGGTGTGGCATCGGCTATTGATAACGTGGAGAGCTTTTTGCATTTTACCATGTGGTTGGGAGTAGCAGTAGGTCTTAGCTCCCTCTTGCTGAGAGACGAAGAAAGCCTTATTGAACGACCTTTCAATTCGCTATCGTTATCATCTACTGGGGTGGTGATTAGCTACGCGATCAGAGAAAGTACATGTCCAGCGAGCGATCTGCTGCACTTTAGGAAAAGCTCATTCACTCATGAAATAGCGCTGACAATGTTTGATCGACGGGTGTTCGTGTGGTTCGTGCGTTATGATAAAGGCGGCCACCAAAGCAAACCACAAAGCTGGCCTGGCTGCGATTACAATTTACACAGGTGAGGAATGCCTGACTGCGACCCACACGGTGGTCTTCGTCATCGATCGTGATCAGCGGCACTGTGTGCTTTTTATTCCACCTCTCTCGCACTAAATATATTTGTATACATTCGAATAGATGCCAATATATGTATCTGCCATTTCCAACCATTTTGGGTTTCTGATTATTTAATCAAGAAAGTAGGATTGAACAGAATGTTTGGTACGATTGTTTTTGAATATGCTGATTTTTATAAAGAATTCTTAGTTTTTATTTTTAACGTTTCTCAAAAGTCCTTAGTTCTACTAGATTTTTTTAAAGGGAATCTGGGGGTAATTTTGACTCTGCGCATTCACTTATGTTGATTCTATTTTATTGTAAGATCAAAAGTTGCGCGAAAAACGTGAAAAAACCCTCTGCTTTTTTTATAGACCATTCTTAATAAAGTATATCAATTATATTCTATTTCCCAAACAAGTCTTGAAGTACGTGTTATTTATTTTCTGCATTATTTGCAAAATTGTTTTTTGTAGATATCATCTATCGGTGATAACGTTGACGATATCAGCGATGAAATCCGTTCATTTAGTGAACGATTCGACTACGTATTCACCACTGGTGGTGTAGGACCTACCCACGACGACAAAACTTATATCGGTTGGTCATACTCTTATTTCTCGATACTTTATCTTCGTTCGTTATCCATAAAACTTAAATTCAGGTTTGGCGCGAGCGTTTAATGAAGATTTACGGCAATCTCCAGAAATAGTCGCTGCCATAAAACGATATTTCCCTGCAAAACACTTGTCAACTGAGCACAACGCATTTGTGGAGAAGTTGAGCATGGTGAGGCGATTTTCCTCGTCATTTTGCTTTTTTTTAGGTCTTGAGTACCGTTGTAATCTGTGGACACTACTTCAAGTTGTCAGGTTCTATCGTTCGGATGTTTTGTAGGTGAAAATCTCATTTTTTACTCGTTTGGACATCCCCTTTGCAAATAGGCGGCCAGGAACTGGTTAGAAATTTGGAATTAGTCTTTGTGTTTTGTTTGAGCATTGACCTTATCTCTGTTTGACAGTGGAATCCGTAACCATCTTCAAGGCGTATAGTCAGTCCACCAGTATAACCCTTTTCCCGAGTATTCTCCATACTGCGAGTTCGATCTTTATTGATAGGTAACGGGAGAGTAATAGATACTAGGAGGGTCGGTTAAGTTTGCAGGGCTGCAAAGGGGCTCAATTTTAGAGTATGGAGTGCTAAACCCCTAATTGTTCATATGTGCGTCAGAGACTCGCTATTTCCGCGCCTGCGCACTTTTTTAGCGTTTTTTTCGAACTTCATGTGCTCCTGCAATTCTGATTGCTCCCTGATTGAAAAATGTGGCTCACAGTCGTCTTTTTAACGTCTCCTTAGATTCTTTCTTCATTAATTCGCCTTTGAATTGAAGACTCTTCACATAGTACTTGGGTTTATTGTAGGGTTTAATCAGTGAATTTTTAGATCCCCGTTTCGGCTGAGTTGCTTTGGAGTACAGCTAATGGTAAGCCTTCAAACTTTCCAGTTGTGAGGATACGAAATGTCGTCACGTTACCCGGTGTTCCACGTTTCTGCGAGAAAGCTTTGGTAGAATTGCAGGTAAGAAGGTCATCTTCACTGCTGATGTTTTTTAAAACTGGCTTATTTTCTTCTGTTTTATCCCTTTAGTAGTCGTATTCTTGCGTTTTCTTTCCATTTTACACACATTGTAAAGTGGTTCCACAATAGAATGGCTCCATGATCGAAGCAGTTTTTCTCCTTCCTTTATGTAGCTGTGATTTTCGGGAAAGTGTTATATTTATTTACACATCTATTTACAAGTACTGTGGCTCAATGTAAGGAAAGGAGATAGACGAAAAAAAGCGTTTTAGTGCTCTTTGCTCTTTCTGATCCAGGGCGTTTTGTGCATATCTCAGCATACTTTCTGGAAGTTTCGTATTTTGAACTTCAAGAAACGGCCAACAAAGATATCAAAGATAGAATGAATATCTTCCGAATCAGACGGGAGTTTCACTTTGGTAACATTGTGTTGTTAGTGTCTTTCGAGCCTCTCCTTAAGTAATCCTCTAATCTGTGTACCGAGACTTCTCGAATAAATGTTATTCAGGGGTGGGTTCCTGCTGTAAACATTACAAAAGCGGCATTGTTTGCAATGGTCGTGAGACTTTGGTCGAGGAGTCTCACGACCATTCCGAGCAATGCCGTCTTTGTAATGTTGATATGAATTTCCCGAAGAAACCGAGATGGAATTGAAGATAAAGGCAAGCATTTACATTCTTTGAACTGTAGCTAAATGATAATTCAACAACATATATCGCCTTTTTCTTTTTGTTTTCGACTCCTATTTTTGTTTGTTCTTTTTGTTTTTGACATATTAAATGGATAGAGCAATTCTCTATAGTTAGAAGTTTTTATTTTTCACGTGCAGATGGAAGGTTATGATAGAAATTGTTAATCACGTATGACGGATGACGGAATATCGAATTCCCCATTGTATGACGAATGTGTGAAGGGGAGGGCACTGCTCCACATTGAAGCATTTCCAACACTGTCCCCTTTCAATATTTGCCGTTTGAGGTTGAAATTCGTTTTGAGTGGTGAAGACTCTTTTTTGAATTTATATATTGTTTCTCTGTTTATACTTGCATCTAGAGAGTGAGTTTAGTGGGAGACTTTGATTTTCAATTTCTTGTTTGAGCTGAGCCTTTCAATTTGAAGTAATTGATCAGTTTCAGCAATTTAAAATCCTTATTACTACTGGCGACATGGTTTTTGAATATTGCTCTCGTCCGATGGGTGATCAAAAGCGGCGTTGTTAATTTATGGAAGTTTTAGGACCAGATATTCCCTCAACACTTGAAGCCCATGTTCTCGAAAACAATCTATACTTCTAAAAATGAAGTCAAAATTGCCAATGAGCTATCGGAAATTGCTTCGAAATATGATGGAATTGTCGAGATTGGTTCCTATCCTGTCATGACGAATACGTATGTTTTTATTTTCTTTTTTGTTTTCGATTCTTGAAGTAATTGTGAGCTTTCCATAACATTAGTATTTTGGACTGTTTACAGCTTTTTCAAGACGAAGCTCATCGTGGAAAGTGAATCTTCCGAGTCTGGGCAAGCTGTTACTGACGCTATCTGCGGATTTTTAGAGAGTTGGTAATAATCTTCCGTAAAGATTTTTCTGTGAGCTGTTTGGTAGATTATAGTAATCAGTTTCATTCGTTACTTTTTTTGTTCCTCTATTTGTCAGCAGCCTTCAATTCTTGCGCAATTCGTGATCCCTTTCCTCTGTATTATTAGCCAGCATAGGCAGGATAGGCAGCTAGCGTAGAATTTTGATGTTTCTACTGAAATTCTCTTTCCTTTCAGATACTGTTGTTCACTACGATGAAGAGCCATGGGTGAATTGTGTTGAAAAGTTCAAATCTTTTCGAGAACGTGAAGCAGTAAAGAATCCGGGATTTGTGGCACACCTTGACGAAGCAGTTGCCGTTCTCGATGACATTCTGGAAAGATATCCGTGAGTGTATTTGTTCTGCTCTTGCTTATTAGTTTCATCCAAGGAAATACTACTTTGGTATGATTTAGCCTCGATCAGATCAATCTCTCTTTCAACGGAGGGAAAGACTGTACAATTCTTCTCCATTTGTTTCGGTTGGCTGTAGATAAGTGCGTTGCTCCTTCTTCTACGTTTCTTTTTTCCCGGATGTCGTTTCTGTTACAGGAAGTATGGTCCTAACATTGGAATCCAAGGTTTTCATATATTGTGCGAAGATCAGTTCCCAGAAGCAACTCAATTCATAATCGACGCAGCAAGAAAGTGAGATAATTGCTTGTTTTCACAATGACCGTAACCACTTTATTTATATTTTCCTGTAGTTACAACATCAAGGTGACGGAATACCCAGGTCCACTCAAAACTGGGCTTGAAGCGTTATTAAAGGAACAGCCGAAAGTTATTGCTGTGCTGATGGGAAGCAGAGGAACAGATCCACATGGGAAGTATATGAAGTGAGTTGCCTTTTGCGATGGTCGTAGTGGTTTCAAGTGGTAGGGTTTGATATTTCTAGTGTAATGCACGGGCGAAATCGATAGAGAGAGTTTATCTTTGAACAGTCTCCTAAGTAGCATTACTCCCTTTCCAGGTCTCCGACAGAGTGGACAGATCCAGATTGGCCGAGAGTTTTGCGTGTTTGTCCGGTCCTGTCCTGGTCCTACAAAGATGTATGGAAAGCACTTCGAGATTTGTGCATACCGTACTGTCCCCTATATGACATGGGATACACTTCATTAGGAGGACGAAGTACAACAATGAAAAACCCAACCCTGAAAGTTATAGACAAAGACGGTACTGAAAGGTTAGTGTCTAACGTTTTTCTCCTCTACTTTTAGAAATGTTTTTGTGTTAAAAAACATCCGGTGAAATAGTATTCTGAGTGCCGTCGCCGGAGGTAAAAAGATAAAGGATAAAGTTTTTGGCGTTAATCAATCCCGTCTGGGGGATGCGCTCCTGCACTCGACTTCCATTCAGAATCGTAGTGGCGTAATAAGTGCGTATGTTGCCTATACAACGACTTGCGGTGGCCAGCCGATTTACATGCCAGCGCTTTTATCCTCCCAGACGAGTCTGGTACCAATTAACCGACCCTGGAGGGATGGAAGGCTTGTTTGGCGTGGGCGAGTATCGACCCGGGGTTATAACGTCAGAGGTATAACGAGGAAAGCTATGGTGATAAAATAACATCTTTTAGTGGCTCATCGGAAGAGCTACTGTATAACATCTTTTAGTGGCTCATCGGAAGAGTTACTGTGACTTATTGATTCTGGTTCTTTATTACTAACTGCGGATTGTGACTATAGTTAGAGTACTTCAGAAAACGGTTTTAACCATTACGGAATTCCCCGATCTTTCCAAATTAGCTGTTGTCGAAATATTTTATTAACTGATTCACAGAATACCCAAGAGGTAGATGGTGTGGTGAAAAGTGGCACAGTACCATCTACGCATAGTCGAGATATTGAATCCCCGATCGATATTCGCTTGGGCCAACAAAGTCTTCCAACCTTCCGGGGTCGGTTGAATGGTACCACGCTTTTTTCGGAGGATAAAAGCACTGACTTGTACATCGGTTAGCCACCGCAAGTCATTGTATAGGCCACATCCGCATTCAATACCTCCCAATGCTTAGGAATTTAAGCGAAGGCAGGGCGCATCCCAGCCCATTGACTTTATTCTTCTTCTTTCATTCTGTTCATCCTACTGTATATACTTCGTCCCCTCAACAATTGGTCCTACTCAATAAACATCCATACCTACACTGCTGCCAATGAACCCAGACCATGAATTTTGACGTCTAACGCGGAAATTTTCTTAAATTTTTATTCTTGTGTTCTGATTTATCATTTAAAGTTACTTCTAAGGAATATTTAGGTATATGCCGGCATATACGCTGACAAATGGAGATGAAGAACGAAATGGGCGGACATCAAATTAGTTAGGGACCACAGTTCTATTTAGTAAACGCTAATTTATCAGGCTAGCTTACAAGTATCCAGGTTGATTGTAATAATATTGATAGTAATTTATTATCATGCGATTGCGTTTCACGAAAGATCTGTTAATGTTATTGTTACCTTCAAAGCAAATGTTTCACTATGGAACGGTCTTTGGAGCCTGAGGTATCTCGACAATTCTGAAATTATCACCATCTCAAACCATCACTCTGATTGTATTGTAATTAATTTTCCTGTCAAGCGGTGCACAGTCTCAAAATTGATTCTTAATAACGGTGATCATTGACTGTGATGTTTTCAGACGAGTTCACATAATAAAAATTTTATTTGAGGATCTGTCAAAGCGTGGCTCGATGGTTTGTATGAAGCAACGTTTGTATCACCGCCTCACATGACGAAATCGCTTTAGTCAATTATTATACCGTTGATTTGTGATATTATGCTATCAATTTGCGAGGATCCTTGGTAAGCCCTTGTGAGGGGTGTGATGCGTTAGGAACGAAATGGTCGCATTGCGGTGAGAGGGGCGTCGCGCGCGAAGGAATGTAGCAGGATGCAGCAATAGGAATGAAATACAAGAACAAAAGTACTACTAGTAGAATTATGCATGAAATAATGATCGCATATCGATTGAGCTGTATGAAGAACGCTAGAGCTGTAATAACGGCGAATGAGTGGTCCGCGACAGCCGCGTGCGGGAAATCGATTACCCAAAATCGTTCCTAACGCCCGTCTCCCCCTTGTGAGCACTTGGACCAACACGGGTAGTTTTTTTTTGTACATCCCAACTTCTACTCATCTTGAATAGTGGTGTATCGGTGTGGTATCCATGTGACTCATCAAGTTGATCTGGGTTGGAGAATTATACAGAAGAAAAGAGCTCTACTCAGAGCTCGGGGTAGCCTATCGTGGAGCTCATTTGGGCAACAGTCCGTATGGATTGAAATGCCCCAGTGCAAACGCCGTGGCGCGACCGCTTACGTGATAGCAACGTCCCACTTAGGTATTCTTCCACCGTTTTTTTCTGATATCAGAAAAAAGCGAAAAGTTTGTTTTAGTTTAGTCTTGTAAAATAGGTCATGCGGTTATTGAAAAGAGCTAACATAATTTTTGTAACCATGGACATGGTTTTTTGAATGTTTGTCGTTTTCTACTGTTGTCAGAGTGACTGTTCTATTCGTTTTCAGCCTTCTTCGTTCACTCCTTAGCTTGGAGGCACTCCGACTTCATCAGATTCACTTAAAATGTCAGCTAGGGACAAGGTGCGTGGTAACTTTTTGCTCCTGAAAGCAGGATCCGCGTAATTATGCTGTTTAAAACGGGGTGATGACGAAATATTGATAGGCTACGGGGTTAATTCGCATATTCGTTTATTAAGGATTACGATAGAAGTGTATTTAGGAGGGGGGAGGGCTCCTATTATTACCACTAAGCGCTGGAGCGCGGATAGGGACGGGCCGCCTTTTCGCGCGCCTGGAATTTTAAGCCTAAGGAATATAGTTTCCCGAGTAATTCTTAGAAAGGGAGGTACGCTAGGGTGTGAGATAGTGACCTTGTGAAAAAAACATGAAGCAAGATTTGAACACTCACTTAACTAATTGTTTTCGAAATTGTAAGGTGTAGCGTACTAGGAAGGCATCGTTACGGATCCTCAAAGACGGCTGCCCCTCGTTGGGTGTGGTGCATTAGGAACGAAATGGTCGCGTCGCGGTGAGAGGGGCGTAGCGCGCGAAGGAATGTAGCATGATGCAGCAGAAGGTAAGAAATACAAGAGCAAAAGTACTAATAGTAGAATTATGCATAAAATAATGATCGCATATCGATTGAGCTGTATGAAGAACGCTAGAGCTGTTATAACGGCGAATGAGTAGTCCGCGACAGCCGCGTGCGGGAAATCGATTACCCAAAATCGTACTAACGCCCGTCTCCTCCCCTCGTTTTCTACGCTCCAGTGCCTAATGTAACAGAAGAGTGTCCCCATACCCGACTACGTTGTCACCAAGATTACATTTATAGTAAGAATAATAGGGATTCTTGAAAGTGTAGCTACATGGGTAACTTCCTTAGGTCAAAGTACTGAGGAACTTTCTGTTGTTAAGCTGTTATGTTATCAGGCTTGTTATGGGCTGGAATGCAGGTGTTGTAGAATGTCGTGGATATTCTTAAAAGGGATCGAGCCAGATGTTTGCTCTTCTTCTAAACGGAAGTTTTGGCTACTAGCCACGCCGTTCATTGAGCTGAGGGAGCCACTCCGTAACCTCCCTCAGCTCAATGAACTATGCTTTATATTCCGTTCCCTTTTCTATAGCAGCTTTTTTGCTCTTTCAGCCGGATACGAAGGACGATGATGAGGATAGTAAGTACCTCATGGACTGTCTTGACCTCCTTGTCGCTGCTGGATACTTTCGTGCTCGCATCAAAGGTCTTACGACATTTGACAAGGTTTTGACATTTACATTTCTATATCTGGTTTATTATTAATACTAAATTTCAATGCTAAAGTTCATTATTCTAGTCAGCATGGGGCTCACTTTACCTATTTTTACTTCTGCTCTTTAGAGTTATAAACTTGCTCCGGCATTTGTCAGCTAGCTGTAAGCTTCGCTTGCGTCCACCTTCCTATAAATGAGCTCAACTCAACTCAGTCACGTGTTGAGCGGTGCATTAATCGTTACTCTCAAATAAAAGATTTAGGCTTGCCAGATTTCTCTTGTTTTTCTGATTTCCTTTGCATCTTCCGAGTGAAGCATTCTTTGCAGATTGTCGGTGGGATGGTGTGGTGTCTGTCTCATTGCAATCGAAGAATAGATTCTTCTCTCGTATTTGAAGAAGACCTTGACATAGGACACAAAATGTATGAGTTGGCTAATGTTCTTTTACTGATCAATTACCATTCAGTGCCTTTCTTTGAGTATTTCATTCCAGCATATTGACAGAGAAGGTTGTACGAGTTTTGACGGATCTGCAATGCCCTCATCGTATCGAGCCACATCAAATTCAGGGACTTGATCTGCAAAACATTTATCCTGTCATACAGGTAGGACAGCCCCCCTCAGTTTAGTCTTGGGAAGTACTACTGGTGCGTATGAACCTTCAAAAAAATAGTTTTCAGTGGCTCGTAAAAATGGCGATGGATTCAAAGGCCAGTCGTGCGGAATATCTCAAATCATATATCGACTATCAGTACAACAAATGCTGCGGAAAGGTCAATCTCGAGCTTAACACTGTGGGGCATTCAGCTGGCTCAAAAGAGCTGCCTGCAGTGAGACCTGGGTAGGGCTCGCGCTTGTTCCACCCATAATAGGGTAATTAAAGGTGCCCGCTTTGGTTCGAAACATTTCTACATTCCAAGTTTGCTGTATTGTTTTTTCTGGTGTAGAAGTCGTAGCCTTGCGTTTTGATTGCCTCTTCATACCAATGAGAAAGAGCACATTCGGCCTCTCTCAGTATTCCTTTTCATATGTAGAGTGTCCTTTAGGTTCCTCAAATTGATCTTTATTCGGAAAACTACAATATTTTGCACAAGTCCATTGTTCCACAAAGAAAATTCAAGCGCAGCAGTAACCTGAAGATCTCTTCATTACTCGAAGACGCCTACTGCACTTTAGCGGAATTTACTGGAAGGTAAGTGGGATATAATGCTTGACGACTGATTCTATTTGGAAAACTTAGAGAATTTGTTCCATGTCTAGATCAGGGAAAATGGAAGGTGGATTCGAAGGCCCGTCTAATACAGTCTTCCAATCTGATCATTTGGAGGAGCTGGGCGATAAGAAACGTCTTAAAGTATCCACGAAGACAGCGAAGAAGATATTTGAAGAGATCGACGTTCAAACAGCAGCTGTAAGCCATTAATAGTCTTTTATTGAGTAAGGGGAGCGTAGTATAAAACGGTTGTGTATCTACTCGATTGGGAACGAAAACTATTTTATTATCTTCTCATGTGAGAGTTTGCCTAGGACCGTATAAAGGTGATGATCAGATCATTTCTCTGAAAATAGGATAGGTAAGTGTTATGTAAATCTCAAGGGACTTGGTTCGAATTTTTTTAAAATTTATCTTGTTTTGCTATTTCATACTGAAGTCCAAAAAATATAATAGAAAAATTCAAAGGAGTATGATTGATGAGCATATGGTTACAGCCTTGAAACGAAATTTCAGGTGGACGCCGAAAACATCAAGGCCAAGCTTGACCAGGTACGATTTTTTCTATATCATATATTTTTTTTGTAGCAAGGAGAGCTTCTGGGAGCAAGGAAATTCTTGAAACACAGTCATGTTTTAGGCGCAGGGTGATTTGGGAGATCTTGAAAAACAAATCGAAGGCAAAGGTGAAGAACTCGCTATGGTAGATGCTGCTTTGAAAGAGAACAAAGAAGTGGAAGAGCTCTACAAGAAGCTTACACCTGAGTATGTTTCAGTTTTTGCTTCATTATTCTTCGTCGCCAGTTTCGAGTATATTGTTGTTTTGCTACCACCTTCTGGCAATCGCAACTTTTTTTTCGATAACGACAAGCCCTGATTTGATCTTTTCCTTTAAAGTGTAGCCACTAATTTGCTTACTTTCTTATTGATTGCTTTGGGGATGTCTCAGCACTCAAAAGAATACGTGAGCTGCACGATGGAAGTGGATTAAGATTCCTTGGGTATATACAGTGTGTTTCAAAAGTATGTGCACACCCAACATTTTGTTTTTTTGGGAATACCATTGCTATCTGTCACCTGTGACATTCACCATTCGATTCCTTGTGTGCGATAACCTACGACCACTTTCTCTGAGAAAACTTCGTAGCTGTTAACAAAATTCTTTATTAAGGAAATTTTTTTCTTTGTTTCAAAAGTATGTGCACACTTAGCAAAAAACAAAAATATAATTGAGATCAGAAATCAATAGAGCCCCCTAAATTTTTGTGAGGGTTATCGACTACGAGAAATCGTTTGAGAATGGTTTCGATCCGGTAGGTTCTTCACTTACCTTTGAAATGAAAGATTTTGAGTGTGCACATACTTTTGAAACTTCAACGGGGCCGCTCTTTTTCATGCATTGCTAGATTCATCCGAAACCCTGGCAGCTATCTCTCACAACCTATTCCTGGCCACCTACGTCTTTTGAGCGCTCAGAACTACAGGAGAATAGCCTGTCTTGTGGCGAACACTTCTTCTGTGAGTCAGATCCGAGCTCAGATGGGTTTATCAGTTTCGCGTACGACCGTTTTGCGCTCTATCCGCTCTGATGGGTATATCACACGAGAGACGATGAAGAAGGCTACTTGACACAATACTCGCCACAAGCTGACAAAGCTGGAGTTTGCTCGCCCAGACCATCAAAAAACCTCCTCCGAAATTCCTTCTCGAAATCACGAGTGGCTCTCGGCGAAGGTCCCTCCAGTAACGACGAAATCCATCCGACCCGTCGAGATTGAACTTCTTTTCATCTGAGAAAATCACTTAAGAACAAAATGGGTACAACACGTTGTTTGTTCTAAAAATAGGAAAATCCTGAAAATTTTCGAACAACCGTACCGTCGGAGGAGGCTTTTTGATGGTCTGGGCGAGCAAGCTCCAGCCTTGTCAGCTTGTGGCGAGTACTGGGTTGAGTAGTCTTCTTCATCGTCTCTCGTGTGATATACCCATCAGAGCGGATAGAGCGCAAAACGGTCGTACGCGAAACTGATAAACCCATCTGAGCTCGGATCTGACTCACAGACAAAGAAGTGTTCGCCACAAGACAGGCTATTCTCCTGTAGTTCTGAGCGTTCAAAAGACGTAGGTGGCCAGGAATAGGTTGTGAGAGATAGCTGCCAGGGTTTCGGATGAATCTAGCAATGCATGAAAAAGAGCGGCCCCGTTGAAGTTTCAAAAGTATGTGCACACTCAAAATCTTTCATTTCAAAGGTAAGTGAAGAACCTACCGGATCGAAACCATTCTCAAACGATTTCTCGTAGTCGATAACCCTCACAAAAATTTAGGGGGCTCTATTGATTTCTGATCTCAATTATATTTTTGTTTTTTGCTAAGTGTGCACATACTTTTGAAACAAAGAAAAAAATTTCCTTAATAAAGAATTTTGTTAACAGCTACGAAGTTTTCTCAGAGAAAGTGGTCGTAGGTTATCGCACACAAGGAATCGAATGGTGAATGTCACAGGTTACAGATAGCAATGGTATTCCCAAAAAAACAAAATGTTGGGTGTGCACATACTTTTGAAACACACTGTAGTGTGTAGAAGATCGAAGGCGTATGTATATATGACTTAGGACGTAGCAGAGTTCATCCTCAACCACGTTCTTTTATAATGTTCTCCTCTGAAGTAATTAGGGAATATGTTTTTCCAATAGGTCCGATTGATTGCGCTTATTGGGACATGCCCTCATATAATCACCATTCTATTTCTGCCGCTCACCGTCTTTTTCTTTTTTCTCTTTCTTATTCCGATAGGTGAGTTCTTTAGACTCGACTTTGCATCTAAAATTTCTACTTGACCAGAGCTAAGAAATCCCTCTGTTTTTACATTAAATATACCTGTCGTTCTCTTATCATTTGCTACCCGCGGTTGCCCTCAAGAGACGCAGTTCGATCATATCTTCTTTATCGCCAATCACCAACTTTCTTTGGGCACCCAATTTCTTTAAAGAATAGTTGCAAATGCAACGAGCATAGGAATGGGTACAGGGGAATTTTACAGTCGGCTTTTGATTTTTGCTAGCAAGTGTCTGAAGTCACAGTTTATTACGTTAAAAATGGTATGTGAGTTTTCTCACTACGATGAATCATGACCCCCCAAGAATAGCCTAAGGGACGTATCGGAACGAAAAACAGCCAAGATAGGGCCTACTGAATGTAAGGGTCTACGAAACCGGCATAGCCGTCGTCCACACCCCTTTTATTAAGCGTTGTAGCTGTGGAGGTTGCAACGTTCGCACCGAGAACCACGCCTTGCACGCAGGCACCTGTTATTGCAGCCAGCTACGGGTTATGGCGCGCATATTCGAACAACTCGTCCAAATACCGCTTTCATGCGACTTTTTTCAGCACATTCTCGTCCAACCCCTAGTTTACGCCGATTTTCGCGTTTTCTTTGCCTTTTCCGCTATTATGAACTATCACTTCCACGCCTCATTCAAAAAGAAATAGCCCAAAATTACTGTAAACTATGCCCTCAAAACTTTCCTGTTTTTCTTATCATTCCCTACGACTCGATATCAATTCTTACTGCTATCGCTGGTGTCCTCTATCTTTGACCCTTGCATTTTTCATGTTGTGAATGCTGTGCTGGTAAAGCGTAACGAATGAAGAGGCAAATCCTTGTGAATTCTGTATGGGAGTTGTATTTTTTTTTGGTCCACCCGCTAGAAACAATCCCTTCTCTATGCAATTTTATTTCTCGTGATTGCACCCATCTATGAATGCGTTTTATAATGATACCCTCATTCAATCGCTTTTCGTGTCTGGACGGCTTATTGTTAGGCGGAAGATGTTAGCCATAAATTATATGATCCTCGTGTTCAATTTGCTGATGATGTCCTGATAAATGCATTTTTAGAGAAATCGAAGAGGCACGTAAGTACCTCGAAGAAATGGAGGCTATGAAGAAGCGTGAACGTCAATTTGAAATAGACGCTGAGGCAGAAATGGAAGCGATCAAAAGAGAAATAGAGGCATATAAAAACATGGAAGATGCTGTACGTTTTCGTTTCGTTATGCCGCTGTTTTGCGATACATTTTGAACCTATTCCTGGCTGATTACTAGGTATTTATTACGATAGAATTCTGCTTTAAATAGGCATCTCTGTCGTGGATAGAACCAATGTTGCAGTACTTTGAGTTTTGTAACTAGTTTTAGATTATGAAAGCGAAAATTTTGACCCACGATTACTCAGGCTTTCCCTAATTATAAAGTTTTATCGAAGTGGGTATTCGCTCCTAAATGTAATTTTTCTGCAAGCTCTGAGGCTCCTCGGCTCCAAGTGCGCAACCAACAATTGATTAAATCCGTTGAGCTTATAATATTTTTTATTGGCTGTTATTGCCATATAATCGTCAGAAATACTTTCATCCTAATCGAGAATTTTTCAGACTGAAGAAGAGGTCAAAGAACTCGAAGATAAACTGGCAGCTGAGCGATTACGTCTTGCCGAGGTGACTTTTCTTACTATAAACGAGCATCCTGAATATTTTTCAAGGTGTTCAAGTCATTTACCGTATCCTGGTTGATATTGTTACACAAATATTCAAGGGAAAGCGTATTTGGGAAGTATGAGGACCTTCATCAGTTCCATGTTTTTCTGGCTGTTTGAATGCGTTTCAGTTGTTAGGCTACTGGGTCATGTTCATTTTATTTACTTTTTGTTTTGGTTAATGTCTATATTCAGTTAATTTCCAGGTAACTCAACGCGTGGCGCAAACTTCATACCAGCTGGAAAGTGAACCTTCACAATTGGAGATGGCCCAATATTTACAGCGATTAATGGAGTTGTACAATGAAAGTGAGTTGTTCGAATAACTAGGATAGTTTGTGAGCTAGTTGACTTTATCGTGAATCTCTCTAATAAGTATCGAATAATATTTGAATTCATTCGTATTCGAGGAATTCCTAAATTTGCCTGTACTGTATATCCTTTATCACCCACCTCTTCCGAGAGTTAGACTCAATTTTTCTCGAGTATCGGAAACGGGTTTCGCCGAAAAGCGTACAGTCTCTGACACCCAGTAATAACATGCAGTCTTTGACACCCACCTGGTAGTCGGCTGTAGCCTACAACAATGGATGGTTAAATTCTGAAAGCCGTCTCTTGGGGGCATTTCGTCCCAGTGAATGCGAATATCGCTTAAAACTAACTTTGCGCCTTTGGGCGGTGACTTTTGTGCGGGTACAAATGCGGTTTGCACTCAAGTCATTCCATCTGCTTGTCTAGCGAGTGAGATCGCCCACAGAGGTTTATTTCCAGCAACTTTTATGGCTCGAACTCTTTGGTGCCATTGCAGGAAACCCTCGAGCTCAGCTGATGCCTTTCCGGGTTCGTGTTCAGGGAATCAAACTACTCCAGAGAGGAAACACAGAGTTATATCCACCAGCTAGAAAGACATGCGAGAAAAATCCAGCTCAAATTTTAAAAGTTGGGTAGTGATGGGTAAATAGTGACATTTTGCCTGAAAGGTAGCTTTTGGTAGTAGTTGGATGATAAGAGTCGTAGTGCCACAAAAATATTTTAGTTACCTAGTCAGGGAGTATATACTGAAGACTTAACGTTCACGTTCATAGTGACTGTGTCAAAAATATGAGTCATTTCAGTGGGAAGCAGAAACCGAGAAACTAAGCAGTGCATTACTCTCCACAATACGCTCTTGGATGTAAGCAACTACTTGGAAAAAGATATAGAATTGCTCTCAAAGATCGAGGAAATTCTACCGTTGTGAGTGCTTCCTTCCATATTTTCATACTTTTTCTCAGCTCCTAGTTGATTTCCCCAAGTGATATGGACGAGCACGTGCGAACTCAGCGAATCGAACATGCAATTATTCGAATTCAAGTTCTCGATTAAGTTGTTGCCTCTCCAAAGAATTCCTATCGGTTGTCGGAATTGAAACTAAGTCAGATTATCTTTTAGGGCCAAAAAAGAGTCCTACCGAGATTCCTTCATTGAAACTCTCACAAATATCTGTCGATCGGTCGAAGCTGTTCAAAAAAAGGTGAGATTCTTATCGAAATTTTTTTTGCCCGGCTGGGCTGCTAGGGCTAGAGCAGTTCGGGTTAGATGTGCGAACGCCGGCGACAAACTTGCTGGCTAGAAAACAGCCTTTAGCAGTTCTCATTATCGTATGGTCTAGGTTACTGAGCGCACAGCAGAGTTGTTAGAAGAGAAAGCTCGGTTGACTGCTGAATATAACGAGTTGAATGAACAAAGACGAGAATTCAACCGATTAGTGGAAAAGATGAAAGAGGTAAGTAGAACGGTGTACAAGCTGCCTTTTGGTTTTTTGAGCCGGATTCTGTTCTCACCAATTTTTTCTTTATTTTTTTCTAATCTGTCTTAAAAACTCGTGAGAATATTGGAGGTTTTTCGGTCCGCAATAAAATCACATGATAGTTTTGAGTAGTAACTGCAGTGCAGTAGACGGTGTTTTGCCATAGGTTGCACTACCTCTTCTCCTTTCTTCCTTCATTTTATCCTTGTCATTTGTGTGTCACACTTCTTGATGTAAGTGTTCAGTCAGATGGCTTAAGCGCTTAGCCCACAACATGTTTTGTTGTTTGCCATGCATATGACTTGTACTCAAAGTCCCAGCGGCGTTTCAATGTTTAGCTATCAAATTGCACCCAGCTGACAAGGGTGTTTTCATTTTGACTTGAGCTTCGATGGATAGAAAGCTACGGCTTAAGCAGAAGCTCAGCTCAACCATGCATATACCCACCCATAGGAGAACCTGGTAGTCAATATCTCTGTCAGACGTTACTGTAAACAAGACAGCAGTAAGCACGCTGCCCATTGTTGCTGCTGTTACCACAGAAGGACATTGTAAATCTACCCATTTCGGTTAAAACTATTCAAACAGTTTGAATCTCTTATAAAATGTCAGACGTATCCTTTCCACCTCGCATGACTTTTATGGAGTCAAGTCCCAATCTGGACTTTTCATGACCTTGTTATTCATAGGTGTTTAATGTGTCGGTTGCCATGACAATACATTAGTTATTTGTCGGCTAGCAAACAATGACGGTAAAATATATCATAATAATCGTAGTTGAATTGTTATGGCGAATCGGAAATAGATATGTACTCATGAGTACCGCCAATGAGATTACGTGGGCAAGTGCATAAACTTTCTCAATAGGATTTGCTTATACCTCTGAGCTTTCTTTAAACCCATGCCAGAACTATTGCTTTTAGCACCGCCCACTGCCTTTTGGCCCATTTTCATTTCATCCGTCTACTTGCTATTCACAATTTTTTCGTATTTCTGAGCCGATTTCGAGCGTAAGATGGATTTTGGTTCTGGCAGTTAAGGTAGGCGCTGAAATGAACGGAGCCCCAGAGGGAATTTCAAGGGATTTGGTAGTGTATACGGAGAAATTGCTAGTTAAATATTATGCGTAGTGGAGTACTTGAATGATAAAAATGAGTTGAGTGTTGGGTGTTGATCATTCCCGTACGAGGGATGCGTCCCGTTTTCGGCTTCCATTCAGAATCGTAGTGGCATATTGAATGCGTCTGTGGCCTATACAATGATTTGCGGTGGCCGGCCGATGTACAGTCAGTGTTTTTATCCTCCCAGACGAGTCTGGCACGAATTAACCGTCCTTGAAGAGATGGAAGGCTTGGTTGGCTAGAGCAGATTCCAGGATTTAAACCCGTGACCGTACGTGTGTGATAGTGCCTCACTTGCCACTTCGCCACTGATGATTCAGCCCTTATTTTCGATACTTCACGAAAGTTTCATAGTTTTTCTCGTTCAGGAATGCGAGCTCAATCAGAAGTTAAGGAGATTGCTAGCGCAGGCGGAAAGAGAGGAGGCAGCTCAGCAACAAAGTACATCGCAGTCGTGATCACTCATGCCTCTGCTAATTGCCTATATGTTCTCAAGAGTTTTTAATTATCATTCCAATAAATACAGGTCAATTGGTTTGTAATAGTGCAGGAATACGGGGCGTAGAGTGTCGGATCACGGTTTTCTACAAGAATTTCGAGGCCTGGTAGGAGAGGGAATTTGATATGGCTTTCATGGCTGTGGAGGAGATCCTGAAGATGCTTTATACTTCTGGTTTTCCTAGTATTTCCTAGATTTTCCTAATACTGATCTTTCGAGCCGAGTTGAGCTGAATAAACCTATCCAGGGGCCACTTTTTTGATATTCATTGGCGACGTATGCTGTGGCGTGTGTTGGGGTTTCCGTTTAGGCTCATAGCGCTGGATTTGGTCAGCCGGTTTTTCCATACCGTAAATATCATCTGGAGAAAGAAGGGAATTAAGGGCAATGAAACCTGAGATGAGTTTAGAAAGCCCAACCAATGATGGGTAGCCGGCAACGGGTCTCATAGTAAGTCATGCTGTGGAACCAGTCCGAGGGAGACTCCAATTACATTCTCAGTCTGCTTGCTGTCTTCCATTGATAGGAAACTCCCTCCATCGATAGGAATTCTGTCAAAAAAGTTGAAGTTTTGATTTGAACATTGCTATTTCCCGTGAATATTATTCGGCTATCAACGAAAATATCAATTTCCGTTGCGATTCTGAACAGTTGCATATATAGCAAATTGAGAAAGTTCCTGTTTTTGACAACAACACGTGAGGTTGGGCCACGCATTCGACTTCCGCTTAAAATCGCAATGGGGTTTGAATGCGTATCCGATCTCTATAGTGACTTGTAGTGGCTGCTGATTTTCATATTCGTGATTCTATCCTCGCAGTAGGCAAGTTTGGTATTAATGAACCGAATCCCGGAGGAAAGGAAAGCTTCGTTAGACTGGTACCTGTACAGGACATGATCCTCTGACCACACGAACAGTAGTGCGACAATTGTTCATCCTCACTTCTAGCCGTTTGAGGTGACAGTCACGCACTCCTATGACTTTCATGAGGACTTCCATCGAAGGAATTGAGTGGAGAGAATTAACCCTGATTGTAGAGATACCGTTGAAGAAGAGCCAAGTACGGTAGTACGGATACGCTGTGTCTTCCGAATATCCGGGCAGCGAACAATGGGCAACCCTGTCTGGTGAGCTCTGGGCAACTCTGATGTGGGATAAGAGGGAAACATGTGTTTGGGCGATTGGTTTTTCAGTCGTCACTTATGTAGAGCTATACGTAATTCAAAATTTTCAAGTTGATGTTGCTAATGACTAGTCAAAGTCTCCAATTTTTTTTCTAAGCATTGTATTTGTAGTCGACCACAATCCTGCTTGCGATCTCGTAATCGTAATAATTATGTATACATAATTGTATGTAATTGTGGTGGTTGTTTGCAAAAACATTAGATGGAAATATTCCGTGAAATTTGATTCATTAATGTTATCGGAGAGTGTACTACTTCGTATATGATTAGTTGACGTCATGAAGTAAGGTAGTATCAATTACCAACTGGTGTCTGAGGTGATTACGGCCGTCGACAGGCAGCTTTATCGAGAGGCACTTGAATTTCATTATGCTTATAAGGATAGATGTTTGACTTTTGATTTTCCAGTCATTCTCAAAGTAACTTCTCTGAGTCATTTGGTCTGTGCTAGCACGAGGTGGAACACCTGTCTGTCCAGTCCCTATTAAGTAGTTTTTTTGTGGTGGAGATGTCCTGGGTGAGAGTGGACTCGTGCACTCATGGTCACGGGTTGGAGTCCCGGGTCGATATCCACTTAAGCCAACCGAGCTTTCTACATCCCTACGGGTCGGTTGATCGGTAGCAGACTCGTCTGGGAGGATAAAAGCACTGACTTGTACATCGGCTGGCCAAGTCATTGTATGGGCCATATACGCATTCAATCCGCCGTTACGATTCTGAATTGAAGTCGAACGGGGGGGGGGCCATCCCTCAGATAAGATTGATTGAAGCTTTATCCTTCCGGACTTAATGGCCAAGGTAACTGCTCCTCAATTTTACCTATAATTGTTGTTTACCTATTTTATGCTTCCGTATTCTTTTTGTCGCTGATTCGCTACTGAGGTAGTGTGAGGCATTGCGTGATAAGCAGTAAGAAGTATCGCTCGCTCCTCCCACCTTCTATACTTCTTTCATCCTCCCTCTAGTATCTATTTCTTCTGCATTTAGAAGTTCAATTTGATTCGGAATACGCCACGCTAAGTACCTTGTGCTATGTAAGAGATCCTTCTGAGTTTGGGAGGGAGTTGTCTGTTTTGAAGCTTACTGTCGCGAGCATTTGCAGAACGGCTGATTCAAAATAAAGAACCGAGTCGTATTGATTGGAGAAAGATGAAAATCAGACCAACTGGTTCTCACTCTTTTTTTTTCTTTGATCTGAAAAGTTGACGCTGGCAGCGCCCAGTCATAAGAGTATGTCCATGGCTTTTACATGACGCATCGCAACCGCTCGCGTCCTCTTCTACAAATTGTGCTTCTTGTTCCTTGCACGAAATAGTCGTTACATCAACGCAGCGTACCGATTCCATCACACTTTATCGGAGCTCTGCTGTTTCATGTTCCGATTTTCGACACTTCGGCAGTTCCGAATTCTCCAATATCATTTTTCCATCTTTATGTATGAGGAACGTCTCGATCCGTTCAAAGCGACTTCATTATAGAGACGTAAAGCTTCCATGAACAACAACAAAGCCTATATTCATAGGTACAATCCTCGACTTACGTAGGAAAAGTACAATTGGTGTTTTTTGTTGATGTGAGGTAGCGCGTCACAGCTGATGTTTTACTCATACACCTGCTGTACTAAGCGCGGAAAGATTAAAAACTCATTAAATATTCACAAATAGTTTAATAATTGATGTGAAATTGCCACGCTCACTGAGGCCACGTATTCTGTATGATACCTGGGCGAAGTTGGAGTATTGCCAAGTGACCCCCCCCCCTCACGCCAACCATCAATCGGTGTATCTAATTCCGGGCGTCCTGCTAGTTCTTCCATCCCTGCCAGTCTATTAATGGAAGATTCGTCTGGGGAAGGGGTCAATTTATTGACATGGCTGATACCGGCTGCTACTCATTGTATGGACCAAAAACGCATTCAAACATCGCTAGGACTTATGAATGAAAGTCGAAGGGTTGGTGCATCCCATAACAAGACTGATTGAAGCCGGAGATTTTGTAATTTACCTTTACCTAATGATCTACGTCAAGAAGGCAGATTTGTGAACAGTTATATCGTGGTATCCTTCCCTTTATCAACCATTTATGCTCAATGCGCTATCGTGATGGTTACGAGACAATTATCAAGTGGATCTTGCTTCCTCGGCCTAATTGTAAGATGCTTAAGACTACACGATGGGGGTAGCTTCCTTGGCCTAATTGTTAGATGCTTGAGACCACACGATGGGGGTACTTGTGAATAGATTTATCAAAGAAGAATTTGCTTTTTAAGAAAACCGTGAAGATACTTGGAAATCGGGATAAGACACGCACTTCACATCGATTCATTCGACTTCTTGTCCATTGGGGTTATACCGTGGTCTGCTCAAATACCCTCTTCAATTGAAAGCGTTCATTTTCACAAATTGGTTTGTTGACCCCTTAAGAGACTCTGGTACACAGGGAAGGGGTTGGTCCGAGTAAGAATCGATCGGAAAGATTTCATGAAAATTGTATGCTCTGTACAATCTGGCTCGGTGTTTTCCTACGTGAATTTCATGGTAGTACAATCTCATCAGGTTTTTACCCTATCGAGGAATGCATAGTAACGTACTTCATTACGTAGTTGGAAAGTAGAAATGAAATGATTTTGTTCTAGAATACTTCGCACCTCCGTCACTATCACCCTGAACTTTCAGTGATTCCAGGAGCTAGTGGATTGCGCGGGTAAACAGACATGCTTGTTTCATGCCAAACGTTTCATTTTTCATTTCCTTTCTGTACAAAATCAACCTTTGGCCTGTTCTCCGAGAATTCGTTAGTCTCATTAAGCCTTGCCATAGAGGTTGGATGGATAAAAAAAACCCAATTTGTATCTAATGAAATGATGGCGGTGGCTCGGTTCCTGGTCTTTCAGCATTTCCCCAGGCAGTAAACACTGCCATATTTAGCCAGCTGGTCACTTCGTTATGTATGATACATACTGCTTTCTTTCTTGTTATTCATTAATCATGCTCGAATACACCTCAACGATTTTGAACAAAATTCGCCCACACGACATATACCCAGCCAACAAAGGGAAAATTTGAGGTGTCATTGTTCGAAAACAAAACGTTACTATGCCAATTTGAGCGTAGAATAGTGACGTCCCATAATCTGAGGAAGACGTCTCATTTCTCGTCTTTGTTTACTGAGATACACTACGTAATTGTATCTAATTCTGACATTTTCATAGGTGATTAGTGGGTTGTGGAGTTGTGGGAGCGGGTCACGCTGAGATTTTACCTGAAGCTCCGACATGTTTGTGTCCCAAGTCTTGGCAGGGTAGTTGTGGTTGTGGTGAGCCCTCTCCTCTAGGAAATAACAGCAAGCCTCATTTGGAGCTAGAGATAGGCTCAAGCCTTCTTGTACCCTCAACTCAGAAGTTAGAGTAATAATTCCAACCAGTTTCGGTCAATTATTCTGGGTCGCTTTCAGAAAGGTGGACCGTATGATGTAGATGTGTTTGGCGATGAGTACTCCGCTTTACATTCCTTTAGCTTAGCTAGTTCGAGGGTGGGCTTATTCGTAAAGTACGGTTCACTTGGTGGTTAATTTTGTCCACTCGAAGGTGTTTCACCTACCCCTATCCCCCCCCCCCCCCCCCCTCTCTTCCCCCTTCTGTAGCTTTCACCGTCTCTCGTTCATTCGTTAGAATTAATTCAAAATTGGGCTGTTTTTTGCTTAGCGTTGATGCTCTCCGAAGCTCTCAAATTATAATTTCCCCCGCCCTTCAACTAATTTCCCCTCTAACCCCTCCCCTTCCACTTCCTTGATGTTAGGAACACGATATGACGCCATTGTCTGCGGTGCGTGACATGCGCTTCTGATTGAGGAACTAATTTTAAAAATTGTAATTGTAGTAAAATACGAACCCTTTGATATGTTTTAGCGAAGTGCAACATTCGATTTGAGGACCTTCCTCAAATCTAATTTCCGCTATCAACTAGGCAGGCATGATTGCTGAAACATTGAAGTTTCCGTAATTCATGGAACTTTTTCCATTTAGGTAATTTCATTTGCCAGAAATTCTTTAGATTTGAAATCTGAGTTCAATCAGAATCCTTCCGTTTCATATGCCACTGTGATCGCAGTGATTGTTGTAGTTGAAATGGCCACATGCTTCATAAGTTTTCTCATTGCACAGTTCTTGGTAGAGGGTTTACCAGTAGCCTCCAAGTATGCTGTATGGGACGCTGTGGGGTCGAAGAACTGACTAGATAGGGCGTACTGAGGGCTTTAAGGCTGACTTCGTCGACATCACAAGTTAAAAACGCCGAACGAGTGGTCGTGACCTATGACGATAGTGAGAGGCGAATTTTGGCATTTTTGGCTTACTGTAACGTCGAGCTCTTTACGCAGTTGCATGAATTGAAATCTCGTACAATCGTGGTAATCTTGTACAATCCCTTATTTTTCGATTTTGGAGATCCTCCGATTTCAAGGATTCATTTATAAGTTGCCGATTTCACGCTTTTTTCGCCAAGATGCACCATTTTGCACCATCACTTCCGATACTTAATTTGAAGTAGATTCCATAGGATTGACATGAACTGCATTTCAGTTATCATATTTTGAAACCTCTGATTATTTTCCCCTCGAAAGAATTAAGTTTTCTTTATAAACACTAGCTTCATATACGTCAAAGTACCGATTGTTAGAGGGAGCATCCCTTGTAAATTTCAATGTAAGCTTCAATTATCCAATTCTTCCAAGGTGGACTTATAGTCTTTGTAATGGAAATAAGTAATGTGTAAAAATTTCTCATATAACTCTTAGTCACATGTATATAGGACACATATAATTACCGTCTTATACTTTTTAGATGATTGGCCTTTCATAGGCTTGAATGGAACTTTTGAATTTTCCAAGAAAATCTTATGAGTACAATCTTTTGAATACCTCGACGCTAGTTGTTACTTAGTATCTCCTTTTACGTGCCAACTTCTTAATTCAAGTTCTTTTTTACGGTTGTATTGGTTCGCTGAATGACTGAATACCAGGTCCGCCAAGTAGGACTCCTAGTAACCCCTCTCCGGGTGTTCACTACTTCTGCAGCCTTAGTATTTCCGGCTTTTTGGAAACAACGCGATTCCATTCCGGGTTTGAGGGAGTGAATCGGAGTTTTGAACTTATACAGTATCCTAGAGCCTCTATTCTTTTCTTCTCTTTTACCCTAATTCGATTGCTCCCCCTTTTTATGGGTGTAGAAAGGTGGGGAAGGGGGAGGGGGAGGGGGATAATGAATGGGTGTGCAGAAAAAGAGGAGGGATCAGTAGTGTTGTGCTGCTGAATCTTTATAGATCTTTATGATTGTTCTGCTGCCTCAGTTCCTCTTGTGTCAATCTACAGCTCCACTCAAGAAGATCTCAATTTTTGGGATTGGCGAAGTTAGGTGATGCCCCGATTCTTACTTTTTTAATCCGTTCATCTGGGATTCACTTCCCTGACCGATTTAATGCGATTTTATGAGTAATAGCGTTTTGTTATTATATTCTACTCCCAATGAAGGGTCTTGAGTACACAATAAATAAATGAGTAAACATATGAACGATTTGAGGGTGAGGGCTTGAGTTTTATAAGCTGGAACAAGCCCATGATACGTGATAGTGATTACGAAGACTAATTATCACCTGTTACGTTTGATTAACTGCATGTCGTGTCGTATAATCAACTCAACTCCTTCCATTCATCATTTCTCATCCCAGCAACACCTTTTTCATCCTTCTTAGACAGTTGTACGAACGCTTCTTCTATAATGGGTTGTTCCCTGGACGTCTGCTGGTAGATGGAATTAACTGTATCAAGTTAAAAAATAACTAAAAAAAATCATGTTCCGCTGAATATAAGCCAAGGTTCCGTGTCAATCAGTGGGTAGGTTTAGTAGGAATGTAGTTGCCCGCCTACTGAAACTATACCACTGTCTAGGGCATTTTGAACCAATTGACGATTTTGAACTGATGTTGAAAGCATGGCGCATCCGCTTATCGACTATGGATTGATTCTATTATTTTTAGAGCTAGAGAAATTATAGAAATGCGAATTAGCAAGTGCAATGTCGTATCATTCAAGATAAATTTATTTATCGGTTAACTAATCGTTTTTCTCGATATTTTCGTGGTATTACTGTAAGTTACAGTGATTGTAATTATGAAAATCTATTTTATTTCAGGTTTTGATTACATGCCCGTGACTGACGCTGCTAAGCCTGCCAGGGTTTCAGCGTCACATTTCAGTCTCAAGGTATGTACTTGTATAATTTGATGTTTTTGATATACGATACTGTAGCTAGGATACTGTAATGCAGTGAACGATAACCCACGAAATTTCCCGATATTTTCAAAAATATGGCAATGGCACCGTAAACGAATACGAAAGTATTTTATCAATTTTGATTTCCTTTTCTCCACATGCCTTTTACCGAAATGCATTACTTCATTACCGTTCAAATATTTCAATCGCCCTGCTTTGTAGCCTGCGTGGGTAAGCTTCTACTGTCAGCTATACGAGTAGTTATACAAGTTTTCGTATACGAATCCGAGTCTAAACTTGATCCTATGGTCTATACTACTTGTTCGTGGTTGATGAGACGCTCCCTTAGAATAAAATAGTATAACTGGAAAAGGAGTCAAAAGTTTCGCAGTGATTGGATTATCCACTTTGCGCTATATTATCTAATGAGCTCTCAGGATAGGCTATCATCTATCCATTAACTTTGCTAGTATTTTTTTTGATAAAGATGATCAGGGATAGCGGAGCTGAGTAAAGAATAAAGCGCTCGGCTCCATATACTTTAACGTCCAGAGTTGAAGTGCATGGCTTATCCAGGAATGAAGTAGTCAAAGAGCGCTTTGGCTTTTGCCTCTCTCACCCTTTGGTGATAGTCATTCGAAAGGATATCCTAACAATTAAAAGGAGTTGCAGCCTATTAGGGAAGCTTATTAGTTGATGCAGCGCAAATTGGATAATTCAGTTATTTGAAATTTTTAACTTTTTTTCTAGGTATAATGCTTCTTTCGTAGTTAGAGGTTGTCCCTCCAGGGTATCCAATTGTCCCAAGATCAAAAGCGAAACTTTGGACCAGAAAATCTGCGTCAGCTGAAGGCCGTTTCGATGAGACCAGTGAAAAGTTCATCTTCGACACCGACCATCTTCAGTTACCTGAGGGATGTGCTCCTTCACGCGGAAAATAAAGAAAATGATTCTTGGCATGGTTACTAAACCCAGAACGAAATATGCCAACTCGGGGAACCATCGAATTGAGCTGCAGTCTTCACCGAACCCTTCCCCGTGGTATCCGTGGAATCGAAACCTCCTAGATGCCAAACAAGCTTTCCTCAGGTTGTTCTTGAGAAATGGTGACGATGGAGGGCGAACAAGAAGCGACGTAAAGGACTATTCGCCTTCTCTATCGCTCTCTGTTCACCCTTCACTTGTGACTCTCCCTCCCTTACGGGGTCAACTACAAGCCCCTTCCTCCTCTGACCCTCCTCTGATGGAACTTTGATTCCGCAGCACTGGTACTGTCCTGTAGCAATACCTTGAGCTGTTTTTTCTATCATCACGACCAGGAAAGAATAAAAATTTCTACATGCTTGGAGTAAACTGTTTACTATCTATGGATAGGTAAACAAAATGTTTCATCAATAACCACTACCGCAACTATAACCAGTAATAAAGTCGCTGTACGATTTAGGTGTTCTGCTGTGTTGGTTCCTCGTCGATGCTCTTCCACACTGAGAGCTCGAATACAATTCAGTAGGTTTTTGTCTTCACAGTTATACTTGCAAGTTGAAAAAAGTGTGAATGCATAGAGTAAATTAGTTTCTTTGGGGTACGCCATGCATTTACCTGAATTGACTTCATTGTTGAAGTGCCTGCATGCACTGGGGCATCGTCAAGGATTGCTAACTGAGGTTGAAGTACAAATTTCTGGTCAGCTTCAGTCAAAAGGGGACGTTAGGCTAGTCTCACCCTGCTGGAAATCGATGTGAAACTCTCATAAGTAGCGGTTATACTCAGTACAAGTAGCTAACCCCCACTCAGTACGCATGATTTCCTTTTTCGTTCCTTTGTCATCTTTACTCTTTAGAGCAAATTAAGCACTCAATGCATGAGGCGCAGGGGCTAGATGAAATGCCAAAAACAACAAAAGCTCTTGGAAAAAATTCCTCATAGGCGCTGGCTGGTTCTACAAAATAGACACCTGGCGATCTACTTGACTTTTTTTCTACTCGAAATGGAAATCAAGAGCGCGGCGCATCCATGGAAGGAAGAGCTCATTTCCGAAAGCGGACATTTGGTTTCGTTCAAAAACCCTTATTCCCCATCCTGCGCTTAATTACCATTTGATGCGGACAGGTCAGTCGAACAGCAGTGGGACGGGGAGACGGGCGTTAGGAACGATTTTGGGTAATCGATTCGCCGCACGCGGCTGTCGCGGACCACTCATTCGCCGTTATTACAGCTCTAGAGTTCTTCATACAGCTCAATCGATATGCGATCATTATTTTATGCATAATTCTACTTTTAGTACTTTTGTTCTTGAATTTCTCACCCTACTGCTACATTCCTTCGCGCGCGACGCCGCTCTCACCGCGACGCGACCATTTCGTTCCTAATGCACCACACCCCAGTGGGACGCGCTACGTCGGCACGCTTTACTGTCATCTATTGTCGCAAGCTAATCTGTAGCTGCGATGCTTACATCCATCACCTTTATTTGGAAAAAAAATATAATTTAGAAATCCGGATGCCAATCAGAGGACTCAAAGTCGACAGAATCAAATAATTGATGCTCAAATTGAAAAGGATAGGCAACTACAGAAGAAAACTTTGAAAATTTTGTTACTAGGTGAGTATAGTAGTTCGGAAATAGCCGTAGCCCTTCATGATAATACTTTAATCGTAGTTATGTGGTTCAAGATTTTTGTAGTTCGAGCTGTGTAGCGGAGAACTTTTACATTTGTGTTTAATAAAAACCCATACCTGTTTTGCAAAAATTCGACCATTCAGGAGGTCCTGGATCAGGAAAGAGTACGATATTCAAACAAATGAAGTGAGTTTTGCCAGAATTGCTAATTTCAACTAAAATTTACTGTTACAAATATTGGACCCCATTCTACCCCCATCATTTCCTTCAGAATTCTCCATATGAACGGCTTCACGGACGCCGACTATGTTAACTTTCGCTACCTGGTTCATAGTAATGTTGTACAGGCCATCACCCAATTGTTGAGGGCTGCTGAACAATTCGAATATTCTCCTGATGACTGTGATAAATTGAAGGTACGTTTATTCCAAAATTATTAAATTTTTGATAAAGAACTGAAGGTATTGGTCGATTAGACACCAAAACTAAAGAACCGTAACTGGCAGCGAGCGGTTGCGTCGCGACTCTGGGGAGACTTGAAACTTGAGCAGTACTAAACCAATGGGCTTTTGGTTCAGTTTCGGCCTTGACTGGCTTGTCAATTCTTCTTTCCTTTGCCGCTTCCCCCATTCGTAAGAGCCTAATTGTGATTACGGTGGAACCTTTTTTTCTGTAGGTGATGGATTACAGAAAGGAATGTTGTTCAGTTAAAAATTCACTTTGAATTATTTTTTCGTCAATTTTGTTTTTTTCATACTTTTCCCGTTTTCTTTTAGCAAGCCCTGGATTTTTTCCGAGTTTACAAGGAACAAGTGAGGCCGTCGGAGGTGGAACTCAGCCTGGAGCTATCACGAGCGATTTCTATAATTTATAACTCGCAATTCATAAAAAGCACTTTATTACGAAAAGATGAAATCGAGCTACTCGACTCAGCAGAATAGTGAGTTTGAACTATTCAACCGGAGAAGACGTAGCATGGCATAGTGGCTAGCAGTTCAGTTTTGGGCTTGTCGTGGTTAAGGATGGCTTTCCTTCGGGAATAATTAACAATCTCTTCTCTCTAGAGCTGGAATTTGGGCACCAGTACACCTAGACTATTAAACTTAGTGAAAAGCCTTTCAGGTGTGAATGGTACTAGTTTTCTGACTGTCGAACTGTAAAAGGGTAATATGTAGTTGTGAGAAGGGTTCGACCCTTCCATCCGATCAGCTTCATCACAGAATGTCTAACCACTACTGCTACTAACTAATACTGTATGACGAGAGTTCCCTTTTGATCATGAAATTTTTTAGTTTCTTGAATGACTTGGAACGAATTAGTGGAACTGATTATCGAGCCAATGAAATGGATGTGATTAGGGCTCGGGTGCCGACGTCTGGTATCAACGAAATTGAGTTCAGCTACAAACATGTCATACTGAGGTGGGCTGATTAACCGCGATTTCTCCTTTCCTATCATTTCTTCTATTTTAATCTATTTTTATTTTTCATTTCATTTTTTTTCAAAATTCTGCACAAAACACCTTCTTACCCATTTTCTCTCTTCGACAGCTTCAGCCTGTTCATTGTGATTTGTATCGCTCCAATCTCTTTCTCATAGAGTCACTCCGTCCTAGTTACGGCATACAATGAGGGAAAATTTTGTCCTTCCCTATCTCCTTATATTTAATTTTCTTTTAATATCCTGGAAAAAGCGTATCCGTGCCTACCGCGTATATTTGATTTACTTTTAATATCCTATCTTAATTGTGACTGAAAAGTTACGAACTATATTTAACCTTTGTGCGACACCGTCAAATCGAATTGACTGCTTCGAAGCAACAAATGAGTACAGGAGTAGGCAATTCGATTATGCGCATACACCCTATTGCCCTTGCTAAGTAACAGTGTTTACAGAATGGTCGACGTTGGTGGTCAACGATCAGAACAGCGGAAATGGATCCATTGCTTTGATAATGTTAGTGGTGTATTATTCATTGCCGAAATATCTGCTTATAATCTAATCGAAGATGACGGTGAAGTACGAAAGGTAAGTAAAAACAGATCGCTCAATCGAACATGACTTGCAGAATGTGTTTATACTCAGCGAATAGCGGGCAACCTGAAATTCCTTCATACAGTGTGCAGGAATCTTGCAAACGGGGCGTGGCATGGAAGAACATGGGTGGTGCTTGTTGAAATTCATTCCGAATTGAGGCGATAGCTTTCTGAAGACACTACAAGAAAGGGTTTTCAGATAGGGCCAACATTCTTACCGTAATCCCATTGTTATTAGTGGGGGGGGGGGGGGGGTTACTGTATCACAGGTTCACGGGAGGTTGAAATCTGATGACTTCTCTAGCTGAAATATGGAATTACAGATGGAATTAGGACCCATTTATAATTCTTCGTTCGTGCAACCAGCTGCTGTTTATCTGGTGTAGGAGTATTTGTATTTGGGTACCCGTGAGGAGAGCTTTCCCTCTCTTTTGAGTATTGATTGATGTTATTCAAAATATATAAAACCTCAGAGGCTTTTTTATTGCTTCGTTTTTTTGAGAAAGGTTATTGCATTTTACCTACAAATCTTTCTAAATTTGACGTAAATCGGAACTTACTATTTAAAAAGCACAAAGAGCGTCTACCTGCAAAAAAGAATTTTTGAGGTGTACTTGTCTTTTTGCAAGTTAGGTGAACAATTTATTGTGTTACATTTTACTATCTAATTCCAAGCACATGACTAGGTTTCGATTGAATATTTTGTATTCTATTATGCAATATCTATTACAGAATCGCTTGAAATACAGTATGCATTTATTCAAACGTGTTGCCAATAATCGATGTTTCGGAAAGAAAACTGCGATGATATTATTCCTGAATAAAATCGATATTTTTAAACGGAAACTGCTGACGACATCGATAAAAACATGTTTCAAGGATTACAAAGGTGGGTGTAAATCAAAAAAATCGTGATTGTCAGTTGTGCGAGTCAAATTGCTAGTGCTTACGGTAGCGAAAGGATTAAAATCCTAGCCTTGGGATTTCTATTGCAACAAGGTGTAAAAGGAAAAGACTGCTAACTATAAGAGGAATTGAAGGCCAGTCCAATTCATAGAACACAAGGGCGTGCGGTTGCGTAGCGGTCATGGCGTGACCTTGGATGGCTTGACTTTCAAGAGCGGAGCCAAGTCGACGACCGACGACCGCGACGCTACTGCACGCATAAGTGCTATGCACACTGCACAGGTCGACTTGAACTGAAATTGGTTCTTAATTTTCGTACTAGTGCTCATTTCCTTTCACTTCAGGAGCTCAAGTCTTTGAGGAATCTGCCCAGTACGTAAAAGACCGATTCCAACGGCTTGTCAGTTCCGGTAAGTGTGCCAATTTTCGATGCTACTTGTTCTTCAATAAAGAGTTTTTCTTTCAGAAATCCAATACGAAAAGCCCCTATACGTGCATTTCACGAACGCGACCGATACGAGGAATATCGATCGAGTTTTTGAATCGTGTCTAGATGTTGTATTTAAGATCAGTATGGAAAAAGTCGGGTTCATGTAATAGAAATATAATATATATTTGAATAAAAGACTGTATATTTTGCTGTTGATCTAAGCGTTCATTATAGATATATAGATGTTCCTCCAAGGGTACTTCTTTTCTAGTTCGAGGGTCGAAAGTTGTCTGCTATCTGCACGGCATTCTTATTGAATCCGTTCATGCAAATCCATCTGTTTACCCCTCGATATTGGATGAAGTAGAAAAACTCATCTACCGTAGTTTCGATACTCATCTTGCATTTACACTATGTCAGGTCCATGAGAGTCCTTGAGATCGATCGGTTTAGCCAACTGATAAATCAGTGATCTATGCCAAGTTTGGACGAGTTGTTATTAAATGAAGACGATGCACAAAGTTATATCCAGCTTGTAGAGAAGGTAAGGTAGTTGAATGGTGGCTGAAAAACTCGAATAACATGCCGCGCGGCGACCCTTTGCTAGTTGTCGCGGCAAGACAGCTTACAATCGCCGCGCGATGAGAACGGTTCGAGACTTCTAACACCTGGCTACATATGTAAATGGCATTCTTCAAAATAAATGAGAAAACCCGTTTGAGATATGGTTCGAAGTAATTAAGTGATATAATTTCAGAACGACAGATAGCACAATTGTAAGCAATGAAAAGTTAAATACAGAAGTCTTCTCTAGCATACACAGGGCTTACGGTATAGGGAATGCAAAAAAGGGCATATTGCAGTGATAAATGCAGAATAGAGAAATTTTTACAAAGAAAACGGGAACAATGTTGAATTGAACGAATAGGAAAAGAATGGGTCAGCACAGTTGCGCCAGCTTTCACCCTATGACGCATACTTCATGTAAAGTACCGTAATCGGATGTTCCCTCGCGTCCAAAGAACGCTTGTTCCTTGCACTTGCAGCGAATTATGATCTGAGTCAGGTACTTTTAGGTGTATTTTAGATTTCTTTGCACACCCCTGTAAACTGGGGACTCATAGGCTCCTGAATACCCTCAGATGTTTTCTGAGGAGATGAGCGGCAGAAGAACTGGACAAACAGAAGAACAATTAATTTGGGACGACTTTTAAATTGACCTACACTTGTTTGTTTTCATTTCCGCGCCAATTTTTTTATGACTTTGACTGCCACGTGCTGATATCTTCCTTCCTTTCTCCATAAGCTCCATTTTTATTTTCGTTTTTTCGTAATCGTTTTAAGTTGTTTTTTTTTTCAATCTTCAAGTCATATATATGTGCTTGACATCTGTTTATTAATTTCTTTCAATATATTCCCTTTTCATTTCTTGGTGCCTTCGATTTCTCGTGCTCACTTTCAGTTTCAGTTATGGGATTACTCTCTGCGTTCCTTTTTGTAACTGTAGTCACGTCTATAGTTTACTTCATTGCTAAGCATTTGCAGTTGAGAAACCAGTTGAAGGTACGATTTCTTTTTCCACGAAAAAGGGTTTTGTCCGAAAATGCTCTTAGAAAACTATGGTAGATGTCAAATTGTAGCAGCACATGATAGGTGAAGGAGCTGTCACGAACTGGTGGTTGCTGTCATGTGCGTGCGGGGGGCCCGAAGTATAACTACCCATGTGTCTTCAAGATTGTCAGGGGATGGATTTACGGTAAAAGCAAAAAAAAGGATCACCGTTCCCTGTTGTTGTTGTATTCAATTCTAATGAATGATGTAGAAAATGAGGGAAGTTTGCTTCGTATGAAGTCTGAGGTCTTTAAGTTCCTCTGTGCAACAAGTTGTGAGCCAAGGAAGGAAACGTTGCAAACAAATGCTATGTTGCAGATAAATCTGTGGAAAATTGCCCACTCGAGTTAAAGCATAGATGTGTACAACCGTTGTGTACATTACGGGAACGGAAATTCAGCTTGGGAACCTGGCTCAGAATGACCTCATAGTGGAATAAAAGGCAATCCATTCCATGGTAGCACCTTATGGTATACACACATAATCCCATCCACGAATGGGCGCATACATGGTACCTGCGTTTTTATACAGACTAGTGCAACTACTATGAATGCCCGAAGCGTATCGCTTCAAGGACTTCAAACAAGGGCCCACGGATGGGTTACTACAACATTTGAGTCCCTTTCTATGGTTTTTGTTTCTGATGTACCGTCTGGTAAGTATGGAACGCGAGCCTGCTACAGCAAATCGTGTAGCGCTTGCAAAGTTAGATGCGAGCGATAGAAGCGACGACTCTAAACGTACGGCATGTCCGCCAACGTCGGTATTATGGCCACTTGTGCTCCCCATTAATAACTAGTCCATTTTTCTAATTGAATTTTCAATACATGCATTTGCTATTAAGGGAATCAACTGTCCACGTTCATATCCTTTAATCGGTCATGGGTTGCTCAAAAAGCCGGATATGGAAGGGTTCATAAATCAGGTACCTATGTTTCTTTGAGGTTCATTTCTAGAGGAATTTTCGCTATTTTCATTAAGGTTATGGGAATGGCTCAAATGTATCCTGATTCACCACGAATGGTTCTATTCTGGCTCGGACCGGTGCCAGTGGTGATGTTGTATTCTGCACGACTCGTTGAAAAAATTCTTAATTGTAGCCAACACCTGAACAAAGGCATCGCCTACTATTTTTTCGAATCATGGCTAGGGCAGGGAATAATTACGAGGTAAGTGAAATGACTCGCCGAGGTGGAGCTAAAGGTGGCTGTCACATGTAAGAGCGAACTAACGAAATGTTTTGTAAGGGCGTGTCTTTTGTGGAGATATTCGATTTTATGATGATTCTTTGAATTTTTTTTACATTCTTCTCATACGTTTCGATAGAACGCTTGTTGGCCCTACTAGCTTCGTCTCTGAAGTAATCTGTCACTGTGACCTTTACTGGTTCTTTATATTTTGTGGTCGATTTTGCAGTAATGTTGATAATTGGCGCCCAAAGCGTAAACTGCTGACGCCGACGTTCCATTACGATATCCTGAAAGATTTTGTCCCGATTTTCAATGATCAAGCCCAAATTTTAGTGAAGAAGTTTGCAAGCTTGCCAGAAGGGTACGTTTGACCGACATTATTTTATAAGAAAAGAGCTACCCACGATGGACTTTGTTTTTTGAAAGTGGTTTACAGAAAGCCTGTGGAACTGATGTCATACATTACTCTATGTGCTCTTGACATTATTTGTGAGACGTCTATGGGGAAAAGCTTGAATGCTCAATTGGATAAGGTATGGAGTGCCCAGAGATGTTTGTCTGTAATTGGATTTCTCAATACGATGATTGTATAGGAGAGCGAATACGTAAAAGCTGTGCATACTGTCAACGATTTGGTGCAGAAGAGGACTAAAAGTCCGTTATATTGGAACGATTATTTTTACAACAAGTAAGTTGAAGATCAGATGGCTTCCCATAGCACTTGCTGCAGCTCACTGTACGATTGGTCCTGCTCCTTACTTTTTTTTTACCATGATCCCCTTGACGTGCATGAGTCGTTTGTTACTCTTCATGCGCTTGCAATTTTAATACACTTTTCTGTCCGTGACAAACCCTTTTACTCAGTACTCAATCCCAGTTTGAGATTTGCAAGTTGCCCGTTACGGATATAGGTTTGAAGGCACAGTTCACGATATTTCAATGGGCGGGAACGTCAATGGCTTTCCGCCTCTCGATCAATGTAATGTCATCACGTCAGACGAGTGTCGAGACAACACAGACTGCAACTAGTCGTTCTAGGACCCACACACAATCAGCTGATCGCCGAGTGATGAGGCGGTATTTTTCTCCTATTCTTTTATCCTCTGTTATTCTATTTGCTGCCACGATCCCTTATTTAATTTTCTATTCGTAGAGGCTGAAAAAAGAGCTATTTTTGTTGTTGCTAGGGTTTGTTTTTATGCTTATAAGCGGATGAACTTTTGCTTACCATAGTCTGTTTCGTACTAGGACCCACACGTACGGTGTGAGACACATTGTACGCTCGTCCGCACGCCCCACTCTTCTTCATTTTTCTGGTCTCATTCTCGTCCAGCCCCCTTTTTAACGGATTTTCGAAGACGTTTTCACTTTGAAAACACCGATTCATGCAGTTTCTTCACCTTCATCGCACTATTTTCGACCTTGTCTTCCATTTTTCTTCATAATCAGTATTGCCCAAAATTATCGTGAACTGGGCTTTTGGAGGGTGTTTTTCAAGTCTTCATGAATGGTCCATGCCCTTATCCGCATTGAGCAATTCCGTGTTCAAGTTCTCAAGGAGGATGACCCAGTTCAACTTCCGGGTTATCGTCCGAGACTCTATCCGAAAACCACATTGGCAAAAACTTGTATAATGTTGTGTTCATAGCTAAGTTTACCTATAAAGAACTGTTTAAGTCTTAAGACTGCGCAGTGGAGCTCGATTTCTTGGAACGGTGAGGTACAGTGAAGTTGTTCCATGAAAAAAGGGACAAAGACTACTTACGAATCAACACCTGTACGAGCTGCGATGCTGTCAAATTTAATGCCAGCTACCAAGCACTAGCTCAATGTAAATAACGTGAATGGGGCACAATTATCTACCTGAGTTCTGTGTATTAATAAGGGTCGCTTAACAAAATCTCGTCTTTAAGATTCGGTGAAGGAGAAACAGAAAAGAAGTGCATCGATATTCTGCATTCGTTCACCAACAAGTTGAGTTTCTGTTTTTTGTCTCGGATGAAACTGTCATTTGAAACTTCGCCATTCCTCTGACCATGAGTTTTATTGATTCCATTATTTAGGTGATAGCAGAACGTCGAAAAGAGTTGGAGGACAAGCAGTGGCGATTTGAGGGACGCCGCGCATTTCTTGATCTTCTTCTTGATATGGCTAACAGTGGACAGTTAGAAGCTAGCGAGATCCAGGAGCAGGTAAAGCCTGACATGAAAAATTTCTTTTCCTTTCTAAGTGTTCCTGTTTGATTTCCATTTCCCCATTTAGGTGGACACGCTTATGTTTGCTGGTCATGACACAACGTCAACTGGATCTAGCTGGGCGCTATTTCTTTTTGGGTGTTATCCTGAAATACAGAGAAAAGTTCAGGTAAGAAGTAAATTGAACCAAGGCACAGCTAGCTTTCTAATGGCAGGCCATGAACCGTTTTTCTAATTGCTGTATCACTTTTTTTGTGAAACGTGCTATTTTGAACTTGATTCCGTCATGAAACTTATTCAGTAGTCGTTGTTATATTACTAGATAAATGCGTACGAGGCTTTTCACACTTTCGCTCAATATAATTTGACGGTAAATAGCAGTCATTTTAGTGTGACTTGTTCTATGGCTCTAGTATATATTCACGATGTGTGAGAGTTTACTTTTCTTCACTCAAAGTACGAGTTTATGTACCATTAGGGCCGCTTTAATTGCCTTCAAAGTTGACGTCGCGCCGAGACCTAACGTCGTACATCTCATGAGTAGGCATGCGATGGTGTAGTTTTGGGCAAACTGCATGGGTGCAGTGCTCATGAAGGTGTTACTTTCGTATTCACAGCGGACGAAAATGAGAAAGGGGGTGTGTTTTATGTGGCATGCCTGAAACAACCGAAAAGTGCTCGTGAACCTTGTTGGTTGTGGGACCCATCTAGTTGCAGATTCAGACACTACTGCCCTGTTTCAGGAAGAGATAGATGAAGTACTGGAGGACAGCGACTATATTTTGCCTGAACACCTTCCACGGCTTAAGTATTTGGAATGCTGTTTGAAGGTTAGCTCGATGTTCCTAGTTCCTAACCTACATTCATCCTAATAAAGAAGTGAGTAATCGGATGATCTCAATATGCAGGAATCACTTCGACTGTGTACACCAGTTCCGATGATTATGCGTAAATTGGGCGCTGATCAAGAGCTGGAAGGTGTCACTTTGCCGAAAGGCACTCAAGTCGTTCTCAATCAGTACATGGTTCACCGAGATCCAATGTATTGGCCTGATCCAGAGAAGTTCGATCCAGATAGGTGAAGTTTTAGTTCCTATAACTATGCACACATAATCTTTTTATCTTGATGAACAACTTCACTTTCAGATTTCTTCCTGAGAACTGTATCGGTCGTCATCCATTTGCATTTATTCCATTCTCTGCTGGTAGCCGTAATTGTATTGGACAAAGGCTTGTTTTATTACTGACTCGATTTTTTTATAACTTTATTTACTTGTGTTAAAGATAATTCATCTTTCGTTTTGCTAGTTATTGGCAGCCAGGATTGGCTGGATTGAACGCGCTGGCACGAGACGTAGATGTAGCTGGCGAAATCCTCCATAAGTTCACTTTAGTGATCTCGTTCGAGTCATAGCAGCCTGCGTCATGACGAAGAAAAGGAGGAATATTCCAAATGGAAATTACCTATTATTCATATGGTTTTAGTAGTATTAATGGATTCGTGCTCCAGGGCGAACTTATGACTAGTTGGATATCTCATTTATGTGAAGTTGTCTAATTTCCTTTTGTTCAGGTTCGGCTTGATGGAAATAAAAGTTGTGGTCTCGTGGATGTTGCGTCACTTTAATGTGACCGCTGTGCAGAGGAGATGTGATGTGGGTTTACTGTGGATATTCTACTCCTGAATTAAAATATTACAGAAGAATTTCAAGATAGCTACCGGTATTTTGAATGGGTACCTTCCGTTTCAGCTCAAATCAAAAATTGAAATCATTCTACGTCCACAAGATGGTATACATGTGTTTTTGGAGAAGAGGCGTGCGATAGCTGATGGCTTCAGATCCAGTTTGATTGCATAGGGTTTTTACGATTTAGTTGTTGATTGTTGTTTCGTTATTTTTAAAGCATGACAATTGTCAGCGCTTGTTCTATTGGTTAGGACGTGAAGTAGACCGAAAAGGTTTCATGTACTGTTGTTTGTGTTTTAATCTTGTTGACCTGTTGTTTTCAATATATTTCTTTATTTTTGTTTCAATAACGTGCCGTCGTCTATGTCTATCCATTTTGTTATATTTACAATGTTTTAGGTCTTTCAGTTGATAGTCTACTTTTGAAATGCATGCATTTTGGAGTGCTTCTATGGAAAAAATTTTACGCGGTAAACTCGTCATGAATTTGCCGTTGAGTTAAAAGACTGAATACTGGTATCTCGAACGTTAGAAAAATTTCTTTGTTTAATGGAAAATTCCAGACGCTCTGAAAGACAATGACGGAATGAATCAAGAAATAAAGTGAACTCACTACAATGATTATAAGCCGCGAAGTTTTCAATATGTGTCCAGGTAAGTCAACAGCTCGAGTTCATCAACCTCGTGATTCACTCTACATCGTCATATATCTTTACTTTTATCGTGTATTTTTATTTATGTTGTCTATCGTGCCCTTTTAAGGTAGCTTAGATAAGAATTGCCGCATATAACCCGAAACATGTCTATTGCAACCCGCTATGGCCCCTCATATCATTTTCGTAACTGAAATGAGTTTGTGCCACGCAGCGTAACTGCCACGCGATTCGACTCGGGATCACGCCCTAGAAGTGTAACTATCAGGGCCTTCTAACCAGGGAAGGATCCCAACTCGAAGTGGCCATTTGAAATAAGACCTATACTGCTAGACGTGTTTTTGAGCGCTGAATTCAAATCCGCTTTCCAAATCTGCCAAGCGATTCTCTGAATGGAGTTATGAGAGTGGTTTTAGATGAAATCACATGAGAAAACTTAAATTATATGGAAGCAGTTCACTCATCAACGGCGGCTTGGTGTAGTGGTAAGCGTGATGCTCTCATGGGCGAGAGGCCAGGGTCCGGGTTTTGTGGGGGACCGAGTTTTTGCATTATATAGAATTTTTCCTTCCAAGACTAGGAAATACTCTCATGGTGATTCTATCACGTTTTATGACCTTTTAGTGCTTTGCTGATACCTTCTACCTACCTACCTGTTACCGAGTGGGAAATTGCGCAAAATTTGAAGGTCCAGGGTTTTGAAGGTTCAAACGCATATGATGAGCAATGATGTTGCTAGAGTGGGTGTTGATACTGAATTAGGTGCGATGGTACGTAGCAGACCCGAACTCACCAACGCCTGCACTGTTGATAGTGGACTCGTGGACATCATTCAAAGACCAGAAAGCTATTCAGTGCGTCTCACCTCCACAAAAGCAGGTGAAGGGAGTGACACCCTGCTTGAGGATACCACGAGGATAATACGGCCGATAGATGCTCATTTCTTATTTCCATCCAGAAATATGGTTAAACGCAGCACCTCATATGTAATAGCTCATAATCTCAACTTTTACGTGTACACACGAGACCCATTCTTTGCTTATCTATTTTCAGTTCTGGGCGGTTAGATTTCGAAAATTTCCCTTCTTTTCATGGTACGCCGCCGGCTACTTAAGCACTCACCCGGGTGATTTTGGGATGCCTACACAATTCTGTTTCCCTTCTGATTTGGGGTTAGTGAGTGTAAGGCAATGGGCTGTGACGAGTTCTTTTTCACCCGTTTCTCCCATTGTGAAAAGTTTCTTTGTTTCAAGGATTTCTTGCTAGAGTATCGCAATGCTTCATAAAATGGCAAAAGTTACCTCACAGTGAATCCTGCTGTGATTATAGAGTGCATGGGCATGCTAGTAAAACTGAAGTATTACTTTGAGTGGATAAATATCGGCAATAGCCTTAAAAGGTCATAAAACGCGAAAAATCACCATGAGAGTATTTCCCAGTTTAGTAAGGAAAAATTCTATATAATGCAAAAACCCGGTCCACCACAACACCCAAACCCGAGCCTCTCGCCCATGAAGCGTCACGCTTACCACTACACCAAGCCGCCGTTGGTGAGTCAGTTGCTTCCATGCAATTTAAGTTTTCTCATGTAATGTCACCTATAACCACCCTCATAACTCCGTTCAGAGAATAGCTTGGCAGATTTGGAAAGCGGATTTGAATTCAGCGCCCAAAAATACGTCCAGCTGAACAGGTCTTATTTCGAATGGCCACTTCGAGTTGGGATCCTTCCCTGGTAAGTCAATCATATCCTCGAGAACGACCAAAAGAGAACGCACTTTAGCAGTGAAGCAAGACAAGTGAACAAAACAAACACTTATGAAATATTTTATTATTTATCATTTATGCAGTATTTTTCGTCATAGAACTTCAATGAATCATGAAATTAGGAAATAATATGTACATCTGCTTGTTAGTTTCATAAGTGCCCACACTGATGATAATTGGTGTAACACACATTGTGGGTTCAAAAAGTTGAGGTGAGGTGTAAAAGCATATTGGGAGCTGGTTAGTGAGCAAAACCTACCCACTGGCTGGTGCATCAATCTGGGCACGCGTAGCGGTCACACAGCGACTCCTACTAATTATTTCTTACAATATATTCAATGAATATAATTTTTCTATTGCTGTTCAACATTGTCGCAGCAATAACCCATCAAGAGTAGCGCGAATGGTACTAAAAAATGGGCTAGTTGGAGCACCAACTACTTGAGCGCATCTCTCTCAAGGAGAGGGCTAACTCATATAAAGCGATCTGACATTAGACGCTTGGCCAAGAGTCAGGTAATATTCTCCGGTGGAACAGTCAAGGAGCATGGAAGATGACGGCCAGATTTACATTTACACATATGTAGAATTTCAAAAAGAAATTATGTGGGCACTTGATCAGACTCAAGATAATCATAATGGAGATGATGTGGTCTATGTTCATGCCATTATCTTGGAACTGCTATCCCAGAACTGCCATAGGTACACCTTGATTGTCGACAAAGCCGACATGCTGGCGGGTTATAATCGGCTGGCCGCGGAACGTGCCCACTTCGAGTGCCTAAAGCATAGCAACTACAACAGTCATGTCGTGTAATTAATTTTCTGATTGATTCGATTTTTTGTAGACCTCATGGCACAATATCACTGAGAAATGTCATGACACTGTCTTTGGGGTAAGTGAAATTGCTGACCGTAGAGTGTACTGGTCAACCAGCGTAAGCGAAGTAGCCAATTTGAGTGCATTAGCATAAAGTGCTGCGGTGCAACTACAAGCTTTGTCTTTAAGCGAAAGCCCCTCCCCCTTTGTCTCACAAACTTAACCTTGACGCTGCACAAAACAGCATTGAGGTCAAAGGATTAGTTCACCTATTTAGTCACTGCGACATTGCCAACAAAGCGGGATCACACATTAGCCGCGAATGGGATCTGACTGCTCACATTTTATGGTAGCAACTTAATTTACAAGACCAGTGACGTGATATACGAAGCATTTCTGAGGTGCTCAGCATTTCAGCTGTTCAAGCATTTTACAGGAACATTGATAAATTACCCGTTGCTTCAGGAAATGAACAGCTGTCTCATTTATTTCTTGAAGCTGTTCATATGTTGAGCTTCTTTCCTTGCCCAGGCCACCGTTTCTAATCTATCGCTTAGCCTTTCTTCAACTCACGCCAATTTCTTCCCATTGATTTAACCCCTCCCCAATCTTGTTTTATCCTCCCTGCTTTGTTATCGACTGCAATACGCCAGCAGCAAAACAATTTATCTCCTAATTTAATATAAGAACATGCGTTTTTACTCTGTGGCCTACTGTCGCTGTAATCGCTTGCAGTAGCTCTGGCTCAGTACAAGTGCTTTACTATGTTTAGCTCTCCTGTCGGTACCCGATATTGCATGCCCTTCTACAATGTCATAATTCCATGTTATGTTTCCATGAATACTTGTAGTAAGCAGTTAAACGTATCGCCATTACATACCGATTTTGGGCCGGAGATCGCGTCGGTACCATAGCTGAAATCTGCGATGCGATGTCGTGGTCGCTGGTGTTCCTCATCGAATCGTTCTAATAAGGTTTCCGATAACGCTAGAAACTTAAATCATCAGTATGCAGCGGATCGTAGTGGCGCTTTTCTTTGGTATTGACAATGGTTAAATGATATAGACAAATAGTCAGCAAAAATATAGTCAATATAGTCAATCAACTACCAAGGAACTAGTAACCAGCGGAAAAACTTCTGCTCCCGTCATCATTATCAATCATCGGTATTATTTGAAGCAGGGTAAGCCATGTGCAGTTCCAGTTTTGCTGTTTCTCGGTTCATTGTCGCCTTCTGTTTTCTGACAATGTTCAGTGATGATAACTGTCACTGTAGAGCCTACTGCGGATCAGTTTCTTCTCTTTATCTGTATAGTATCAGATGTAATAAAAAACATAAGGCTCTAGCGTTAAACAGTCCCGTGCTGGAATACGCTCCGCATTTACTTGTATTCGGGATAATGGTAGCGTTTTGAATGTGTATGTGGCCTACAAAATGATTGCAGTGGTGTGCTGATGTACAATTCAGTGCTTTTATCCTCCCCAGAGAGTCTGGTACCAGTTAACCGACAACGAAGGGATGGAAGAGGTCAGAAGTGGTCTAGTGGCAAGTGGCGCACAACCACACGCGCATAGTCACGAGTTCAAATCTCTGTTCGATATTCTAATAGGCAAATCAATCCTTCCACCCCTATGAGTTCGGTGAACTGGTACCAGACTTGTGTGGGCGGTAAAAGCACTGACTTGTTCATCGGTTGGTCACTGTAACTCATTGTTTGGGCCACATACGCTTCGCCTCTACGATTCTGAATGGGGGTCGAATACGAGAGCGCATCCTTCAGACGGGGTTTATCAGGGCCCAAAGCTATGCTATCCAAACTGAGAAATATTAGTAAGGATTAATTCTCTCATTCGTCGGAGCCAGTGAGTCATGAAAAATAATTTTCTACGCTATACATGCGGTATGAAGAGTAATGAAAAGCAAGTGTGGTAAAGTTGGTCATTTTTCACCGTAACTATTATAGTATCGATGGAGAGCAACGCATATTGATATAATACCTAAACAATAACTATAATAATACATTTAGATATGTATATAAGTAAAAAATATAAATCAAAAATATTATATTGGAATAAGTATATTCTCATGCGCATTAACAATACAATAACAAACCTTGAGAGATGATGGCAACGAGAAGGCAAAAAGCCACCAAATGTTCAGACATCACATAAACTGTTGCCGGCTGGTCAATTGGTTATACAAGCCCGTTTGTTTTCTTTGTGATCCTTCGCCCCGCCTACTTCGTAAGGGGTGTGGTTCCTTTCTACTACTCCGCTTGAACGAAAACCTTATCTATCCGGTTCGAACAACTGGAAAAAGGGCTGCGCATGGGTATCGGCACCCAACGTGGGATTTCTGGAGTTTTACCGTTCAGAAGAGGTGCTCGTCTTGGTGTATTTTGATCCTTACTATTATAATAGTTGTCCAAGTCATGAGCTCTTTTGAAGGCAATTTGCAGGCATATCGTGGGCGCTAAGACTACTGTTCGTCGTCCCCTCCCTCTCTCAATGACCTCCAGAACGACGTCTCCTGGAAGGAACCGAGAACATTCAGGACACTGAGTCTTGGCTGCTTATTCGAAAGCATCGGCCCAACCGAAAGACCCATATCACAGATGGACGAAAGGGTATATACTCAAGGACAAGTAGTGCCTCAAGCGACAAAATTGAAAAGAAATAATTTTTTTCTGGAAGTGGTCCACCGATTTACATCTTTCAAGGTGCGAGTTTTTGGGTGAAGGGAGATGAAGCTCTTGTAGTTGAGATGAATCAGTGCTTGGAACGAGGCGGTCTCTGTGGAGGGCGAAAAAGAAACGACATCACGCAGACTCAATACTATTTAAAAAACCAGTTCGAAACGGGTTGCTCGTATGTAATGGCACCTTACGTGCTAACAACTCTGTTGCTGGTAATTACGTCGTTCAGCATGTTAGCCGATGAAGCGAGTTCGAAACAGGGTGGAGCTCTGGACGCCGGCTACCATTCTCCTGATTGGGTAAGTTATTCTCACCGGACGTAATCTCTTATTATATTTTTCTTCTGTCATTATTTGTTACACTCATGGAAGACTTATGTAATGGCAGGGCTAATTGCTCGGTCAATTAGTCTCTACCAAACAATAAGCAGGGAGTAAAAACTACAAAGTGTTTTCTTTCATGATTCCTGCGTAGCGAAGCTCATGGTTGAGTTCCCACGGTCGCGAGCACACGCGTTCCAACGCGTTTGTTAAAGCTAATGTATACATGCGATGAAAATTCGAACCTCCATCCCTTTACTAGAAGGTGAAGGCTCTCAGCCCACAGTAAGAATGTCTGTGAGAACGGGAGGGTCGTATATTCGGCCGTTTGGAATGAAAGGAACCGTTCGCATGGATAAGAGGTAGGCACATTGGCATGATTCTACGCTTATAGAAATTTAAGAAAATTTTCCGGTCAAATTTACACTTAATGTCTCCTTGTGCCAATCGTTGCAGCAGCACAGTGGCGCCCTGCAACGATAAACGGTGACTTTGAAGGGTAATTCTCACCATCCCTCTTGAGGAAGGCAATAGCACGAAATCGTCAAACGAATAAAACCAAATCGTTGGCTCTTTTTGTCTCAAGCTTATCGCTCAGTAGGATTACAAAAGAGGAAATCAACTTTCAGTTTGTCCTTTGTATGCTGTCAAGGTCGTTCAAGTGATCGGGTATGAAGGATCAGTGAGAAAGTCCTCAGTGGTTATTAACATTGTTTTCAAAATACACTGTAGTTTGATTTCCATTCAAATCGTAATGACGGTTTGAATGAAGTGGTATGTAACCTATACAATGGCTTGCAGAGGACAGCCCATTTACGTGCCAGTGTCAGCCAAGTCAGTGCTTTTCTCCTGCCAGACGAGTAGTGCCGATGAACTGTCTCGGTGGGATGGAAGGCATGCTTGATCCTCGCTAGTAGTCAGGTCGAGCAAAAATTCGATCTTCGGACCATGTGAGATTGACCGGGCGTCTCTCTTGCCGCTACACCTCCTCAGTAGGATTCGGGAAGTCAGGTGCTGGCTGGGATGGTTTGTACTCATTCCTCAATGTCACCGCAAATTCACCTTTGATATTGATTAGATCAAAGATGAGTTTCTACCAGCGTGACTGGAAAGCTTTCGTTTGAATGAAAATGTGATTATTAGAAAAATACAGCTAGAGCGTAATAGGTTTCGATGGGTTATCATCAGAGAGGAGATCATACGTCTTCAGCAAAAGCTGGTTTGTATACAGTAGTGCTCACGGGGAAGAAAAACTTCTTTTTCATCTCCACCTTCAACTTCATAGGTGCTCGTGGTACTAGGGGATTTCTGAAACCTTGAATTATTCCTAGGCGATGTTTTTTGATATCGCAACTCACGAACACATCTTTTTGATTATCTCCTTTTCCATGGAGCTTAGTATCCGAGTTTCAACTATAGTAATAGTATTCTGAAGTTGTTGAATTTTTCGACAGTTCTTTCAACTGTTGTGGAAATTTTACCTTATTCTGAGAGTTAGATACTTCTTTCATAACTCTTGACGTTCGGCTTTTGAACAAAGAACCTAGGGTTGGGCGAGTTCACCTACTCTTCTCCATTCTCTATTGAGGTCTTGATGCGATCGCAGAAGTTCAGGTCAATTGGGAGGTCTTGATGTCAATTCCGCCACAGTAACCTCTTTTGCTGTAGCCACTGATTGACTATGACAAGAACAGGATTTGTTCTTCCCAGTACGGCCTTCCACAAACATCAGAAGAAGCGTTTTTCGATTGTATTTTCAAATTATTGCTACCTCCTACTTCTGAGCCGAGTTTTTGTCTTATCATAACTTTTTTTTACATTTTCTAGACATGATTTGTTTTTTTTTTCATAGTGAAGTCATCTGTTCGAACATTAGTCTGAGAGATGCTTCTGCTCCTGCTTCATCGTCTATCCGGTGGTACCATGTAGGGTCACGCATTGACCGACAGCAACACTTCTTAACTTCACGGAAGATGGCTGTAGTGGGCCGGAAAGGAAAATGGTGAACTGTGCTGATCGAGGTAGTGAGAGGCTAAAGAGTGAGGGCACGTAATGCAACGTCAAGGTCAAAGGAAAGAGCTCTCTGAGAAGTGCTTCCTGTAAGGATTCTTAGGCAGTAAGTCTGTGGCTGGGTTGGGCTCCCTAGCTCTCCCTTTGGTCTTTCTGTTATAAACAGCCCAGGTTTTAAGGTTTTTAATTGTTAAGACTTTCGGATTCTTGGCTCAGAAAACTGCAATTGAATGCAGTGAGTGCTGTGATTCAGGTGCGAGTAAAAGACGTGAATGAATTTTGTTGTTCGGGCATGATTTCATTGGTTTCATCGAGTTCCGTACAGTTTCGGTCTTATCTGCTTTTTAGCACTTGTCGCATTTCAATTTCTTTCTTTCTCCCACTTCTACGATGTCACGTCCATTTGGGGGCGGGACAAACGTCATGAGGCACATTTTTCATTAGTCTTCTTTACATCGCTCATCGCTCCTATGACTTTTTACAGCTTTTTTCGTTGCGATAGTGTCACACTTATCGAATGGGTAATTCTCACATTACCCATGTTTCCTATTTGTCTCCTTTTTGACTTGTTTCCTTGTTCACGATTTGCACTAAAATTTCATCAGACCTAATCACAATGACATGCTGTTCCCAACCACTGGGTGGAGCCGAATCCCCCATTGAGAGGTCACGTTGGATGTGCACAAGACTAAGGTAAAATTAGGTCTTTTCAGTCACTTTGAAAAGCATTTATACATAAGTGGGAATTATTTTCCGTTTTTTGAATTTAAATTAGATAAAACCTTTGAATTTCTCCTGATTCCAGCTCTGTTCTTTCATCCTCAAACTGTTAGTGGAAACTGTACTGGGAGGGGTGGCACTGTCCCTTATCCGTCTCTATGATAGATGGCTTATTTTCAAAGGTGACCGACAGCTAATCAAACCCATATTTCATCTTCGGGCAAGAAAATTGGTGTAATGGGTCTGAGACAGACTAGAGTTTTTTCATGTAGCTAACCGTAGCTCATCCAATTGCTCGTCTCCCCGTCATGGCTTTTCCACCTTCGGAAATGTGTCCAACCTTGAAATTCCACATTTGTGTAGTTTTTGTATTAAAGCTGAACAAAAAAGTTAATGCTCAAAAGACTTTCCTCACTTTAGCGAATTACCCATGTGACGAATGTGAATAAGAAAACCTACCTAAGGGGAATTGATGGCTTCACGCTGTGTAGCTCCTTGTCAGCAACCAGTTTCACCACGCTTCATTTCAATGGTTAGCACTTACGGTAGACGACAAAAGTACTATACAAAAGCTTTTTTGTTCAGAATCCAATTTGATTTAACGTTCATGAAAAACTTTATGGTAGGATGTTGAATTTAATTCCTTTATGGACGGTAGCAGAAAGCACTTTCTGTATAGCTAAACTTTTTCTGTGAAAATCAATCGCTTGAAATCTCCTTTCTCCAGAAAAAAGCATTTCAGAACTGAAAAGGAATGTTCTGTTTTCTTGTGAAGTCTTTTTCGAGCAGGTCATCCATCGTACATAGAGTCAATTGGTAAAAGATTTCTCAATTTAATTCCTACTTATCTGATAAATCGGTGTACTTTACAATAGATAATAGTTGTTAATAATAATAGTCAATAACTGGCATAAATCCGGCGTATAATTCATAATAATTATGATTTTAATTGAATTTCTCTCCCCTGAATAATATCTCTGAAATGGAGCCACTTTGGCTTGGATCACGACGTTTATACTTGGGCTAGCCTACTTCATGAAGGATACTATGTATGGTTTACATGCAGTGGAAAAACCTCTTGCGAAGCTTGCGGATTTCCCCGATTCAACAAACCTCGTCCATGGCCGTAGCCCCACCTCCGAACAAAATTCAAGCGCTAGAAGTTGGTAAAGTTGGGTGTGATGTCATAGAATATGAACTGATCAGGGTGATCGTTCCATCGTTGGAAACGAGGAGATCCTCTTCGTACGTGATACTGTTTTTGAGCTTTTTCTGAGGAGGACCTCATAAAGCACACTTTTTAGTGAAAAGTCTTTCAATACTAAAAGGGTTGGCATGGTGTTTGGAGAAATGGTTCGCCCCTCAGTAGATCGTCCCTGTGTTCTCGTCCAGAATTCGACATCGGTATATGGGTATGCTGGGAATGTTTTCCGGGAGACGGGCAATTTTATCGGTCAAGGCCTGCGACCTGACTGTCATCAGTCTTTTCCTTTGGCTCACTACAAATGTTTTCATCAAAAATGGTAAGAAATATATCTGATCAGTCATTGATCGGTATGATTTGGGATCATCAACAGGTGATGTGTAAAGAACAGGAACTTCTTCCAGAAAACATGCTGAATGAATATTTAAATATGAGGGAAAAATGTGATTGGAACTAGTAACTGGAACAATTCGAATTGGAAAGTGGAATTCAGCACCTACTACCACTACTGCTCAATAACATCAAGAATACTTTTCTCACTTCCCTTATACGTCTGGTTAATCAGGGTTCCTCCCGGAATGGTGGACCTTGGCGATATCCAATTGCACCTCATACAATGTACAGTTAGAGGCCTATTTGTGAGCGGGTTGAGGAACTCGGTTAAGCAATCAAAAATGGGTCAAGTTCATTTTTGAGTTTTTATATATAATTTTGATGTCTCCCCTCTTCCTTCCTTGGCGATCTTGGCGAGCAAAAACTGGATATGTAGGCGAATGGCACGAAACTCTGGGGAGGAAGGAAGCGGAAAAACATGTAGGTTCAGGCTTAGTTATCATCATACACGATCTCCCCCCCCCCCCCCTCTCACCTGCCCCTTAGGCGGATCTATACGACTTGCTCGGTTGCGCACTCCTTGTTTAAGCGACATTTGATTTTTGGATGGGAATCTCAAAGCCAGCGCTTGACTCTACCAATTTTGAAGATTGAGATGGATCTTGCTGAGGATTGAGATGGATCCTGCCACTTTGTAGTATTTGTTGATGTAGGCTCCACTTTACTACCAGATAGTCACTTTCATTAGATGCCATTTCAAACACAGTTCCAGTGGTAAATCATAAAATGCGAAATAATTTGCACGTTCCGTGACCATCAATTACAACTCATCAACTTTGCTTAACAGAAAAAAAGCAGTTCCATTACGCTTCAATGTTGCCCTCGAAAAACTTGAGACGCTTTATCGAATGATAAACTGCAACTGTGCAAACGCCCCAGTCCCCATACGTGAGAAGACTGGAGAAGTCGCTCAATTTTTAGTTGAGGTGGAAGTTAAGGTAGGTAAACTGGGACGTTGGGGCAAGTTTCCTCGCATTGCACTTCCCCAGACTTTGTACCGGAGTGTCGAGCTTCCTGAAGTTAAAAACCTGAATCATTCATAAACCGATCCAGATTGGAAGTGAATATACCATTTCGGATAAACTTCAAATGCGTGGCGCATCCCAAATATTTGAGCCCACATTTCTTCCGTTTTTAAACAAGTACAAAACCAATGAATTGATATTTCTTATGCTAAGGATGGCTCAGTATTGAGGGGATTTACTTACAGTCACAGGGGTTAGTCCTTCACAAGATCTGGTTTCCACGCGATTTTTCAAAGGTCAGATTTTCAATAGTTCGTTCATTGGAGGTCCAGAGGCGTTGGTAATGAGGTATCTCTCGGACCGCTCTCTTCATCTACTCTGTTCTATCAGAGCTCAGAGGAGTCACTTCGAATTGAGGTGGAGCGCCTCGATCCCCTCAAATTCAAAGACTTCGACCTCGGCGTGTTTCCGGCAGCGTTTTTCGCTGAGTCATTGCTACGGTCTTGAACTGGACGAGTTATTGTTTTTTTGTGGTTCTCAAGCAGATACTCACCTTCAAGCGCCCCTTGAAATTGAAAAGAAGCTCTCGCTATGGTAATTGATCACGAAAGAATCAAGGGTGTCTGAACAATCACTAAGGGTTGGGGAGAGGCTTATTACCAGTGTTCACAAGGTGTTGAAAGGGCAAGTTTGGGCACTGCGACACAAAGTCAGCTCCCGTTCTGGTTAGTTATGGCGCTTTGGTGGTCTATACTGCAAAGTTTAGCTGGTGTGCAAGATAATTCTTCAGTCCTACCAGATGAGGCATACCAGTTGACGGGATAAAAAGGTGCTTTGAACGACTTCAAAGCTCCTCTGACGTTTTCTCCTTTCGGCGAAATAACAATTCCTTCCATCTGCGAAGGCTACAAAATCCTGTCTGAGCGATGCCATCTTTTTTCCTTTAGCTCAACTTCCACGCTTGCACCTTCGATAGCCACTCACACATCACCTAGACTGGAGCGTATGTCATGTCGATTTTTGTTGACAGGCTTCCTCAATTGATATGCATGTGATATAAGGTCCAGTACTTGGTTACGGTTAGGTGGTTGAATCCACCCTTCAAGGATAATGGGTGTGCGGTCTCCGAATGATATGTATTTTACCGGAGACCGCCTTATTCGGGCGTTTACCGGCTAGGAATCCTCTAGAACATTCAACAAAACTATTACAAGCTGTTGGCTTGATGGTCACAATTTTTTTACTTAACTTGTATCTCCCAGGCGATGATGCTCTTTCGTGCCGTTCAGTGCCGTCCTGTTAACCTCCAGTGAATTGAGATATTTTTGACGCGCATCCAGCTCGTCCTATGACATTCACCAAATAGTCAGGCGCTAATGCGAATGACAAAATTGACTTCGGGGACAATAGCGTTGATAGTAACCGTAACGACAGCCTGTCGGTGGAAGGAACCGAATGGTGCCCGCCTTAGGAATTTACAAGCTCATTAGCTGCAAAGCAAAACATTGCTCATCTTAACAATAAGGAATTTATATGGCTGCCCTTGAAAATTCTTTGTCAGTCGTGAAAAATTAAGTGTTCGGTCGACTCAGTGGCTCTATCCTCCCACATGTTTTGGTGAGACCGTCACATCTCATAGAGCAGAAAACTTTGCACAGTCAGATGTGGGAGCCGATCTTATAACCTTTGCAAGTGCATTGCAGGGCCTTTGGTGAATGCGCTGCGCTACCTTCGGCGAAGAATATCCATACGAACTTCACCTAGGAACAAGTCCCAGTTCGGGCTGTAGTTTCAGATAGTGAAGTTGAGGGGGTCAGGGTTATGCTAGCCAAAGTGAGTAAAGGCTTAAGGTTAGCGCTGCATCGAGGGATTCAACAAATGCATTTTCTGTCTGTGACGGAGATCGTTCGAGACCAGGGTCTTTTCGCTTTGAATACTATGCCATTACAATTAGTGATTTCAATATTTTCAAATGCTGGTCAGTTGTTGTGCCCGTTACCGGGTGTTAGCATAGATGGGATTTTTTGTAATTGAAATGAACACATTGGTTGATACGACTAATCGTCAAGGCCATAATAACATGACTGAAAGCGAGAAAACCATTGCGAACATGACGACCTAGTTGTAGCACCTTGAACTACTACTTGGCACAGATTGCGGTTTGCGACGGAACGTCACCTTTACGAAGTGACAGATTAGCCCAACCAAAGAATGCTTGTTAGAAAACAATATCCATCATAGCCTGAAGTAGTAAGAATTTTGTGAAAAAGGAGAAAAAGAGTTGAACCAGTTTGTTTGATCTTTTTTTCTGCACAAATCACTCACTTAAACCTACGATAATCTTCGGCGTCAAGCTTACTAACTCATGTAACTACTTTTCTGAATGGGAGAGTTGAGCGTGGCGTTGTCAGAAAGAGGTGCTCAGTCATGAATGTTTCAATCTTGTCTTCCAGGAGTTCTTTGAGTGTTTTTTGGCAATGGCTTTAGGTGTTCTGTTGACAGAAATTTTCTTAAGCCAGCATAACCCTTGATCCAAAGCATCTGGTCGGTAGGAGATCTGCCCGAGGAACTCAAGCCGCGAGTTTTTTTAATCTCCGCTCCAACACCTCTTCACTCCACACCTACGTCTCTAAACGGGAGCAAGAGCCAAGTGGCCTCGAGTAGGCGATTGTGCGCCAAGTGGGAACATATGGGAGCTACCCATTTAGGAGCATATGCGTCAACCGGTGTGTCTAGTCGAGCTGGTCTTCGACTACATCATTTTTGAACTAGAAGGTAAGACCTTCCAGGGCAAGCCTTCCATTTATGATGGGATCTTATCTTCACCCTAAAACATCAGGTCCAGGGTCTATTGTGCCAGATTTTCAAAGGAGTAGGGAAAATTTCCGAAAGGGAAATCATTGTCAAGACACCAGTCCATCCGGGAGCCCTTCCAACCTTTGTCAGCACTGCGTATAACAGCAATAATCACGGCGGGCACTCGAATTTCCCGTGCTAGAATGGTTTAGTAGTTTTTTACTGTGTGTTACGCACATTACTGTTAACGGGTCATACGAAGGAACGTCTGCGGCGATGGCGTAGCGTAGATGGAATCGGTGAACGTTTAAACGACCCGGTGACCAGTTTAACTGCGACGACGACTCCACATAGCACGACCGGTCCTCGTGTCGTGTGGTGCGAGACTCTTGTACCAACTTAATTGATGAGCTCGAGAACACCTCATAGTTTGATCCCAGTTGACATATGTTATTTCTAAGCTCTTTTTTTATTTCAATCGGTCGTCAACTATTTGGCTGTGGTATCTTACATTCCTTTCTCTACTTGCTTTTATCGAGATATTCAGCTCCTTCTTGGATTCAGCCATGTCCAAAGAGGTCGTGACAGGCTTATTTGTTCATTTGTCAAGCTTCTAAAGATATCGTTAATAATTGGTTTGGTTTGAAAAGAAAGCGCTCTCCGAGAGGATGTAGAGAGAGCTTACTATTGATCGCATTTTCTGATTGACTTATTCTTCGATCGCGTTATTTTGAATACTATGTTTCAAAGGAGGTCGACTCCAGGCCGATCCATAGGGGCCGTAAAATAGTCGACCGTAATAGTCTGTATGAAATCTAATAACCTCCTAAGAAAGTCAAGCCTCTTGAGAGTTGGGTTGTATCCAATTGTAAGCCAGTTTTTGAAAGCGGTTTTTGAATACGTTTTTGGTTTGAAGATTAAACTCTAGGTCTGAAGAAGACTGAAGAATGGTAACGGGCCGGCCATGCTCTGAGAAGTTGTGATAAGAACACTTTTTTCTAATCTGCATAGATCCGGTACTTGATATTTGATCTTGCCAGACCTCCACATCGCGGTATCCTCTTGGGTAGGCGTGAAGTACGCACGGCGCCCTTTCCGGATTCTTATTTGGGTAGATGGAAAACAGAGGAGGCACTGGGCTCTGATGAGACCTTTTGCATTTTCTAATTGGCTTTTAATTGAGCTAACGTGCACTCCTATAAAACTTGTGTAATCTTACGCAGTAAATTCAGAGTGACTTTAGAAACTTCTTATCATAAGTTTTAAGCAGAAAAGAATTTTTCCTACTGAATTTTGCGCTGAAACCCAACATTCAGTGAAGGAGCGCTGTCTACACTTCCAAGCGATAATTTTAAAAACTTATATTCCTTTCAAATCACAGAAACTTCCTTTCGTGCCTTCCAAATCACAAAAACTTTATTTTGGTGGTTACTCTGTACATTTCTCGCTTTCCGACAACCTTTTTACGTTAATACGAGTCACTGCCGTGTGACTCGAACATTCAAGGACAGGTGGAAGTGTATTTTTTTTAGGATCCTAGTAGATACTTGTCGGTAATCATTCAGTCACTTCTTATCACAGCACTGTTCTCGAACGCACCTATTAGGTACCCATTATGATAGTTATTTTAGCTGTCGACAAGCTGTCGGCTCAGACGCCGACGGCTAAGACAATTATCGAGACCGTTCCACTTTTTGTTTTACTTGTCTGTGAGAACGACTCACGGGAAGTAGGAAAAAAAGATGTTGGAAACCTTGGGAGGATTACTCCTGTTTTAAGCCATTCCACCCATCTATTTGCTGTACTTTTAGTGTTTTTCCTCGGAAATTTGAACTTCGTAGCAACTCGTTCAGCATTTATTGACTTTTGTATTGCTGGAACCTCTTGCTACCAGATAGACAATGAGTAATTTCCTTTCTGTTTATTGCCTACTCCTAGGAAGTTGGATATAAAAGATGCGACCGTCACAGGCATGATCCACTTATTTGGTTGGCGATCGGATCTCAAGCTTTCTTTCTTTTCTTTCTCTGTTCTCAAGTGGTCTCAGGCTCATCTGGGAGCCGAGATATTGGTTTAGGCGGCTTCTTGTTCGGGCGATGGTGTGGATGTTCAAATAAACATTCAAACACCTTCGCAGTTTTGAATTGAAATGGGATGCACGGTGCGTTCCAGAGGGAGCGAGCTGAGACGCTACTTTGTTTTTTTTTCTAAATAAATTATTGGTGGTCGCTTATTACCCTGCACAGAAAATGCGTAGCGGAAATCGAACCTGTGGTATCACTTCAGTAAGGTCGGAATAGAACGTGCCCTGGCTACTTTTTAGATGTATCAACATCGAATCTGTGGCAATTTCTCGTGAATTCTCTTAACAAACCGCATTTGTTTGAAGGTCGATCGGCCTGTTCACTCTTACTATTGTAATTAATGGAAATTGACTTTTACATAAATCAAGCACTATCCTTTGTTTTTTCAAGAGGTCAGCCGTTACACACTCTAGGGATGATTAACAACTGTTCTTTTCCTATCAATTTTTACTAAAATCGCAACAATTCGAGTAGCTTACGGTCACTGAACGTACTTTGAGGTTTTTCTGCCGATTTGATTTCATTTTGAGTCCATTGAAGGCAATCGATTGCCTATAGAGTCCGGACTACAAGTTGTGAAGGGAATAGTTTGTATAGATCCTAATATGGCCAGGAATTGGCGGCTGTAGTTAATGGGTGCACGCTGGTGGCAAGGGCGAAGTGCATGGCTCATACCACAAAATCCTTCGCTTTTCCACTGCCTGCTTCGCCCTATTTTGGTTGTTTGGTTATCTTCGCGGGCTCATTCCAGTCAGTCTCGAAATTCTTACTTGCTTCTAGAGCAGAGGTAGAATAGAGTCAAGCGGTGCCGTTACTACACCCACGATACGGGGATCGCATCCGGTTTGATGCTCGAAAATAAGAAACGTCTCCATTGCGTCGAGTAAATTAGTAAAAGCTCGTCCGAAACGGCCAATTCATTATAGGCCAGGTACGCCTATTCTTAGTGGAATTCCAATTAGTAGGCGTGTTCTAGAGGAAAAATTTACTGTGCATTTTTTCTTTATTGTTATTTACCGTTGTTGTGTTACTATATTAATTTATCTAATCTGAGTTTCCCAAAAGAGGTCTATTGATTAGAACCTGCACCTGGATTGAAAAGCGTTCACTAAAATATGGGTGTGGTGCAGTAGGAACGAAATTGTCTCCTAGCGGCGAGAAAGAAGTCGCGTGCGAAGAATGTAGCAGAATGCAGCAGTCAGTGAGAAATACAAGAACAAAATAACTAACAGTAGAACATGCCAAAAGTAATAAACGGATTGCGATTGAGCTGTGTGAAGAATGCTAGAACTATTATGATGAGGCAAATGGTCCGCGGCAGCCGCGCGCGGCGGATCGATTACACAAAACCGTTCCTAATGCTCGTCTCCCCTAAAATATCTTGGTGTCCATTTTACTGATTTTATCGATGGTCAGAGGCAGCTCACTGCTTTTCCACTACCCCCTGCGGTCTCGTAGGTTCAGAAACCACTCCAACTAACCTGGTTTTGACTTTCACAAAATGTTGACGGTTAACTTTACAAACGTACTTTTGTGGAAAAGCAATTTTACTGGAATGTTATGACTGGTTTCCCTTAAAGACGGCTCTAACTTTTTGAAGTAATAACAATAAAGTTTTCCTTCTGAGTAATTGCAAGAGAAGGCTTTTTCATATCGTAAACCGACGTCGGGATACTGGTTTCACGTCGTCGTTACCAGAATCCAATCTACAGTTGTAGCCATTTTTTCTATAATAATCTCTTACTGTGCTGGAAACATTTACGACATTGGGGATATTCTTGACAGAACGTTTCCAACTTTTATTTGAATTTCCATTAATTCGATTTTTTTCGTAGCAAAACTATTGTGGAATTAATAGAATCGCACGAATTTTTCCCATCAATCTTATTTCGGCAGGGTGATGTGGTGCCAAGTTTCTACACGCGTGGTCCGCGGTTCGAATTCTGAATCTACATATATTCGCCTAGGCTAACCGAGCACTTTATCCCTCAAGGGTTGGTTAGAAGATGCCGAACTTGTCCGAGAAGATAAAAGCACTCACTTCTATATGTCGGCTGGCCGCCGCAAGACTTGGACATCACATTCAAACGCCCCTGCGATTCTAAACGGAAATCGTGGGCATGTGCGCAGCCAAAAGTCAGAATGGAATAATGCCTAAGACAGTAATTTACTCTTTATTCCAGTCCTAGGTATAATATAGGAACAGTGTGGAAGTATCTACAGATTGTAGATTTATGGGTTTGTGTAATCTCAGGCTATAGTGGACTTACAGGCTTGAGACTGTTATTGTAGGAGTATTACAAGACTTGTAGTACTATACGCGATGGGTGCCCCCTAAACGTCTTTGGAGGGAAGAAGTGTGTTTTGAGGACAGAACCAAATAAGGATGGAGACCTCTCCCCACAACAGGATTCACCTGCGGCTACGCTATTGACTCTGTTTACACAACTCACTTTACATACTCGAAAGTTCCACAGTTTCATTCAATTGCGGTAAGAATTCGTGTCACAGTCGTTCACGTCAACTACGTTGCTGAGAAAGCATCAAAGCAGATCCGATCAGTTCGCTTCCGGAAAAAGGAGGTTTCCCGATGCTCAGAGCCATCAAGATCGCGGTAGATATGCATTACCGGATGTAGTCGTTAACCTTAATACAACTACATCTGATTCAATTTGATCTAATAAAATCTTGTAGGCAAGCGGGCAGTTCGTCCAGTTCCATCCATTTTCTGGCCAATCGAAAGCGGCTAACCCCTTCTGACCGGTCAGCACAAAACAAATTTTGCAGAAATCGGAGGAAGGGGGGGGGGAAGGAGTATGCCATTCAGTTGGTCTGGGTGATATTGTGAGCCCGTGGTTAGTCTTAGGTTCCATAATAGAAAGACTCCAGTAGCTGTTCAGAAGTCCCACCATTTTTCTTCAGGAAGGTAGAGTTCTCCTCTCACGAGAAGTGGGAAGTTTGGCTTTTTCCGCCTCACTTCCGTCCTCTCCTTTTTTTATTTTCGCAGTCTTGTCTGTGGGAACCCACCATTTGTCTTTTGTGGTATTTTTGGTCCCGAAATTCCACCAGAAAGAAGCAGTGCTATTCCCCTAGACATATAAGAAATGTATAACTCGGAGACATCGCGAATAATCACTGAATCGGAACGATTTCTGTTGCACTTTCTTATTGTATGCCCTTTCATTTACGATTTCGATAAATTTCGGCCTTCGCCATTGGTTTCAGCGTATATTACGCTTTTTGAATTATGGTTTCTGCGTAAATTCTTGCATGTTTTTTGGAAGGTTCCACTGCTGCTCAAGTGGAATGGAACAAGCTGCTATAAAAGGGCAAAGGATAAAGTATATCGGCATTAATCGATACCGTCTTGAGATGCGCCCCTGCAATCGACTCCCATTCAGAATCGTAATGCTTTGAATACGTATGTTGCCTATACAATGACTTGCGGTGGTCAGCATCTGTATACATAGTTCAGTGTTTTTATCCTCCCAGATAAGTTTGGTACCATTTACTCGAGATTAGTTGGCTTAGTTGGTCCACCTACCGAGCCGGGATCCGATCCCCATACCGTGCATTCAATCTTCCTCTTTTTCTGTCGAGCGCTGATTTAATTCTCCACTGTTGCAGACACGTTTTTGTTGTCATTTGCTCCTATCTGCGGCATTTTCCACTGTGGCCTTGAATTTGCAAGATTACGATTATGACGTTCCATCTCTTTTTCGGGGCTCCCCGTAATTGTCTGCTCTTAGCTCCTCTTGTCGGATGACTTTGCAGACTTCTCAGCACACAACCATCCATACCCAAGCGGAGGCGCTGCTGAGTATACGCGAAAATCCGAGTGGATGTGAGTGAAAGATCCTTGTCCATAGAGTAGCAGCAGTAAAGTCAGACGTGATTAATAGAACGGGTGATGCATCATATTTCAAAGTCACCCTGGATTCGAATATGGCGCGCATAACAAAAGATCCGATCAACAACTACGAGGAGCAGCAGCGATGACCGAGATCTCCCATATGCACCACCTTTCGCCATTCTTATAGCCTTTCACCTTCTCGTTCTAACTACTTCCGCAGCATCAGCTGATCTTTAATTCGATAACTGCCTTCGGTTTCCGCCTTGTTCCAGAGCTTTCCCAACTCACTTATGGTATTCGAATTTCTTCGGAAAGGTGATTATAATGATTTTCCGATGTTTTTTCCTCCATCGTTGCCGTTTTCCTTAAATTTTCAGGCTTTTTTTGAGTTTTTTATGCCACTTTCATTGGTATAAGGTGTAAGTGTATATACATAGGTTTGTGCCAGTTTTCGGTTACCTCAAAGGTCAATAGAATCATAGTGTAAGAAGTCATATTTCCTTTGATTTGACGATTTGAAGAAGCTCATACGAAGTGCGTCTACTGCTTTCTAAGGTCAGCTAATTAATACTAGACTTATGCAGAAAAATAGGGGCCCAGGCTATTCAGGAGTTTCAACCCTCCAAAATCACTGGCATGAGCATTGGCTGACTTTCGAAACCTTCGTACAGCTTAAATTCTATGGGATTCCAAGCTTGATTCGAATGCTAGGCGTGTCCTTATGCAGCTAGTCAATGCCAACTACTTGTCGTTTACTCTTTGAGTGGTGTACGTTAACCAGGAGGGTTGTGGTTTGGGCAAAAACGTCACAGAAGTTTCCCATGATGCCTTCTGTTGAAGTCTGTGGATACAGTCATACAGTACAGTTTGTGGATCGATCTATGTATATCCAAGTCCATTAGATGCCCCATTTTTACAAGGGGAAAGGCCAACGGATTGGTTTTGCAAAAGGGCTCTGTCGTTGAGAGTGACCAGCTCGACCAGCTGGCTAGAAAGTCTTGCAATGTACATGAGCGGCCACTAATTCGATAATCACGTAAATCAAGCGTTTCATCCGTTTGGGTCAAGTAATTGATAACAAACTCGTCTGGGAGCTTTGTGACATCTATAAGATCTGTTAGCGTTGCCTACGCAATACTTGCTGATGTCCTAGGCATAGCCTTCAAACGTTTTTGCAATCCCAAAAGAGGGAATGGTGCGTGACGGTTCCTAGCCGAGCTTGGAGTCTGACTTTGCTCGGACTGCTTGTTTACCTTTGGAAATTCAGGTTTTCGGAACGTCTATTTTTCATTTCCTCCACGATTTTTCTTTATTCGCTCGTGTTCTATTAATATATTTTTTATAACAATAACGAATACATAGCCCTCTGCCTTTGCTAACCCACCCTTTGAGTTGTATACCAGATTTCATGAGAGAAAGAGAAAATTGTGGGCTCCTGAGTGGATTATCGCAGGAACTTCGTAACTTTTTTTTCTGGTGGATTACCAGGAAGGCCTTTTTTGCAGGATGCGGCAACTGCTGTTGTCCTCGATACTGTGGGTTACAGGACTTGCAATGATCAAACCCGATCTATACGTATGGCTCGAACAGAATAGCTATATATGTGAGTTTGCATTCTTTTCAGTACTACTAATTCAAAAAAATCATTGCGTGTTTTATGGTTTGCGAATTTTAATTGTCATTTTCTTTCTATTTTTTGTCAACGCTAGAAGTATTAGAATTTTTCTTCAACTGTTTGTAACTCATTCATATCTGAATGGGCCATAGGCGGGGCGCGGACGGTCGCGGTGCGGCGCAGCAACTGTGTAACGAACAGTGCCAATCGATCGCCCGCATATCCCATCGCTAACATCCTATTCAGAATGGAATGAATTGCTTTCCGAAAAAAAAGTTTATCTGGAAAGGGTATTCTCTGCAATACGATACGATTCTTGCAGGTGACCAATCATTTTTTGGAAATGGGCCACGATTTTTGACACCGGATGAGTCGAAGCAGTTCAGTTGTGACTGCGGTGACCCGCTGGTCAGTCGCTCGGCTTGTTCTCGGAAAGCTGATGATTTACCTACCTGTACTGCAAGTAAGTTGCGCAGTACCCATTTACGCCTTATTACTGTAACTCAATTTACCGTAATCAGTAATTCATAAAACGCTTTTACAGTTCCCGATCTGTGCATGAAGGAATACATTATTTTATTCACCGAGACGGCTGATCGACTTTCACGTAAGCTTTTTTTCTGATTATTTTGTTTTCCTCTTATTTATTGGCTTTAGTGGTTGCTCTCAGTTACGTAAGGCTTTTTGGAGTCCAACGGAACAGCTTTCAGAACCACTCACTACCAGAGCCTCTACGACCGAGGAAACGACGACGACGACGACGACGACGACGACAGAAGCGACAACTACGGAAGCGCCGTCAACGTCTGTTACGACTACAACCTCCCGACGGCAGTCGATTTCGTTCAGGCCAATTCAGCAGCGACAAGCAAGGACGCGACATCCAGTGGCTAGGGAATTCTTGTTCAGAAGCAGATCGTCCTCACGAGCTGCGACGACGACATCGCCTAGAAGACAGAACACATTCTCTCTGCAGGTAAAGTGAACATGACCTATGTATGTAGGTAACAAGGACCTAAGAATCACCACTTCATTCCAGAATCGATTCCCACTCCGACAACCTACTCGAACTCGTGAACGTGCTCGTCCATTGCCGAGACTTATTCCTTCGTCCCGATTCCGCTCGACGTTCCGAGATCGCTTCCAACCGTTCAGAAGGCGTCCATCAACGGCGACATTTATAAGGACCACCAGGTCCACTACTACAGTAACCACGCCTCCACCAGAAACCACTCCCACTAGCATTATGGCTACTACTACTACCGCTGAAGCAACAGCTACCACAGAGGAGCCAACCACGACAACCACGTCCACTACTACCACTACCACGGCACCCACTACCACTACTGCTGCACCTACAACAACAACAACAATAACGACTACGGTACCTCCCACTACTACAACCCAGAGCACCACAACGACAAGTATGACTACTTCTCAACTTACTACTACAACTCCTAAACCAACTCAACCTCCTACGACAGCTCCTCAACCGACAACGACAACTCCTCCACCGACTGTGACAATCCCTCAAACGACTACTGCTACTCCCAAACTCATAATTACAACTCCTGTAGCGACCACTGCTACTCCTAAACCGATAGTCATGGCTACATTGCCAGCTACTACTAATCCTGCAGTGGTCACTACAAAAAGACCGCCTGCAGTGAAACCAGTAGTGCCATCTCCTACTCCCCAAAAACCACCATCCACTATAATGGATGCCATCAAACTGACCAACACGGAGATGCTGCTAGCAGAACTGACTAATAGGATCCTAGCCCTCGGTAACAAGGAGCCAGAACATCCACTGATGGATCTGAAAGAATTCTTGGTGGCCAAAGGAAGGCTTCATAGGGAACCAGATCTGAGAGCTGAACCAACGACGGCCATCCCAATCATCACAGCAACGACGGGAATTCCATTCACGACGACAACGACGACGACGTTGAGGCCTGTGACCACGGCAACGATGGCCACGACGACTTCAACGACATCCAAATCAACGACGGTCAAGAGGGAAACGACATGGACAAGTATGCCGGCAGATGAAGAAGTGGAGCCGATGCCGGAAGAAGTTCACCTGAAGGAAATCCCCGTAATGAAGCCACAAAGGATTTGGGGAACCGTAAGAAAGACTGTGCTAAGACCAGAACAATTTGTATTATCGACAGTGGAGCGCCAAGAGAAAGGCGTCAGTCAGGGAGTCAGTAAGGGTACTGTGAAGGAGGTACCGCACCAGATGGTACCCCATCAAGAAAAGTCCAATATGTCACAAACGGTCGGTATGGAGGAGAAGCCCAAAGTAACGGCACAACCAACAGTTTTCAGTGATCCAGTGGTAGCGGTTCATTCAGATCTGGTTATAAGGAAATCGGTAGAATCATCCAGTCAAAGCACACCCACAGTCATGGTTCCCCAGCGAATCACACCCACAATCTTGGCTCCCCAGCAGAACACACCCACAGTCATGGTTCCCCAGCAAAACACACCCACAGTGATGATTCCCCAGCAAGAGGACAGTGTTAAGGAATCAAGCGTAACTTTACGATCTCATGAAGAAGCCATTGAATACCTGAAGTCGAAGATTGAAGCCCTCGAGAGGAGGCTGATGGGCAGGTAGGAATTGTGCAATAAAATGAGTTTGATTGCGTTTCTATGAAAAGTAACGCTAATTAATGTTAAGTATTGTAGGATGGACCAAAATGTTTCCGCTTTGAAGAAGGACCGCCCACAAGGGGACGATTTTGTCGCCACTGATGACCAGGTGGCGAAAATTCGGCGGCAGTCACGGATCGACGCGGAACATCGCATAGCAACATCCGAACATGACAGTACAACAGACGTACTGAGTAACCTCGACGACCTGAGCTCTGTCGAGCAGAATTCGGACGATCAGCAGAATGTTCCAATAGCCCGATCAGTGAGAACGGGTCGGCACTCTTCAGCAGAAGACCCGTCGGTCGTACTAGCAGATGTGCAAGCGGTGGGTCCCATAGTGAAAAGTTATTTTGCTCCACAAATCGTACTCATATGGTAATCATCCCAGTTCTAGGTCTTTACCCCACAAGATTTGCTATCAAACCGAAGAAGGAGTAGTCTTATCAGTTAATGGACAAGCTCCTGCGAAGAAAATGACTGTTTTTGTCCTTCAGGTGTAAAAAAATATAGCCATTTAATGCTACATTCATGTTTCGGATTTTGTCGTCACGTGTTAAATATGGATATTGATTATGCACGCGCGCGTTAGAAATCAATACCTATGTTAAAGTACACGTTAATGCTAACAGCTGAGATAAGAATGCAGCTCCTTTCTCATAATAGCTCACTGTCAATACAATGGTACTGTTATTGCATTATTGAATTGTTAACCGCTGATCGTCGACGGATATCGGTCAAACCAAAGTGGAGCCTTGCTAAATATTGTTTGGTTTCAGAATAGTTATGTTATAGATCGCTTATAGCAGTTTATGAGCAGCTGAGCGAATTTTATTGCTTAATAAATGCTTTAAATTTCTTTTGTTTATTTGTTTACTATGTGTCAATTCGCTCATACCTGATATTTACAGTACAGTATCTGAATCTGGTCAGATCTGACGTTTTTTACGTCAAGTATAAACTCTTGAGAATCATTTCCCAGGTACAAATATCGATCGAGGCTTTTCATGGCCAATCGCCCGTGATGTCAATCTGAATAGGGGCCTTCTGAGTCTCTCCAGGATGACGTAATAAACTACTGTCATCGCCCGTTTTTGAGTGTAAGTGTTTTGTATTGCCAAAATTTTTATCGATAGCCTGCTTTGATACGGTATTGATTCATTGGTAGGAGAAAGTGGGCTAGCGCTAAAAGGCGCGCTAACTCTCACATAGTCTGGCGATCGATAACCACCCAGACCAATCAAACCTCTAACCCTACGCTAAGATTTCTTAACCAGTACTAAGGGTGTCTGGGGGATAGGAGCGCCAATTTGTAGGTTGGCTGCCATTCGCGAATCAGTGCATATACCATATAAGCATATCACCCTAATCAGGATCTTGAATGGAAGTTGGTTGCGTGAAGTCCTGAATGAGTTGGATCTTACAACGGAACCGATCAGCCTTGAAAGACTTCATCCTTCTTTCGAGTTCCCATGTTGATCAATCCTATTTGGGAGTGCGCCCACGCATTTGGCTTCCATTCAGAAGCGTCGAAGCGTTTGAAGGCGTAATTAGCCCAGTCAACAAGTTGTGGACAGTCAGCTTATGTACTAGTCAATGCTTTTTTTTATCTTTTTGAAATGTCTATCATAAAATTATCGAGGGAGCGAAACCTGGTCGACCTGTGTCAGTGCGTAGGTGGGATTTCATCCTCTGAAACCACGTGTGAAGCAGCGCCATTTGGCCTTACCCCACCTCGTCATTCAACTGCTAAAATGATTGATTAAACAGCCGTAATTGTGCTGTAGTCTAGCTCTAAAAAACATTCTTTAACTCCGTTTAGTTAATTGGATAATTTGTTTTCCATGCTTGACACCAGGAACCCTTCCAATCGCTCTTGAGTAAGCCACACATGGGAAGAGCATGGCTTATATCGGTGTCCTGTGCAAAAGCTTTTGAAACATTTTCCTAAAATTTATAGCCGAAAAACGAGCTGAGCAGTACGCACACATTCTAGCAGACTCGATCACTTGGTTGATCTTCTTTTTGAAAAGATGGCCGACAGCATTTTAGTGGCTCTTACTTCTAATGCGGTACAGATGTTGATGCCATGATTCTTCAGTGAATTTGGGCGGATGCCCTCAGAGTGGCCCACGGCCAGTCTCCACCCATTACACACTATTCGAAGATGTTGCTGCGGGGCAAGCCAGCCAGCCAGCCGGCCAGCCGTCCGGCCAGCATCAACGGCCTGAGCTCGGCTGAGGGCGGGCAGACACAACCCAGACGTGACACACACACCCATACACACACACACATACACCCATAGATACGTCACAATCATCGCCTCAGCCCGTGTCGTTCACGACGGGGCCCCTTACACTCACTGTGGATTTTTGTTGATTTCTTCTTGTTTCCGAGGCTAATACACATCAGTCTAGACATCTGTATATACACCTATACACATTATATTTAATTTCAGCTAGACATTTGTCATTATGTCGATACAATTGCCCTACGGCCATCGTTGTTACTGCTGCTACTTCTGCTGAACTACGAAGCTACGTAAAGCCGAGCCTGACAGCTTGAGCTGTAGCTATTAGCTCTGGCTATTCTCTCTGTTCCTTCATTTTTGCTGCTGATTTCCCACACACACGCACACATCCAGCAACACCGATCGCCCACCCAGTCAGCCTCCCACGACACTCACACATCGGGATCGTGATCCTGATGTGGAATGAAACGTCAGAACGTACGTACGTTGTCACTGATCGTGTGCACACTCACGTATCTGTTAGTAGGAGCCGCCGTATTCGACGCACTCGAATCCGACAACGAATTACAGCAGGTTAGTTGTCGTTGCAAAACCTTTCCATTTGATCAACTAATCAATATTTATGTATATAATGTAGAAATCGATTTTTGCCGTCTATCCTTTTGCTGTATATGCCCTTCAGCATTTGATTGACTAGGTTTTGTTTAAAGTAACACCAACACTTGCGGGTCTGATTAGTTCGCTTTCACTCACTGGATCACGTTGAGGCTTCAGATCGATCGATAAAAATCAATAATCAAAGGATTAATGGTCCGGATAGCTATAAGAATGTGGTCAACTGTTTATTTTTCCGTTTTACTCATACTTTCCACTTTTATTATTTTGTTATTTTGGATATTTTGACTCGTCACTTTTGATTTCTATTTTTTCTAATTTGTTCTACTTTTCAGCGTTTTTTACTCAGCAAGTTTTTACTATTTGTACTTACTGAATATATATTTTATTTCTCACATTTTTATATTATTTTATTTCATTAGATCTAAGATTTTCGAAAAGATTCTTGGCTGATCGTATTGCAACGGCGAGCAATATTCCTTTTTATTTTCTTAGCTGGTTGCTTATAGTAGACAGTCCAAAAACGGATCAAAGAACTGTAAGGCGGTAAATTCATATTTGTTTTTGCCACTTCAGTTTATCTAATGCGATGGTTCTCGTATTATGTTATGATTATGGTAAATTTTTAATTCATGCAGAACCAATTGAGTTAGTACAGCGTAGAACCGATACCAATCAAATGAATCAAAATAATTGAACGATTAGCTTGTCATTCTGTTTTTTTTTTTTGATATTTTGAAGACCACACTGTTTTCCACGGTGTAGAGACAATGTTGAGACTTATTTCTACGTTTCGACAGTTCTTTCCCTTTTGTTAACCCACTTTTGAGTTGCACCCGGTTAGTTATGGGAACGAGGATATGATGGCTAAATCGCTTGTCATCTTCGTTAGGGACACACTAAGTTACTTTAGATTTTGAAAATTTTTGCAAAAAGCGTGGTTGTTATAACGTGATGTGCGTGGGTTCCAGCCTTCACCTAACTGGGAGATTCGGCGACCATGATTATTTCATATTCACATGAACAGAATTTTTAATTTTATTTTTGATTTGATTTAAGTTTTAGGCTATCTTTTCCTTTTCCATTGATTACAGGGAAAAGACATTGGTCTTCTTGCTGCATTATGTATGCTTCAAGCTGCTTCTGTCTTTGGAAGCTTTTAGTAGCGCGCCATTCCCCTGTATCATCAAGATCTGGATTAATTTCTTTGAGAATTTTCTCATATGATTCCCAACCATTACAGTCGATATATAATCAGCATAGCCCTGTTTGTGTGCATCTCCTGCTTGTGTCGGCTTTTCGGTCCGAAAAATTTTCATTTTTTTAATTTTATCCATTTCCAAAACCTATTTCACATCTACCTATTTTGCTTTTCAATCGTTTTTGAGTATGGATAAGTCCAGGGCTATTTGAAAGTTCCCTTTTCCGGTACTGTATTTGTCTTTATAGTTGCCGTTTAGAGAGCAAATCAGAAGAGCACATCGTTTAGTTGCTAAGAAGAATTTAATTTGATTTACACCAGTACCTTTGAAACTTGAAAGGAATCAGTTTTCTGTCTTCTAGCCTATACAAACTCCTGTAATGCTTATCGTTTCGTGCCGCCATTGCTTTTAATGGGTTTTCATGAAAAGGGTCATGAATTACTTGCTAGTTCGCCATTTTGCTCAGCTAAAAAGTATTTAGTTACATTAGGGGGCATAATTTCTTCAAGAGCTCACCACCGATTAAATTTTTTTCCTAGAGGCTGTCTTTGGCCCGGCTTTTTTGATTGCTTGCAAAGACCAACGCATGACCAAGGCTTTCAAATAGTTTCTCTCTCGGCAGATCAACTATACTCATTAATCCGTCCGATGGTTTAAAGGGAAATCGAAGTCTCCTCTGAATCGGGAAAATTTGGAAGGTGCGGATAGTAATACCGCTGCTCTCCATTTTGCTATCTTCCATTTTTAAACTGAATCTTCTTTAACTGGTTAATTGTCTAACTATTGAATGCTGTATCAAGAGTCATCAATCAATCAATCAATCAATCAATCAAACTTCTCAGGTTCTACCTAAGAACACTGCTTCTAATCAAATCATTATTATTTATTTCAGTTTTGTATTTTATTATTTGCATATCTGTTTGCCCAGTTGAAGATTTTTGTTGATGTTGCTGTTTATCGAACATCAGATTTTGATTTTAACTGTATCATTTTGTGCTGCCATCTGATACCTTTCGGTGAAAGCTCTTAACAATGTCTCACCTCCCGTGAGCTCATAGAAGTTACGGCGATCACACTAGTTTTTCTTTTAGTTAGTGGAATTAGCCTCCTAGGGTGGGTATAGCCGCTTTGGATCAATGGCTAAACCGTGTTCGGAGAACCCGCAACCTACGCAATCGCAACTAACCTTCCTCTGAGAAGAAAAGTATTTGTCATTGAGACGTTTCTTTGTTGGACAAGAGAAAAAGTTTTTTTAAAGCAATTGCTAAGAACTTGAAGCTAAGCTTCACTGCAAGCATCGTTCCAAATACCTCTTATTATTCCTAGTTGGAGTTTGATGCATGGCGCATCCCATGAAATAGGCCAATGCTGCTGTTTTTTTTTAAACAAGGGATATAAAAAGATTGTTTCTCATCCTATTCCGAGCTTGAAATACCCAAGTCAGTTTTTCCTTCCTTCTCGTTTACTGCATTTTTTTCTCATCGTCACTGAGGCTCCATCGTGATAAACTGTTTATTGACTAGTTACAATTTGATTTATTGGTATTACACTGATTGATTACAACATGTTTCATTGACATTCTATTGATTGATTACGATTGGATTTGTTGGCATATTTGCAATGTTTTAAACAACTGCCTCAAAGTGTCAATTGACAAAATGTTTCTACAGAGATTGAACTTATGACCTCATTTATATGATATCAACGTCCATTCACTTCGACTAAATCTCTCATCCCTAAGCATGACCTTAGAGGGGCGCAGTGTGTCCCACTATAATCCCGGTTCTTGCTCCCTCTTCAGGAAAACTTTCTCAGGGAGATTTCAAAAAAAAATTCTCGCTCCCTCTTCAGGAAAACTTTCTCAGGGAGATTTCAAAAAAAAAATTAAGAAGAAAGATCTTGTTGTTGCTGAGTGGTTTTGAAGTGGTGGTTTTGATTGATCTTATTTTCCAACTATCGATTTAATTAAACGAATATCTATATATACTTCTGAAAATTTTGTTTATTTCTGAAATTTCGACTCCTGGTGAGAAATGTTTGACATTCTCATTCATTGCAAATCGACTCCAATATTTTCCGATGCTATGTTTTGGAAGGTGTTCGTACCCCTGGGTTTTTTTTCACTTTCGTATTTTCTTCTTCATTCTCTTCTATTTCTCTGGTTTTTTATTCATATACGTCTATTTCGTCTTCTCTGAGATGTTGTTGATGTTTGCTTGCTGAGTTTACTCGATAAGTTGCCCGACGACGATGAGATGATAATGGAGTGAATTACTCGAGTTGGAAGACGGCCGAATTATTGAGCGGGGCGAGGGTTTTTTGGCGACATCCATAACAAAGCTGGTCCAAAATTGGAAGCCAACTCAAAATTAGTAATTTTACCTAATTCCGTGCATCAATCGATAATTACCGTAACTCCACTGCGAGATGGACGAGTTAGGGTTGAGGCGAGGGTCAGGATGGGTAGTGGAATATAACGGATTTATTTGTTTTTGCATACGTACGTGCTCGTATGAGATTTGAGATCGTCGTGTACGAAAGGTGTAAAGTCAGAAATGAATCACGCTGCTGGCTTTTCACCATCCGACATGATGATTAATATCCCATAGTTATGCTCACTATGCGAAAATTTACGAGTTATTCGGGGAGAATTTCAAAAGCACAACCCACCTGTTTACGATCGTTGGCTTAAAGATGGTTTTAGCATAGAAGTCTCGTTTTCGTGGAGTTATGAATCAATTTTGCTACTGTGGAGGATCAAAACGCCTTCAATCAGCTCTACAACCCATGACGTTGATGAGTAAATGGCGTATTCTGACGGTGCAGTTCATTCCTCAAAGTAGCAATCAAGGATAGATGTTTTTTGCAAAACTTAGTGGTCTTCAAATGCTTGTCTTTCTTCACGTTGACTGAAATGCCAGCAAACCTCCTCGTCAAGACCATCCTGAGAAATTCATTCTAATCAGTCATTCCTAAGTGACAGACGGCTGTCTGTCACTTTTAGGTGGCAGGGTTAACGCCCATTAGAAGTTGATGCATTCTTAGCAAGGTGTAATGGAGTGGTCAGTGTTTTCTACAGAATCGATCGATAGCTATCTTTGTTCTTAGACGGTTATTCGGTTGTTGCAGTGTTGGAACGTCTTCACCGAATGAACAGGTGTCAAGTGTGTGAGAAGCTTTTCACTAGCCATCTGATACTGGCAAATTTTTTTCCGGAGGATGTGCTCTTTCCTAGCTCAGTATTGAACCTACTGGCCACCATAAATCAAGCAATCTCTATAGTTGAGGCAGAACTTTGGGTGTAGGAATCGAAAGAGAATGCTTTAAACCGTGTTCTCGTATGGCACTGAATCCTCTGTGAATTTAGATCCAACCCTGAAGTTCTGATACGGGAGACAAGCTATGGAAGCTTGTGTTTTTTCAACGCCGCCTCTGCTTACTGCATCAGAGAGTTTGAACCTTTAGTTTTCATGAAAATCTGATGAACAAACAAATCAAAACAATAAATGTAAAATTACTGGGCGCGGGATCACAGAAATTGAGAAAACTCCTGGCAGTTTTTTTGCTTTCTGATTGGGAAACTACCAAACTCTTAAGATTTCTCCGTTGGGTTGGCAGGTTGGCAAGACAAAATTTCGACATCGAACGGCACTTTTACTTGTGCTATCCGGGCACCTTGCTCTTTTCTTTTGCTCTCTCACGCTTTCACTCCAGAATGAATTTTCGCATTTGTTTCGAGAAAGCAGCTGGTGTGAGATATTGAGTGGGTGATCTGGTTCACAATGTGTTTCGGGTATAGACCCATTTTTCTTCCTTCCCATACGGTGAGTCATATGGCGAATGGATCAGGAAGCCGTTCAAAATCACATCAAATCCGTTCTCTGGCTCTGCACTGACGTGAGCCCATCTGGGAACGTTTCTTATGATCATTCGTTGATGTCATCGTATGTGAATGTGCTGTAAAACGGCCATCATTCAGCTTAAAATAGCTTAGAAACATTTGCTGCGGTCTAAATGAGAACGTTTGGATGCGCCCAAATGACGGTTGGTTCGTTTCGAAAGCACGGCAGTTGTTCTGACAGTTGAGCTGTTTTGAGCTGGTTGGTTGGGTTTTCACAGAGCAGACTCGCTACACCATGACAAGCCGACTTCGTTTTTTTTTTCTCAAAGTGAGTAAAATCATAAATAAATTCAACATCGCAATGTATGCGTCCATATCACCGTTGGCGCATGTTAGATGGTAAAAAATGCCTTGTCGGCCTGGCCGTTGCAGGTCGTTGTATAGGCAAGGTGAGCCTTCCGTGGTAAGCTCTCAAGCCTATGGTGGATCCATCAGGCATTGATCAGTATTGACCCCTACATCTTTTTGGATAGGCAGTCCCCAGAATTCATTATTTATTTCCTTGGTATAGGTAATTTAAGCCCACTTCTTTCGAAGAATTGATTAAAATGTATTCAGGGTTTTCAGGAATGGGTATAGGCTCTGGGTCTGAAGATGTGTCAGGGCATAGCCTTCCCCTGCACTCCACGTGCGTCAGCTTTACCTTATCACCAGGCAACAGATAGAGGGTAGAATAGATGAAAAGCCAAGTAACCAATCCATTGGGTTGCTTTCTCATGTTGCCATGGACTTGATGTGATCTTGACGACTTGTAAGATCTCTTTACGATCGCATAGCTAAGCCAGTCTGATCGATTAGGAACGAATCACAAAAAGCTGTGCAAGTGAGTCGCTGAGGTTTACAGCTTTGAAAAAGCTCTATTACTACATCAATGAACATGCCATTTGTCGAATGTGGTTTGCAACTACAAAGAACTGAAAGCTGTTTTGAGATCCTGGGTGTCCCTCGATAGATTTCCTTTTATACATATATTGTAAACAGCTATCAATTCAATTTTACGGCGACAAAACTGGAAAAGAATGCAGTCGGAGACTATCAGCGTGATCAAGGCCTTGACATTGGTTTGTTGTATACTAGTAGCTCGTTAGTTATTTTGCATTCAATAAGGTTTTCTAATAGTGAAAGTAATAATGCTGGGAAATGAGGCGAGGTCTTGTCTTGCATGGCTTATGGAATTCCGCGGTCATGGCGCCATGCATTCGACTTCTGCTAACATTATTGGTTGCATTGGAATGTGTGTATAACCCTTACAGTAAATGTCAGGGGTTTGAATATGATTTATGAAAAGACTGGTTGGGTAGGGTGAGTCCGGGGTTATGAGTATCGCAATTGAGGTAAATATTGTTATCTCATCTTACACAATCACTATTACTGATGCTGCTATAAATTGTTACTGTGTCATCATATGACAATCAATTTCAATATACCATATACGGTTACTACATTTCCATATTGGGTTTTTGTGTTATTTAACAATTTTTCAAAAATTCCATTCCGATTAGCTTCCGTTCGCTTGTCGTTTGTTTGGCTTAATCAGAAGGGAGTGAGCGGAATCGATCGATTCTTTGAATCACAAGCATTCACTTTTGTAACTACTCAAACTATTATAAAACACATATTCTAATAGAACAATATTTATACTTAGTAGTGCTGCTGTTGATCGAATATGGCATAAGCTGATGATTATGGCACTTATTTTGTCTTGGTGACGCTCATCCAATCATTTTTCAATTCCGACGCTATTAAATTTAAAATGTAGTCCTAGTTTTGTTTGTGAAACTCATCTTTCTATATATATTTTTCTTTTTTTTTGTTCTTTTTTTTTTGCTGATGGTGTTTACTAGTTTGTTTACATTTAAGCGCGCCCTCGTACAACGAGTAAGAGAGAAACTAATGGTCAAATACAACATGACAGATGCTGACTATGATGTATTGGAGGTTAGTTACCAAAATCGCTTTAGATTGAATTTTTATGTTTTATCGATTAACTAGCTACGAGACGACGTAATGCTTCCATAATCTTAAAACTTCTTTTCATCGGTACTTACTATCAAATACTCTCGGTTTATGGGTCAGGCTCAGCATTTAGGTACATAAGAATTCCAATGCAAAAATTCCAAATAAATCACACCCAATGCATCCTCTTGCCCTTTCCACTCTTCCATTTTATGTAGTCTGCTGCTTGGTTCCCTTATACAACTTTATTTTATCCAAATAGAACACGAGGTTAAATATTGCAATTCCGTCGCGAACGTTTCGGCGATTTTCGCCTTCTTCTAAAAGGTTGGAAACCAGTCTGTGATTTATCCGACCGAATATCTCACCTCTCTCGGTACCTTCCTTGTTTTCACCTTAATACAGTTTTCTGAGTTTTTGCAGAAAATTTTCGTATAGAGGTTCTCTCAGTTAATAGAACGTGTTGATTCAAAATTTCATGGAAGACCTGTAGGAAAATTGCCTTATCGAGAATTTCGAACAGGGAAGGAAGGGCATGAGCTGTGGGGATATAGTAGGCAGCCAGAAACTGCTTTACCCATTCCTGGAGGTCAAAATCCATCTGCTACCAGCTTTACCGATTCACTGAGGCTCAGATTTCTCCACATTGGCCCACTCGCAATTGGACTCTCCTAAATTGCAAGTGCATGTTTTATTCCAAGCCTTTTGACATCTTCGTTCGTTCATGGCACTTTTGAATTCTGGCAATGACTACAAACACCAGAATTGCTATTCGAATATGAGGACGGATCAGCTCTTGGGGATGTCCTTGCCCTAAGCTTGCAGGAACAGGTTGCTCCTATGGAATCTCAAGGAGACTGAAACTTTTGTTTGATACAAAAGTCCGTTACAAGAGGGTACCGCAACATTCAAATGATAGGAATCTTGTGGAAGAGTGCGCTCGATTATCGACTACCATACCTTAATTTGTTCAAAGGCCTTATTCAGGATAGAGGAAGGAGCTGAAAGGGGGAGGGCAGGAGAGGGGAGGAAGGTGAAGAGATGGCGTTTTTGTCAGGTAATTCAACAGAAGTAACTGTAACAAATAAAAAACATCACTTAGACAGTGGAGAGACAGCAACGAACCCCTTAAGCACCGCTAGGCTCTCCACACCCCACGTCCCTCTCCCAATCCTCCTAGTGGATCACTTCCCCAAAGAAGGTTAGCAACTAGAAGGGAGTCTGGAATTTTGCCCTGCATATATAGTAGCGTGATTTTCTGTAAAGAAATTGATTCAGGCTACTTTAGAGTAACGAACCCGCAGTAAGAGGTCCTTCCAAAGCATGTTCTCCTGGATTGAATCCTGAAGCTCTTCTCCTTCTGCTAAGCCAACAAGTGGCATTTTTTTAGAAGAGTAAGATAGGCGTCGACTATTTTGTACCGTATCACTTCAACTCAGTACGAATGCAATGCTGTAACGCCTTCAGCCTTTGCACAAACTTTATTAGCTATTCTAATAATGGGAAGGAACTCTGATCCGACCGACCAGTGACGCACATTGTCAGCCCGTTCTAATTGCAACTCCCGCTAGAGCGCTCGACAAATGACATCTTGTTCGACGCAGTAACAAACTTTTTCAACTAAACAGCGCAATAGCATAAGAGTGCAGTTTTTCAAAGATCGTTCTGAGCTCTTCCATCGATCGAGAACGATTTGAAGAGCTCCTCTCTCCCGGAGTGTATATTTCCCACTCACTTGACCCTATAAAGAGGAGCTCACACATAAAATCTTCAGAAATACTTTTCCTTTTTTTCAATTTTCGTTTCAAGCTGAGGGTTAGGGCCGAGGTGGTTTGAAGGCAAGCGACGCACTACCTCACTCACATCGTCCGGGGATCGAATGCGAGATCGGTACTCGCTTGGTAGTACCGTCAGCTTTTCAAGGTACCCTGCAGGCTGAAAACCAACCAACAGTATCTGCTCCCAGTCTCAAAGCACAGGTGTTTAGCTTCACAGGCTATTTCACCTGTTCCCATGATGTTTCTATTGTTTTTAACCTCTTGTTCTTGAAATTGAAAAAAGTCTCTGCGGGGCATGTGCTCCGACTCGGCTAGGTGAAATATGAGAAACTCCACGTTTTTTGAAAGACATGGCCGCGAGCAGATATGACATGAGCATTGTAAAACTACCACGGAACTGCAGAAATGGGATGATAAGGAAAACTGAGGGGGTCTTAAGAGTAAATTCATTGTGAGTACTATGATATTGACCTGTAATGATGTTTTCTTATCTGCTGTTATGTATATAGCCGCAGTACGCTATCCAACAGACCCACATGGTTGGCCGCTTATAGGCAAACTTACCCGTACGTGCTTTTTCCCTGCTCTTCTTCCCTTACACTACCGAGACCCCGTTAGTCCTTGCCTTCTTAATGGCTTTATGCTTTGCTTTTTATGGTCTTATAAAAATTGTGATTGAAATACTTGAATGACCAGAAAATACGTTATTCCTGGAAATGCTCTCGTAGCATGACCACCTCGAGAGGCAATTCAATCTGAGCAAAATTGATTGATTGGTTTAAGTAGGCCCTTTTGAAAAAATCAACCCAGTTAGATCCTGATCAACCCATTGGGCAGATTAAATAGAAGATACAATTTAGGCATAGAATCATTGCTACCGATGCTCTTACAATTCGTGTACATGGCCTGTACCGATTTAGCCACAGGGAACCTTCAAAAACACTTATAACCATCAATTACAATTCTTTTTTCGTGAACAATATTTAATCTGAGCGCGAACCCAAAACCGCAACTTCAATGTGGCGATTGATAAAGGGTGGAGCTTTCCATCTGAGGGGCGGAGTTTCGTCTTTCTACTCCGCGATTCTGTTGTACATGAGTATGTGAAGTCTATCGTTTTTTAGGCAACTATTGTCAAAAGTGTTCCACATAAAGCGGGTTATCAATGGAAATTTAGTGGTGCTTTCTATTTTGCTACTACTGTTATTACTACGATAGGTAAGTAACGCTGTAAATCATACTTATTGATTGATTCATTTATTAGCGCTTGATCTATTCAATAGTACCATATTTAAAAGGCGATCGTAGAGGATGAACACACCGAAACGAGACTTGCAACAGGTAGAGACGCAGAAGACGGGCGTAGATTGCTGCCGAACTTCTCCGATCCTCTGCGTCTCTGACCTGATCTAGTTCTCTAATTCCGACATGTCCGGATCCCATAGAAAACATTTGTAATTTTGGTGCAATTTCATTACGAAAGGTTCGATTTAGGCTATGGTCATAGCACACCGTTAACGGCTGGAGGGAAGCTGTTTTGCATGTTCTACGCACTTGCCGGCATTCCTCTAGGACTGGTTATGTTCCAGAGTATCGGTTAGTTTTACTGACTTCAAATTTGCCTTTTTCTCCAGTGACAGCAGTTGTCTGAAAGAACATTTGATTAGCCACAAAAAGTCAAGGGCGAAAAGTGCAGTGGGGGGCAGTCGCGTTCCGGAAATCTGCATCCGCCCAGGCGGACTAAGCCTCTCATCGCTGGTGGTCGATAATGAGCTTTTTTAGGGGAAAGAAACTTTATGAACATGCCTACAGAAAATAGGTCTTCAGAAACTTCTGCATAGACCAAACCCAATAGGCACTAAAGCGCCTGAATTCAATGCAACCAGTATGTGTGGCTCATTCCAGCGGAACTTTTTTTACGTTACCCCTTCCATGGTCTTGTATAGGCACTCTCACTTAAAACACTATTCATTTTAGATAAATATTAGGTTGATGCATAATTATTGCGGATTTTTTCCAGCAAATTTTACTTGAAGAAACTATAGAAATACTGAGCAAAGACATATTCAAATAATTACTCCGGAACTTATTCACCATCTTCGTCAAGCACTGCTTCCCATTGATTAGTTAGTCGGATCCCGAAAGCGAAGAAGTTTTGATCCTTGGGGGCGATCCACGCTTTGACATCGGCCATCAAGTCATCCAAATCGACGTAACTTCAATTCTCTAGCCTTTTTTCGATGAACGGTTGACGAGAAATCCATAAAAGTTCCTGCTGGTGAATATGGCAGATTTAGGGGCAGATCCCATTTCTTGGTTGGCTTTGGCTGATTGTTCCATCTCCAATGAGTTACTGAGATTGCGAAATGACTCTGCCACCTTCCAACCTTTCTCAAAGTAGTAGAGCCTAATTTCGCGAAAATGCGGATGGTTTTTCGAGTATATTCTTGTAGAGGAAATCAAGTAGATCATTTTTAGAAAAATCCCGAATTCAATATTCAAATTCTATCGAGAGAAAAAAAGCCGCGAAAAAATCCGCAATAATTATGCATCAACCTAATACAAAGGACATACTTAAGAAGAACGGTGGCAAACCATACCTACTACTATGTATATCGTCCCAAGTGTAGATGTTCTTAAGAAATGAAGAAAAAAAGTTTTCCTTTTTTTTCTAAACACCCAAAAAAAATAGTGATCTGTTATGAAAATTTCTTACTTCCCAAATCAAATGTATTGTCAAAAAATTTAGTTCTGGTTCAACTAACTATTATTAAATCGAATCTTTTCTTTCTCAGGTGAACGTATGAACACATTTGCTGCCAGGTTACTACGGGTCGCTAAAAAGGTGAGTCTTTCCCTTCTGACCTTTTGTATCAGCTTGCTTTCCCCTGCCTCTGAGAACCTGAAGTTAAAACTTTCACTGGTTTCATTACCACTCGTCCTCTTCAGACATTCGTACCCGGATATCTCGTCCAGTAATCATGAATATACGTATTCGAGAAATTCGGCCCAAGGGAAGGGCTATCATCAACTTAGACTGATAGGGCGAAACTCTGAAAACTAGCATGTTTGGGCAACAGAATCCATTCACTGTGGATTTTCTCCTCCTTGATTTGAAAGGCCGAAGTGCATGGCGCAGTCTAGAAATTCTTACTTATCTTTTTAGGCATCGGGACGAGCTCCAGTGGTGACACACATCGATCTGATATTCGTTGCCTCTGGTCTGGGCACGTTCCTTATCGCATTTGGTGCATTGGCCTTTTCCAAATATGAGAATTGGACGTACTTCGACTCTCTCTATTATTGTTTCACAACTCTTACTACGATAGGTCAGTTGGTCCGAGCTGATTTATAATTTTTTTCCTATTTTTCGTTAGAAATACTGGTTTTGCAACGGTGGTGCCCTTAGCACTTCGTGACGCGTCGCGGTCGCGCTGCAGTAAGGTGCCGTCACTAGCCGCGCCTACGCGACCGCGTCGCACCGTAGAGATAAAAATAGCTTAAAATTGCTGTTTTCCCGCAATGATCACGCCGATTTTCTAAATAGGCTGAACTGCCATCATCTAATCTGGAGCAATTGATTTACAGAAAAATCGCTAAATCGGTAGTTATGTTGCAGGTTTTGGTGATTTCGTAGCCTTACAAAAAGGCGGTGCATTACAAAATCAACCGGATTACGTGGTATTCTCGTTGGTTTTTATACTGTTCGGTTTGACAGTGATCTCGGCCGCTATGAATCTGCTCGTATTACGATTCCTTACGATGAACACGGAAGATGAGCGGAGAGATGAACAGTACGTTATTCCTTTTTCTCCCACCCCTTTAAACCTACCTATTGTATGAGAAAGTATAGATATAGCGGGGTGTTTTTGTGGGTATGGGTAACTGGGACCCGGAACCTGCATCAACCATTTAAAGGTGCGCCAGAGACTCGCCCTGGCCCATCTATGATTTGCGGTGCGCTTAGCGTTCCGTTTGCCTTCGAAGCGAAGAGCTTCCTATTTTTCGAATTATCAGCCTCACCTTCCCTATATCCAGTACGGTATGAAAATGAGTTTATGACAAAGAAATTAAAGTAGCTCTATCTCAATAGTTGCTGTTGTTCAGAGGGTTGAGGGCTATAAATATAGCTAGCAGTGAGAAGCGGAACGTTCTCGATATGCTGCATGAACCTTAGAGTTAGCTCGGCAAAGCGGGTCTAAAAGAGGCGGGGCGTTTGGTTGTGAGACATTCGTGGACGTAAAAGGGGGGGGGGGGGGGGAGGGGGAGGGAAGGGGGGGAGGGTATCGAGGGAGTCTCGGCAAAATGAATGGCAGGTCTTGAGGGGAAATGTTATCATCAGATTGCAGCAGTTGAAGAGTTTAGCCAATTTTTGCTTTCTTCCTTGCTTGCTTAACTAATGTCTACACAACCAGTCATACTCTATAATTTCAGAGAGGCTCGGTTAGCCGCGCGTGGTCTTGTGCGAGTAAGAGGCGGGCGTGGAGATTCTGACGATGATTTCGAGAGTCCTGTCGCCGGCATTCCACTCAGTGATAATGTATCTGTGAGTTGTTCAAGATCTGCCGCGAGCGGTTGCGCCACATTTTGTGATTGATTCGCTGACTCACAGCTTATCCCTTCAGGTATGCTCTTGTTCGTGTTACCAATTGCCTTATGGTGCATCGGCGGCTGCAGTCCGGCAACGGCAACGGTCAGCCCTCACAAGTCGGAATGCTGGCGAGAGCTCTCAACAGGGAGGATTCACAAATCTGGCATCCACGAGCATGTGACGCTCCTTTCCCTCCCATATGTGTATCTAGATGTTGATATTAGTGATCGGTCCATGAAGGGGATATCGTTCAGCTCCTAGTTATCCTGTCCTGTCTTCGAAAAAATCGTTTTCGACTAACTTTAGTCACCTTTAACCAAAGTTGGTGCTTTTCCAGGTACTATCCTTCTGATTCCATACCCAACGAAATGGTGGAGGGTGGTACTGGCCTGCTATTTGGATAGTCATGCAGTTTGACAAAGCATGCGATGCCACATGGAAAATCAGGGTCAGAATCCTTCCTACCCTACCATCCCAAAATCTCTATCATTTCCCCTTGCGGAAGGGACATTTTGAGAAGGATTTTTTCATGACAAGAATCGCTTAGATTACAATTCATCGTGCTAAACCATGGTCGGATATTTCTTCAGTATGGGACCTTCCAAGAACTCCACCTCCCTCAGCCCCTGATCCTGCACAAGTTCCATTCATCAGACAGTAATGTAGTCACTAGAAACTTTCTCGTACGAAAATCCGGCTACCCCTTCAACATTCCTACGAACCTAATTCAGGTGTCGGCTGATCGGTCTGGGAATATAGAAGTGTTTTTTTTTTTTGCTTTTGCGCTCTGGTTCAAACCTACCTATGAGCAAATCAATCGTCTTAGTTGGTGTATTATATAATAGAATCATGCTCCCGGAAGCGTTAGCTCCTCTGAACTGATGAATCTCCTGAAGGACCGTGTAGGATTGCCTTATTGCTTTATCGTTTTCATTCCATTCATTATGATAATTTGATTTGATTGTGCAACTATCGTCATTGTTTTGCCTTGAATAACGTCCAACGTCACAACCTGTTTACACCGTCTCGTTTTTTCAACGTCTACTATAATCTCTTGTTGCGAATTAATCAATAATAATGTCTCGTAGTTGACCGCACCTTTTTTACCCAAGTACAATGCCCCCAGTTTTTTGATTTTTCTAGGTTTTCCTACCAAAACCATTTTACCAAAATTATAAGACCATATCTTCCTGAAAATTATCACCCGAGCTGTTTACACTCTCGTCGCGCGTGCGGCGTCACATCGTCTTCTACCAGGGCCAATGTAGCCTTAAAGGCTTGACTTCAGAAATTAAAACCATTACATTTGTATTCATTACGTCTCATCTACATAATCCGTTAGTACGAATCCGGTTGATTGATTTTTCTTCATTGTTGGACTAACTGTTGTCTTTCTTCGAACTTGTTGCTTTTTTTGTCGTTATTTATCATGAAATATAAGTTTTTACGTTTTTTGTATAAAAATTATATGACATCGGTGTTACTGTAATCAGGGATTCCCGACCCTGAAGAATTTCGATAATTTATTGTTATTAGTTATGCAAGAGTTAGTTTGCTTGAAAATCTTTCAAATGTGGAAAGAGTTGATGACCGTTATATGCTTTAAAGGCACAGTTTACGAAAAAAGTGCTCACTGGGATTTCCCTCTGGGATGAACCTGTGAACCCCAAGGGTAGCACAAGCGATGCTGTCGGCTTATGGAAAACCGGCTCAGCTCACGTACACGCCCAAGGCCGGACGAGTTCTCACGGCGTTGTTGGGGTTGTGGGGGTTGCATCCCTCGCATCGTGACGGGAACGTTGCGCACAGGACAGCTTGTCTAGCGAACTATACGCAATGGCACACATTGGACAGGTCTTCTAAATACCGCTGCCTAATTTTACTACTTTTTATGAAGCCATGTATTTCTCTAATATGTCGTTCTTCGCGTTTTCGCCGTCTTTTTGCACTATTCTGGACTTTCACTTCCATCATTAGTCTGAAACTAAACGCTCCGAAATTTCGTCCTCCAAGGGGTGTAAGGGGTGTAGCTACATAAGGGCAATGCGTACGCCTGCAGGTCTCTGAATGCCGCTCCGGGATAGAAGGCAGTGCCGCTGTCGATGAATCGCTGTCGATCACCCATTGTTGATCGACCTTAGCGGATTCATAGAAGCTGATCTGATGTCAGGGAAACCATGTCGTCCAAAAATTATCGAAAAATCCCCCTAAAATGCCGTTTAAGTCGAAGTTTCTATTCAACCCTGTAACAAAGGTAATAAATAGTGTGGCCAAAAGCTGCCGCTTATCGCTCTGAATCATTTATCTCCACACTTCTTCATGTCCACGGGATCATTATGAACTTGCATAACAAGCCCACCATAGCAATCCTGGCTCGAGAACCTCCCTCCTATGCGCTCTGATCAATCTCCCAGTCGAGCCGCCTCGGTGTCGATTTCTGGCTGGATTTGAGACAGTTACTAGTTAGTTATAGAATTCGTTGATTCTGCATTTAGTAATTTCTGTCCTTGAGCTATTTTCTACTGACTTATCCATTCATTAGCATGATAAATGTACAGAATGCGGTAGGGTCACTATATCAATTGGAGGTCGCAATCGAATCCAAGAACGAACCACAGACCCAACAAGGCCGCCCATCTGGATTTCTTCCCGAACGGATGCTATCGTTTGCCTCTATATACTTCCCATTTTCTTCATATTCTCTTCTCTTTCTTCTTACTTCTTCTAGTCGGACTTGGGTCCAACTCACGGCTGCTGCAAACTTTTTTCGATTTCGCCTTAAAATTATCGCTCGGTCTCGACAACCATTGGTTTTTGAATAGAATTATAAAGCTTACATATGGTGCTCGCTATGACGGTCTCCTTCTAATAGCTTCATATGCTTAAATGGCCACTCTGCCAGCAGAACCTCTCATAACCTGTTTTACCTGAATTTTGAGTAGCTACCAACCATTTAGTAGTAGAGTTCAGTGGCTGTGCCTGCCACAACCTTTTGTCGCATCAACTAATCATTTCCTTTTGTTGTTTTTTATCATTATAACCGTACAAAATAGTAATTGGGTCAGGTTAACAGTTAAAGGTCGCAATCTCGAAACGCCCAATAAGACCGCCCGTGCTCATTGATCCTTTGGCGCTGCCATGGTGGCCAGCCTTTGGCTCTCTCTTCTGTCTTTGTATTTTTTCTTCTTAAATCTTGCTGCTAGGGTCTAAGATCGTTTCACGATTGGTACAGACCGATTCGCGATCTCACCTAGAACTATCACCTCGTGAACAATATTATTCTACCGATTTCATTATGTATACAGATACCTTGCCATTCGAAATTTAATCCCATTGCCCCTGAATGCTTCAGTTCTGATGATAGCGTCGCTGGGTGTAAGGGTACCGTTGACTCAACCGGTTTCACCTCTAACAAGAAACAGCTCTATCATATTCTGAAGCAGCGATAAATGAAAAATGTTGAAAATATTTTCGTCCGAGTAACACTCTTTTGATTGAGTCCTGCTTGCCCCCCACAAAGCTTCAACCCTTTACAGTCAACCAACTGCTGGAGGACCTGAGGAAATTGACTAGAGCATTTCCTGACTTCTAGAAGGAGTGATCGTGTGAAAGAAGAGGGATTCCCATGCAACAAACTGATCTTGAATAGAAGCTGGTATGTTTCAGTATTGGGCTAGCCCCAGATGAAGCGACTTTCGAATTTTTCTATGAAAAAAAAGAAGGCGTTAATCCGGGACGGAGAGGGGGGGGGGGGGAAGGAAACTCTTCACAGGAGGTATTCTCAGCAGCGTTGGACTTACCGCTAATATCTTATGCGGCTAACCGACACGAATAATCAATCCCTATAAGCTCATATTTCTAGAGTCCATAGTATGACATTGGGAATCAAGAGCGATGTACAGTAGCGGCTCAAAAGTATTCGGTGAAATGCTTTGACGCTTTTTCGTTCATAACTTTTTTGTTAGTAGACCAAATCGCGCAAAATTTGGATATGTTTAACTAGAGCATATTTCACCCTACTCAACACTATTTGACTGCAAAGCTGCAACATAAACAGATAGAGCAAGGTGTTTGTTGCGGTAGCAGATTTTGCTGAAACTAAAGTTGTTGACGTCTGCACTTATTCCCACCTTATGTGCGTTTTTCTCATCCATGGTGTTCGGCATTGCCGCTCGTACATTTTAGACATGACAAAAAGGAAAGAGATTCTAGAAAGACCATCATCAGTATTTGCAGTCGATTTTATTTCCATCCCCTTTGGAATATCTGGAACATGATCAGATTGCAGGATAATAGTGGTAAATAATCACAATACACCCACGCTCCAAACATAGAAATTTCGCACTATTAGATCCAGTAGGAAAGGAGTTACGACTGAAAAGTTCTGCTGATGAACCATTTCACCGAAGACTTTTGAGCGCTACTGTATGTCATCAAAATGTACGACTGACATACTTTCACGTACCATTGAGGAAATTATTAAGCTTGGCTCGGGAGGCGGGCAGTAGGAACGGTTTTGTGTAATCGATTCGCCGCACGCGGCTGTCGCGGACTTCGCTTTGCCGTTATTACAGCTCTAGCATTCTTCATACAGCTCAATCGATATGCGATCATTATTTTAGGCACAATTCTACTATTAGTTCCTTTGTTCCTGTATTTCTTACCTACTCCTGCACTCTGCTACATTCCTTCGCGCGCGACGCCCCTCTCACCGCGACGCGACCATTTCGTTCCTAACGCACCACACCCGCTTGGCTCGATTCTGAACAGGGTGATGTTATTGAGTATGTTGAGTCTTCAACGCTATCCAAAGCTGTAAGTATATCGAGCAGATCTCCTACACTTTTTCCTTCAATATACAGCAGAGAGGACAGTTACGAACATGACTCCTTAGCTGTGTACGCCTTTTAGTAACTAGATTCATCAGCTTTTGTCTTTAAGTAGATTAGGATCAATCAGTTATTGCGAACAACGTGGCGTGACATTGTTTTTTATCCTTCTACTACATTAGTACCCCAAACTGTTCGTAGCTGATATCCCACTGGAAATATCAGCACTTGGACGGAATTTTAAATGCGGAAACGTCGTTTTCGTGGACTACCGGAATGATATCTTTAGAAAGGTCGAAGTTGAAGTTCGTGCTTGCACGGTTTCAAAGCAGCTCATCGTTTGTTGAAATTCTATTTTTTTTCAGCGGTATAACTGCATTTTGTTGTTCCTTAACGCGACGAGGTTAGAACAACCACATCTGAAAGCGATAGCAAAGCCGTAACGATCTCTCAATCTTAGATGCACGTAAGACCTTAAAGAGGACGTGCACTACTAAATGCTCGGCTCTGTCTCTGCGTTTATATGTACTTGGTAGCGGCGATTAATCGAATTAACTGAGCCCACCTATGCTGCGACAGAGTTGTTGGATGTCAGTTTAGTTTTCCTTTATCGGCTTCTCCTATTTCGTAGGGTAAAATCGTATCGTATCGTACGCAATTTCCTCCCATAAATCGCTGGGGCATGCAGGAATCCCAAACAGGATTGGTTTGGTCCATGAGGTTTGCTTTGCCTTTGAAATAAAAGCCTATTGGTTTCAAACTTGACGTTGAATCTTCAAAGCGTTCGGCAAAGTCCAATCATATGACTATCCTTTTTTTATAAAAACAGTTGTACCGTCTCTTTACTTTGTACCATAGTCCTGATTTTCGTGAGCTAGCCTCCGACCGTTACCTGGATGATGTGATTTTTTCGTGGTGGTTAGAGTGAATTCAAAAAATGTAAATGAATTCCTAAGTATGACGAGACTGTTATTGTCAATTTTGGTCATGAACCCTTTCCTTTTCAATCGAACTTGAAAAAAAATCTCAACATTTTTTCAAGAGGGACATTTATAGCCCTGAGGTGTTATAGGTTTTTGGATCTCGCCCTTTGTGTTCTTCAATCCTCGAAATTCCCTTTTGCCTGCAGGACTTGACCTCTTCATCATTCTCTATCCACTTTTTGCTTCAAATTTCACTCGTTCACTGCTGACAAAGTACAAGTCAAACTTGTTCTGGGACGATTCCCAAGATTATTCCAAAATAGCACACCAAATGTAGGGTTGACGGCTTTGCTTTGAAATACTACAGCAAAGAGCTTCACTGGTCAAGAAAGTGCAAAAGAGGATGTCGTATCACCCCAAAAGTGGCCCTCAGTCAAGAAGATCTGCAGAGGATTGAAGAGACACCGCAACGATTGCCTAACATGGAGTGAGCTTGACAGATTCCCATATAAAAGTTGGCTTGAGGTAACGATTATGAAGTAATAATTACAAACTTACTGATGTAATTTCGTTGGCTGCAATTCCGCATTTTTTTTTTTGAATGAAAAGATGCCTTTGATATGATCCGGTTTTTCACTGCTCCCATGCGATATTATAGTGATTTTATGGAAATGAGGGAAAGTTAGACATTCGAAGTATGAGCTCGCTACCATCGAAGCTGCAGTTCCAATTGAGCAGCAGTGGTTGGTGCCACTTGAGCTACGGTACAGACCCGGGTTCAAGTCTCGGTTAGTGCAGAGGTTGCCATAAAACCATCTCTTCGCAAAAGATCATCTCTTCGAGCTTTACGAGATTTCCAGGCCATAAAAGGATCCAGAGTCGGTGGTAGTTATATCCGGTTTATCTCGGAGGTGTTCCGCCGAATTGGCCAAGGAATAGGTTAGGTCGTCCAGCTGGGAGTAGTCCCGCTCTGTGGACGGATCAGGAATAAAATCACGCTTCTTTTCATTCCTTTCCACCCTTTTTATCTTCGGAAATTAGGTTTACCCTGGAGGTGTTCCACCAAAATCAATGGGGATCAATGCGCTTCGAGCCTCTTGGAAAACGCGGACGTGTGGGTTTAGGTGGCCAGTGGTCGTTCTGTGTGTTGAACTTTGGTCGCGCAGGGGGGTCTCTTGCCAAAATCTGGGAGGATCATAAGAAAACGAGAGGGGTAAAAGAAGTGAAGTTTTTTTTGTCGATATCGGGCGGATTGATTTTGCAGGAATTTGGCGGGAGACCCCACGGCACGACCAAAGTCTACCGCACAAAACGACCACGGCCTCAAATGGTAATCGTGTTGCTGCATTTTTCTTTCCCTTTGTTTCGTTTTCTTCATACAATTCTCTTTAATATTTACCTCTTATTTTTGCTTATTCTCGAACCCAGTCGTTGATACTGACTTTTCTTAAGATTTATCTATGCACTCACGTTAACTTTTCTAGATGTATCCGGAGCGCCAACCCCTGGCCGCCGCGATTTCTTACTTGGGAACTGTTGACGGGTGCACACCTTGCTAGCGCAGGTCGGCATTTTTTAATTAACTTCTATTCTCATAATCGGTACAATGGTGAATAACAAAGTGAATTGCAGGTGTGCGATCAGATGGTGGATCGATCGGTTTCGCCTATCGGCCGGACCTCGACGATCCACCAAGCATGCGCGGAGAGGACCACAGGTATGAGATTTTTGCCTTTCTCTCTCATTTACCTCACTTTAACTTGATCCTTTTCAGATCCAAATGGGCGGTCGTGGTCCAGGGACGTGACGGTGATGAAGAGGGAGCTCCGACAGGGACGGATCGACTGCTCCACAGGCTTGTCCCGTTTGTCTTTGTGGGTGTTTTGTCCATGTTTTTGCATGCCATGTCCTTGTCTGTGTTTGTCCGCGTCTGTCCGCGTCGATTCCCTTTGTACGTGCCTGTCCCCCTCTGTCCGTCCGTGTCCCTCTGTCTGTCCGTGTCTGTCTGTGCGTGCCCTCTGTGTGTCTCTGCTCGTCCCTGTCCCTCTGTACCTATCTGTTCGTCCTTGGTCTACCCGTGATCGTCTGTCTGTATGTGTCCGTATTCGTCTGCCTGTCTGTCTGTCCGCTTTTTCCATGCCTGTCTCTGTCTGCCTGTCTGTGCCCTTTCATCTACCCATCTGTCTGCATGTCTGCCGGTTCTTCACCCCTCTGTCCTTCCAGCTTGTTTCCATCAGCAGCGTAGGTTTTTCGTCCATGGTAGAATCAAATCAGCCGCTTGGGATGAAGCGGGCGCTTTTGATGTTATGACAGCAACTTCACTGAATCTGCTCAGTACAGGACTTCTATGTAGGAGTAGCCAGTCCTTTCCCGTCTCATCTCTTCTTCTTTCAATATTCTTCTGTTGTCTTGAACCTTGTGCACGATCTGTAGTTCATTCTAAAAAGTAGTGTTCGGGAAAAATGAAGGAGTGCTGTAAAGATCGGTCTGCTGTGGGTGAGGTGGAGAGGGAGGCAGTGGTGAGAGTAAGCCTGGTAGTGTCAAAATGTTTAAAAGTCTTAAAAAGTAGAAAATTGTTCGTTGAACGGAATTAGAAGCATTTCATCTCTAATCTATCCTCTTATCAACAAACTTGTGTGGGTAAAGGGGCATGGTCGGAGCAGTAAGAGTGCCGTTAGGATTTTGCAGGAGACGGTGTGTGAACGGCAGGATCATGGAGTAGCGAAGATCTCTCATTGTGAGGCATCCGGTCAGCGTAGTAGATTGAAATTGAAACTTAATATGATTTTGAGCAAATTTGTCTTATTTGTCTCTTCGGAGAGGGATATGGGGATGTGATGAGGGAGGGCAGAGGTAGTGCAGAGTGTATGGGAGGTGAGGAAGTAGGAAATGAACGAAATGTCAGGTTCTTGTTCGGTGACGTGGTTTGGATAGAGGGGAATGGGGGGGGGGGGGAAAGCGCATCGTAGAAAATTTGTGGGAGAATTCGGGATGAGAGGGAGTAAGGCCGTGCGGAAGATTTTTTCTTTAGTCCCATGTGGCTACTGGGCTGATAGATTGAAATTGTACTTTGATCAATTCTATTTCATGAAATCATTTTCATTCTATCTTTCTTTCTCTTTTGCACTTGCTGTCCGATTATTTTCTTTGAACATATTTTGTCTTTTCTTATTGTGAGTCTTTTCATTTTTGTATTTTCTTTGTAATCTCCTATTCGTTTCATCCAATCATTTTTCATTCTATCGGAACTGTAGTTCTCCATTTTTCATATTCCCATGTTCTTTTCAGCTCGTTTATCTTTTTTAGTTCTTTTCAGTTCTTCTAGCTGAGAATTTCCTTCTCCTCTTCTCTTCCTCTTCTTTTTTCTCTTTTCCTTTTGCTTTCTGTCAATAGTACCACCCATATGACTGTAACGGAATCTAGGAAGTCCTGTATCGATCAGTTTGCAGTGAAGGTGTTTTTGATGACATCAATTGGCCCATACAGTCTCGAAGCGGGTGTTTGATTCATGCATGGATAGAGGTACCGACACTGATGGAGACAGGCGAAGTGAAGGGCGGAGTGGGAGACAGACCGGAAGATATGCAGACAGAGGTGGTGGAGAGAAAGGGCGCGGAAAGGGGGAGCAGGCGCAGACGATGGAAGAAGCGGACGGACAGGAAGGCAGATGGATACGGGCAGGTACTGCAGATGTGGTTACGGGTAGGCCGAGATGGACAGATGGGGGGGGGGGACATGGACGAGCGGAGCCAGGCATGGAGGGGAGGCATAGACAGAAGCGGAAGGGAGAGGCAGGGGAGGACGGACAGGTGCAGGGGAGGGGGGCAGGCGCGAGTACAACGGGTAGGGGGGTAGACTACACCATTGAACCAGGGGGGCATACAGCCCTGTATGTATGTTCGACAGTTTTACGCCCGCGTGCCACTCCTACGCGACCTCCCCCTCCTTCTCCCAACATCTCGTGCCTGCCCTCCTCCTTTTCTATCTGTCCGTCCCTCCCCCTTCGTTCTCCCCATACCCGTCTCTGCTTGCCCACCTCTGTCAATGCTATCCATCCCTCTTCCCCTTAGTATCTGTCCATCCCGGCTGCCCCCTCCATGTCTCTATGTGCCCATGCCAACCTGCCTTTCAATCCCTCGCCATCTGCGACCGACACCCCTGTTTTCCTGCGACCGCCCTTCCACCCGCTCCTGTCCGCATGTTTCCCCGCCCGACAGCCATCCACCCTTCCACTTGTCTGCCTTCATTTGCGCTGGTACTGCTGTCCAAAAAGGTATGGTTACCCTCAAGTGGAGTGTTAAGGGAATTGCCGCCCAAGACGAGGATAAAGAAACAATGACTAAGAAGGGGAATGAAAATAACTAAGGAAGAGGAAAACATAAATAAGAAAGAAGAAAACAGAAGAAAGGGAACGAGACAGAAAATAGGGAAGAGGTGGTGAAATACAGAGCTCTGTAATAAAGAAGTAGAGAAGAAAAAAACGATGAAGAAAGAAATGAATGAGCTAAAAAATGACCAAAAAAGCGAACTAGCACTACGAAAAGTCCAAAGCAGATTAGATCAAAGCAAAAGGAGGGAAATGTTGAGCAGAAACTGTTACTGGGAGAAAAAAGAGTAGAAGAAATAGCAAGAAGGTAGTATGAACAAACAAAAAGTAAAGATAAACAATGAAAAAAAACAGTAAAGAAGAGAAATGCTGAGAGAACGAACGAGGGAGAAGGAACTACAGGAGCAAAAAGGGAAGAAGAAGACTTTTGTGAGAAGACAGAAAAGCATCATAATCTAAATCAGAGAGAACTGTTAAGTGGAGACCATTACTGATGGGAAATGATGGGAAACGTGAAGAAGGTAGGTAGAAGGAACAGAAACGAGAAAGGAACCTGAAAAGAAGAGTCAAGAGGAGAAAAAAAAGTGATGAGGAACAAACGATGTAAAAAAAAAAACTAGTATGAACTGAAACCGAGAATATACTCAAACAGAATCGATCAGAACAAAGGGAAATGTGGAAAGCGTAGACCGTGGAGAAGTTCTGGAAGAAGGTGGTCGACTTTCAGTGAATATCGGCATGATTTACTGATGCGGTAGGTGTTATTGTGATGCCTCAGCCAAGGGTACAACTTCATTCGGCTAGTCATTCGGTCAGATTGACGACAGAGCCGAAAAGATAGCCAAATAAAGTCGTAACGTCCGAGATCGAGCCTCGACAATGACACCTAAGACGTTGATACTGAAGGACCAGAAGTCGAAGAGATAGGGAGAAAAGTGTTGAGGAGGTCCCTACTCCCCAAGACTATTTCCACCTACCCTTTCAACCCTAGTCCTTCAGTACTTCTCCCGAGCCATCACTATCCTACTGAAAGGCCGAGGTCGAAAAGGTCAGAAGAAGGGTTTTGGGAAGGACGCTACTCCGCAAAACCGATCTTCACTACCTTTTCACCTGTAGTCTTTCAGTATAACAGCACCTGAATTGTTAAGAGATTAATGAAGAGGAAAGAAGAGGAGGGATAGAGCTTAGAGAGATAGGATATGTCTAAACAGGCAAGCCGAAAACCACCCGAAAAAAAGAGCGACCCCGAAAAGATGGGGAGGGGGAGAGGGAATCAGCGAATTGGGAACTCATTATGGTACAATGGGAAACTTCTGACTATTTCACACAAGAAGAATCGGTGATAACGACTCCTCTCTACTGTATGAAACAATCAGAACTTTCCCACTGGTACCAACTTGAGGTCAAAATTATGCCCATTAAGTAGTATACCTAGGCCCCTTTATGGACAGCAGTTATCTACTTCACAAATGAAGCAGACATTAAGGATAGACTGACCGACGGGCTTAGGGAACACGCAGACAGACAGCTAGATGGACGGCCACAGACAAGCAGACAGGAACTGACAGTCACAGAGGGCAGACAGACAGAAAGGCAGCAAGACATGGACAAATGAAGACAAATGGAGACAGACATACGGATGGACAGATACTCGGACGGGAGGACAAGGACGGACAGCACGCACAGGTGGGCATGCACAGACAGACACGGACAGACAGAGGGATATGAACGGACAGACAAGGAGGTGGACAGGCACGTACAAAGGGGACCGACGCGTACAGACGAAGACCCACACCCACAAGAACGTAGCATGCACAAACAAGGACAACACACACATGGACAGACAGGACAAGACGATACCGTCGACCGCTCACTCCGTCCATCTGCCCTTCCCATCACACGTCCTTGGGCCACGATCGCCCATACGGATCTGAAATGGACCAAATTATTGTAACGCACAGGAAGATAAGCAAAAAGTCTTATACCTGTGGCCCCATCCGCGGTAGGCGGTGGATCGTCAAGGTCCTGCTAGTCGGGCAGACCTTGTCGATCCACTACTAACTGAGCGCACACCTGCAAATCACTTTTTTATTCCACTATTCTATTGAATTATAAAAAGAAGAGATGAGGGAACATTACTGACCTGTGCAAGGTGTGTGCCCATGGGAGTGTCCCCAAGTAGGACCGCGCCGAAACCAGTGATTCGTGTTTTGGGTCCATCTGGAAAAGGCAGAGTAAATCCCTTGGATAACTGTGTAGGACGACGAGTTATTCATTAAAGTAAGAAGATACTAATCAAACACAGAAAGTTTCTTGACAGAAAAGAAGAAAGATAGGAGGAACAGGCGTCGGCCGTGGCTTTCGTCTCGTTAGGGCTTAGTTCAAGAGTCAAATGGCAAGAGCAACACTCGGTTTTCCTGAAACGCGATCACGGTGACAATGGAACACGCAACTGAATATCACATTCCGCTACCAGTCTAAGAGGCAACGAGCGCCGATTCGTTCCCTCCTAGACTAGTAGCGGAATGCGCTCTTCAACTACCTATACCATTGTTAAGTTCACAACAGTTTCCAAAACACGGAGCATGGATACAAGTGGTCCGGAGCGACTACTCAAATAGCCCACACCGCTGACGGGATAGCCCATCACTGATAGCGGAATGCGAGTCCTCCCACACCAAACCAACACCAGAACAAGACTGGTGAGCTCTAGTCTCGTTGATATTGCCGGAAGGTGTCTACTTCAGGAAGTACTTACTCAACCTAACGATGGCACACTCCACTCGAGACTGAGGAACATCAACCAATAAAATCTGAAAATGAAAACGTGCGGTTTAGAAAACCCACGCAACAGTGGCCGTCCTGTGTGGTGAACTTTGGTCTCGTTGGGGGGTCTCCCGCCAAATTCCCAGAAAATCAGTCCGCTCGGATATCGATAAAAAACTCCACTTCTTTTACCCCTCTTGTTTTTCTTATGATTCTCCCAGATTTTGGCAGGAGACCCCCTGCGCGACCAAAGTTCAACGCATAGAACGACCGCTGGCCACCTCAATTCCCAAACCCACACGTCAACACTTTTCGAGGCCCCCGGAGCGGATCGATTCCCCATGATTCTGGTGGAACACTCCTGGGCTAAGTCGAAGTCAGAACAAAGGACGACTACCGGTCGTTCCTCGAAAGGCTCGAAGGGCATACCTATCACTAGTTATAAGAGTGTTATTTATTTATTCACTCATTATTCTTTATTCATTTATTTAATCACAGTGTAAAGGGTTAAAGTTTCTCGTAGGCTCAATTGATCGATCCCCCTTGATTTGGCGGAACACCTCCGGGTTACACCGAATTTCAGAAGATAAAAAGGGCGAAAAGGAAGAGTAGCGTAACTTTATCCCTGATTCGTCCACGGGGCGGTCTGCTCCCAGCTAGACGACTCAACCTATTCCTTGACTTTTAGTTTGGTGCCTTGGCCATCTCACTTTGTGGTACGCTGCTTCAAGATAACGCAGATCAAACGAGGGAAGGGTTCCGGTGAAGATGTTCACGGAACGGTGCTGTACTGTCACTTTCACAGCAGAAACCATGCCTCTGGTCATAAGTACTTACTCCAAGGCTCAGATGACGAGGGCAAGACTCGCTTCCCTCAAGACTCGATCCCAGCAACGTTCATTTCCTGATAGAGTGGTGGTGGATTGTGCCATTCGAATACCTTTCCGATTACTAGCTAACTCAATCACTCCTTTGTGTTCATAGAATACAATTAGATAAATCGACAGGCGATCAAGAATTATTAGCTTGACTCAAGCCTTGCTTTTTTCTGAACCTAACCTCCTCGTACTGAAGTGAATTCGGCAATCCGGCATTGTCTGATCCCTAATCCATATTAAGGAATATGATTTTTAAAGCCCAGAATTCGGCAATCTTTCTGAGTGTAAAGCATAACGTGCAGTAGGCCTCAGGGCACGTCTCCAGTCCCATCTCGCCCGAGAAAGCTTCTTGCCGTAGCATGGCTTGCAGCCAGCTCTCACATCTTGAGCCACTTCGAGTAGCTTTTCCGTACTCTACTCGACTCTTCGCCATCATCGATACTCTCCTGGAACCCTTTCAAGCCATGTTTACTTCATTTTGTTCCCTCTAGTTAATTCTATTTTTGGAAACGATATTCACTCGAAAACGTAGGCAATGCAATTTAAATTAATTCTCACTGTGAGGATAGCTCAGGTCGAAGACGACGTAAACCAAGTGGCAAATGAATGGTGAGGAGGACCGGAAAGTAGAACTGCGTCTGACGTGACATGAAGTGAATTGAAGCCTGTTTATTCTATCAGCCAAAAAGGACTGTTTCCTAAGGGCCGGCCAGTTGACAATCGAGGGACTACCGATGATTGAACCACAAATTTCAAACACCTCCTCTCAAACTTGACCATAGTACAGCTTTCTATCAACCACATATATTCTCGAGGTTCACCCGTTTACCAGTACTTTTTTTTGATCGCCCCATAGACAAAGGCAGATGTTGTAGTGGTTTAATGGTTTTTTTAATGAGGTTTTTTTATTCTCTTTTTCATTTATTTTATATATTTTATTTTTCTTTTTTTAGGCTGGCTCACATAGGAGGCAAAAGAAATTTGTGATCATCGAGCAAGGAATTTTGTGTTTTTACATATATTGCATGAGAATACATGATTATTTGGTATAAATAAAAAATTTATACGGTATAAATCGATGGGTAGCAGCCTTTTTTCAGCCTGCCACTTTGCTGACTACCATTTCTAGTAGAACAATATTCCCACAATCAGATTAGCTGCCAGCTAAACTAATCATATTCAGAGCTCAATCCAAGAACCCCATAAATGGTGCACAAATTATGGATTGCAAGTGAGAATTGTACTGTGCCAAATGGGTCAGAATCGAATGGTGTTCAGCATTGCATGGAATATACAGATGTTCCCCCCGTTTCTAGCCCGAAATGGACAGAAATGTAAAAAAATGAAACAAAAACGCCAGATAAAAACGGGGTACGGAAGGGGCAGACATCGTCTCTAATTCTAAACGTTAGAATGCAGAAGAAGAGGTATAGGTAACTCTACCTGCCCCTGGAAACAATTCTTAGCCAAGAAAACAGTTATGCACCTGAGCCTAGAGGAGTAGCACAGGTCTGGGCGAGATGATTATCTCCTTCAAAAAGATGGGACACCATAAGATCCTGTCTTTCAATTGACTCACCCACCCCGAAGCTTCTCCCTCTCAAAGCCCAGGAGAAGAACTATATTTCACTGGCTGAAAGCAGTTCCAGAGCACAATTATGGGATCTGAAAGCTGGCTAGCTTTCCTCTGCGCTCTATTGCTTAGTGTTCGAGTTTTGAACGAATGCTACTTGGAGTAGCTACGTGTACTGTTTAAAAACGTAGAACGTCGCTTCGTCACCGGGCCGAGTCAGCGATCAAGAATTGCCAACCTTTCCGATAATTAAGTTATACCAATAAATTTTGTCAGCGTTGCTGGGGAACCAGGCCAGTCGTAGGTTCTCAAGCCGCAACCAGCCAAGACAGCACCTTTTTCGGTCAGGTGCTCGTTTGGTGGACGGATTGGTGCAAAGGTAATTGCTTAGCGGGTTAGCTCTACGGCACCCATGACCCGAAATTAGGCAGCTCGTTGGTCAGTGGCACCCTCATTTTTTCTCTTTTCAATTAATTGAACTATCACCTAGCCTTTGTGCAGAACACTTTTTTAGCCTTCTCGAGCTCTTCCCTTTCCGTCTTTCTGAAGTCACTGTATGTGCATAGTAGGAACCGATGCTGAACAGTAATACGTGACGAACACCGAATACATGGCGTAATAAAAGGTCTAGTAATCCTAAACTGCACCCGAAAACTGCTGAATGCGACCAATTCTCAGACTGAGCGGCCCTTGCCCTCAGACCTCAGGACGTTCTTCCCAATCCGTTCGGCTCTCTCTGTGCGGACAATGGACGTTGGAAGGCTCAGCTGGCTAAAGCGTCCCCATTTTCTGGTAAAATAACCAATTTGTCGTCTTAGATCCAAGCGAATAGAAGTCACATCCTGCCCCTTCGATGTCGTCGTGCTGCTTCTCATCCAGCAGCCAGTCAGTCAGCCAGCTCTGCTCTGTGGGGAAGCAGAGGGCGAGGGCTATCGATTCTGCTCTGCGACGAGTGCTCGCCAATCCTTAATTACGAACCCTATTTACGTATCAGTACGCTGTCCTGAATGATTCCAGCTGAATTTGCTTAGTCGCTGAGAACTTTGCCTCTTATCTACAGTAGAATCGGTCCTTCCTCGGAAAAAGTACTGGAAAAGGTAGTTCGTGGCACTCCACCTTTTCATTGCCTTCCTTTCATTTTCGATTCCTCCTGTTCTGCTCTGATTTCCTGCCTATACAGTTGGAGCCCTTTTGTCCACTCTTACTCAATAGTTAGTGAAAAATCCTCAGATCTCCGCCTCTCACCTCTTCTACTTTTCCTCCTTCCTACTAATCGTTCCTTCCTCCTACGCTGGAGAGCTGTCGACGTCATTCCCATTGAAAATCGACTCTTTCGTTGCTTTTTCCGGAATCCAGCCATTGACAGCCATTTTTAGCCACCAGCCATGGTGGCTGGGCAGAAAATTGATTTCCCTCGCCAGCAATTAATTCCGGTTCGTGAGACTTCACTGGCTCCCAAAAAGCTATTCACGCCTCCTAGTTTTCTCACAGAATCCTTTCAATAAGCTTTCTCCAGAGTTGGCTACGATAGGGAAATGACCTGGGGACGATAGGGCCTGAATCTGAAGCCCTCGCATGGGGTCTACAGTTTCCTTCTTTAGCCACGAAAAAACGTCGTTGCCAGACAATTCGATTTTCGTTTTGCTCCCCACTCATATGGAAAATGTAAGTAACTGGTAGCGAGTAGCTTTCTTGTCCAACACTTATACAATCGTTCAGCGTTTCCTGACTTCCTACTACACTCGTTCCATTATTAGCGGCCTATAAGGACTGAATCTCCTCGTCGTTTGCCCTAGGTAGCCGAATATGGCCGAGTTCCAGAGCCCATGTAGGGACAAGCATTGAAGCTCTTCAAAAAGCGTTCACATTTACTTGGCTCTACTGAATTCATTAATGGCTTGCGAGGGCTTCATCCCTCACCTGATTGCCCTATCAGGGAACTCTTACAAAGTCATTGCCATATGTACTTCTAGCGACTAGCAATCTAGCCTAGTTCACTGACACACTTCACATTTGTAACTACCTATTTACTTTGTTTATTTTTTATTTATTTGTTTACTTATTTGGTTCCTTCGATTTCGAAGTTCTATGACTACGATGAAAAAGAATATCTGTGCAATATTATAAAACCATGTTTATGCCAATGATTCTATGCTGACGTTGAACCGGGACGATTACTGATTGGATCCCACGGGACGTAGCAATATTTGTTTATTTGTTACGAGCCGAAAAATTACTTAATTCCTTTTGGCAATCTCCGACAAGATCGGCAAGGTAACTGTAAGACTGGGAAATATGCCCCGAACTGGAAAGCTTTCCTGCAGGAACTCCACAAGGAGAAGGACATCACAATCGGATTTTTGCCGCACTAATTCTTTCCCCTACGTTTACGACGGTAGTACGAGTCCTCGATGATTTGCCGTGAAAATATCTCACCCACTATTGCCTCTGAACGACTGATGCCCTTCTGGTCCCCAAAATTGCGTGACACGCCATCGTCCTACCGAAAGTCAAAATCGACGCCATAAATTTTAGAAAAGCTGGCAACTGCGACATGGTCCAATTTTTTGGGTTGTTTTTTCTTCTAGCAAATACCTCCTATCTAACTGACCATTATTCATCGCAATCAGATTCCCCGGAACTCATGGCAAGCCCGGCGGGGATCATTAAAACTTAATGGGATGCGCAATTTCCTTGATTATATTGCAACAATCTGACACACGAAGTAGCTCTAAGAGGAACATGTTACGAGTAATTTCCTGAGTGAGTGAGTGAGATGAGTGATTTTGAACGCTAGCCAGATTTTTAATTAATAATTCATTAAATGTGCATTACTATACGGGCAAAGCCGCAGCGAAATCTACTGGAGGTGATGGTGCAGAATAATTAAAAAATGGCGAAAATAGAACGAAAATCGACGGGTAGGGCGTCTGTAATCGTCTGAGTGCCTCCCACATAAGCGTACTATTCGTCGGCGACTTAACGGTTCATTGCAAATGGTGCAGCCTTAACAAGCCCGTTATAACACGTCCTTTTTTGGTTGCGTACAACGATCAAGCCGGAATGGAGCCTTTATAACCCCTGGTCGAGGTCGTTTTTCGACCCCACAATGTCTTACGCCCCATGTTTGGGGCTACAGTTCCATCGTAGGGGTAGATCTGAGAGATCATTGTTTTCGTGGACTTTAAGTCATCACTCCTACGGAAAAAAAATTTACTACAATTCTGAAAGGGAGCTACATACGTGACGTAGCCTCGAGAATCTCTCACTTAAGGATAATCGCTTTACCACCCAATCCATCAAGGATGTGGGAGCAACCGTGCTGTCCAGCTGGGCGCTAAATGGATGCCTAGTTGAATTGATGCCTACCTTGGTTGAATATCGATTTTTCCGTCAGTCGATATCTCGACAGGAATCAAAGTAAATCAGGAAATTTGATTATTCTCATCAGATGGCCACTCCAACTGCCAGCTCATCTGGGGAGCCGCCGGAGCCGGATTCACTGTACGCACACGAGACTCGCGAGCAGGAGAACGTGCCATGGTGGCAGAGGTCCGTTCATTTTTGATAACGATCAGCTGATTTTTTGTTAGCTTATTATTGAATGAAGGGTATCTCGTTCTTCAACCAACTTTTTTCAGAAAATTGTTCTTCTTCGTAGAATTGAAAAGGACAAACGTTCCGAAATCAAACACCAAAGCGAATAATAAAATATTGGGACGTTGAAAACATCTTAAAAGTTTCTTTTTTTTGGAGTTTTTCTGGAATATCACTTTTCGAATGTTCTCGCTACACAGTTATCCAAGAAAAATTGGTTTCGTGGAAAATTTGCTGCTGTTCTTCATGGACATAGAACCTTCATGTCCCTGCCCGATATCCTGAGAATTTCTAGAAACTCTTGAATTTTTATATAGCGCTAACTTTTTTCTAAGAAAAATTACTAGTTTTTCCTACTTTTCTGTTAATTCTTTAGAATTTTTTCTCAATTTTCCACTTCTTTCTGAGAATTGATGTTTCACTCCATCACCCCAAAAGTGCGTGTTCAGAAATTTCCTGCTCAATCAGCCGGTACTATTCGGCACGTGGGATGGAGTCTTCACTACCGTCATGGTCAATATCTTCGGTATCATCGTTTTCTTACGAATGGGATGGATTGTGGTGAGTTGCAGCTTGAGCCATGTATACGACTTCTCTTGAATTCCAAGGGCGTGATGAAAGGGCATCATATCAATGTTTCGTCGATGACAACTTGAAGTACTTATACTAATTCTTTCACTCCCCATGCAGTAATCGGTTACTTTTTTCTAAAATTACAAATCTGACAACTTTTCTGCACAAGAATGAAGTCTAGGGTGCAGATAACCGATGAATTCTAATACATAATTCCCTTACATTACCTTTCCCATGGCTTATCTACCAATAGGTTAGATTATCCCATTAGGTTGATACTGGATACTGTAGAAGCATTCAGTATGTATGGAAACGTCATCACATCATTGTCAGTCGATTCGTCAAAGCCATCAATGAACCCAATTGAGGCGCCATTGCCCGGGGGCTGGCCAACATACACAATTTGGCTGGGTGGGATGGGAAGAGAAGAGTGAAGCAGCTTCGATTGGCTGTCTTTGCTTGGCTCACCACGAAGGGGCTAATTTGGAGAGAGCTTGACTTTGTTGAAGAGCAGCAAATAGTTCAACGAAGTTGAAACCGTAGATGGACAGATGGAACCCTCTACAAGAAGAGCTTAGCATTCGCCATTCCCATGTAGATACCCAGGAAGGATCTGAGTTTATCATTCAAGCGGATCTAGATGGATCTGATTAAATAGTGATGTTGCGATATCACTTATTACACGTTTTCAAAGAGTACTGACTCTACAAAGTTCGATCTATCGCATGTGAACATTCCAAACAGCGCCTTTAGCCACTGCGCTACATCACCCAGTTGAATTCGTCAAACTGGTTCCTCATTTAGGGCACCGCTGGTGTGGCCAATGCTATTCTGCTTCTTATATTCTGTACATCATTGGCTTTGATTACAGTCTTCTCAGCCATCGGAATCGTTGAACGCTGTCAAATCCAGGTATCGATTTATTGATTACTTTCTGGATCAATAATTTCTGACTAACTGGCATATTGCGACCGTGCTCGAAGCTGTCATTACCAATTATCCTCCTGTTTTTTCATCCTGGGAACAAGCCATGGTAATCGCTAGTTACTGGTTTTTCGGAACGCGCTATGCACATTCCACTAATGTGCCCGCCCCTTCCAATCTTCCCCACGGTTCATTGACTGGGAATCTCTGTTGGGTCCAAAAACCACGATTTCAACTTTTGACGGATAACTCGTCCACTCCACTAATCGATGGTCGTGAAAACTAAGGCAAGTAGACTACCGATTGTAGAAATCTCGAAAAACGAGGAATCACCAGAGATGAAGCCGTTAGAGCGACAATTTCATTCCACGATCGAATAGACCAGTATGAGCACCTTCCCAGAATATCCTTTCCGAGTGGTTCCAAAAATAGCAACTCTACTTTTTTGGGCTTCTCCCTCCATTACTAATTCCATGTGTTTTTGTTTACGTAGCCTCTTACGACAGCCATTCTGAGCTGTTTGTCCATTAGGGATTCTGCAAGTAGGAATGGGCTCCTTTTTCTTCCTGCTGTTGTTGCTTGCCTACATAAATTTATTTTGAAGAGTGGAGGGATCTACTTTCTCGTTTCACATGTGCTCGGTGGTCGTCTCGGTGGTGCTGTCGGACTTATCTACGCTCTTGGTCAGGTAAGCTCACAATTTCCCAAAGGACGGACCTTTTACGATGATTTTTGGACAATAATTTTTTGTAGAAGTAAACCGTAGGTTGAGAATAAAAAACAAATAATGAATAAATAGTTTACAAACTACTTCAAAGTAAATAATTGTAAATAAGTGAATAAATACATAAATAAGATTATATAATATTGAAGGAAACACATCACTTTCGGTATGGAAACAAAAAAGACCCCGCGATAGAGACCTCCCCTTCCTCAGCTTATCAATAAATTGATATGAAATTACGAAGCACAGCTACATTAGAAACCATTATATGAAATCATATTACAGTAATCCTCCGCGTGATTTCTCAAAACGAGCTGTTAATACCGATTATTGGCGAACGAATCAATAGGGATTTACGATAGGAATTGAGATCTGCAGGGCCTGGGTTCCCGTTTTTGCCTCCCGAGACCAATTTACTTTGCGTCAGGGATTTCACTTCCTTAACTAGTCCCTGACAGCTTTGGCAACTTTTCAGCTCTTCAAAAAGTCTCATCAGGGAGCTCATTACTGAATAGCGAGTGGCAAGTGCAAGCGTCACCATACATGCAAAAAACCAAGACACCCTGGAAACGAGCACAGGGGCTGGCCAATATACAGGGTTGGCCATAAATATAGCGACAAGGTTTTCACCTTATATCTCAGAAAGCAAAAGTGCAAACGAGTCATGAACATAACATTTATTAAGTAACTACTGGTACATTAACAATCGTAAGTTACTTCTTGATTCGGCCACGTTTGGCACGGACGACAGCGCGGAGTCGCTTGGGAAAGGCGTCGACGACCGGACGCAGGAGTACGTCGTCGACTTCGTCCCATTCCCGGATGAGCGCTGCCTTCAGAGAATCCAAATTGGGGTGGGGAGTGGCGCAGGCCTTGCTCTCAAGGCAGGACCACAAGCTATGGTCCAGTGGGTTCAAATCCGGTGACGACGCCGGTCATTCTTCTGCCGAGATGAAGTCGGGGAGTTCGCTCTTGCACCACGCTTGAACGACCTTGGCCTTGTTGGCGGGCGCCAAATCTTGCTGAAATGTCCACGGGCGGCCGTTGAAGCAGGAATTCGCCCACGGGAGTAGAGCATCTTCCAGGATCGTCTTCAGCTAAAAATCTTTGTCGATTTTGACGCCGGGGTTGACGAATATCAACGGCGTCTTCCTCGAGGCACACACCCCTGCCCAAACCATGACTCGGGCAGGGTGTGCGGCCCGGTGAACGACTCTTCTCTTCTTGTCGGCTTCCTCGGCATTCCTTGCGATCACTCTAACGTTCTGAGCATTGAACTGCTGCTCGACGGTGAAGAGCTTCTCATCCGAAAAGACGATCGAATGGTGGCCCTTGTTGCGCGTCCGAAGCAAAAGCTGTCGGCACTTCTTGACTCGCGCCTGCTGATTCGAGGCGCTGAGGATAGCGGCCTTCCGAGTACGTTAGGGGTACGTCCTAAGGTCTTCGTGGACGACCCTTTCCATTGACTTCCGCGAGATTCCCATGTCGCCAGCCATCGTAGAGAAGTTCCGTGTCGCGTTTCTTGCAATCGGCTTTCCGACGGACTCGACGACCTTCGGCGTGCGAGCAGTACGAAGTCTTCCACTTCTCCGGTGGTCTTGGAGGCCAACCAGGTCTCGACGACGTTGGAGTGTGCGATACACGACGCTGCGGTGAATGCCGAGGTGCTTAGCGATGGTGGCGGGTGGGCGGCCGGCTTTGTGCAGACGAACGATAGCGGAACGATCTGGAGAAGGCTTCACCATTCCACTATGAATGGACCAAATTTAACCAAATTTTAACAGGAGTTAGAAAAAATTATGAGATTGAAAAATCCATAAAACTGGCGCGCTATGTGCGGGATAGAATGTACGCTGACTGCATCAAGTCTTGTCGCTATAATTATGGCCAACCCTGTAGAAACGTTTCGATAAGGTAAACATTTGAATAAATTACGACTATGAGTATCACAGCTGTGCGACACACCGTTCAATGACGCGAGCGGTTGCGTGGCGTGCTACTACGAGGTATTCGGGGTACTTTGAAAAGCTTATAGTGGACAAGGACAGCTTTAGCTTTAAAGTGTCGATAGTTAAAATATTCCATCGGAATATTGTGAATAACGACAAATCACCCTTCCTTCATGTTTCTAATTTCATCCAAAAGCACTCGAAAACTTTTGTTCAGGCGGTCGCCACAGGACTGGTTGCAGTTGGTTTTGCCGAATCTGTCGCCCATCTTTTTGACTCAGAAAGCCGCACTTTCACAAAAGTGATCGCCATCGCCACACTTGCTGTGCTGACTGGTGAGACATTTTAGATTACAGCATGTAGCTGCTGCCTTCAGATCGCACAGGCAACGACGGGAGCGGTAGCCTCAACCCACATATAGGGTTAGGTGATTCTTAGCTACTTCCTTGTCTATCCTGGCTAATTGTCTTTGATAGCTGCCTATACCAACCAGTATGTACTAACGGGAGCTGGTGTAGAACTGCACACACATATCAGTTCCAATAAACTCTCAAAAGCTGTTAAAACTCTATAAAGAAAAAATCAACCCCCTTCTGCCTGTATTGATTAGGTTTCGATTCCCTCTTCCCAGTGAGATTGTACCACCCGTACCTCACCCGATTACGAATCCCGGACGAATTCCAGACACATCTTTTACTCTGTCCCTTAAGTTTAGTGGATTAGAATCGAGCACCAGACGTTCAATCATGAATTTGTCTCGAAAAGTACGTAAGTTTTTTCATTTTTCCCCTTGTTAGAACTCAATTTGGACAAAAAAGAAACCAAAGAAAAACCAAAGGACAAAGAGAAAGTGCATATTCAGGCATGCACCATGGACTTGTGTTTATTTACTTAACATCCCATTTCAGGAATAAATACTGCCGGAGTGTCATGGGTGGTTCGATTACAGCTGCTTCTTCTCGGATTTCTAGCTTTGGCAGTGCTCGATTTCCTTCTCGGGGCACTATTCACATCCGATCCAAGTAACTTTATTTACTATTCATGTTTATCCGTTTCAAGCACAAAAAAAACACGATTTGGATGACCAATCGCAGAACAGAGGAAACATAATTTACTAACGCATGATTATAATATTTTTGTATATATTGCACTTTTATTTTATCTTATTTGCAATATATTGACCCATTGGCGACCGCGCCTTTCATATTGTCCTTACATCTACTTTTAATTTCTCTTATAACTATGGTTGGAAATGAATGATTCCTGGGCCACAATGCTCCAAGATTCTCTAAAAGGCTAAGATCTCAACTGATACTTGAAAACACAAGAACATCGATAAATAATATAAACACTACAGAGGCACGATAGGGGTGTGGCCCTCCAACGGGCCGCGCGGTCCTCAGTGGGTTAAAGTTTTGACTTATTTATTTTGCATAATATTTCAACGTGCTGATATTTTCTAGTTTGTTTCTGATTTTTTCTGAGTATTTTTCCAATTTTTTATATTCATTACTATATTTTTTGTTTTGTTTGTTTTGTGTTTTTTGCTTTGATTTAAATTGGTATTTTGACGCTTACTCATAAAATTATTATCACTTATAGAATTGAATATCTATTTATTTATCCATCTGTTTGAGATTAAATATTTATTCATTTGCCTATTCATTTATTTTCAATTTACTTTAACCTATTATCATTTCAAATATTATCATAATGAACATGTATCGATTATGACTGCGTTATATATTTATATGCACATATATTTCATATAATAATTATTATTTATGAAATTATTTGCGCTAATCATGAGTTATCCTCGGACCACGACACTGACAGCTAACGATGATACTCCTTGATAGGCGTATGCTATCCTAATGAGGCGATGCCCCACGCAACGATTCTGCTTGTGTAAGGGTACTGCTCAGCTCAGAAGCCCTGCGGGCCGAGTTGTAGCAAAAAGAAATGAAAAATCCAAAATTACATAGGTCCGTTACCATGGGAAACTCATAATCAGCAGAAAGGGCATCAATTGTAATGATAAGTGGAAGCGGAAGCGGAATGAGACAATGCAGGGGACCTCCAAAAACTCCGATTCTATTCACTTTTGAGATCAGAATTTAAAAACGGCTCATTCCATCAATACTTTACATAGGTGGATGATTCCGTGGACGGTCCACCAACAGAAACGCTCTCATCGTGTAGATGTTGCAGAGCACTACCCTATGACTTTCTGCTCTGTAACAGCACGGCTCAACACATTCCTTCCAAGCTCCCACCATCCCCACTTCCCTCCCATATACTATGTTCCTATGTGACGTATTTTATCGCAACCTTATCTACATCAGATTATTCGAGGGATTTGCGTCAGGGTAATAGCTCAAAGTATCACCAAGAATAGCATGGAGCCTTTACAACTGGTGTGAGATCATCGTTGTAAATTGATTTCTGCAGAGCTCGACAGACTGCTGGTATCGAAAAAGCCGAGTCCCTTGGCGGGGTCCAGACAACAAAGGCATACTTAGAGGAACGGACTGAGAATTTCGCAAAGACCGGTGGATGGAGGGCTTGGGCAGGCCGAAAAGCTTTGGTTTGAAGCTAAAATTGAAAATTCGTTTCAAGAATGGAACAAAGATCTTATAGCTGTGGTCAAAGGAAATCGATACAAACAAGAATTTTTCTGAATTTTCAACTTTTTTCTGTTGGACTGGCTTGACAAATTAAAAAACAATACGGTATTCCAAAATCTAACAGAAGTCACATTGACGCCTACCGGTGCCGTATCCTATACTATTTGAAATGGAGAAAATGATTGAGTGATAGAACAGACAGACAAGCGAAAACACTGCTGTGGGGAAGGAAGAGAAAGGAAAGATGAGGGGTGAGGAGAAGACCTATTGGGGAACATATGCGGAACAGAAAAGAATCGTTCACAGACAGTTATCATCTACCAAAAAACATATTTGTGAAGAATACGCGTAGCTTATAGTGATGAGATCGTAACCCATCCCGACACATAATAAAAATTCACGGCATTGAAGAGAGAATAGCCAGCCTTTCGGCATCAAAAAGTACAAACACAAACGTCACCATCATCAGACAGAAGCCATTTTAGGTTCGTGTTTGAGAGTTTGAAGAAGGTTCGGTGAAAGCATTATCGATCAGATCAGGATGAGCGAAACGGAACATCAAAAACACGGAGAACATCTTGCATTTAAGCGATTAAAGCGATATTTTCTATTAGAATATGGGATAGACATTAAAATCGATAGAAAAGACCTCTGGAGTGAAAGTAAAACCAAGAAATTCTGAGGCTTATAAAACCAATCAATCAGAAAACACACCAGCACGCGGTGCCGCGGTAGATGGACTGGCGGGGCATGGCAGGGCATCATTGATCAGTGATGGGGTCATAGAGCGGTAGATCACTTGGAAGGTTACTGTAGCGCCAGTCTGAGCACGCATTACTAGGTAAGATCTTTGAAAAGTTAGGAAGTATATCTTTCGTACTGTCATCCTACAAATTTACCCTGAGACCTTAAAAAGCCTCTATTTCAAATACCCTCCTTAAAACGTGATATATGTCTGCCGCTAATTTATCATTTATTCATAAATATGTTTGATTTTTATTGCCTATTTGTCAACAACTTCCATTTTTATTGTCTGCATATTAGTACCATTTTTACGTTTGATATCTATGATATGGGGGTGGAGGTGGTGTAGTGGCAAGTGGCGCAGTATCAAGCACACATGGCAACATGGGCACGGGTTCGGATTCCGTACCGATATTAGCCCAGCCCAAACAAGCCTCTTCATCTTTTCGGAGTCGGTTAATCGGTACAAGACTCGTCTGGGAAGATAAAATCACTGGCTTGCACATCGGCTAGCCAGTGCAATTCATTGTATAGGCCATATACGCGTTCACTACGCCACTACGGTTTGAATGGAAGCCGAAAGCGCGGCGCATCCAACAATCGGGATCAACCGATTCCAAACGGGTTTCTTCTTTATCCTTCATCGTCACTGTTACTGCTATTATTACATTTTATATTTATTTTATTATTTTCTCCAGATGTTCTCTCAGAAAGTGTATCAGCTCCTATGTAGCTGTAGCTCCTTCCGTTTCAGGTCATGGTATCTCCCGTTTCTCGTACGCTCACCTGAGTGAAAATGCTGAACCGATGTATGCGTCGGTGAATTGTACACCGATCGGCTTCGACCGTATCATTCCTGAGCAGTCGTTTTTCACAGTTTTTGGAGTGTTTTTCGCTAACTTCCTTGGAGTGTTGGCTGGTAAGTCTCTATATTTCAACAGCAGCCTGAGAGATTTAATTTTTCGAAAGGCGTCTAATCGGTCTAGAAAAGTATTCAAACACGTATGCAAGTGGATTTCGATTTTCTTGCAATCAGATGGTTGTAGCTCGTAAATAGCGCTTCTATGAGCGGCCAGATTGCCTGATGGTGAGTATCGAACAGTGGCAGCCGCTCAGCAACCGCCCGCGTCTCAGACCAGAGTAACCTTGAAAGTCAAGAGCCCTATTGTTTTCAGGTGTGAATATGAGTGGCGACTTGAAGGATCCACATAAGAGTATTCCACTTGGTGAACTGTCTGCCGTAGGAGTGAGGTGAGCTTCACAATTATTCATAGATCTTCCTTTTTCCCACTTTTCGCTTTAACAATTTATAAATGTCAAGTCATCGGAAGCATGACCGCGCCTATGTAATTAAAATCGTTTTACCAATTTCCACTAGAAATTGATAGAAAGGCATGTGACGCTAGGTCCGTTTTCAGTTTAACCTTTATTTTTCTTGCGCATACAAATTCATAAGGGTAAAGTGTTTCGTAAATCAGGAGTGGACATAGGATTTGGAATTTCTTTTGGATTCATGCCAACGCGAGCACATCGCTGGTCGCCTCGCGACCGCGCGCGTACCGAACTTGCGCTGCACCCATTCCACTACTGATCCCATATTAATACAGAGAAGTTTTATTTGTTTTTTCAGTTTCGAATTTTTTTGTCTTTTCTAAAATTTTGCTTGAATTCCCTACATTCAGCTCATCGATATGCTTCGTATTCATCATGATCCTTGGAGCTACAGGCGATCGTCTAAGTCTCATCTGTGACAATCTCATATCCGAAAAGGTGATACTGATAACCACTTGCAGCTCAAATCTCAGCTTTTCCATCGTTTACATTTTTCTCGGTGAAAGCAAGCCCCGCCCACTGAAATTCCATTGGCCAGACCATGATTGCACTCTTCTCAGTGATCTCGTCCATTTCAGGTCGCTTTGACCGGCGTGCTTTTTATGATTGGCTTGTACATCTGTTCGTTATCGTCCACAATCGGCTCACTGCTCGGTACTCCACGAGTTCTTCAAGGAATCGCAGCTGAAGGCATTATCCCAGTGCTTAATCCTCTCGCTCAAGGGGTAGGGATCTCAAACCCTCCTCAATATAGTGGACATTACCTTAGTCCAAGCGTCCACATGTTTTCCCCGCCCCTTTCCGATCAATATACTTTTCCTTACAGTCCGGCGCTAACAAAAATCCAGTGCTGGCAGGTGTGGTGTTGATGGCAGTGGCATCGGTGTTCGTACTACTCGGCGATCTCAATCAATTGGCTATTCTCTCTACAATGCCCTTCCTCATCACCTATGCATTCGTGAATTACTCTTATGTATCTCTGGCAATGAGTTACGACCTCATCACTATAAGCCATGCGTACGTCCTTTGAATATTTTAGAAGTAATTGGTAGTCTCAAGCGTAAAAATTTCTCCTTGCAGAGAAGGTGACATCAAATATGGTTCTATGCATAAGATTGGCGATTTGGACGAGTTGTTCCCGGAACGACAACAACAGCAACAATGTGTTGGTACAATTGAGGCCGGAAAAATCGTAGGCCAACCGGCCACCTGGTACTCAATGTTCAGCAATCGCTACATCGCTTTCGTTGGAGTGCGTTTATACTTCCATATTAATACAAATTAGACCTTTTCAATTAGAAAACAAATAGGCTACAGCAATAAGTGATTATATGTTTCGACAGCTTTGAGAAAACGATGAAAAAAACCCTCCTACTTTTTTGAGAGACTCCAAAAGGGTGGAAATTTGAAGTATTTCGAAGCCTTACACCCGTGCCTTGTGTCACTTGCTGTGCAAATAAAATGTCTAACCCCCAATTTGATCCTTCCACCAGCTAATTCTGATAAAATTGATGAATACAGAACTCTTACACCTACAGTCATTGATTTCAGTTTATGGTAAACCTACTGATCCTGTTCCTTATTCATTTCTGGTTCGCAGTTGCCCATTTCGCAGTACTAATAATTATCTATTACTACATTGGCCGAGTTTGTCCTTCTTGTTCACCAGGTGAGCCGAAGTTCACGATCGAATTTTGCCTTCGATGCAGACGTCAGCATGGTCCGCTTGCGGTCGCGCCACGGCTGCCTACATTGTAGACTTCAACGCGTATATAACCCAACCCCAAAGTTTTCAATACGAATTAGTGAAAGAGAAATGATGGGTTCAATTGACTAAAAGATTTTTATACACTACGAGAATGTGATCGAGCGTCTCTCTCCTAGTAGGTGTTTTCAGAAGAATGAAATCTGGTTTTCAAGAATTTACAGTCTTCAGTGGATAGATGGCATGGCGGTCAATGAGTAGATAAATAAATGAATTACAGGAATCTCAACCTTCTCTATCCCACATATGTTCCGCATTGCCTTCTCATCACTTGAGACCATTGGCGTATTCAATCGAGGGCCCTGTGTGTTGACAAAGGTAAGCAAAGTCATATCAGAGGTGGGAGATCAATGCCTCCATCTCCTTGTTCCAGGAAGGACCATCCAAAGAAGTACTCACCGAACAACTCAACGAATCAAATCCCGACTATCAAGATCGAAAACAATATCATCATGCGCAAAATGTCACACAAGAATTCGATTAATCGCCAAGCACATACCTATACTTTTCGCGCCAATTGTAGTACTCCTCGTCTTACTAATTTATCATTCCGTAGATATCAAAGAGCTTTATCCACTTTGGCCTATCATTCACATTTCCGGGTTCAATAAATACTTCTGTCCAACTCGTACTTTCACCAACCGTTTATGCGTAAACAATCGGATAACATAACAATAACAAAAATCTGCCGAATTTAGATGTTCGATGGGTACAGCATCTGAAAAGAGAACGGTAAAATATCAAAAACAAAGCTGAAATTTGAGCACTAGCATCACTTCAAAGAGCAGAGAAAGCATCTCTGCGGTTATTGAACTACAAATTGCTCTCAACGCACCTTTATGGGCTTTTGTTAAGGAAATTTAGACAAGTTTCTGAGTAGGATGGAAATAGTTCACACACTGTCACAAATAACTAACTCTTCTTCCTTGTCCCCAAAAGGAATAGGGAACGTTTACAACCAAGATTGCTTGACTATTACGCTGTCGTATTGTACGGGTGGACTCAATTCAAAAAAATTTAAGTTAGGTTTAACAAGGAAAGGAAAGAAGTGGAGTCATCAAATAATACGAAAGCATGCACGCAAAAAGCAAGCAAAAACGTTGGCGACTGTTACAGGAAAGCCTCGACAGCAAAATCGGAATAAAAAATCGTAATCAGAAAAACATGTTGGACCACTCACCACACGGATTCTGTTTCCCATGGCGTTGGGGGGAAGATTGTGGTGGAACTTCGCGCGAACTGCACCACTGTTTCCATGAACTCGCGTGATTTTGCCCCAGATTGCTCTCGTCCTAGTTGGAACGCTATGACCAGGCTTCTACAAAGGGTTACTGAGTCCCATAATCGAAACTTCCAAACTAATTTAACAAAAAAACACACACACATCAGTCTCACTCGCCAGGAAAATGTACCCGAAAGAAACAAAAGGAACCGTCAAAATATGAAAACGTCTCAACAGCTCTATAAATGCCACGTTTTACTGAGCAAAACATATACGTGCCTACAAAAAAAAAACGGAGATTGCAATGAAAATAGTCCACATTTTTCCGCACCCATTCATCACTCACTGCTTAATTCGGTGTTGTTTCACTGCTATTCTGCTATTCTATTATAGGAGAAGATTTGACTGTCGGTCTAGAACAAAATGTACTGTTTATGGCGTATCTGTTCGATTCATACGAAAGTAGTTTCTACTTGATGAAAGGGTCCCGACTGGAAATCGAAGAGATTCACAAATTAGCTCTTTCAAATCAAAGCAGATTCAGTATTCACCGCTCAATTAGATTCCCCTTCGAAAACAATTCAGCAAGCCAACATAATCTGATATGCAAAAAAAAAATCAAAAATGCAATCGCAATCCACGAAAAGCGTCAATTCCCGTCAACGACTAAGGAAGGGGGAACTAGTTAGCTGTTTCTAGAGAAATTCACGTTCAGGTCCACTCACACTTTCAAAAGCCCAAATTGTCCGATGCAAAAACTCGACCATTTGGGCTTTGGAAAGCGTGAATGAAAGAAACTCTTGTAAGAGGGCATCCTGGAAGCAGGAACCTTAAGCAAAACATTGAAAAATAAAAAACCTCAGGGTACAAAATGTTTGCTTCAAAAAGCAAGCAACCTTCAAATGAATGTAGATCTCCAACATAAAACGTGAGCACTGCAATTGCAGCTAGCGAAAAGAAAAAACAATGAGCGAGAGAGAACATCAAATAAGCTAAGAAGGAAACATACGGTAGTCTTGTTGTGAGCTTTGTAGAGGTAGACAGCACGCTTTCCAATGTAAAACTTGGCGTCTTCTTTGTTAAACACGCCATCAAGCTTGAGCAGGGCAGTATGCTCAGATTGAGTACGGAGTCCACGCTTGAATCCGGTGAAGACTGCCTTTACGTACAGCCTGAACATTACATAACGCCGTGACCATGGACAATCAAATAGCCTCCCTAATGAATAATGGGAGCTCAGCAAAGTTAGAACAAATTAATTTGATAACAACGCAAAGTAGCTTGGGTAGGGTCTTCTACAGCAGTGATAAATTCTGAAGAAAAAAAACTGGTCGAAATTCGAAAAGGTTAGTTGTAGGCAGGTTACCACGCAAAAGTTACGTAACGAAGCCCCACCGATATTTCAGACACACTTGAAAACAGAAATAAGCAGTTGAAACTAAGTCAAGAGTAACAACAATCATAGAAAGAGAAATGATTCGCTAAGGAGAAAACAAGTCTAAGGAAAGGAAAACTTAAGACGAAGAAAACTTATTATTAGAGTAAACTCACCTTCCGGCAGGTCCGGGTCCAGCTCTCCTAACAGCTTGCTCGGCCATTTATACCTAAAATCCTATTAATCCTGCCACCAATTATGGTAAAAGCAAACAGAACAATATAAAATCAAAGCAAGTACAAAAATTGGACAGGACGGCCACCAACAACTTCGAGGAAGAATCCCCAGAGCGAAGAAATCGTGGAAATGCATGATTTACCATCAAGGGTATAATTTTACTTCAAAATGAAAAAAACAAGCTACCTCTGTAGGTACTTTAGTATAGTTAGGAATTAAAAATCGTGTCCCCTCTCAATGAACCAACCACGAATTGGTACGGTGAAATAACCATTCAAACCTGCGCATCTAACTTTGTCTGCATTTGCACTTCGCACAACTTCTTGGCGTATTGAACATTTTTTCTGTGCCTGACTATACCAGCCTAATCTTCAGGTTGTAGACGACGATGTTTTCGGTTCTTAAGAAGTAGTCTGATCACCCAATTCTGGAGAACCACCTTTATAATAGTGTTGTGCACTCACAGATGATAGTGATTTCTTTTGCGGGGGTGAACAGATCCATACAGCATCGCAATCACAGGTGAAACCACGGATCAGATTGCATACATGCGCCTAGGCCAGAATTGACAGAATCGGCTCATTTAAGAGTGAATTGTGTTCAGGATGACTGCGAAGCTCGCTAAGCAACGGTGGGATTTCCATATTTTTTTAGGTCCTTTCAATTATGAGTTTGAGGGGGAAATATGTTTTTTTAAAGAGAAAGGCTATGCCGCTAGATCCAAGCAACAAGCGGGGCCATGTTCCCACTAATTTGTTCTCACTACTTATCGCCGCAGCAATGTGTAGCAATTATTCTAGAGTCAATACTCACGAACTCTTGCGCACCGAATGTCGTTGCAGACGCAAATTGCGTTTGGAGGTTTGATTTTGTGGTAAAACCACCATTCTGCTGGAAAGGTTCATACTAAGTTCCATGATGGCAGTCCACGTTCCATTCGCTTGGCAGCATATGAAATAGTGTAGTCAAGGGGGAGACGAAGGTAGGTAGAGGTTTCTTTTTTCTTGCGGGAAGGCGCTTTTTTGTTGTGCATTTTGACGGACGTTTTGAATATTTATTTGCTCAAAGTTGTTTCGAATTACAAATCAGAAGGTTCTTTCATTAGCGAGGTACATTAAACCTTGAGCTATGTAGAACATTACTCTTGACGAAACTTGTAATGTTTCAACTCTTCTCCCGAATAAGCTTGCAAGAAAGATCGAATTACTGACCATATTTCCAAGAGTTCCGACAAAACGAATAATCGACGCCTGCAAGGAAAAGTCAGGGCAAGTTGTGGGATTCATTTGAGTTCCAAGCAAGTGTAGAAACCAGGCTTCTTTACATCTGGCGACAGCCTTACGGCTAGGCATACCCATGTTCTGATTTCAGCTCCTTTTCGATATTACCTGGTAAGTATCGCTGTCCGTTTCCGTCGGATTCATACACACAGAACCAGCAGCGACGACTAAAAGACATGCTGAACCGAAGGATAATGAGTGCAAAAACACGAGGAATGGAATCGATGCGGAGAGATCGGCGAAGCAGATATATGTAAATGTACAGTAGAACATTGTGACAAACATAGATAATGCTATTGACCATTCTTCAATTAAGTGGCTGAAACAAAAGTAACAATTGTCTAAAGCCTGACGATGACCCTGAGCCTCTATCGTAATTATCGTAGAATGAGCTTACAAATGTTGTAAAAACGTGGCGAAGGTCATAGCTATCCCTCTTTATCATCAGAAGCGATTGTTTGTGATAAGACGTGATAGCAAGTGATAACTGGTTAGGGTTGATAAGAAGTCCCAGATGGCAAGAGCCCCATTAGACTCATTACATCCTTTGTGTTAACAATGAGGTTTGGGAACCTTGCGTGCCATGGAATCACTGATAACTGATGATAGGAATCAATGGCAACTGACAAAAGCTGATAAAGGATGCCAAAATCCACTCTATCTTCCCTGGGATGTGAATCGTTATCATGGCGACGTTTTTTAGCATTTTTAACTAGCGATGGACGACTAAAGACTTACTGGAAAGAATAAAGATACATCAAATTGCCTAATGTGACAAGTATATAACCAATTTCCATGCCTTCATATGAGGATTTTGAAACGATTAAATATCGAGAAATTGCTGGAACACAAAAGAAGGGAGCTTAAAACTTTCTCAAATGGAACCACAAACAGATTTACCTAACGTGGCAAATGAGGCGGCTGTGCCCAAGCGAGCACGTGGTTGCATTGAAGACGTTAACGACAAGAATGAAAGTGCCATCAACGGCAAACCAAGCATCATAGACTGTGTTTGCTAAAATACGATTGAATTTAGAAGTCATTGAGGGGTATAAAACATCGTTTTAGAAGGATAACCCTTTCGCGGTCACAGACATGGGTCAGGATGTACCGTTACACTCGCTCCACTCAGACTAGGTCGCCAGCGACTCTGTCAGGACCGCTCATCTCTCATAGGTCGAAAATGATGTATGGTCCTAACACGACTAGCAGAAAAGTCTCAGTCGACAGTTTCAATTGAACCACCGTAATGTCGCCTCTTGTTCTATAGCCTGTTGGCTCTCAGCTTCCAGTAAAACCCACACTGTTCAGTTCGATGAATCTCTTCTTTCACTTGCCTGCGTGAAACCATTTGTCTCCAGATAGACTAGGAAAGTTGTTCCTCCATAGACAGCCAATACACGTGCTGCTCCTCCGTCATTCATGATGACCACACGGTCGACTACTGTTCAGGGAACGATGTTAGCAAATGAGGCATACTCTCGCCTCAACGCTGTGGTAACATTCCCGAAATCATTTTGAGCGATGATAATATGGACTTGCTGATATGCACGCAACAATGAGTACATATTACCTCGGGACGCAGCAAATCTCCAACCATTCTAGGAGCGCTCTTACGAGTCCTATTGACCCTACTTGTTTATTTCATACAGCTGCAGCAATCCCGAAATGTGCTTACCAAATCAAAATGCCTGGTTCATAAATAAATAAACAATCATATTGATTAGCTGACGGGTTGAAATGATTAAAATGTTACAAAGCTCAGTTAGATGCCTGGAGTTGCATCATGGGAGCGCGCTGTCGCCCGCTCAGTTGACGGTTGATGGGGACGCACCGCTGCAGCTGTTACATTTGCATGGAGTCACAGATTTCTCTGAAAAATCCTTTATTACTATTATCACCGAAATATGAACAATTATTCGGATACAATCACCACTGGCAAGCTCTTAAATTAGAGTGCTTTTAAAAAGCATCTAATATGCAAATGACTAAGTTTTAATGAATTAGCACTAACCATGTCACCTCAAAAATTATCTCAAGTATAAATAATTAGCTGTACAAAGCAAATTACTAAAAAACACACCGAGCAGTGAGGAAGATCACGTTCCAGCCACTCCTAATGATAGACCATAGTAGTAAACAGCTAAAGGCCAACTGAGCCCCAATCCAAACTTCAAGATTACTATATGGAACAAGAACTTTTGCAAAGAAACCGTAATTCACCGATTTGAACTTGCAAGCAGATATCTTACCTAGTTATATGAACATACGCCCCATACCGGTGACGGATGTTATGTCTAAATAGGAAACAGTTCAGCGAAATATTATCTACAAGTTTGATATGGCATAGTGAGGCAACTATCCAGGAATATACGTGAGACAACTAGCCATAATATACGCGTACTTGAATGGATCGGGGAAAATGCCATCCACCGTACAACTGAACGCTTATCCCAAACCTCGCCCTTATGTCTACAGGCCCTAGTCTTCTTAAATAATCTTACTCGAAATGATCTGCTCAGTAATGCTCGTCGCACAAAAAGAAAACAACAACAAAGCTGAGCTTTTCAGTGATATTAAAAAGTTCGTTCGTTAGCTAGAAATAGCAGTGCTTGTCCGACATAGAACAGCACTCTTGATATTACTTGTACACTTTCCGTTCTTTCGCCAAACATATTTACCACAAACAAAGAACTGCTGGCGGTTTGAGCTATAGCTCCAATAAGGCGAATGTAGGATGCCTGAAATAAATTACTTCAAAATCCCGTAGCTGTCGATGCTGCTAATCTCAGAACATGTGATTTCTGGCTCAGTAATACGAAAGAATCACAGCGGAAGGGTAAAAAAAAATACCTGGCCTGCGTCGTTGTCACTGACATGACCATATTGACAAACTGATCCAGCGGCAACGATAGTCACACATGACGAAGCCAACAAAGCAGTCAACAGTAACACCAAAGAAGGTATGGACATCATTAAATCAGCGAAACAGTAATAGAACATTATTAGAAGAAAGATGCCAGCTGCAACACTGAGTTCTGTGGACCAAGTACGGATCTGGGACCTGAAGAATGTGAAGTCAATAAGTAAATGGATACTCTTATTCCTAGTTTGTTATTAGTTTTCTAGAGCCTGTGCCACATATAATGGTAATACTACTGAGGTAGTCTGTATTTGCTTGAAGTAACAGTAAAAAACTTCCTATTAAGCTGTTAAAAAGTATGCCTACCATGGCTAAAGTTCGAAGAAACCATAGAAAAAGCCGAATATGGCATGTTAAGGAAAAAAGAGTGGCATCGGAAACAAAAGGATTCCCAATCAATTTTCAATAAATACTACGAAATGCAAAAAAGTTGAAGAGCTGTTAAAGTTATAGAGTTAATCTTACTTGAATGAATAGTAGTATGTAAGGTTGGCCACTGATACCGAAAGATATCCAATTATTAGCCATGTCCAAGAACTATGCGCGGCTAACAAGTATCGGGATAAAGCTGCAAACTCTCTATATATTACAAGAATTAATTTAAAATGAAAAAAACATTACCTAGAATTGCGAACGACGCTGACGTTTTGAACCGTTCTTCTGGGCTCATAGATGTTGCTAATGTGAGCAAAGAAAGGCCAATCACTGGTAGACTGAGGAGAAAAGCTGGTGAACTCTGAACATCACTATCTACTTATCTATAATCCACAAGTTTGGTGTGTCTGTTTGTTTGTATGTATGTTTGTCTGTCTGTCTGTCTGTCACGCAATCCGGTTTCAATTGGAAAAACACCTTTAGAGGTGGGGACAAGTTTGGGGTGGGTGGGGCCCAAGACAAAATTAATAGAGCACATACGAGCTCTAAGGAGCCCCGCCCACGGGGGGCGGGGCAAGTGCCGAAATGGGCGGTGCCAAGAGCTAAACATCTTATTTTAGCTCCGAGAAAGTCCAGAAACCGGGAAAAAGTGAGCAAAGGTGAGGATTGGGTCAACAAACAAGACGGAGGGGACCCACGTGCTGTGGGTGAAGCTTTCACAAAATGGGCGGTACTTTTCAGATGTATTCATAACTCGATTCAATTAAGGCGCAGAGGCCAGGGAAGAAAATAAGAAAAGTGAGCAGGGCCTCATGCGAGCTGGGCGTGCGTAAGCTTAGCGAGGACGTGCGTTGGGAGGAAAGTCGCTTTTCAAAAATGAATGCATCTTTGCTTGGAAACGTTCTAAAAAGCGGGAAAGACAGTGATTAGAGGTAATGGAACAGATGTGGTCAAATCTCAGAAGTGGGCGGGGTTGGCACAAAAGTGGGCGAGGCTTAGATCAAAATTTATAACTCTGTTCAGAAACGTTCTGGGATGCAGCAAAAAGGTGCTAGGGTGTAAAATAACAAATGTGGTCAAATCCCAGAAGTGAGCGGGTTGGCACTAAAATCAAAAGGGTTGGCACTAAAATCGGAGCTTAGTTCAAAAATTTACAACTTCATTTAGAAACGTTGTGGGATGGAAGAAAGAGGTGTTAAGGTGTAAAATAACATATGTGGTCAGATCCCACAAGTGGGCCGGATTGGCACTCTAGAGGGCGGGGCTTACATCAAAATTAATAAGTCTCTTCAGATGCGTTTTAGAACACGCGAAAAAGGTATTTGGAGGTAATAAAAGTAATGTGGTTTGAAGTCTGAAGTGGGTGGGGTTTGCAAAGAGGGGGGCGGGGCTGAGGTTAAAAATTCATACATCTGTCCTTCACAATGACCCCGACTACATAGGTGTACAACTGGGGATACCACCTAACTCTTTGAGAAATTAGGCTGAATATTTTCCAAAAGTTAAATAAATAAATAAATAAATAAATAAAAGTTAGTATCCATGGTTGCACACACAGTGATCCCTTCTGCACAAGAGCAAATGCATTACATTAACTCAAACCTTATGAAATAAATTCTACAATAATCCCGGCCACACAGGTGCATACTCTGTAGAAGCAGGTAAATCCCTACAACTATCCAAAGGAGCTTTCCTCTCAATGTTAGTGTTCATGGCCGCACACAGCCCAAACAACACAGAGTTTCTTCGACTACATGGACTGCACAGGTATTGAATTTGGATACATCGGAGTACTCTTCATGGCCACACACACAGCCCTATATCACACCCCAAAAAAATGATGGCCTCTACAGAAGTGTCAGGGAGGAGGCTCAGATGATAAAGGTCTATAATGGAAATCAGATGCTCATGTGGCTTCGTCATTTCCAGAGCCCCCACGCACGCAACAGCGTGCATAGCCGCCTGGTAACACTAAAAACCACAACGACTCGGACACCAGTGGGTGACTGCGTGGGAAAGGGAAGAGGACTTTTTCGCTGCGTCAAGGGGACGGCGAGATCAGAAAGGGAGAAACAATACAACTATGGTCAAATTCATGGTGGGGTAGACCTGCACGAAGAAGTAAAACGCTTTCAGAGACACAGATCAGACGGATTCTGCGGATTACGTGATTATTACAGGAAAGACCTCTAAGGAGAAAATGTGCCTACTGCGAAATACGGTTCGGAAATGTCGCACTAATTGTTAGAAACAATTCCCATGTTCCTCAGTGAAACAGCGGACGGACTTCGAACTCTTCCTACGCCATTTCCTTACTTTTTTTTACAGAAACTACTCCGTATATTGCCTTCTCAACCCCAATGGTCACGTTCCTTCAACAGTATGAAACTTACAGACGCAAGTTGGTAATGATTAGCGCCTTTAGCTAGAGCTTCGCATATAGTAGGGCTGAAAAAAGGGGAGCACTGTGATTAGCGTCCAAACATGGCCCCATCGAGAGAATTTCGCGGAAAATAAATTGAATAGGGTCATCAATCCCGACACCGCTCTCCCAAAAAATATGAAACGGGGCTTACCTGGCAAGATTTATTGGAACTCTCGTGTATGCGTTACATGGCAAAATACGGATTGTAAAATGCTGAATGGAATGTTTACCTTAACAAATCCATTTGTTTCAATGTAGACGAGATACGTCATGCCGCCATAGATGGCCAGCATTCGTGCAGGGCTAGAGTTGCTCATTTTCTTCTCTGAAACAGTATTAAATTCATCGAAAACAGTGCGTTATGTAGACGAAGATTGCGAAGAACACATCATCCTTATTTTCAGTATATCCAATATTTAAATCATTTGGAGATTCATAGTTGGGAACGTACAGACTTAGACAAAGTATCATGTCGTAGAACCGCAAAAATAGCAATATATTTCGACTACTTCACTTGTATACAAAATCCCTTACTGATGTAATAATAATATTAGTGACCTGGAACACCTGGCACTCTGCCATCTCTCCTGTTTTTTCAACAGCTGTTTCGCTGTTGAAAAGCGAAGCTGTGCATAATTGTCCTAATATTTGTTCAGGCAGATACAATAGCATCGAAATTCGACAGCAATTTACAAACAAATCTTCCCAGCGCAAAGAAAGAACATGTTCAAAAACGCTTGTCAGCCTCCCTGTTCAGGAAGATTCTTTTAAGCCCCATCAAGGGAATGCCCAAAGAAACGGCCTAGCCAATGCGACCTACCTGGCTAACTATACTGAGCTCTTTAGTCTACTTTATGTGATCAATGTGACCCTATAAACAATAAGAATAGATGCAAAAATAGCGCTTGAAGCTCAACGAAGAGCATTCTCTCAGGTACGCAAATACACTATCTTCACACCCAAGAATACATCGTAATCTACGCCTTGACTTTTTGACTGGTTGTGAGTTGAGTCTTCGCTCTTTCTGAAACTTTCACGTGCCGTTTCACTAAAAAGGCAGTTTTTCAGGAGCAGCTCAGTAGTCACAATACTTCGAAGTGATTCTAGGAGAAGAAACTGCGGTGAAAATGTAGTTGGGGGGTGCCAGCGCCCTTTTGTGCTCTGCGTCTCGTCAGTTCTTACACTATCTAATCATCTCACCCATCCCGGAGCTCTTCCCCTTTTAAAAGTTAGGGAAGGAGCTCCGGGGTGGGTGAACCAACAGGATGTTCACTTCTTTCCACTTCCCAGCTTTTTACACGAAATAATCATCTCTCCCACCCCGGAGCTCCTCCCCTAACTTTTAGAAGGGAAGGAATCCACCTCTGCGATCTCTAATGCACTCTGCCGCCGGTGTCAGAGAAGCAGAGCACAAAAGGGCGCTGGCACCCCCCAACTACATTTTCACCGAAACTGCCCTTTTAAAGTGAAAGAGGTTTGTACCTCTAATTCATATACTGAATGGTTTTGTGACTCAGGAACAAAAATTTAGTGCAGGTGCTGGATCCTTAGAGTAACCTTACGGTGCCCTGAAATATATCAGACGCAAAACTTCATGGAAAAAATTAAAACAGAGTTCTTTGTGAGAAAGGCTGATCGATCATTGTCGGCACGGCTACTACGGTAGAGAGATCAAAATACATAGGATAAATTGACAAGACGGACTTAATCGTCCCGTGAATGTGGTACACAGTAACCCGAACAGTAACCGAACACACGGGGAAGGTACGCCGGGTGAAGCCCATAGGGGTGGGTGGTGGGGTACTAGAGGTTACTGTATCACACTTCACGGGACGTTAAAATTCCTGCAATGATAAATGGTACGCTCCACGGTGATTCAGACGCCCGAAATTTGCTGAATAGATGAATTAGGCTTTCCTCAGTTATTTATGCGACCTGTATTTGATGTGTGATACGCTGTTATGTCTCGAGGTAAGAGGTGTTGAAGTGGTAAATGGCACCGCACCCACACGAATAATTTCGTCTATGCCTTCCATTAGGTTTCCCATACACGTGCCTTTGCACTAAAAAGCCCGCTTGGGTCACCCAAACGGGCCTTGTGGTACATCAGACGGCATGGAATATGACGAAAAGCTGCCGAAATTCTAGTACTTCTGCTTAATTCGCCAGTTTTCTCTATTCCATGCTACAGCACTTCCAAATTCTTCCTTTTTTTACATTTTTATTATTGAAGAACTCGATTAAGCTTTGTGCTCCTAGCATCTGGCAAACATAGAGGGTACAGATAGTAGTTCCGATTCGTTCACGGCATATGGCGATTACTAGACAGTTGTCTCACCGTAATCCATGCCTTTGTTAGTTGTCTCGCCGCATAGCATGGCACTCAAAATTACTGTCCAGCAATCGCAATTACGCAAGTATTACACAAATGCACTTGTTTACTTATTGATTCACCCATATATACATTCATAATCAGACGATATCAGAAACAATGCCACAATCATTTACATCAATTCATCACTCATTAGCAGTCTAGGTACAAAATTTCATTTCAGAAAACGACTCTCGGAAGTTCCTAGAAAAATCGCATCCCATCAAATGAAAAATCACACTTTTACAACATTTCAGTCTAGGGTTCAACTGTTTCATTCAACTAGCAAGAAGGTAAACACAGCCTTTGCGGTTTAGAATCTTCCCGTTTCATTAATACAAATCATTATTTCAATTTTGCCTTAGCATGAAGACCAGTATGGATATTGCCGTATAAGATGAGATACTGTGCCGAGTAATACGTTGAAAGGACGACCATTTCCGGCCAAAAGACTTCATAGCCACGATGAGCCATTATAAGCACCGAATCCGATATAAAGAATAGCATAAAACCAATGAATCGGAGTAGAAGACCCTGCAAATACGAGCAATACAAGCAACGAGCAATACGCCGAGTTTCGCCACACATTCGTATGGTATTCAAAATTGAAAAGGGATGTAGGGGTAATCAAAAATCAGCTAACCCTATATGAACTGGAGGCTTGACTAGTTTAGTATAACTGTCATCTGTAGACTGGTGTTAAGCCATCAATTCCCTTAGGGCTCGATATCTTCTCCATCCCCGCCTACTTCACAAACCTCGCCCACTGACAAGAACAAATGTTAAAATGTCCTGGCTCAGCTCAGATCATAAATAAGTAAATAAATATGCGCCGTTTTCTCCATGTACCCATTCATGTGACCAGTTTCGCAGTAATGAGTAATGAAACGGGGCGTGACTGCGTTACCCGGTATAACGCTCTGCGACCGCACGCGTCGTCAAATGGTCATCACAAATTCGACATAGAGTAGAACTTTAACTACGCTTCAAAAAACTCATTCGATAAGACGCGGAAAAGCTGTCCTTCATGCAAAAATATTGAGAAAAATCTAGTAGTCCTGCGCATGCATTCCGTCCATGAACATAATTCCCGAAGCTTCAGATGAAATCCCAAATAAATATTATTTAGTCGAGAATCTATTTGAGCAAACCTTTTCATCATGATCCCGTTTTCGATTGATGTATTGCGATCCAGTAGTTGCAACACAATATGTCAGTAGTAGTGAGTATGTCGTCAGGATGAGAACTTCAATCGGATGCTGCTTCACTAATGGTAGAATGCAAAAATTACCAATAATTGCATTCCAGACGAGCGCACCGATCAACAGTGGCCAGTAGATCTTTGTCGAATGAGACAAAAATTGTGTCTGAAAGAACGTTTTGATTATTCTAATGAAATAGAGCCTAAGCAATGACTATATGCAGAACAAGTCTTCCACTCCAATTTGCTAGTCAAACAGGCCTAGTCTCTAACAACGATACACCTACAACGCCGCGGGCCATCCGGTTCATACTGACACCCTTTCCTATTTTTATAGGGTCTACATTTGCTCCTTGAGAAGTGCCATTTAGACCTCCATACCTTCCAATAAGCATCCCTGGAACCTTTTTCTCTAGCCGTTACACCGATGAGACTCCCGTGACACGGGTTCGTTCCTATGCAAATAGGATTAATCAAGCCCCTAAAACAAATAAACAACCACGACGAAATGTTGCGCCAAAGTTTCGTTGGCAGCCCATTCATTCACACAAATCTCTGCAGAAAAAAGCGTGAGAACATGGAATTGTGTTCTCCGTAATGATTTCTGCCAAACAATCACTGAAATGGGCCGCTTTGGGTATTACCCAATGATGCATGACCTGACCGTGGGTGATACGATACCAATTACGCTTTCCACGAGTGTTCGGCCATATCTACACGATAGACTCGAAAGACTTTAATTTTTATTATCAATCTAGGAAAACTAACATAATTCCCCCAAAGTAAGTGGGTCAGTTCAAAAAGGTAAATTGATTTTTGACCCGAGATTATGCACCCATCCCGCAACTTCCTTTTAGCTCAACAACTTTACGAAATGCATCATCTCAAGGCTGCTCTGAGTACAGCTTTAGATGAGCTTTGGAAAGTGCCTATCATAAAAATCTCAAATTCAGATTGACTTCAGAGAATGATTACCTTGTAAAAAAGATGTCCAATTCCGAATGCAACCGCGCCAGTTATGATCCCTCCTTCACTCAAACCAATAAGGACGTCGCCAATTCCACCGAAAAACAGCCCTAACGCGCACATCAAGCGATCTCTCTTCGAAAGTCCTCCCCCATGGACAGCTGCGAACACAGTGAGGAATACTATTGGTATTACTTTCCTGGAAACAACAATAGTCTGATCAATCAATAAGCATAGACAACATATCAATTGAATCAGTTTGCCAACCATGTAAAGAAAAATTGTTCGAGCACTTACCATACTGCATAGAACGTGTTGTAGTACTTCACAAAACCATTTGACTCGTTATAGAAATTCGCAACCAGTAAAAAATACACAACCCCAACAGCTGCTAGCACCGATTGCATTTTTCCTAAATATTTTACAAAATAAAATAAAAATCAAAAATTCGATTGGTGGAGCGAATAAACGTTTCATGGTTTCTGCTCAAGCGGGTCTACATTATTCGCCCAAGCAATAAAGATAAGATAATTCGGCCAGCGATAAGTCGAATGCTAATTCGTCATCAAAGTGGCGCACAAAAGCTAGAAAATAGGCTCCAAAAGAGGTAATTACAAGAAAAATCGACTCACTCAGTACAGGAGTATGTAAGCGATCCACAGTCCGCAGAGCAGGCTGTTAAGTGTGTCGAGTCGGACTGATTAGGCACAATAGGGTCACAGCAGTCAGTCAGTCAGTCAGTCGTAACAGGTAGGCGTCAGCACACGCAATTTCTCCTGCTACACTCTCTTAGATAAGCACTTGGTCCCGTTTGCTCAACGACTGACTCGAAGTGGAAGCTGAAGGATGATATGGTTATTGATAAAATTGTATTCAAGTAAAGCTAATGGGCCATCGAATTTGAAGAGAAATTAGTCAAAATCTCTACAAAAAAGGCTTAGATGAAATCATGATCAAGTAATAAATATTAGTTATTTGACTCGGAAATTGAGTCTAGCCCAAACCGTACCTCTTACTACCAGCCGCTTACTTCGAGTACTCCAAGTTAATGAAATGAACCGTACTTATAGATCTGTTATCACAAGAATTGTAAAATTTCAGTTTTCACACGGAAATCTATGGGACTGAACGCCGTTCCAACTAGATTTCTATGCATCACATAAACTCTGATCTCAATCGGAGGCTTAGCCCACTCTGCACGACCGCACTGACCTCAATACTTGCTATTTTACTTTTCAAGCCAACAGTAGTAAATACAAATACCGGCGATCCCCATTACGACTGCACACATCAACTCCGGCGATACAGCTCCACCCACAACGGAAGCTCCGCCCTCCAACAACTTTACTCGTCTACTGAGCCACATGCTTCTTACTCTATGGGGGGGGGGGGGGGACGACATTATAGACTTTGCTTTCCTAGAAGAGTATCTCTCACCCGAAGCCCTAAAAAATTGAATAAGCAAGTTTTCTTTCGGGCGATGAAAAAAGGAGGTCAGAGCTACATTTTGGACAGCAGCTAAATGACTTCAGAAAATCTCATATAAAAGTTAGGCTTGGGAATGTGGGCACGAAGCTTTCACGAGAATGCTCGTCATAAACTTGGACAAAAACATCAAGTTTTTGGAGCTCCATAGCAACGTGCTGACCATGTGGGGTCGCCTAAAGTTGAGTTACTACTCCAGTCTAACTCAAAATCTTACGAGTTGGAAAGCAAGAAGGAATTACTTGAGAAAAGGGCAGAGCTTCTAACTTAGGGCCATATTTGGAATACGACGAAGAAGATTCTAACGTAAAGTACAGCTAACACGACGCACAAATTTTGTTGACAGCGGCCATGTCAGCTGCGAACCAACTGAAGCCAGACTGCTCTTTAAGAACTAGGCGGATAATTGACGGACTCTCGTCGCTCCTCCTCTCAAATCTCAACGCCAGGCGATTTGGATGGCTTATGACCATGAAAACAGCTCATACTTAAACCAAACTTGAAGAAATGAGGCAGCGAATGGTCAGCTGTAAAAATACAGGACAACGATAGTCTATTCCCACGTTCCCTCCTCGAAAAACAGCTTTCACTGCCAAGAAAATTTCAATGTGGTTGTACAATTACACTCGCCCTATTGTGAAGGGCATTACTCACATATGGTCTGCCAAGTGAACTCTGATAAGTTAAAGGCACAGTTCACGATAATTTCGGGTAGTCCAGATTATGATGAAAAATGGAAGACAAGATCGGAAATAGTGCGATGAAGGTGAAGAAACTGCGTGAATTGGTGTTTTCAAAGTGAAAAAAGGCTCGAAAGCGTTAAAAAAGGGACTGGACGAGAATGAGACCAGAAGAATGAAGAAGAGTGGGTCGTATGGACGAGCTATACAATGTGTCTCACTGCGTGTGTGTGGGTCCTGGTGCGAATAACAGACCATGGTAGGCAAAAATACATCCACTTATAAGCTTTAGTAAATAAAAAAAACCCTAGTAACAGCAAAAGTAGTTCATCTTTTTCAGCCTCTAGGAGTAGGAAATTTAATGAGGGATCGCAGCACAAAAAGAATAACAGAGGAAAAAAGAATGGGAGAAAAACATCGCCTCATCACTCGGCGATTAGCTGATTGTGCGTGGGTCCTAGAACGAATAATAGCAATCTGTATTGTCTCGACACTCGTCTAACGCGACACCGATCGAGGGGAAAGCGAACTACGGCAGCAACACTATGCCCTAAGCGCCGAGATTGTGGGAGCGAGAGGGTCCCTTCTACCACCATGGGGGGCGCTGAGTATTTTTGAAGGAAGAACTGGGTAACCTTTTTTATCGTGAACCGTGCCTTTAAATCGACGTTCACCAATGGGCCACAATCCCAAAGAATTTCAACCTGAGCAGATGTTAAGGACAACTGTAAATAATCAAGAGGTTCTGGATTCTCCGGTTTTCAGGGTTTTGTAGCAAATGAACGACTAACTAGACAAAAGATCGGTAGGCACGGATGATTGAAGAACTGGTTTATATATAGTAAGATTCTGCCGCTGATAAGAGTACGTATTAACGTTTGTTTTCTAACAATTCGAGAACTATCAGCTACAATCCAGAAGGGAGAGTACTTAGTTTTCAAAACGAAATGAAAAGGGTTTTACTAGCTATCAATTTAGGCATGAATACAATGCTACTCAAAATCCTCTTGTAGGGCTAACCCAGGCTTCGACTATGATTAACCCTTCCATCTTCCCCAATTAATGGAACTGGCAGGGATTTGATTGGCAGGCAGCTGGTTTGAAAGGAGTAGGATGTTTATTGACCTAGATGGAATGTTGTGAATGAATAGTGCAATCAATCAGCGATGGCTACTGTTGTTGCACCACTTCTTAGGTAGTGAAGAAGTAAATGGGTAAACAACTTTAGGCGTGTATCTAGCATACCTACAACAACATTCCCCAAGAAAAAGTCGCTCCTAGCAGAGAATCTTTTAGGTTGTCGGAAAAGTATTTGCGCCTTTTGCAATTTTTTTTTCAAATTTATTTTTTTCCTTCTTAATAACTAACAATTAACGAATATATATGCACCATCATTATCGACAAGGTATTGCCATTCTTCAGGCAACTTGTGGTCCCTGCTTGCGTAGAATTCCTGGGGTTTCGAGGAGGAAAACTCGTCAATGTACGTCTCGAGTTGATTCACATAATCGAACTTCTTATTTTTCGGATGGTTCGACAGCGACAGGAGCGGATGATAATCCGTTGGAGCCAGGTCTTGTGAATACGGTGGGTGGGCCAGAACATGCCGCCTCAAGCTTTGAAGCTTTTTCTGAGCCTCCTTCGAAAAGTGTGGGCGAGCACTGTCGTGGAGAAAATAGACTTTCCTCAGTTTCTCTCCTAGAGCTGCAGCAATCCGGTCCACAAAGCACACTAGGCTTCAGTGCCGACAGCGGAGTTCGGTGGTATAATGTTCCAGTGAACGATCCTTTCAAATGGCTTCAAACGCTTGGCATTAGCTTCTGAGGTAAGAATTCTGGGTTGGAGGTCGGAATTCCATGCTCTACGCATCCAAGCCACTGGCGTTTCCTCGTGTGGTTCAAGTAGAGAACACACTTCTCGTTGCCTGTGATTAAGTCTTCCAGCCGTGCGAAGGCGCGTCGGAAAGTCATCAAGTTCAGGCATGAATCCCTCTTCATTTGGAGGTGATGGCCACCCAGACCACAACTTATCCATATCTCCGAATCTCCGTGTCTTCCCGAGGCGATGCAAATGGATAGCTGTTGTGTCGTGATGGCTATGAGCTTCTGTTTCAGCTGATGGGTACTAAACCTGGAATCTTCTCCAAACAGCTTCAGGAGATAGTCGCCATTGAGCTCAGATAGTCTCCTAAATCGTGGTTCTTCGGTCCATTCGGAGTGGCCATTTTTGAACTTGTTACGATGTTAGAGACAATAGATGGTCCTATCGGACCGCATATTTCCCCTGTCGCTCAATTTGGATTAACGTTTTTTCTGAACTTATAAAGTGAAAGCAGTCTTACTCGCTTTGGGTCAAGAGCGATTCTTGCAGTCATAACCGTTGCGAAATGCCACGGCAGATATGGTGTGGTGTGCGCATTGACCTGCACTTACATATATTCCGCAGTGAAGGCTCTAGACCAATCCCCAAAGATTTCACAACATGGAAACCAAAATGCGCAAATACTTTTCCGACAACCTAATAAAAGAGAAGGCCAAAAATCAGTCGAAATACCAAGGCCAAAGTTAGGGCTGCTATCACCGGTGTGGCCATGGAAGAATACCCTTGGAGCTTACCAAGCTTCCCATTCCTATGAGAGCGCTCAATTGGTATCACATTCGTCTATGTGGGTATGACTACTGACCCGTTGAACGATGACGCAGAAAAATGCCGTATAAGCCAAAAAACATTATAATTCGGAGGTAGGCAGCTCACTGCAGTTTTCCCAGTGATATGAATATATGGTAACTATGTTGCGCTATAAGAACACTTGTGTGGTAGTCCTCATCAAGGATCACAGGAGAATCCGATCGCATGGTGAAACCGATCATCCAGAATAGTAGTAGGAAACTTTCAGAATGATCACCACTGAAGCAACAACTCAAGCAACCAATGAACACTTAAATGATTACTGAAGCTTGCAATATCCAAGGTTTTCGAGTATGATTCAAGCGGATTTAAATAAAGAAACAGGGGGGGGGGAGGCAAAGGAATGATGGAGCCAATCAAAATTCACGTCAACGTAAAATAGCCTAAATAAAAACAAATGTAAAATAATGACAGGCATTGAACCATAGCCTCTGCGCCACTGAGTTCATCAATCAAAGACCACTTTTTATGAACGCATCACCCTATTAACAACGTGATGAATATTATAAAAACGCTGATAAAGTAGACAGATTATCAAGAAAATCGATGTAACGGCACTGCAAAGACGGCAGTTAACTCGCGTAAGTGATGATTACATAGTTACGCCTCCGAAAATGTTGCCCTTCCTTCCTGTGAACCATCGCCTTTACGAGAATTCGAGCATTTCCCTTTTTTTAAGTGTGCTTGTCCACTACACCACGTGGACAAAGCAAGTTCATCACGAGAATGCACCTAAGGACATACCGTCTGCTTGCTCTCGAGTGATGGCATGTAAACTGCGATGGACGTCAAGTAACTCATTTATTTGCTCAAAACCAGCGATAGGTTCATCCCCTTTGAGAGCAGATGAAAGCAAGATCTGGAAAAGAGAACGGTGTGGTTTTTAATAGAAGATTAGTTCACTAACCTTATGAATAATGGTGGCGTGTAATACGGATGACCCAGGACAAGGGATTAAAAACCTCCGATCAGGTAATGTGCGCCAAATCTGCAAACAGGCCTTAATATAATGCTGACAATGCTATAATGAATGCAATTTGGTTAATGGATTCCAAAAAATCCTCAAAACCTTAAAAGGAATACCACAATCCAAAGTATTTTTGACAAGTTTTTTGGGCAATTTTTTGAGTAATGAGTGAAACAACGTGAATGCAAGAAATTTTACGAGGTTTTCAGTCCACTTCGAAATTTTGAGATTAAAGTGGACTTTTGAAGAGAGTCACACAAACTGACCACGCCATAACGGAAATATAGGACAGCTTGAAGGAAAAAGCCATTCTTTATGTTTGAAAGAACTGAATAATCATAGGAAATTTACATTAACAGCTTTTCGCAGTGTTTTCGCATCGAGACCACATCTACCTGATGGAACAATTAGCACAACGACGTTTTTCTTCTGTTTTACGACAGAGCGTAAATCATAGACATGTTTTACGCCAGTGATAATCTCTACAGGAATTGTACTATCCCAGCCATTATCTAAATAGCTTAAGTCAGTAATTCAAGAAAAATAAACCTCATATAAACCAAAAAAGATGAGCAATTAAAAACAGATCGGCAGTATTAAGACATACAAGATGGGGCATTGTTGATATCTCGCCAAATTACAGTAACCGATGAAATCAGCTGCGATGGAGCAAGTCGATGAAGGTATTGCTGAGCGTATGGAGCATCGAGTGATTCGGACCAAAGTACCATTAATAGTTGAGCTGCCGGCTCCAAATGAGGTAAAGAAATAGGCTAAAATGGGACCACTAAGCAAAATAAAATAGGTTGCAAGGAAAAGAAAGCGGACTATTTCCTTTCGGAAACCTTATATCACTTTCATCTGTATACCATTTCCTTTTCACCCAGACATAATCATAGATTTCAGTGTCTTACGCAAAGTATGCCCAAAGGGCCTAATAGATAACAGTGATTACGTGCCTGCTTCTTCAGCGATGCCTAGAAGTCTGAGTTCTTACCCCTGTTGACCAACTCAGACAACGCGCTTAAATTCATGTCTTTCCTGTAGGTTAAAAAAGCATGCGACTGTCGAAAAAGCGCGTAGTGCAGACAATCATGTGATAAGGTCTAATTCCCCTTCTTTCAATGAATTTACAAAACGAAGGATTAACGGCTACACAACGTACCCTCTCTGGCATCATATTCCAATGTTCATAAGAACGTGCTTTGATTGGCAGCATCCTCGATTCCAACACGCGAACTGTCATATTGACAATTCCTTCCAAGGTGGAGAACTGAGCGTATACCTTTCTAATTTGATCCCGCATACTTTCAACTTTCACGGCGGTCAATCCCTTTATGACGTCAACGACACGAGCCAAACTAGATGGTCGCAAGGAGATCCTAGGATTCTCATTAATTAATGAATGAGCGAAAAAATAAAAGAATTACTATGCATTAGAATCACAGTAGCGCTCAAAAGTCTTCACCGGAATGCTTTGACGCCTTTTCGTTCATAACTTTTTTCTTAGTTGACCAAATCGCGCGAAATTTGGATATGTTTAACTAGAGCATATTTCACCCTACCTAACATTATTTGACTGCGATGCATCAACATCCCTATATGAGCAAGGCGTTTGTTGCGGTAGCAGATTTTGCTAAAAGTAAAGTTGTTGACGTCTGCACTTATTCGCACCTTATGTACGTTTTTCTCGTCTATTGTGTTCGGCATTACCGCTCGTACACTTTAGACATGACAAAAAAGAAAGAGAATCTAGAAGGATCATCATCTGTATTCTCAGTCGATTTTGAGTTCATGCTCTTTGGAGTATCTGGAACATGATCAGATTGCAGGCTAATAGTGGTAAATATTCTCAATACACCCGCGCTCCAAATATAGAATTTGTGCATGATTAGATCCAGTAGGAAAGGAGTTACGACTGAAAAGTACTGCTGAAGAACCATTTGACCGAAGACTTTTGAGCGCTACTGTATGTGGGAAGGGAGATAGCAATCGGTTATTTTAAGAACAAAAATGACAAACTAGTTGTAAACCAAAAAACCAGTAAGCCTTCCTTTGGGTGTAATGCATGAAAGAAAGAAAAGACAACAAATCAGTGTTCAGAAGAATAAAGTGACCACGACGTATGAAAATAGTGAGCACACGGAAACTTCTATTAAAAAAAGACAGGAACGTAAGAAGACGAGAAGAAGGCACGGTGAAGGAAAATGGTATATGAGTTGTTCCAACTTTCTAATAAGGGCAAATCCACCCTTCTAGAAAGTTTGTCCATTTATTTGTATGCCTAACCTAACATTATATCGGTTTTACACACATTCCTCGAATACAAAAGAAGGTACCCCGACGCAAGTGTAAGTGAGCAGGGGATATCCGCATGTCTCATGTCTGGGATATATGAAATACCGATGCGTTCAAAAAGACATTGAGGAAGTTAGACCTTCTTGCTTTGTTGGGCATACAAGATTTCTAGACGTGTATAGCCTAAAGAAAATCCACTTATGGGTATCGTTCTTTCTAGATGTGTGTTTTTATGACTTTTTCTGCTGTTTGAAATTGTAACTGGTTTCGTTTTATTGCTTGCTAGTGAAGCGCACCTTTGTGTTTGTGTGTATTTTCGAATAAATAAATAAATAAATGTCTCCAAGCCGCCACATCTCCAGGGCTTTAATGACTTTGAGCCTGATTCGAATGATGATTTTAGAACACTGGTCTTATATTGGTGAACAAACATTGCATGATAGTGCCGTAGGCAAAGCGATAAGATTCGAATTGAGCTATTTTTTTTTGTTGTTTTACTCCGAAAGCGGCTCTATGAACTACTCTAAATGACTGAAAGATTTTTTTTCAATTGTCAGCCTACTCACACTTCCGAACAAAAGTTCACTGAGATTGCAGGAGCCTCTCACACTACACCTTTGATATATGTTTTTCGTAACTGCTTGAAAAATCACACTTACAAGTGCCAGTCTATGTAATCGGAAAACGGTAGAACGTAATTAGGCACGAATATCACAGGAATAACAGTAGCCTGTAAGGCCCTTTGTAAAGCAAGCTTGAAATATGGCATTCCCTCGTGGATAAGAACAAACTTGGACGCCTGAAACGAGGTTCCTGGATCAGACGATATAGCAAGGAAGAGTTTTGACAAACCTTGAGCGCTTCTTCCCATTGCATCACTCTCCCAGCAACATCACATACCACGGAGGGCTGGTCATCACACTCATTGAGTATAGTTACATCCTTAATTGAAATACCTCAACAGGATATGATTTCAGCGTAAGCCTAATCGACATTTTTAACAATGGTATGGACGTTTAGTGCTTCACCCTTTTAAGCATTACACAGCAACAGCAATATTTATAGGATTACGTTAGTTTAGTAGTCCAGAGAAGAAACGCCGAACTCAAGAGGCTGAAATAAGCTGAAAGCATTCGAGCCCTAAGAAGCCTAACTGGGTAAGTTAAGAACATCCAAATTTGAGAAAGCAGTATTAACCCGGATTTCACGAAGGCTAAGTGCTAAAGCCTAGATGATCTCTGTGAAGGTCTGCAATGACTTCGCGATCATCTAAATAGATTTTGAAGACTTTCTGGATTAAAAAATACTCAACTAGTGACCTTAAATAATTCAATACCCATTCAGTTCGTTTATGTTATTTGCACTGAAATTTTTGTACAACATTGTGCTTTCATGCGCCTCAGTTTGAGTAAACTATGAATTTCAAGAGCATTCTCAATGAACTTCTCTCAAGAGGTTGTTAAACAGATTCAAAAACTAGATTTTCCAGAGGTAGTATGAATTGTCCAGCCTTTGTTTTTGTTGATTTACTCAGTAGTAGATATTCAAATGATAATTACTGGTGAACTACTGTTCACTGTGAGTTTATCGAAAAAGAAAAATTCCCCAGAAACCTCTCGTATCTTACTTCTGAACGTGCAAAGGCCTCAAGGCTATCTTCTCGAAATGACGAAGACGCGTTGAACAACATCACCAGCAGGTTCTTGTGTGTTGATGAACTTGGAAGATTAGTAGCAGGATGGTCACCGTAATACGGTGGTAGGGATATATCCAAGCGGTGCCGATACAAATGAAGAGGAATGATCGGGCTGAAAATATTGTGGAATAGAACTGTGGAGGACTCCAACGATGGATGAAGGGAGGTAGTCATAACAACTCAAAAAAGAACACCAGACACAAACCTGGCCAATATGTGACGATAAGTATGATTCCAGTGTCCGATTATGGTCAACATTAAAACATTGTAGAATCTGCAAAGTTAGAATGCTATGTAAATCTCCACACTGCAACAATAACACTAATTTTCTTCATAGATTATGGAGTCCATGGCTCAACGCACCTTTCCTCAAGCATATTTGCCACAGCACAAGCAGCATCAATGCTGGGAAAACGGTGAAGATTGAGAAAATCGATCCCAGGGAAGAATAGGCATGCTTGTTGATGATCCGAAACAGAATAAGGCAACAACATAGTCCGGATTGCATAAAATTCCTTTGAAGGAACAGGCGTCAAGACATTTCCATTCTGCAAAACCAAGAATGTGCAACGAACGGCGTAAGGCTTACGGTCAACATTTTGTCGCCATCAAACGCATAGTTTATTTATGTAGACATTCCCACCACGCTAATTTCCCACCACGCTAATAAAAAGAAGGAATTTGCGCAATCAAATATCGACAAGCGGTGCATGTTTATCAAATGCGTACGATCACGATGACAACTTGCAAAAGTCACGCATAGGAAAAGACCAGAGAGGCAAAAACCAGACAAGGCGAAGATAACAGTGATACGAAAGCCGTTCAAGACAGAATTCCAGAAAACTACAATTGTAAGTCAAACTACGGCCTACCTCATCTTCAACCCTTGTTATCGGCTGAATGTATACAGAAATCCTGCTGTAATCGAGCATGCAGCGTTGAGATCGAAGGCATGTAGACAAAGAGCAATTCCGGTACCTATGAAAGCCAACCTTTACCCGAAAACAACGGTTTGAGGTTTGATCATGGTAAAGAAAACTCTGCCTACCTATGTAAGTTAGTGGGAGTACTGGGAGTCGTTAGTGTCCACACATTCACGATTTCAGTCTTTGGATGACGTAGCAGCGGTCGGAAGTACAATAACCCGACCGCTAGCACTATGATACAGCCGTATAGCCATTTCATAAAGCTGACTAAATGCGTAAACAAAAATAATTAGGATCTTCGGTAAAATGTGATTTAATTGGAGCAGAGGAATATAACCGTACGTAAACAGTGTCCGACAGGAAATCAAAGTAATCTGAACTATTTATCCTATACAGGTGTGTCAATATGTGAACCTGGTCAAGAATTCACAGATGTAAAACGCAACCGGCGCCGAGAACAATACAAAACGATAGAAATTTATGGCAGTCTTATAATTACATAAAACCAGAGTGACCAGACTACCTCTTAAAAAATAAACAAAACAGCAATCTCCTAGAAAACGCTAAAAAATCTAAGCTACTTTCCTTTTAAAACCTCATCACGGAAGTCACTAACACACTTTTCATATGGGGCCAGTAGATGGCCACAATTCAGTACGCGATTTGGATTTGCTTTAATGCATTCCATGATTTCCTGAAAATGGAAAATAGTGTGACTTCTCACACCACTAGGAGGAATTCCCTCTTGACGTTCTTCAGAGCCAAACAATAGGAGTGCTTGAGCAAAACAGAAAATTCATGAAGGAACAAACCTTTTCGTGGTCGGCGCACACATTTTCCCTTTGATAAGAGAAGAATTTCTTTTCAACTCTCTCCACGGTTTCATTGAATACGCGTTTTCTCTCTTCGATGTCGTCACCTATACAATGGTGGCCAGTGATGTCGGATGGCTAAAGAAATACGTATTCAGTTGGTTGCTTCAGTTTCCGTAAAAGGTACACGGTATGTCAAACTATCTTGATGTTTTTCTAGTCTCTTACTGCGCCCTTGTGATTTCGCTAAGCAAATAGCGGAAGCAGTCATGAGAGAGTTCCAGTTATGCATCGATGAGAGGAGAATCTCCTCTGATTCGAGAGCGCATAAAAGGAATAATCAGCCAAATAACTCATCCTTTCAGAGAACAAAGTGGCTGGCAATAGATCTTCAATATTTTAAGTCGCCCTACTTCTATTTGATAGTGTTTTTCCGTCGCGATTCGCCATGAGCTTTCAGATGAAAGTTTAACTTTAGATACGCGCTTTGTCAGAAGCCGGACGTTTGGGCATGACCGCTACCCTCGCCATACATTGGCAGCCCAATCTTGACGTCTTTCATCAAATCGCGACTTTACTTTAAAAACTCTGGGGGAAAGAGCTATTTCCTCGTGATAGTCCCACAACCTACCGCTAATGACTTGTTAAATTACAACCAAAGATAGCAGACTAATTTTTTAATGAACCTATTAGCGCCTTACTGATGCAGGGCAGTCTCAATAAAACAACTATGCCACCACAAACGATGATCTAGACTAGAAAATGAAAACAAAAGAGTAATTTAAGATAGATGAGCCACCTGTCTTGCTTGCAACTCGGTAAGGTAAGACATCTCTCGTTTCAAGCGTTCTTTCTCCAGTCGTTCATGGGCTAGTTCATCCCTAAATATTCATGAATATTCGAAAAATATTACTGTAACAGAAGATGCTCTGACAAAATAAAACAATAGCTTAGCCTTGCAAAGACATACAAGAAGCCAAAAAGGTAAAGATAAAACAAATTTAACAGTACTTCAACCGCTCTGCTTCAGTACTTCCACCACCGGTTTGAGCATTTACTCTCTTAACCACATCGGAAGATACGCCAACAGTTCTGTAAGCGTTGAACTTATCTCGGAGTATTCCATCCTCTAACAGGAAACTCGGATTGCCTACTTGTATTCCTCAGGAATTTCATCCCTATCTATACGGACTACATCTGGCTGTTCTTCCTGGCTTTGTGCAGAGCCCATACCTAGAATGGATGGTTGCCGAAAAAAATATTTGAAATTTTTGATGACTATCAAGCAAAGAAAAGTAGAAAACAACGAATTAATCAAATGTTTACGACAAATGAATCTTGCAGTACAGATAAAACGGTGCACGAGCTCTTGCAGTCCTCATTACTGATTCTACGCAATGATGCAGACTATTAAAGCAACCCGGGTAGATCGAACTCATGGGGTGTGGTGCGTTAGGAACGAAATGGTCGCGTCGCGGTGAGAAGGGCGTCGCGCGCGAAGGAATGTAGGGGTGCAGCCGTAGGTAAGAAATACAAGAACAACAGTGATAATAGTAGAATTGTGCATAAAATAATGATCGCGTATCGATTGAGCTGTATGAAGAACGCTAGAGCTGTAATAACGGCGAATAAATGGTCCGCGACAGCCGCGTGCGGCAAATCGATTACCCAAAATCGTTCCTAACGTCCGTCTCCCGAACTCATGCGAGCGTCGAGTGTTTTCTAATTCTACTTTTGCTGCCTTATATCCTTAGTTCCGACCTCCTCACAGAGCCTGGTGCTTTCACATTGTCGTGATTATTGCCATTAAAACGGTAGTAGTGGGTGATGACCTAGCGATTGTAAAAAAGAATCGGAATCCACAATTTGGGTTTTAATCTTTTCTTTAGTTCGAAATTTGAAAGATAAACTCAAGTCAGTGGAAGCGTTGTTTTGTCCGTGAATATGCTAAGGCTAGTATTACACGACAGAAGTCGCATATTTTAATGTCCCGTGAATGTGTGACACAGTAACCCACACTATGCCCCAACCCACCTTCTCCTCGCCCGGTACCTTTTCTTGTGTCGTATATGTGACGGGTGTTTGGAGGTTCGAATGTGTCTTTGAGTTACTGTATAATACATTCACGGAACTTTAAAATCCGCCTTCTTTATTCGACAACTAGCTGCGGTGTCAAGCAGTCGTGGGATTACGGTAGCAAATTGAGATCATCGTAAGGTCTCGTTTTAGCTGTAAACCTCGGTCACTGAATATAGAGGGTCAAAATTCCCTTAATCAAAATTCCATGTCTAACCTTATACGTTTACAAATTAGTACACACTGATACAGGAGGATGATTTCAGTAGTCTAAGGATGAGTTACAGTATTATTTGCCCATTTCCTGAGAAGAGCTAGGTCGAAATGAAGGCAATTTCACCCTACCTAAAGGTCATTGAACTCTGAAATGACAAGGATAGCAAAAGTCTAAAAACTAGAATTATGAGTGACCCAGTCCCAGTTCGTTAACCCTCAAAAAAAAGCCTCAATTCCTCCGAAACAAGGAATCCCTTGATTGTCTTCTGCATTGCAAGCGTTTATAGCTCTTTTAGACCTGTCCTCCTTCTGTTTGTGTAAGTGTGTGTTTTCGGCGATTTCACAGCGGAGCTTACTGTAAGCGGCAATGGTCTGTAAAATTTGTGACTTTTTGATTTTTTGAGTTTTAAGCGAACCGTTCGAATTGTGAACAAGAAGGCCTTTCATTTACAGAGCTGCGAAAAGAATAATGTAGAGATCCTTAAAAGTTTCAGACATTGGATCAAAAGAGGCGTGGTATGAATTTGGCCGCAAGCTGGTACCATCAGAGTTTCTACGGATGCAGTTCCCTTTTTCACTCTTTCCAGCTTGCTTAGTTGCAAAACCAGTTTACGACAGGACTGTGGGGGTGGTGGTCTATCAGAATAGCATATGAGATACGGGATCGCGCGAATTTTCCGCACGGATAGGGGTGACGTGCGGAAAATTCGCGCGATCGAGACAGTACTCAAAAGCTTTGTCGCGCTCCGAACATACAGTATCCTTTGAATAGCCATCAATAAATCTGGACCAAAATCGATATACGAAGATGCAGTGCCTTTGCATTATAACCAGATTAAAAACGAATAGTGTACACCATCGCTTTTTGGATCGTGTCCGCATTACATGACAGGTATACGTACCGCGGCGGAGCGGCCAAAAAGCTTATACTTCAAATCAGATCATGTCGGCTACGTTTTAAATCGATATCTTTACCATCAATAATGGAAAATATGCAAATCAACCACGATCAATACTGAGCATTCATGAGGATGATGAAATGAAATAATCAATGATAAGAACACTTTTCATCAATACGATTTTACAAGATCATTGCTTTCTTCCTATTTGAACAGGTCTGGTAGCTGTGGCAATTGGCATTTTTCGGCCGATATCACATCACTGATATCCACTACTCGGCCTTGATAGCGAACCTGTAAAGGCAGCTTATTAATTATGAGATCTTTTTGGTCACATGCTGACGAAGGCACGCTTTTGTTTACATTTTACGTTAACAAACAAAATAATTGAATAAATAAAGTGACAAAAAGAATATTGGAAGGACAGCAGAGATAAAGTAAGCCGTCATATGCATGCTTAATCAAGGAAACCATAGCATTTTTTGAATCGAGATATAAGGAGAGCTGGATATAAAGGTGCCTCAGGATGCGCCATGCACTTAGCCTGGGCTCACTCGATGTATTCGAAAAGGAGTATGACTTATGTCTTGATCCCACCAAATTATTTGTGACCGGATTAGTCAGCCCTGAGAGGTTCGCTGCCTAGCCTGCATGGTTAGAATTCAAGTCCCAAGACAAGAAAATTGAATGCAACCCCTACCCATATGCAATCGCTTCGATATGTTTGGGAAGCTATAAAATCCTACCACCTTCTACTTTTCTATCCTATTTAGGTCTATTCCAGACGAATTTCAAAAATTAAAGTGAAAATGGAAAGACTACGGAATATTTATTTAAATGTTTATAGAGTAAGCATTTAGAGGAAAATCAGCCTCACCTCAAGGAAGACACTGTCTGGGCTGTTATCGCATTCAAGTCGAGTGCCGATGGGTTCTCCTTGTACAATTCGTTTTCGTCCAAATCCGATATCCTCCCTTGTTTTAACGTTGTAGAGGCGTACTTCAAATCCTTAAATGTGAAATGATGTTGCTGTGTTTTGAAGGACTGCAAACTGTAAAGAAGTGCTGGATTTCTTTGTAAGTTGGGTTCCGATTACAGGACAAGTTAGGGTGTTCCCGCGCAAGCGTACGCGGTGCGGTTGCTAATTGTAGTTGGTGTGGGCAGATTACAAACGAAAAAATCATCTTTTTTAGCCGAATACTGGTGATTATCTTCTAAGGCGTGCACAAAAATAGTAAAGGAAGTTCGGAGTCAGGCAGTTTTCTTAGCAAGTGTCCAGCCTTAGAATTTGACTCCAAGCCCAACACTTCCAAGGACCGGTGTGGTGTATAATCCCCTTCCAAAACAGAAATTCCCCCTGATTTAGTTTGCTAATGTTCGAGGAATTCTAGTAATTTTTTCAAGGTTTTGTTGATTTTCGAAGTATAAACGCTAGCATACCTATCCAGTCGCCTGTGCCCACAATAAACATGCCATCATTGTCGCATCCCGTATAGGCACCATTTGGATCAAATACCAGCCGAGTTCTGAATCTTCACTATTGCCTGGGATTTATTGATTAGGAAATGTAGATTACTCAGGTTCTCTCACCTTCCGACCAGCTCACCGGCTATCGGTGAATAGATCAATGGGGCTCGTTTTTCACCACCATCTTCATCCTCAACCATTCGGCATTCAATGTCCCATCCACGGACACCGTTGTACCTTCTGAATATTTAAGATTTACCAGCCTTTTCGTACCAAAATCAGCGATTTTATTGATCTTCTTAGGCATGATATAACTCATACTTGTCAGATTTGAATGGCTCGCCAAGCAGCTTGTTCTTCGAGTTTGACTCGCAGATCTGTCCCGTGCACATACCTGAATGGTTCACGTAAAAAGGGAACAACGATTCGGCTCTGAGTCGAACAATTAGGGCTCCTAGTATGAACGGAGACTATTTTCTTCGAACAGATCAAGTATAGGAGGTAGATGGGTGTAATAAGTCGAAGTAACTAGAGCAACGGGCCCACTAGGTCAGCTCCTAACCGCCAATTACTCAAACTCTTGAATGGCCAGAACGAACCTAAGCGGAAAGGTGTGTAGTGTGGTTCTTTGAAGTGAGAACCTTGCGCAGTAATAAGACAAATCAACTTACAATTCTGAAGATGATAGGTGGGATCGATCAGTTTCCCTTCTCGATAAAGTTTCATTTCTATGTGAGGTTCAATTTCAGTCTGCGAGTCTTGTTCGAAGCAGGTCCTTAAAAATTAGTGTTATTATGAAAGTTCTGTGATTTATTCCTGCAGTTCGTCTCCGTGGTTACTTGCCTGTCGAGTGCTTTACCGATTTCCTCTCCGGCTTTCACTCTACCACCGTAGAAATCCAATTTCACTGATGAGATATGGACAGCATAACCTGAATCCGTAAGAGTTATACATTTATACTTCGATGTGGGTTTGTCAGCCTATCGTACCCTCTTATCTTATTTCAATGATGATTGACCGAAAATTACGAAAATTACCTTGCCACTGTCCCGTGCCTTCAATACGAGCCCCATGATCGGCACACGACCTGTCGGCAGCACCACCAAATGGCCTCCAAAAGTACATCTCGCCCTCAATTGGTGAATAAACTGGCGCATTAGCCGGGCATCGGATGTCCACACCATCAACGATCTCTCCATTAGTTCTGGAAACAATGATTACCACTAATCAAATGTTACAATACTTCTTAGTGTAAGTTTTCACAGAAATCAGTCAGTAGGAGCTCATGAAGTTCGAGTAGAACGCTTACAGATGGGCGCGCGGTCGCGGTGCGGTGATCAATATGTGTGTGTCGACCCGTTGCACAGTTTCTATTCGTTCTTGTTTTGGTGTCCTTCATAAAAAAAGTATCAAGTTTCTGTCAACAAACCTTTCGCTGTGAAAATTTCCGCATGATCCGTCAACATCAGGACATCGTCGTAGTTCGTTCTTTTCGTTGCTACCACACACTTTTACCATACATCCCAGACCATCCACTGAAACCACGGAGGATATTTAGATTTGAATAAACGAACTTCTAGGAACATCTGAGTCAAGCTCAATAGGTCCTGAAGAATATTCCAATCCATATTCTCACCACCCAAAATTTGCTCACTCAGTAGCCCAAAAACAAAAGAAAAACATGAACGTAAGCAAAAAATATCAGAACCCAATAATCATTACAGGGATAAGAAAGTAGGACTCAGCCTGTAACTATAATAAATGAAAGGTACAGTTTTATTTTGAGGGACCTTTCTTGAGCCGAAAAGCGAAGTATTGATTGGAAATAGCATCGGTAGTGAAAAAAGCGAGAAAATTTGCCGAATTCTAGAAAAATGAGGTTGCTCAAAAGTAGGAATAATAGAGGTTGGACGAGATGACCATGACGAAAATAACATGGAAGGGTTATTCGGACGAGATTTCAGTTCGGCAATTGAGACAGCTGACTACATCAAACTAGAATTGTACAGAACTACCTTCCATTGTTGCTAGTGGCCATGACAAGTTGTTTGACCTTCCTACCTGGGACCTTCCTACCGTTGAAACTCGTCCAGGCATACACACGGAACAAACTTTGTGCCTTTATAACACCCTATTAAGGCCGTTTCCCGACCTAATAGTGCCAGATATGGTATACGTTGGGGCCACAAATTCATCCTGTAGTTGAATCTCAGGAACCATTTTTGTCATGAACTATGCCTATCAGAAGGGTATGGGCCATTCAGCTTTGGGATTTAACCGTGAGGTGAAAGAAGGGATCAAGCTGTCACTAGTTCGCTCAGATATTGGATTCTCCGGAGTGATTAGCGCCTCTTCTTGGTAGGTGTAGCGTTATTAGCGCTCATGGATTTTCGCATTGCTCCTACATTTTTTCCGGAGTTTTTTAGATTTTTGTGACAAATATTTGTCACTGGGAACGCGGAACACCCTGTAGAGTAGGCCACCCATGTGTGAATTGAAAATGGGCATTTCTAGATGGCCTGGAATGAATAATTCGTTGGAAAAAGCTGTAGTAAAGCTGCATTAGCAATCGTTTCTCATTGCCGTACCCAAATGGATTTGGCCATAAACCCGACTTTATGTCCGAGCGAGGATTACGGCACGTAATGATTGCCCAGAATAGAAAAAAAAACAATCTACACCCGCTCGATTCGATTCGATCATATTGTCAGTCTTAGAGGCAACCTACTCGAACCCAATGATAATGAGCAAGGGCTTTTGTCAATTAAAGCTCAGTTTTAAGACCAGAAAATCCTGCTCGAATGAGGACCTCTTCCTAACAATATTGAGCAAGGACCCCTGCCACTCTTGTAGCTTCTTTGGAACGAGTTCGTGGTGCTTTTCCTTCTCGTTTGTTATTTGGACCAGAAACTTGCGGCAGTCAACGTGGGATGGCCTTGTTGATTGACTTTTTTGCAGCTTTTAGAATAAACAACGTGACTGACTGAAAACAACCCTGATTAGCCGCATTCTGAAAGAGAAATTGGCTCTATTTCAAATGCTATTCTGGTAGGCAAAATGTCGAGACTATCGAAAAACCCAAAGACAAAGAAATATTACGTTCAACTAAGATTCCAGCGCATATAAAGTAAGAGGGTAAAGTCGGAATGCGAAAATCGGAGGGCATTCGCCAGACTATGAAATGACTAGAATCTAATTTGAAAAAAAATGAGAACAAGGTAAGTGGTGGTGGAAGTTTAGGGACACGTAGCGTTACTATCGAATTTTACAGTGGGGATTGTTGCGAAGACTCGAATAATAAGCGTCAATTCAATCTAAACAAAATAAAGGTGAAGTTAAAATTTTTGACAATTAAATGAATTACTAATTGTAAGAAGTCTGGGGAAGTCGAAATGCCCTTGACGAATCAGAGGTAGCAATGAAAGTCCTTTGTCCACCTATCAAAAAAAAAACTGAGGACGATTTGTTTTAAAAAATCACTATGAGAATATGCTAGGGTCAATAATTGATCAATTATCGATTAGACCATGAATTGATAGAAGATTTGCTAGCTGAAACAGAGCTGACATTCAGGATAGCAGTTATTCAGCCTAGCCATGAGAAAGTCGTCTTCATGCGGTACCGATCCAATGTGAGCAAAGTACTAGGGTGGGCAGGAAATTAGGAATCCGAAGGCTCCAAAAGGTCCTTGTGTGTTTCATTATGCATCAAATGCCTCCTCAATTCTGTATTGAAAAGGAACGCATGGCGCACCTTAAGAAAGACTAGGGACTGCCGGTATTTTACCCTTCAGTTCTTTGAAAGACATTCAATTCAGCACCGAATGGGAGAACCAGTAACTCCCATCCAATACATATGGCCGTTCGCCTCATGAATAAGCAATAACTACTCACTAGGAACATGTCATTTAGAGTCTATTCACTGAAGTGGATACGGAGCAGCATGTACGTAATTGGCTCGGAAAAAGAATGAAATATCGGAATATGTGGAGTGTTTAAGGTCAGACGGTATACGCCATGGAATCATAGGAATTCCACTGAACTCTGAGTGCGTTCCTACTGATTTGAGTGTCTTACAGACGGCAAACTTGAGAGGATCACATCATTGCACATTTTTCTCCAAATTCTTCCCCACGGAAAGGGAAGTTAAGGCTACCTTGGCGATCTTATGGAGCCTGTAAATTATATGCTCGGGGGCTATCCCCTTCAGAGTTTTTTCCAAAAGAACTGTAAAAATAATGTTCTAAATCATGCTGTCAGCTTAGAAATTGGCCAAAACTGAGATTTAGACCCAATAGGATGGAACGTTCCATTCCGACGGATACACATCAAATCTTCCCAAAACTATGTATTATCTCGGAAAAGTATAATATATTATTGATCGATCTGTTTACCTCAGATGAAGGGCTCAGGGCTTATCCGAAATAGTGGTCGTTCAGCTTATTCTTATTTGCCCATGGACAACTCGATAACATTCAGTATTATGACTTGATTTGTAATGAGAAACATGGGTGCACAACAAAAATGACAACAAAACAACAAGTAAACATGGAAGAGGAAGTCAGCTGTCAAGTAAATATCAAAAAAATAGCGATTTAAAAGGGACTTTACAAAAAAGGATTTAAAAAGGAGAACAAAGGATCGACAAAACGGATCAGGGCCACAGAAATATTTTAAAAAAAGAAAATCAAAATTAGACAAAGGTTCTTTCATGTCAATCGATTTCCAGAACCGAGCTACAGAGGGACGAAAGGGTAATGAGAAAGGAAAAGAAAAAAATAAAAGGAAATGAAGGTATTTCTGACCCCACGTGATCCACCTGCTTGGTAGGATTCGCCTCATTACGCAAATAAGGCGTAAATCGATTAGAGTGAGGTTGGCGATATTCGTTTTGATGGTATCGATTGATGATCGGTAGATTAAGTAGTGGCTAACACTAGATCATGCATAGTCGTTACCAGTTATTTCAGAGATTCTGTTGCAGTTTGCTATTCCACCATGGTCCCCTGTTGAAACATTCCGAGGGCATAGATTGATTTTTCTTGCAATGTTACTTTTTTTGGGGGGTAAAGCCAGACATTGCCCTTTTGAGATGAAAAACAAACTTAATTGAATCCACTCCAGAGTAGGCAGAAATAAAACTGAAAGAGATACGTAACATCAAAAAAAACCTTCAAGATGGGCTGAAAAGAAGGTAAAAACGAAACAGAAGGTCATTGGCAACATCGGCCTATTGCGATTGCTCAATGGGGATGAAAGAAGTGAGTATTTTTAAGGGTGACCCGCAAAAAAATCATCACGTCCTCTTGACAACTTGGGACTCTTCGAGGGTCTACCAGACTTCAGGATCTCGGCCCCATCTGACAAGATAGGCATCAAACTCTCTGTTCGGCTGCCTTCCACTGTGATCCCGGGCCCTCCCAACAGCCCATGTATCATAACTGCCCACGGAATTGGGCTCTGGGATTAACCAACTGATTCCCCCCTTCTCGGTAGGAGTTATGCAGTAATATAAGGTATCATGTAATAATGCATTGTAAGGGTAGATAATTCCATTTTCGGCATCAGAAAGAAATCTTCTGTATAGTATAAGCTACAGTATCCCACGAAAAGAATTGAAAGAATATTTTTGATATTTCCTCTTTTCAGCAACGCCATTCAAGGGTATTCGCCCCATGTCCGCGAAATGGTGAGATTTTGACTCGGATGAGTAATTACCGAGATTAGAAGTTGTCTCATCTGACATGTTGGGAAATCCTTATAGAGGGAAAGGTAAGGCTTCGAGCGTCTATTTTCACCTCACACATCCTCTTTACCGTATCCTTCTTCGGTATAAGACCCCATCACCTTTACGCCCTCTACGTCACTCATCTACAATGAGCGGATTGAAGACATCTAGCAAGTACTACTAGACTTCTCAAATCACTAGCTGAAAGCTACGTACTGAATACATTAACTGTTACTCCCAGCCCACCCAGGCCCTTTTTGTTCTCCACAGCGTTAATCCCACGGCGTTGCAGGGCCCGATCCCACTTCTCGCGCAAGACCAGAGGTTGGTTCTCCACTTTGGAGGCACTTTCAACGCAATGGCGGCCATTATTGTTTCGGAGACAAAAGCGAACTAATTGGGCCTCTAGATGAGAGTAGTTGGAAGAGTAAGAACGTTTGAAGGACGCATTTGAGAGTTTTTCCAATGAATAACAATTCAGCAAACGATTTCGGCCCATTTATGGAACGGGAATCGGCTGAAGTTGGCGAAAACTGTTCCGCAAAAAAACCGATCGAATCAAAAGTTCGTACCTGTAGAGTGCAAAGTAAATAAAATAGCGACGACAAGTCGTAGCAACATTGTCGTGCTGTTAACAGTGTAGGGCAAAACGTGTGTGGTATGGGTGACCTCGACGACGGAAAGCGAACGAACGGGAGTAAAACCGGGGGGAGGCGGGGGTGAGGGCTGACGAGAGCAGGCCTTCAACGAGCAATGAGCAGTGTGGCAACGGCGAGATAAGGAGGCCCAGCAGCCCAGCCACGAGCCCACGAGAGTGAAATTAGATTCCGAGCATTGCAAAACGAACAGCTGAGACTTGCTTATCCCCCCTCCCTGACTGAGGGACGAGCACGTCGAAAATTAATTGATTAACTGGGATGATGGGGAGTTTTTGTCCTCTAGACAGGCACCAGAAATCGACCAAAATCACTGATAATCAATAGGAAACAAACCATCCATCGACGACAAACTTTTTTTGATCTTTGACTACCTTGAGTGGTATTACCAGACCAAGAAAAGTTGATTTTTCACAGAACTTCCTTGAAGAATGAGATCAAAATTGCTCATTTCGTCTTATCTGATATCTTACCACCATCAACTTGTTTCCTCTTTTTTATTTCTTTCTTTTTTTGTTTACCTTGTTCGACATCTTTTCGTCCACTTTAGTTGTATTTTCTATTTGATTTTCTTATTTTTTTGTTTGTCAAGTTAGCCCAATATTTTGATGAGAACGCCAAGTGGCCACTACTTTGAACTGTTGAACTTTCTTTCGATTTCCGATTTCCGGCATGATGATACACCAGGGATTTTCGCGACCAGTGGTGCCTCAGCAGTCACTATGAAGGTAAAGATCACATACAAACACTACTGTGATTCCAGGTGGAAGCTGAGACGTGGCGAAAACCACAAGCGATTGGTAATACCGAGTGCTTCATCACTGTTTATCCAGCATTACAGTGCTTTGAGTCATTGAATTCAAATTTTTTCAGACCTTCGAAAACTTTGTGAACCTCTTTTGAATTGTTTTGACAAAGGCTAGACATTCGGTTTTCGACAGGGCTGTCTGTACACTGTTGATCTGGGCTTATCCTGTACAACCATAATTCCTTACCTCAATTTTTGACAGTATGCTTATCACAGATTACCCTTGTTTATTAAGTGAAACCACTGTATTCACAATTACTACCCTTTGATATTCAGTATCACAATTTTAGAGTGAGCGTTGCAACCCGATGTGCTTTATGTCATTAGTTCAGATCTTCTTAGTTCTCGTCCAATGACAATTCGTTCCGAGGGCATCACCAATTGTATGAATGACAGATTCACTTATTAAAAGCCATAAGAAACGGGTTGCTCCGCAACGGCAAACTGACTGGTTGCCTAGGCACCTCGCGGTGAAAGGTTATGACTTCCCGAACTCGTCATGAAGGATGGCTGACATACTAAATCAAAATAAATATTCTCGTCAGTCACCTTGAATTGAACTCACATTCCGAGGGAATTCGAACCAGGACCTCGTAAAGAAGTGGGGTTAGTAGGGTGTGGAGAGGCGGCCACAGTTAGATAGTCAATTGTTGCCGACATCGAAAGGGTCTCGGTGGGAATCTGTGCCAGAGTCTGTGAATGATACTGTGATAGCTGAACGCTTTAGGTAATACCTTCTTGTGCGGTATAGGTAAAGCTGATCCAAACCTTCAAAACTTCCAGCAAAGAAGAGACCGAAATGGCGTAGTTTTAAGACAGGAAGGAGACATTTTTCTGATGTCTGGAGGTGCCTTTTTGAATAGTAATGTTCTTTTTTTCGATCAAGAGAAATGGTAGGGCCCTAGATGGTCTTGGAACATCGGAAATGGCTTCCATTTCTCACTCCAATGAATCGCCTTTCCATTTCCTCCGAATTTCTGCTGCAAGCAGCTGTCTTCCACTCTGAAGAAACTCCTTCCCCAAGACCTCAATAAGTTCAAAAAAAGAAGGCACGAGTAAAAGGTGTTTTGCAGATTAAAACCTAGCCAAATCATACGAGGCTCTTTGGGGACTCAAAGTCAAAAGGATGTTTTCTTGGCGATAATCAATGCCTTTTAAAGTATGTGTCCTTGAGTTCGTCGCCCATTCAGATTTACTAGCATTGTGAAGTTCGGATACCTATTTGGAGAAGTTCGATGGTCTCGGGATCTAATACCTTTGGCCATGCACGTGGTGACGCATAACCCTGCACTAAATCATCTACATCTACATCACAAGGCTCAGATTACATGGGCAGGGATTGGTCCGCCTTGACATCACCGATCAGGGAAGGAAACCGATTGGTAGATCCGGGGTCAATACCTGACCATGTCAACTAGATTTTTCATCGCCGTAGTCTTAGAAATGGCTCAGACAAGACACACCTCAAGGTGGGTTAATTGGTACCAGTCTTGTCTGGGAGGATAAAATCGCTGACTTCTACATCGGCTTGTTCGATTGGTCACTGTGTTGACCAAATGCGTACTCAAATGCCGGTACGACTTTGGATAAAAATTGAATGGTGAGCACGTCCCAGAATGGAACTGATCCATGCCAAAAAAACTCTAATCTTCAATTCTAAACCAGAAAAAAATCCACCTAATACGGTAGCGAGTAAAGGTTGCCCTCCAAGTCTAGACAAAACAAAATCCGCCTTAGGCGGTAATGAGTAAAGGTTACGGTCGAGATTGTCTGACCCATCAGCTCTCATACCTCTTCTTTTTGACTACATACATACGTCGTTGTTTTGTTGTATTGCTATGATCAACAGCAATTCGCTGACTGCGTTCGTTCATGTCAGCTGTTCAACGTTAGCAACTGCTCATTGCGATATACACATCGTTAAAGAGCAAATGAGGGCTATTTTGTTCTGATCACCCTGTTGTCTGTCAAGGTTCGACCTTTACAATCGCTGTAGTCATCGTAAAGGTGTAGGTTTTACGTTTATGAGTGATCGGACGCCGAATGGTCTGTTGCCAGACAATTACGCGTCAGGGATAATTCCAAAATTGGGAGGAGGGAGGATAGAAATGTTTTTGGCGGCGATCAATCTTCGTTCGCGGTACGCCCCATGCAACTGACTCCCATTTGAAATCGCTGTAGCGTTTGAATACGTCCGTAGCCTACACAATCAACTGCGAGGGCGAACTGATGTACGAATCAGAGCTTGTATCCTCTCAGGCACTTCCGAAAGGTCTTTAATCAATCCTGACGGGCTGATGTGTTTAGTCGTCCTAGGTTTACATGTGGGATTCTATTGGGCGACCACATGAGTGATGTTTGATGTCGGAGGAATTGAGTCTGAGCTTCACGTTAAGTGTAAAAATACTGAAAGCAAAAGTATCCGTTTTCCACTGCAAGAAGCCCGCCAGGGAAGACATATTACAAAAGACAAGACCTCATCTAAATAGTTGGTTACTGGATTGTTCATCAAGCCCTGCTATCCCTTTTCTGGAATTGTTTCTTCGGCATTTACGTTGCCGTTTTTAACCATGGCTTAGCCGATAGAGGTAGGTGGAATAGAAAGAGCGAAAGAGAGCGAAACCGGTTAATCACTCGCCTATGTACCCCTAATCAGGCACTAATCCACTATCCAGTAGTTCATTGTATAGGCCACATACGCATTCAAAACGCCACCACAATTCGATTGGAAGTCGATGTGGAGAGCACTCTTGAAGCGGGATTGACTGATGTCGTAAGACGTTGAACTTATTCTCGAAAAAGATCAGAAAGGTCGATGATGGGGTGATGGGAGGGGTGAAGGGCATACCGCATCTCCCATGACTAACTCGATTAACTCCTGAATGCTTCGGACTTATTCCTGAAAAGGACCCTTCCCAATCTATGCAAACATGTTTTGGAGTCTTAACACTAACAACAAGGACGTAGGTGGTGTAGTGGCAAGTGGCGCACTATATCACAAGCACGGTCAGGGGTTCGAATCCCTGATCGATGCCCGCCTAGGCCAACCAAGCCTTTCATCCCTCCGGGGTCGGTGAATTGGTACCAGACTCGTCTGGGAGGATAAAAGCACTGACTTGTACATCGGCTGGCCACCGCAAGTCATTGTATAGGCCACATACGCACTCATTACGCCACTACGATTCTGAGTGGAAGTCGAGTGCGGGGGCGCATCCCCCAGACGGGATTGATTGACGCCCAAAACTTTATCCTTTATCCTTTAACACTAACAACACCTAATACTATCTTTGATTTATATTACGTCTACGCTGTGGTGCCTACCCTCTATATGAACCCTTCCTGTCCCTAGCAATGTTGCGTAGGTTCGTACCATTGTCCCAGGCTGGTTATGGGTTAGTCATAACAGGGAGTAAAGGAAGGTAGACAGAAAATGAAACAGCGGTTCTCATACTGCAGATCTTTAGTTTACTGTGCTAGTTCTTGACTTTTCAATGCTCTGGAGAAGTTTTCCAACGAATAATGTCTAAAAGGCCCAAAAGTAGGAAAAAAACTCTGTTTATAGGGATTATAGCTGAACGCTTGAGTCTAGCATAGCTACAACGAAAAGGTAATCCGCCTGAGAGTGAATGGTAGTGAATCCGTAATTGAAGAAGCAGTAGAAACAGCAGACGAAACGCTTGCGGTGAGGGACGGCTTCGAAGTGCTCAGATCCAGAGGAAGGCCATTGTCGATGTTGTTGTATGGCTCTCTAGAAGTATTTGTTGGAGCCCTTCTGGACGGTTCCGAGATATTGATCGGCGATTTGTCGGAAGGGGATTTCTGCAATTCGGTTTATCATTACAGAACGCCATTACTCGGGAAAAAGCCCCAAGCGACAAAAGAGAGAACATCATAAAGCTTAGGTAATATGACTGCTCACAACCCAATGCTCGTGAAAACTTTCAGAGCGCGCCATGGGTTCTACTACCACTCGAAATTTTTTTGTTACTTGAATAGAGATCAGGTTCCCATTCAATTTGATCAGTTCAAAGGGCCAGGAAGAACATACTTAGACGGAACGTTTTTTGAGTTATCTGAACTCGTCCCATTTCAGACATCTCAAGTGTTGTGTTCTCTCACGACTCCCACGATCTCCACCATACTAAACCATTCTGTTCATTAGCCCGCTACCCTAAACAAGAGGCAGTCGTTTTTAGGCCTGCGTGTGGCTTACACAATAAATTGCGACCAACTAGCCTATGAACAAGCTTGTGCTTTCATCCTCCTAGACAAGTTTTTCACTAATCACCTGAATCCGAAGATATGGAGGGTATAGAGGCCTGGGCAAGAATCAATCCGATATTCAAAGTTATCTGTCGTACCCATGCTACCCATATTTACAAGCTGTTTTGGAGCTCGACATGAAAGGGACTCATTAGTCATGGATACAACTAGATGTCCAATATGGCAACATATCAGACTATCAGCTAGTAATATCGGAATACAGATGAAGCGGTGGGTGAAGTAGTCATGGCATGGAAAATCCACGATTGAAACCTCTGTCTAGTACCTACCCAATGTAACAACAAGGCCTTTTGACTGACCAGGGCTGAATAGTCGGAAATAGTATGATACAGGAGGATAATAGCAACGGATGTTTAATGATTCTAGATCAGAGCCAAACGTGTAACGCATCCCAATATAGGATTGATCAACCTGGATTCCCTTCTTTTTACGAATCCATGGAAAATGGTATCTACAAATAGAAACCGACCTGGAAATGATTTTCGACGCTTTTCAACCTCTTAATGATCTTTGTGGAGCATGGAAAGCCAGGATTAGCCGTACTAGAGGACCTGGAAATACTATAAGTCTGAATTTGAAAGCATTCATTCAAAGTTTTTTTGACGATGTGCCATCGGAGCCTCCATAGGCCTTTTTGTGAAAACTTTGGAAAAGGGTTAAATGGAATGTCAAAAATACCAGGACCGTCTAAGAGCATATTTGTCCTGAAGAAAATAAATGCAATTTTTTAATACAAACCATATTGCAAGCCGGGAATCGAAAAGCGGAGCCTTCACCCATTTTGATCTAGCAAATGAGCCTTACAAATGTTGCAGTAGTTGTAAATAAAAAGGCAAAAATATGATTCTATTTCAAAAAATAATCCTGCAGGGAAGTGCAAAATGATGGAGCTAGAAGTTGGCTCGATTTCTTGATTTTTTTTTTGTGGAAATGGAATTTTCGAGGCACTCCTTGGTCTCAATTATTGAAAAACGTGAAATGGAGGAAGATGAAACATACCAACGGTTTGCCGAGTAGATTCTGTGCTTCAGAGAATGAACCTGCAGTTTGCTTTTATCGGAAAATCCTTGATCACACACAATACAATGGAAATGGAGCGTTTTCTTCTTTAGCTTACAAAATGGTCGTTGACAAACCTAAAAAAAAGCTATCTGTAGAAGGACCAACAACAGGTGAAGGTTGAAGTCAACGGAAATCGAGATCTTTCAATTGTTGCCCAAACAGCTGTGGGATATTTTCAGTTTCTGTGCATTTTCGTTAAAACTCTTTTGGAAATTTATGTTGAACTCGGAAACATCGTTAGAAATCGCTTTTTAACAATAGAAACCAAAGAAAGAAGAGGGCGCTGACTTATAGAAGACATTTTTGGGTGATCCCCTCAACGACTAATGTAGAAAACTGTTCTCCATATTTGAATAGCTGAAGCGACACATTTTGCCAAGAGGGACTGCTCGAGACATCCTTGAGTCTACCAGTATTCCATTTACTATTTCTGTGATTTCTTGATCAAACCGTTGCTCGGTGAATGTAGTAGATGAAGTTGTTAGCGATAGAAAATGCATTATTGAAAGTATGAAAACAAAATACCGAGATAATTTCGCAGCAGGTAGAACCTTAGAAACAATGTGACCGAGGTTTGAAATGACGGCAACTTTGCCAATCGGAGCCAGTCCTACCCCCTGTAGTATTGGCTGAAATAGGTTCGCTCCTATAAAAGTCCAATCGATCCCATCAGGATGCGCCCACGCATTCGACTTCCATTCTGAGTCCGTCCCAGTGGCGTATTGAATGCGTACATAGCCTATAATGACTTGCGGTGACCACTGTACAGTGTGCTTTTGTCTTTCCAGAAGAGTCTGGTACGGTACCAATTATCCGACCCCAGAGGGATGGAAGGATTGGTTGGCCTGGGCGTATATCGAGCCGGGATTTGAACCCGTGACCATGCGCATGAGATAGCGCGCCACTTGCCACTACACCACCTCCGCCCACGCTCTTTTAATGTCGTCATGAAATTAAGAAAAGACATGAAATCTCGGAACCTTCAAGAAACTTTTGCTTTCACTCACTTCATTCACTTAGACAATGATGAAGAATCTTTCTGCAATTTATCACTTTTACAAACTGTCATTGATGGGCATTCAACTACTTCCGATGTTGGAGGTAGGCGGAACTGACTACAAGAGGCGGAGCTGGCACAGGGGCACACTAATTAAATTGCCTCTCTCATATCTCTGCCTCCTTGGGTTAAAGGCACTTTTCTGATAAATTATAAGTAAACCAGCTTGCAGAAATCCTTCTAGGATGGGAAATACGTTGTTTAATTACTTACTCCCTTGGCAGCTTCGTATATCTGCAGTCGTCTGCAGATTCCAGCTGGATGGTCGTCAACTTGAAGGAAATGCTGAAATTTTCGTACCTTCATGTAAACGCGAAAAATGGAAAAAAAAAATATGATAACAAACTTTTTGACAGTAAAGGCAGTGATAGTGCGACTTCTTCCTATCCAGTGGGCATTCAATAGAAGCAGTCTTGGGGGGTGAGCCAATTGTTGACCTTTCTTTGAAGCGACACTTCGAATCTGTAAGAAAAACTGCATGTATTCAGCTATATTGATTAACTGTACTGTAGACTGTAGTAAAGAATTTTGCCTAGACTACTTCAGTCTCCGCTTCCTTAGACGTGACGCGTTAGAGAGCCAGGACGCATGACGCGCAGCGCTACTATAAACAGCTTTGCCTGGCTTTCCTCAAAAAAAAAAAATCAAAATTCCAGATATACCAATGTGAAAGAACTCTGTGTGACTGGGTGGAGCGAGGACGGCATGGAACACCATTGCATGATTTGAGATGATCAGCTCGTCGTCTGCACAAAAGTAGCACCTAAAAACTACCGTTTCGTTCCGTGGAACGGCTGGAGACCTTCTTCGAAAAAATTCACTCATCAAAGAACTGCTTCAATTTGAAAAACGATAGGAGAAAAGATGAGCAGATTAAACGAATGCTTAGCTAATCTTTATTGTTCGACTTATTGTTAAACCTGGGCGGAGTTGGTGTAGTGGCAAGTGGCGCACTATGTCACATACACGGTAAGAGGTTCGAATCCCGGATCGATATCCGCCTAAGCCAACTGAACCTTCCATCCCTCCGGGGTCGGTTAGTTGGTACCAGACTTGTCTGGGAGGATAAAAGCAATGACTTGTACATCGGCTGGCCACCGCAAGTCATTGTATAGGCATCATACGTACTCATTACGTCACTACGATTCTGAATGGAGGGGGCGAGTGTGGGGCGCATCCCTTGGACGGGATTGATTAACGCCAACGACTTGATCCTTTATTCTTATGACTTATAATACAACGAAGAACCATTTCAAGGTCTGACCACAGGACAAAGTTCAGAGACTATAAATAGAAGGATCGAAACGGGAAAATTTAAGGTGAGAATATGTCATGACAATGCAGCTGTTATGAGCGTCAAGGCTTATGTGAGCCATGTCACTTACCCTCGTTGTGTACAGTGAGCATGCAGTCGACCGGTGAATCGGCATTTCTCTACGCCACAATCTTCGCTGGGTCGAACAAAACGAATTTGTGCATACATCATTACGAAAACAGAATCTGAAATTCTTACAAATGGCTCTGTATGTCACAGTGATAAGTGTGTTTCAAAAGTATGTGCACACCCAAAATTTTGTTTTTTTGGGAATACCATTGCTTTCTGTAACCTGTGACCTTCACCATTCGATTCCTTGTGTGCGAAAACCTACGAATACTTATTCTGAGAGAACAAAGTAGCTGCTAACATAATTTTTTATTAAAGAAAAATTTCTTCTTTGTTTCAAAAGTATGTGCACACTTAGCAAAAAACAAAAATATAACCGAGGTCAGGAATCAATAGGGCCGCCTAAATTTCTGTAGAGGTTGTCGACTACGAGGAATCGTTTGAGAATGGTTTCGTTGCGGTAGGTTCTTTAGTTACCTTTGAAATGAAAAATTTTGAGTGTGCACATAGTTTTCGAACGGCGACTGGGCCGCTCTTTTCCACACATTGCTAGATTCATTCGAGACCCAGGCAGCTATCGCTCACAACCTATTCCTGGCCGTCCACGTATTTTGACTGTTCAGGACAACAGGAGAATAGCCCGTCTTGTGGCGAATACTTCTTTGTCTGTGAGTAAGATCCGAGCTGAGATGGGTTTATCAATCTCGCGTACGACCGTTTGGCGCTCTATCCGCTCTAATAAGTATATCACACGAGAGATGATGAAGAAGGCTCCTCGGTTCAAGACTCGCCACAAGCTGACAAGGCTGGAGTTTGCCAGTAGGAACATGGCAACATCATGGAGTAAGGGACGGTTGTTCGAGAATTTTCAGGATTTTCCGATTTTTAGAGCAAACAATGTGTTGTACCCATTTTGTTCTTAAGTGATCTTTTCTGATGAATAGAACCACAATATCGATGGGCCGGATGGATTTTGTCATTACTGAAGGTATCTTCGCCGAGAGCCACTCATGTTTTCGAGAAGGAATTTCCGAGGAGGCTCTTTGATGTTCTGCGCGAGCAAACTCCAGCCTTGTCAGCTTGTGGCGAGTACTGAGTCGAATAGCCCCTTCCACCGTCTCTCGTGTGATATACTCACTAGAGCGGATAGAGCGCCAAACGGTCGTACGCGAGACTGATAAACTCATCTGAGCTTGGATCTTACTCACACACAAAGAAGTATTCGCCACAAGACGGGCTATTCTCCTGTTGTCCTGAGCAGTCAAAATACGTGGACGGCCAGGAATAGGTTGTGAGCGATAGCTGCCAGGGTCTTGTATGAATCTAGCAATGTTTGGAAAAGAGCGGCCCAGTCGCCGTTCGAAAAGTATGTGCACACTCAAAATTTTTCATTTCAAAGGTAACTAAAGAACCTACCGCAACGAAACCATTCTCAAACGATTCCTCGTAGTCGACAACCTCTACAGAAATTTAGGCGGCCCTATTAATTCCTGACCTCGGTTATATTTTTGTTTTTTGCTAAGTGTGCACATACTTTTGAAACAAAGAAGAAATTTTTCTTTAATAAAAAATTATGTTAGCAGCTACGATGTTTTCTCAGAGAAAGTGGTCGTAGGTTATCGCACACAAAGAATTGAATGGTGAAGGTCACAGGTTACAGAAAGCAATGGTATTCTCAAAAAAACAAAGTGTTCGGTGTGCACATACTTTTGAAACACACTGTATGTCGGTCCCAACGCCATTGACCACCCCATTTACCACCATTTACCAGCCACTTTAGCATGATAAGAGCAAACTACGCCACTGTAGACCTATAGACCAGTAGACCCTTCCTACATTGTAATCTTTCGGGCCGTGTGCTGAAGTAGGACAGTAAGCTCCCAGCAAGTAAATGAAGATGGATATTTTCCATTTGAAGCTTTCGAGATTGAAAGAAGAACGTTCTGTTAAGGAGAGGAGAACAGACAGAGAGCACATAAGTGCATCGAGTTGGCAAACTGTTACTCATATTTTTATGTTCCTTTGTACGAAGGGATTCCACAGCTACACTTGGGCTAATAGAAGCAGCAAGTCATCTATTTCCAGTCTTGAAGAGGTAGAGGACTCTACTAAAGCGCCTAAAACCAAGAAAAGTGCTGTGGATAGTCGGCTGGTTTGGTCTTTGAAAAGTCTATGGGTGAAGAAGATGAATTGAGGCAGTACGGGTGTATAGATGTATCCAGGTGACCCCTGGTTAGTCTACGATCAATTTTAGAAACCTTCTTGGACCCACAGACACAGAAGCAGACAGGCAGAATTGGGAAAATCGGTATGGTAAACGAGAGAGAAGGGGCCTAAAGAGGTCATTGGAGAATGTGGGCGAATTCAAAGACATTCAAAGACGCAGGGCCTGTACACGGTAAATAACATGATGGTCACCGGGACTTTTTTCAGCCTTTCCTTTCGAAGGGTTCATATCAGGGTACTCAAAAACAGGAAGCATTTGAAGTGGAAGAATACGTAATGGGTACTCGTTACGTCTAAAGGCTAGAAAGAGCTATCGGACTGGAGACTCTGAAGAGCTAGCAATGAACGTTGGAAGTGATGAATTTGGGTAGTAAGTTGATCCCGTTAGTGGTTGGCAACGACGTCGTTTCCATGCCCTCCGATGGTCGAGTTGCTGCGGAAACCCCAACGAACTGCATAATATATACGACCAGAGACACAAAGACAGACCGACATACATACACAATATACACTGAAGACCAGAGGAGATTGATGATGAAGCTGAAGGCGGAAAAAAGGAGATGGAAAACGGGGAAAAAGTAAAAATGGGAAAGACTGATCCTAAAGTGATCTGCAGAATGACTCTAAACTATCGTAACCCATAATCCACAAAGGTAACTCTTTGAAGTGATTAGCAGATCGAGTCCAGCTCTAAAAACAAAACAGTGAGCGCTCAACTTTTTGTTTACGTCCAATTCATGATGGCAATCTAGGTTTTTTATTTATTTATTTATTTATTTATTTGAAATTTTACCTTTCCAGAAAGCTGCATACGGCATCGACAAGCGTCGTAGCTATCGCGCAGCTCCATTGCTTCAGGATCGATCCTCGCACTGGTCAGCCGAGCCTTCCACCGCTACATGGTAGTTCACTGGTGACACATTTGTCTGAAAAATTTGAAACACTGGCTTGAATTTCCACTGAATGTGAATGAACCATTTTTGCAATTTGAGAGGATTACGAATGCATAGCTCATCCCCAGATGGATTGATCAACACCAAATGTCATGTCCTCAGACTCTTTTGTTCCAAATGGAGAAAAACAAGTCGCCGGACTAAAAAAAAATCTACTGTGATCTGGATAGTTTTGGGTGCTGTGTTTAGAGGAGTGAAGCAGAGGTACCACCACCGCTGAGCGATCTTAATAAGCTGAATCCCTTCCATTAGTCATCCCTTAGTCTCTCGGTAGGTTACCTAAGTTACGCTGAATTAGGGCAATACTGCGTTCGTCCCAACCTTTTTGAACGTCGTTTTGTAAAATGTTTACCTCTGAGATCCATTATGTTGCCTTCAATTAAAATAGCTTTTTTCTTGGTTCATCAACTCGTTCCTCCACAGTGCAATTTTCAAGTGGATGGAAATCATGTGTAGTTTATGGTCACCGAAAAGCAAGCATTATAGAGGGTGTTGTTCAAATTTTGGACTTCTACAATCAAAACAGCAATATAAGTAGCAACTTAGAAGAATCGTAAGAAATATGTATTGATGACACAATTCAGTGAAACTTGAAAATTGAATCTGAGCAAGAATTTATTCGTAAACAAAACAATCTAAACAATTCTATTGAGTAATAAGTGACCATGGCAATCATGAGGCTATAACGAGGTAATGTCTCTTAAAGACAATTTTTGAACTTCTATATGAGATTACTATCAAAAACCACCATCCACAACCTCAAAACATCGAGAAGCGTGAATCGCATAATGAACAGGGTCAAGCTTGTGTTGCTGACAGGTCGCGGTCGGTTCATAAAAATCATTTTTTAGATAGCAGCATTCCACTCCCATTCAAAATCGTAGTCTCGCATGAATGCCGCATAAGGTCTAATGGGGAGACGGGCAGCAGGAACGGTTTTGTCCAATCGATCCGTTGCACGCGGCTGTCGCGGACCATTTGCCTCGTTATAACAGTTCTAGCGTTCTTCATACAACTCAATCGTTATGCGAACATTACTTTTGGCATGGTTCTACTATCAGTCCTGTTTTTCGCATTTCTTACCTGCTCCTGCACTCTGCTACATTCCTTCGCGCGCGGCGTTTCTTTCGCCGCGACGCGACATTTTCGTTACTACCACACCCGGCCTAATGCGGTAGCTCGCGGCAGCAACCCGATGTACAGTTCGGTGCTTTCACCCTCCCCCAGTTAAATCTGGCACCAGTTAGCCGACCTCGGAGGGACATTAGGTTTAAATGGTCGGTAGGAAAATAATCAGCAAAAATGAGGATGAGGGAGAGAGGAAGGGAGACGGATATTTGCAGCAACTCTAAGCTCGATCTCGATAGAGATGTGGAAGGTACGACACTGATTCATGCTACCCCGTATACTAGTTGGCTTGGGCCGAATCGGCACAAAAATGTCACTCCTATTAGGCACTCTAGAAATCGGATTTCACCTACTTTTGTACAGATTTAAAAAAAAGATATTTACACAACATTTGCCTAATTATAGTATCAGGGCTATGAGTATAACGGCATCCGCAAAGTGTCCTGATAGCCATCCGGTGCTATGATGAGAAGCAATTGATGAAGCATGATCGCTGACAGACCCCAAATACGAAATTCACTTGGTAGGAACTCGTCCGTGTTATGCGATATTACCTGTAATACGAACAGCTTAGCTATGAGCCAAAGCGGGATTACTGATAGGGGGGTGGGCCGCGGTAAAAAAAAACCTTCAATTTCTGAGTAAGACTTACACTTAAAGCAACAGTTCACGATAATTTTGGGTAATCCAGACCATGAGGAAAAATGGAAGGCAAGGTCGAAAATACAGTGCGTTTTAAAATTATGTGCCACCAAACATTTTGTTTTTTGGGGGATAAAATTGCTTTCTGTGACCTTCACCATTCACTTGTGTGCGATAACCTACGAACACTTTTTCTGAGAAAACATCGTAGCTGCTAACATAATTTTTTATCAAAGGAATATTTTTTCTTTGTTTCAAAAGTATGTGCACACTTAGCCAAAAACAAAAATATAACCGAGATCAGAAATCATTAGGGCCCCCTAAATTTCTGTGGATGTTATCGACTACGAGGAATCGTTTGAGAATGGTCTCGCCACGGTATGTTCTTTAGTTACCTATAAAATGAAAAATTTCGAGTGTGCACATACTTTTGGAGCGGCAACAGGGCCGCTCTTTTTCATGCATACTAGATTCATTCAAGACCCTGGCAGCTATCGCTCACAAATTATTCTTGGCCGTCCACATATTTTGACTACTCAGGACAACAGGAGAATAGCCCGTCTTGTGGCGAATATTTCTTTGTCTGGGAGTCAGATCTGAGCTCAGATAGGTTAATCAGCCTCGCGTACGACCGTTTGGCGCACTATCCACTCTGATGAGTATATCACAAGAGAGACGATGAAAAAGGCTACTCGTCTCAGTACTCGCCACAAGCTGTCAAGGCTGGAGTTTGCTCGTGGGAACATGGCAACATCACAGGACAAGGTACTGTTGTTCAAGAATTTTCAGGATTTCCCTACTTTTAGAACAAACAACGTGTTGTACCCATTTTCATCTTGGGTGATCTTCTCTGATCAAAAGAAGTTCAATGTCGATGGGCCGGATGGATTTCATCATTACTATGAGAACCATCGCCGAAAGCCCTCTTGTTTTCTAGAAGGAATTTCGGAGGAGGCTCTTTCATGGTCTGGGCGAGTAAACTCCAGCCTTGTCAGCTTGGGGCGAGTACTGAAACGAGAAGCCTTTTTCAGGCTCTTTCGTGTGATACATTCATCGGAGCGGATAGAGCGCCAAACGGTCGTACGCGAGACTGATAAACCCATCTGAGCTCGGGTCTGATTCACAGACAAAGAAGTATTCGTCACAAGACGCGCTTCTCCTGTTGTCCTGAGCAGTCAAAATACGTGGACGGCCAGGAATAGGTTGTGAGCGATAGCTGCCAGGGTCTCGAATGAATCTAGCAATGCATGAAACAGAGCGGCCCAGTTGCCGCTCTAAAAGTATGTGCATACACAATACTTTTCATTTTAAAAGTAACTAAAGAACCTACCGTAACGGAACCATTCTCAAACGATTCCTCTTAGTCGATAAGCTTTACAGAACTTTAGGGGCCCTGTTGATTTCTGATCTAGGTTATATTTTTGTTTTTTGCTAAGCGTGCACATACTTTTGAAACAAAGGAAAATTTTTCTTTGATAAAAAATTATATTAGCAGCTACGATGTTTTCTCAGAGAAAGTTTTCGAAGGTTATAGCACACAAGGAATTCAATGGTAAAGGTCACAGGTTACAGAAAGCAATGGTATCCCCAAAAAACAAAATTGTTGGGCGTGCACATACTTTTGATACACACTGTAGTGCGATGAAGGTGAAGAAACTGCGTGAATGGGTGTTTCCAAAGTGAAAGAGGCTTCGAAAAACCGTTAAAAAGGGGGCTGGACGAGAATGAGACCAGAAAAATGAAGAGAGTGGGGCGTTTGGACGAGCTATACAATATGTCTCACTGCGTACGTGTGGGTCCTGGTACGAATAACAGACTATGGTAAGCAAAAATTCATTCACTTATAAGCATAAGTGAACAAAAAAACCCTAGTAACAGCGTAAGTAGCTCACATTTCTTAGCCACTAGGAGTAGGAAATTAAATAAGGGATCGCGACAGCAAAAAGAATAACAGAGGAAAAAAGAATGGGGGAAGAACACCGCCTCATCACTCGGCGACCAGCTGATTGTGTGTGGGTCCTAGAACGAATAGTTGCAATCTGTATTGTCTCGACACTCGTCTGACGTGATCACGTGACATCGATAGGAAGGCGGGAAAGACATTGACGTTCCCGCCCATTGAATTGTCGTGAACTGTGCCATCAAACCACCTTATCTGATTAGTATTATAACGGTTACAAAACCCGCTACTAGCTTTTGAGCGATTCAGAGCTGTTACACGTGCGGGTAAGGAAGTGCCACCGAAATCATCTCGTCGAAACTAGGTCGCGGTGCATATGAAGGGCCCTTCATCCTATTCAACAGCCTTTTTACCAAAGAAAAAACTTACCACATAGGACTCCTAAATTGAAAAATCTTAACTTGAAAATGTAGTTTTCGAGGCGCAAATTAGGAAAGGTTGAGAGAAATTCGAAAATTAACCAACCGTGAATTTCTTGCTGAAGAAGACCGGCAAAGTGTACTCGAATCGTTTTGACTTGAATCGTGTATATCCCGTAGATTGGCATAATTCCTCGAGTGGAACGGAGAACAGCGTTTGAACATGAAACCAACCTCTATACTCGGTATTCTAACGAATTCTGCCCATACAATCCCCAAAAACCATTAATATCGAAGAAATTCCCTACTTGGGATGCGCCATGCATTCATCCTTCAATCACAATTGAAGAAATGGCTGGATAGGAATACAATTAGCTCCACGTTTACGGGAAGTTTATAGAAATACGAATTTTACAGTCGGTAAATCATTATGATTGAAAGAAGTGGTGTATAAGTTAACGTGAGACCCAAACAGAAATCTGTTCTTCCATAAGTGCGCCCTTTGCCTTAAACGTCCTCAGTGTCCTCTACGATTCGAAGATCTTTTGTCAATTCACGTTTAAATGGAAACAAAAGACGTCCACTAGCTATGTTATTCCACTTGTTCTACCCTACAACCTCCCTTTTCCTAATGCAGCTTACGACACAGCTTATGGTTAGTCTTAGGGCGCATGCATTAGAACTTCGACACGTTTACTTCGGACCAGAACTGTAGGCGAAAGCTCCGCCCCAAAGTGGACGTGCTGATTATTCTGCTTATCGAATTCAATTTCGTTTCTCCAAATCTAACTGCGTCACATCTAGCACCTATTTTGCCGAACGCTTCCTATTCCATCCGACTACCTCTTCAACCACAAATACATTGCTTGTAGGCATAACTAAATCACCGAGCCCACCTCTGCCTGTTGAGATTTTTGTCTCTTTAACCCTTTGACGACAATGGCACCCACCGGTAGAAGCTACTACGACTGGCACATGGGACATTGCCACCCAATTTTGGAAGCCACCATATTTTCTTAATTCTTACCAATTGCTGAATTCAGTAAAACCAGAAGAAGTTTCTCCTGGGACACTGAATTCAGTAAACCATTAAAAGAAGTCTCTCCTGGGACAGTGCCACCCACCGGTGGATGCCAGTCGAGCGCGAAAGTAGGGAAGCGTGGTCCCATGGGCGCATCACGTCGAAATCCGCATTGTCGTCAAAGGCTTGAAGCATTCCGGAGCCTGCTCGCATCAATCCAGCCCGAGTTAAAGTCATAGAGGAACCGATGCAGAAAATCTTACCTCATTTTTGTTCACGCAATCAGTTCGCAAAGCTTCATAGCCAATGCATCCTACAATCGGCACTACTGTGTCGGTCATCGTTCGCGTGAACACCGGTTTCAGGCGACCCCATACTTCTACTGAGTCTGGCTCAACACCAATTTCTTCGTGAGTCTCTCGAAGAGCCGCCTGAACAAAGAGTCAGCTCTGTGCGCTACACCTTGGGAAACATGGAAATTTGGGAAAGCATGGAAAGTGAAGTAGAAATAGAAGTAAGGTTGAAATTTATGCTCTCGATGAAATATTGACAGGTCATGAAGTTTGCGATCGTGTCATACATAAATCACCTCATTGGAATACGCTCACGTGTAGAGCGAATCGAAAAATGTCAACAAAGTATCACCTGTATCACCTGTCGTCCCGTTGATCGTCGATTTCCTCGAGCGGGCGCCAGTAACGTCTCCATTCGTCCCTGTTACGAGCCAGAGTGGTCCAATGAATCGCTCCAGGGACACGAGGATCAACATTCCTTTCGTTCAGAGCTTTCGTGAAGAAGTCTGACCATCTCGTTGGCGGCCTTCCTGGAGTTCGTTTGATGTCCCGAGGGATCCAGTCAGTAACCGCCCTGGTCCAACGGTCATCACTATATCGCATAACGTGTCCGGCCCACCTGATCTTCGATTTCTTGGCGTGGTCAACGGCATCCCTGATCTTCGTTCGTTGACGGAGCTCGGAACTCCGGATTCCCTTCTGCACTTGCGTGTATAGGGAAATTCCGAGCATCGTCCTTTCCAAAGCGCGTTGAGCAACGCTGACAGCATGCTCATCCTGCTTTCGTAGAGTCCAAGTCTCTGAGGCGTACGTCAAAGCAGGAAGAACAGCAGTGTCGAAAAGGTGAGCGCGGAGCCGGATGTTCTTTGTCTTCTTCACTACTCCCTCGATATTCTTGAATGCTCCCCACGCAGCGCGTTTCCTTCTGCACAGCTCCGGAGCTAGGTCGTTCATCATGTTGACTTCCCGACCTAGATACACATAGCTAGAGCATTCGGAGATATTCTTTCCGTTTAGCGTGAAGGGAGCATCAGGTACCAAACCGTTTTTCATGAACATCGTCTTCGTTAAGTTCAGTCTCAATCCGATCTTTCCACAAGCATTGTCAAACTCGGCCAGCATTCGTTCCGCCTGCTCGATGTTCGGTGTTATGAGAACGATGTCGTCTGCAAAGCGGAGGTGATGTAGATAGCGGCCGTCGACCTTCACTCCCAAGTCTTCCCATTCCAAATGACGCATGATATTCTCGAGAGCGGCACTGAAAAGTTTGGGCGATATGGTATCGCCTTGCCGGACACCTCTCTTCACGTTGATAATGACTTCCTTGTAGAATGGTGAAATCCTGGTCGTAAAGTTGTCGTAGAGCTCACGAAGCACCCTTATATATTGAGTAGGAACACCCTGGTTGCCCAGGGCTTCGATTACCGCTTCTGTCTCGACAGTGTCAAAGGCTTTCTTCAAATCGATGAACGTAAGACATAGCGGCATTTTGTACTCTCGCGATACTTCAATGAGCCTTGTTAGGGTGTGGATATGATCGATTGTACTGAACCCTCTCCGAAACCCTGCTTGCTCGCATGGCTGTCCTTCATCTAATATTCTGCCAATCCTGTTTAGGATGACACGAGTGAAGAGCTTGTAGATTACGGACAGCAGGCAGATTGGGCGATAATTGCCAATATCGTCTGGATCTCCCTTTTTGTACAGCAACACAGTCTTGCTAGTTTTCCACGACGTGGGTACTTTGCATTCCGACAGGTACCGCGTGAAGAGCCTAGCCAGAGTTTTGATGATGACTTGTGGTACACTCTTCAGATGTTCTGGTTTGATCCTATCGGGACCGGGCGCTGTACAGTTCTTCATCGACTTGATGGCATGTCGTATTTCGGAAGGGAGAACCGAAGGAGCGATATATTCGTCTTGCCTAAGATGGTGAGTAGGCAGGTAGACGTGGCTGTCGAAGAGATCCGAGTAGAAGTCGTAGATGACCTTCTCCATTGCCCTCCGGGATGCAGTAACGGTTCCGTCAGGACGACGAAGGGAGGTCATCTTGGTCTTGTAGTTGGCGAAGCTCCGTCGGGCTTTGCGAATGCTCCTTCCGGCCTCGGCGGCTTCGTCCATGACTGCTGCTCTTCTCTCTTTTAGATCTTCCTTTATCGCTTCTCTGCATAGCTTCGCAAATTCGGACGTTTGTTGATAATTGCCTGTTGCTCGCGCGATTCCACGCTGGCGTATCAGCTCGAGAGTCCTCGAAGAGAGTCGTCTCTTGGCTACTTGTGGACTCTCAGCTTTTCTAGCGCTATCGTGAAGATGTTCGACGAGCCGGTTGTACTCATCATCGATGTTGTCGATAACGGAATCTTCCCATTTGCTCGCAAGGGAAGCGAAGTGGTCCCAGTTGATGGAGGTCTTGGGGCTTCGTTTCCGAAACTTCATAGCTCTCTCCCCACGCACTGAGAAGCAGAATCTAGCGCGGAGGAGGCGATGGTCCGATCCCGTGTAGAACTTCGGAACAACAGCGACGTCGGTCAGGCAAAATCTCCGATTGAAGATGATGTGGTCTATTTCATTATGGAACTGTCCACCAGGTGACTCCCATGTCCATCTTAAATGAGAGGGCTTCTGGAACTGCGAGTTACCATGGATGGTGTGGGTCGTCATGATAAACTCGGACAGCCTTTCACCCTGCTCATTCCATTCCACTCCGTGAGTCCCGATGTGAAGCTCTTCAGCCGTTCTTCTGGGGCCAATCTTGACGTTGAAATCACCGACGATGACCTTGAAGAAAGTGTGGTCTTCTCTGTAGAGCCTCTCCAGATCCATATAAAACGCTTCCAACTCCTCTTCTTCGTAGCTCGATGTTGGTGCGTAAGCAACGAAGATGGTTAGAGCTGGGATTGAGCCACATCTTCTTAATCGCAAACGTCCGATTCGGGTTGTTAAGCTTCCGTACGAATCGATGTTCATGGCCAAGTGCGTGTTGACGAGGACACCTACACCGCCGACGCCTCTACTGTCGCATGTTCCAAGGAATAGTTCTTCTCCAGTCTCAAATACAGCGTGCAGCGGGCGATGCCTTCTCGTCTCGGTCAGTCCGATGACGTCGTACTTGATCTTCCTAGCTTGCATCATCAGGTCTTCTATACACGCTTCCGATGCAAGCGTCCGTGCGTTGAAAGTACAGATCGCCATCTTAGTCCTTCTCCTTTTGGGCAGCCTGTTTTGGCCCTGAGATTTTAGCAGCCTCTCCCGAGCGGTCCTACCCAACGCTGCCGTATTGGGGGCTCCCTCAGGTTCAGGGGAATGAGGCCCATTTTTATTACTGTTTCTGGCGGTGAAAGAAAAACCCATCGTGTAGCTTGCCAGGCTCTGACGTGGGGGGTTGGACGAGGGGCTTTGTTTTTGGAGGCGGCCCCGAATCGCCTCCCAGATACTTCCCAGTGTGACTTGTTCGTCACTCGAATGCAAGCTTTTGGCCGAGTCGATGGGCAGGATACCAACTGCACCCACAGTCTCTCCACACACGTATGCGTGGATCGCCTGCGAGGAACAGAGGGTATATCGACCCAGCACAGCAGAATCAAGGAGTCCATCCCCTGAATCCACCTGCGTCTCTGGGCAAGTACCGGTGACTTTTGGTCGGCGATTAATTCCCCTATCCGCCACCTGGGGACGCCCTACGTAGCCTCGTCACTAACCGGCTGGGGATCCTTCAGTGAGAGAACTCAGTGAAGGAGATCCGTAGGTCAACAAAGTAGTCAACAAAAAAGTGCTCTGCTAGTGAAATTCACTAACAGAATACTACCGGAGCCCTACATTATCTCAAAATAGCCTCCTGCGAGAGTAGAAAAACAATGCTCAAAGCATGAAGAAACGAAAGTAGACACAAGATCCAGTCAAAATTGACACTGTCGGTGAATTCCTTGAGTCGCATGGGGATTTTAGATTAGAGGAAAAGTGAAAAGAAGGACTGCCCATGTTATTTAGTAGACCTTAAAGTACCATTTTCCGGACAATCATGGCACAATAGCGTTAAATATTGTAGTCAGGGTGCTTGGCCGCCGATATACGCTACGTAGGCGGACAGCTACTCTATGGGAGAAGCAAGCAGCTTTCTTTCGGTTTGTTCTTTCCAACTTCTTACTCTCGAACCAGCAACACCCGCAATTTTATTGCAATGAAGTCTAAACATTCTCAGTGACTGTATTCGATACAGTAGAAGCCACCTTTTTGATTTGAAGGTGAATCTTCCACAAAATCACAATCACAGTGAAAAGATATTTGGTCAGAAAAAACACAAAAAAGCTAGCCAACCTGTTCAATAGATTCTCCCTGTTCCATTCTACCACCCGGAAAGCAGACTTCACCACGATGACTTTTTAGATGAATGGATCGTTTTGTAAACAATACAGATGGCGTTGAATTCACTTCCAGTAAAGGTATCAGAACCTGCAATTCTCTCTCACGTAGATTGAAAAAACAGCAACTATAGTGAGATAAAATCCATTTACACCTTACCGACATATCCGTTGGCGCTTTTGCCAAACGAGGGTGCATCGGAATGGCATTTGCCTCCGTTAGTTTCTGAAATATCCTGATAGAATCAAGGAAAGATGAAGGGTATATGAATTCTACTCAATATTGGCCTCAGGAGGCATCATTTTATTTCTATGTCATTGTGTGGTCATGTATAATGTTTAGACCATCCGTCAGCGTCGACGTATCGGAAACAGAGAGCTGCGTTTGGCGACTGCGGCTGTCAAGTTCGAGTTCGTCAACAGTTATGAGACCGGTGCATTTTCTTCAAGTGATTCCGTTTCACCTGTTTTTTGCATTTTATTTGTTCAACACCCTATTTCATCCCTTGCCATGGATGGACAGAAAAGCATCATTAAGCAAAAAGGAAAAAAGGAGAAGCAATATGTTAAAGAATAATACACACAACTGTATAATAGATAGCCAGAGTTGATGAAAGCTATGACTTGAGCAGTCGAGGTCGGCATGCGCGGATATGGCACCTCCTGACCTGGGCCAAAGTGATCACAACAACAGTGAACAAAGAAAATTATTTTCATAATAGAATTCATTCAGCTCCGGAAAAGAGTCGAGAGGGACTGTAAGAAGTAGTAAAAAGAGTATGCAAAGTAGCTATAGAACAAAGAGATCATATGAACTTCATCTTATCCAACACGACCCCTCTCTCCAAACAAAATAGTACATCCCGGTCTGTCGTAGAATACAGACTCGATCCATCTCGACTCATACCTACGTCGCCTCAACAGAAAAAAATCTTGACAATCATGAACACCAACGAATCTAAGTGTTATAGGCAAAAACACATTTTAGCAGAAAATTATTAAAAGAATACATTGTTCTTTATTTACCTTAGAGAACAACTCCTTTGTCAAATTCCCAAATGTCCTGCATGGTTGACGCATTACAATCTGTGCTATCGCAATGCTATCTAATCTGCAAGAATTTAAAATTTGGAAAAATTTAAATTTTTTTCAGGCAAGCTTGCACATATTAAAACGACTTTCTCCCATTAGCCAACACAAAAAAAGATTCTTGCACTAAATCCACTTCATATAGCAATGAGTTGTACAAAAATGCCCAGATTCATCTGCATAGGCGACAAATGCCGCGCTAATAAGGTGGTTGTAAACAAAGCAAATATCGTAATTCGAGGATCAAGCGATACGGTAACCACAAGCTAAAGGACATCCCATAATCGAGGAATTCTCATAAAAAAGTGGTACACCAAAAAGTACGCGCAAGCTTTCAGGGTTAAAACTGGCACTCTGGCTTATATCAATAATTTTTGGAATTTAATATGGCTAGTTTATGCTAAATAAAATTCTAATCGTACCAGCCCTTGACTATGCAAAATAGAAATAGGCTTGACAGAAAAGTAGTACCTCATCCATAAATCTATCCTTTTTCTCAAAAAAAAAAAACGCCGGATTTTTCAGTAGCTTTTTCTGCTCACTTTGTTTCGGCCGCTGATACAACAGTGACCATCCGTTTTATAAGTTGCAACCTCGCATAGACGTATTTACTCGCAACACATCTGCCCCTTACGAAGCAGTATAAAGAATGCATTCCCACTGCCACTCAGCATCACTGAGAAGAAGTACTCTACCAGATAAATTTGTGATGCAACATCCACCGCGAGCGATCGCGACGCGATTGTACCAGCCAATTGAACCGAAACCACGCTCGCGTTTCCATGATCTCGCAAGCCCAGGCACACGCGCCGCAACCGCTCGCTTCCCTAACTGTCTACCTCCACACATCATTTTGGAACAACGTACGAAATACCAATATTGAGCATACCTCTGCTTCTGCAGAGCCAGGTACCAAGTTAATTTACAACTTATAATTTCTTTAAGAAGATATTCAAGAAGATAACAGTAAATATGTCAAAGTACTTCATGAACTGCAACAAAAACGAGGAAGATTTTGATCCAAGATTTATCCAATTTACAATAAATACGACATTTTGGTTACCGTTTATTGCACCAAAATTGAATTCAACGTTACTGTAATCAGCATAAGCATCATAATTTCCAACAGATATATATCAAATATAGTGTTCAACATCTATGGGAAGACACAAGAATTTCATACAATACACAAAATCTACTTCAACATAACAAATAAAACCGAATTCTGATAACTATGGTATCAAAAGACTCAGTTTAACAGCATAACTGAATTTCAAAATCTTTGAGAATACGAAAACTTCGATAAAATATTATACACAGATAAGGGATACACCTCATGATCGAGAATAAGCGGAACTCAGAAATATGGGCTAGTATACGCATGAGGGATCAGCCCAGGATCTTTAGTAAGAGAAATCATAAGACAGGTCGTAATGAGGGGTCACAATGACCCTAGGTGGGATACGATGAAACAAGTGGGAGATTTACCCTGCAGGGGGTAGCCCTCACACTATCCATTCATCGCCGACAAACCCAGCTGTCAAAGACAAATCGTGAATCGTGGATTCCGCTCATTCCTGATCAGGAGTTCTAGCCAGAAAAAGGTAACTTCGAATCGCTAATATGTCATCTACCCGTGACCGGGATGATAAGGGTTAAGTACTACGAAGGACATCCAAAAAAGCTTTGCCCACACGTAATAATACATATGTTAGTGGCTGGCTATTAGACGTACCGTACTGGAAGCAACCACCACGTCAGCCTGTACGAATTTCGGATGGAGCCGATTACAACATATACGACGAGCAGTAGTACCAACAACCATGGCAGTACAACACTAAACAAACACATTTCTGCCACCATCACCATTATTTTTCGAGAAAACCAAACGATCTTAGCATTCTGTCACCTTCAGACCGATTCAGACCACGCCAGCGAGTGCGACGTGGGTGAAGATCTGAAGGAAACGGATCGTAAGCAAAAAGTGTCAAGCCATGCAGTGCAGCACACACACCCACACAAGGTTACAACAAAAACGATTCAGTCATGAAAAGGGATCATTTTGAGGGACGCAGGAATAAAATAATACTACTCAATATATATTTCAGAAAAGATATCTGCTTCGATACACAGAACGGCAAATATACGGAAAACAGTTTCGATTCACGAACTCAAACTTTTGATCCCTCATCCCAGCTATCCCGAAGGCCTAACCACACCTCCATGACATTACCCACTCTATGAGGCTGCTTTCAGACCTCGACGTCCGTCCGTCCGTCCGTCCGACGCGTGCGGGCTGCAACGGCGGCGCCTGACCTCTGTTGACAACACTGGATCACGTGCCAGCGAGCGCTGTCAACACTACTCTAGCGACCGCCGTCGCAGCACGCACGCGTCGGTCGGACGGACGGACGCCGAGGTCCGAAAGCGGCCTGACCCAACCAAAAACATCTTCCAATTACTCTAAACTCAAAAAACGATCTGTAATGCATGGCATACCATTGACCGGTCAACCGCTTCTTAGATGGTCGTGAATGAATCGTTCTTTCTGCAGTTCTTCAACGTTATTGATTTGTTAGTATGACAAAATTCCCCAAAAAGCCAGCATGAAAGACTATACACACGGGCGGCTGCGTGAGGTACCCACAGTGGTGGGATCTAATTATTCGGCAACAAGATAGATGTGAAATTTAGCAAAGCAAGCTCTAGCTGGAATGAATCCCAAACTTGACTATTATCCGGCCACAAATAAATTATTACGAACGATAATATTATGACAAAGTGTTAAAATTTATAAGGGGGAACAAACCGAAGAACTAGTTCAACTTCCGTTTCAAATAATTTCAAAGGCAAAATTGCTACTCGGGACTCTACAAGCGTAAGGCACTGGAAGACTGTTCAAAGCAGATGCATCTGAGAAACTATGAGAGCGATTACTATGGGAACTTTTATGAAATGGTATCAAAGCGCAAATAAAACTAAAAATAAAGCATTAAGGCAATTCAAGTTAAACATAAAAAGGAAGCTATATGAAGGAGAATGTGCAAATAAAACTGTAAAACGAACACCCGCGAGGTACATCACAGAGCAGTAGTGCCATCATCACGAGTATCTAAAACACAATGATAAAAAGAAATGATAAAAAATCCATATAATAGCATGACACCTGCGACGCCATATATAGCGAAATTATTTTAAAAATCTTGTTTTTAAATACTATTTAACTCCAAAAAATCATAGCCTTTTTCTGAAAACTGATCAATTCGAAATTTTTCGAAAGGACAATACTTTATGAAAGGAATTATAAAGGAAATGCCTTTGAGCACTTAGACACTTGTTCTGTAACATTTCTGCAAAACTTTCTCAGCCGAGGTAAAGCACCACCTTGGCTGAATAGCCTCCAAAAGTCATCAACAAAAGGGCACATGCACTATAATGCTTTAATGAGGCAATATCTATCGAAATGAGATGACTTCCTTTCAATTTCACAGAGGTTTTGCACGATTGCTTTGAAAATACTTGGAACATCAACAAAAGACACATCCCAAACAGAGAAGTACGCACTGATATTGCTGCCGACGCTTGATGTGATATAAGCGTACGACAGTCTTACATTGAAAATAGAGGACTTTCCAGTAGATTCACCGGAGGTTAAAAGCGTTGGCTTGCTTCTGACGAGAGAGAAAACTTCGCTCACGAGCCGAATCTGCGTCCTCTGCCATACGACTGCACTCATCAACGCGTTTGGCCTGAACAAGGCAAACTTCTGATTGATTCAACCTAGTAGAAGATAACACTTGCAAATGTAAAGAGCGTGATCTTACCATGCCATAAAACGCTGTCGTCAGCAGCCGCTGCTCCTGCTCATGCATTGTACTGGTCCGTTCTGCTTGTTCTTCGAGCTGTTTAATTCTTCTGTCCTTCTGCTCGATTTCACGTCGTAAGGAGTCGAACTCGTGACGACTAAGCCCTCCTTCAGCTGCACATTGAGCTGCTCTTTCCTGTAAATTGAGCGGTAGAAATCGATTAGCGACCCAATCAATAATAAAACTGGAAATTGAGATAAGTTCGAAACATTTCTTATTCAAGTGTGGCGTGCATATGCGTCATAATGATAATCAACGATGACGATGCAACAAAGGTACTAGCAAAAAAACATGCATGACAAGAGTAATGAAGTAAACCTTAGCCCACAAAATCTAGTTCCATTCATAAAACTTCTTCGTGGTAGTCAGTAAAGTGAATGTATCGGACCACTCCACTTATAAATCCATTCAAAATGGAGCTAATAAATTCCAAACAAAAACAACTAACCTGATCGATAATAATCTGTCGTGCTTTTTCCAAATATGACCTCTTGGATTCACGTTCTTCTCGCAATTCTAACTCCATTTCCTTCATTTTCCCTTAAATTTCCAACCCAAATTTTTATAAAATACTTCTTGCAAAAAAAAGTGAGAAAAAATAAAATTAATTGAAATTTCATTCAAATGCCTCTGAAATGCGTGTTAGAAAGAAGAGGAAATAGCGGTCCGTTGAAATTAGTCACAGTGGCAAAAGAACAGAAAATTTAAAGTTGGGTATTCAACATGACGCTCGAATGTTGATAGTTGTTGCTACTCAGTCGGTCTCTGCCTCTTCAAAAGGATTAGAATGAAAAGCAACGGAGACCCTTATGAGAAAGAATCATATTCAAAATTGAACAAAAAAAAGTTAGAAAATTATTTCTGAAGTAATCACACCTTCAGCCAATAACTGCGCATCCAACGCTTCAGCAGCGCGTTTTTCAGACAGTTCTGCTTTCTGCTTCCATTGATCAACTTCGATCGACATCTTTTCCGACTGAAATGAAGCACAGCAATTGTTTAAAATATCGAGCTTTAAAACTCGATGAGTCATCGTCAAAGATGTGACAACGACAACGACAACAACAGAGAAACACTTGCAATCCTCACCCTTAACTTCACTTCGGTAACATCGCCAGAAGAGGAAGCAGCAGCTATCTCAACGGAACGCTCCAGCTCTTCCACTTTTGCCTTAATAACACTCACAATAGAGAACCAATTAAAGAAGTATTGAATAAGGAATGGTGGTTCGGTCAAAATGTGAAATTCTTACCTCCAAGTCTGTCTTTTTCTTGTTTGCCAAACGCAGCTCACTTTCCAGTTCATGATTTCTTCCTTTAACCACATCCATTTCGCCTTTTACCACTTCTAACTCTTCCATTTCTTTGATCCTCTCACGGAGGCGGGAGTTCTCCAGTTCGACATTACGAATACGATCCCTTAAAATGTGGATATTTTAGGTAATTGATAAAATAATAAGGCATTCAAACACCACCTACTAGAAAGCTACATATGAAACTGTATTGATCCTATTCTGATAAACTACGTTACGTTAAGAGAACGCCCTTCGGTCGAATGAAAAAGGAACTGAGAAGATGTGAAAGAGCAAGAGAAATGGACCACTTACTCCATCATGCTTCCATCTAATGACGATTCGCCATTTGTCGATTCGAGCATTGATGTGTGTAGACTATGTACACTGTCCATCATTGATACTGAAATAGTGGAAGACTTTAGCAACCAGTTCTGAGCACGATTCTCGCAACAATACCACAAAAATAGGAGAAATAAAGTTTTTGTCAAAGAACCATTATAACCATAAACCATAACAAAAATACAATTGATTACACTTCCCGCCTACGATTTCTTTTCAATATCTGCAAAGAGTAGTTGTTTTTGAATAAAGGGTATAGATCAGGTTGTTGAGGGAGCAGGGCATAGTAAAAGTCGACAAGTAGAAGCTGTCCTGATCTCCCATCTCACCGAACCTGCTCTGTCTTTGTCATCTTACCCATTTCTCTAGGTGAATGAGGAATTTGGGGAGTATTAGTGGATTCGAGGGTTTATATAGCCCTGCAGCTCATACGTCTTACTCCCTGCGTTAATCCCACCCGTCGCGGGGTCCGCTGCAACTACCACACATAAATTGACCAAGTAATTACAAATAGGCAGCAGAACATAACAGGAGATTTTGAGCAATGGACTTACATTCGTGTGATATTTTATTCTCCAACAGAATCTTCTCTTGAACGAGACCTTCAATTCGAACTTCAGCAGCAGCCAAACGATCCTTCGCAGTGGCTAACTCATGCTCCAACTAAATGAACGACCCGTATTGATCGAGAAATAAGTGCTATGAAAAACCTTTATCGGTGAATAAAGAGTTTATGAATTTGATAGTGAATTGAGAACTCGAAGCTGATCGACAGCTGACACCAGTTCATTCACAAGCTCCTAGCCAAATTCAATATGCTGGTCCCGCTTAAGAGCGTTCGTAGAACTTCTGAGCTTACATCGATCAGTCACTTCTCGTTTCTTTGAACTTTTTACTTGAGCTATCCATTTTTTGCTTTTTTAGGCTACATCTCTTACGAACTTGACTTCTTTGCTTTTCATTTTCATACATAAAGCCAGAACAATTGCTTACATTAACAAAACCAGTAGTAATAACAAAAAAAATAAAATAAAAATTTCTAATAAAAACACAATAAAAAATGTTTCTCACCTTATCCACCTTAATAATCAGCTTGTCGTTTTCTCGAGTCTTCTCCTCGGATAAGGCTTTATAAGAGCCCATTTGAGTGCGCAACGCCTGGAGAGAGGAAATGGCTATACAAATTAGCACAAATCGTAGCAAAGGAAGGGCAAAGAAACAAAAGGAACAGGTGGCCCATAGCTTCACGGACCTTATTTTTTCGTTGTTCGTCCTCAAGCAACATTCCATGCTCGACATATGATTTCACTTTCTCTCGTAGAACCAACAGCTGAAATAAACCAAGGTCTAACAACAATCGAATGGCCATTGCAACCATTAAAGCAATTATATACTGCGTAAAAACATCGCTGAACACTAATTTATTGTATTCTTCGAATAAATACTATAGGTAGTGATGAAGTTCCAACGCTATAGGAGCCTAAACATACCTCGGCACGATCGTTGCTGCTATCTTTGGCTTTATTCTTCAGCTGCTCGTAGGCCTGCTGCAACTTTGCGTGGTCGGCTTCTTTTACTCGCAATTCCTCCACTTCATCACGTAGACGTCGAAATTCATCTTCAAATGGCCTTATCTGTCCAACCTAAAACAATCAACGGTTTTGACATAATCAATTTGACATCGATTTCGTTCAATAACCTTTGTTTTAAGATCTTCATTTTCCTGCGAGACTGAATCTATCTTTCCTTTAAGTAATTCCATTTCCGTTTCTGCTTCGATGACTTGTACTTCCAAACGCGCCTTCTTTTCCTGATAATGAAAATAGCATAGCCTAGGGAGAGCTCGTGAAGAAAATGAAACCCATGACTCACTCTGAGATCTATAAGATCCTGCTCAAACGCTTCAGCACTTTTTCCTTTCGTCAGTTCGTATAGCTGCTGCCGAGTCTTTTCTAGTTGCAACTCCAAGTTGTCACGATCTTGCCGGAGCTCCGAATTCTAGAAAGAAATTAATTAGACTAGAAGGGCTAATTGTTATAGAAGCATGACAAGAAACATAATCCTGTTTGAAGGCAGTCATAAAAGATATGAGAACAGAGATGAGGACGAGAAAAGTGTATAAAGGACGAGTTTCACACTTGAATTGCTTTTCCGACATTGAAACGAGGACATCGCGAAACAATTTAACATAACTACCGAGCCGCATGTGGCACATACACACATATGGGAGCGACAAACAAAATGCCACAAGCGCTCACGAATAGCGGGTACAGAAGGGCACCGTGTGAATAATGGCCGCCGATAGCAGCTACGAAGCAATCAATTGCTCGAAGGATGGTGGATTTTTTGATTGCGACCGTTCGCATACAAAATTGATGCAAATATAGCATATGATTATTCGTAGAGAAACCCGATGAACCCGCGAAATTCGCCACAGCACAGGCTATGGCAGCCACATGCAGGAAAACAGGTTTCTTGGCGCGTACGTCCATGAGAAAATTTAGATATAGCGCTAAGATATGTTGTAAAGTGATTTATGAACGGCCTCAGCGGGTATAAAAACAGCAATCGATTGGGACGAGGACATCATGTGAGGCATCAACGACACTTAGACTTTATCACAAAACTATACATTCATGGTTGAGAGAAATCACCTCAAAAGACGCTGAGGGTCTCAACGTGGAGCAATATCGCTTCAAACTTCAACTTGTCACAAAGTACTGACGGTGCTCGCCTTGGATTCAGAGATTTTCGAAGGAATTTATCAGTAACATTGCCGAGGTGAGCAAATAAAAGAGTTAAGTGGAACAACGACGCGTAAAAGAAAAAGAAAAAAAGGGCTGTGCAGTTTCTTGGTTATCTCGCAGCGATTTTCTCTTGAGAGTTTGAGGAAGGTAACTTTGCTTCCAAGCAAAAAATGCTATCATAGCAGTGTGATCTCATGCACAAAAAATAGTATAACCGTTAGGGAAGCAACATTGAACACTATCACATAAAATCTAGTAAGTAACAACTTCTTATCTTGTTTTTGGTATTACACGACTTGAAAGTAATGAGAAGAGGACTTAGTCGAAGGTTCAGTGTTTTGTGGGACAGCCCACATAGGCTGGCGTGACTAGCAGAGAAATCGATTCAGGAAGAACGATATATAGCCTTTAATTATCTGAGGAGGAATTAGTTAGTGAAAAAGACATGTTATAGAGAGAATGTAACTGAAACTTTCAAATTATATAGTAGCAGTACCCGCATGTATCCAAGCGGGAGAGGAAGATACGATTCAAAAAGCTCCCATTCGTTCTCGAGAAAAGAAAGGCAACACACCTCCTTGCTTAAAGAAGCTAATCGGCCTCCCAACTCATCACTCGTACTTGAGCTCCCGGCGCTATTAGGTTTCTAGAAAAAAAGACGAGAGTGGTGATCAATATACAAGGACCATGGCATATGAAAGAAAAGAAAAGAACTCTACGCACCACATCTGGTAACACCTCCTCTGATGTAATTGGTGTGGGAATATCTCTCTTTTCAGAACCTTCTATAATGGATTGGATGGCAGTCATGACGCCACCTTGAACATCAGGATCCAGCATAGTGATTCCATCGACAAACTCTGAATAGCGAAAGACTAAGTATCCAGCGCACTTATAAACTCGAACCAAAATAGCAAAAAAGGCTTATTCCAGATGCTTTTCAGCCTTAAATAAACGTAATGAAAACGGAGGAAGGGTGTAAAACAAAAGAAAATAATTTTTTTTTTGTCAAACCACCCAAGGAATAGAAATGGAACTCACTTTTTTGTTTGCTGCCTAAAAATGCAGCTCCAACGATGAGAACAGCCATCTTGAGCAATTCTGTGGTAGATCCCGTTTCAGCTGTAAAAAGTTTTCCGGATGAAATGAAGCGACCCAAATCTTGAAATTGATGCAAAGAACAGGATGTTAAAATGAAGAAGAGCATACAAAGCTCTGAGTGTTTTTGAGAGATGAAACCATGATGCTAAAAAAGAGAGCCAAGAGCCGTCCTTTTTAAACTTACAAGTTTCAAGCAAAACCACTTGCCATCTAACCGACACTTATTTATGTGTTAACGCGCTCCACAAAGTACTATGAAAAAATCTGGAAAATTCATATAAGTTTTGTTACCCAGCCCAACTTAACTTAAAAATAGGCTTTGGAGAGATGCAAACGATATTGGTTCCGTTAGTGACAGATGTAGCTTGCCAATGGTGCATACCGAAAAACACTACAGGGATTACATTAGAATACTACACCGGGGAAACCGTATGAGGATCCACGAGTTTTAGGAAAAGGACTAGCGGAATCATGAAAAACACTTTATTTCCTGAGGAATTTTCTGCACTTTAGATTCGCATCCAGGGAAAAGTGAAAAACGACCAATAGAACTTACCGAACTCCATTTCATCGATATCAAGTAAATGTGTACCCTTCACGATTCTATGAACGCACTCTTCGTAGTACTCTCCTAGACTGCGGATAAGCTAAAACTGGGTCTAGTGAGGATAAGAGGGTACAGTAGTCCATCGACAAATTTGATTAAAAAACTGTGCAATAAAACTTCTATAAAAGCGTTCACGGAAGTTAACAATCTCGAACTTTACTAACTTTACGAAGATTGTTGGCTTTGACTCTCCAATTTGAATCGGAGTCATAGTGTGCAATTTTTTCAATCCACATTTCATTGAAGAAATCTTCGTCTCTGAAAAGAAACTAAACTTTACAAAAAGCATTTATATAACCGAAACACTACGAAAGACAACATTTCACTTCTTTAGTCATAGAACGCTTCAGCGCAGCTCGAAAGAAACTGGATCTACTTATTGCCCTCAATGAAGATTTTTTATGCGAAAGTTTGACGGAAAGTAGTTTCACTGTCTGCTATGGAAGCTGGATGCTGCGTTTTCTCAAAAAAAAATTTTAAATCAAAGAACGGGCTTGTTCTTTGTGTAGACGACGTCCAAATTCAGAGCCCATTACACCGGAAACCACTTTCATCCGATAAAAACAACTACTAGATTAGCAACTCACATTCCATGCAGAATCTCACCAAAAGCACGACCGCTCCGGAGACATTTCGGCTCCAGACTTAACGTTGTCAAACATAGCGATTTCATCTGCAATAAGGTAGATTTTTTTGAAAGGGTCGTAGCAATGTGGGCATGAAACCAATATATGTATTCTATGATATTTAGTCTGAAAATAAATCAATGAACAAAGAAAATTCTTGAAAAGATTCTTTCACTTTACTGAAAGCAAAGTAATAGCAAAGATGGAAGCCTACCCATGCAATCAGCCTGTAAAACAGCAGATCCGGTTCACCAGGATCCATGGTCTGAAACCTGTTGAATTTGATTTAATGAACACATTAACACGGATGAGAAAAATCAATGAACTAGGCATTGCAGCGTTCATTTCTAAAGATAAGGTCGACAATGAAAGCAAAGATCCTAATCAAAACATGATCCAGAAAGTAATTCTATAATTCAACAGAAACGGCCTGGCCCTTAAACCATTAAACAACAAGTGGAAATTCCAAAATCTCCGTAATCAATGACTCTTTGTTCGCCACGCGCAAATGTTTACAAAAGTTGTAAACTGCAGAATTGGAGAAATTCAAAACCGGCAAACAACGTTCAAACGTAAGTCAATACATATGAAAACAGAGAGGATTCCAGTAGGAGGAGAAGACCTTGGAGTTCCTCTCACCCACATACATTCAGTGGGAACAAAGTTAAATGATGGTTCGCAACGCAAAGATTCAAGGAGACGGGCGATAATCTTATTAACTCGCACAGAGGACAAATTTCTTGAGTGAAAACAGAACTCCGGGGCCGGAGCCCAATTAAGACAGAAAAGATAACTGTCTCGAAAGCTGCATTATGAGAAAGTTGCAGCAAAAAACAAACCAAGGTCCTATGACAGCCTTCATAGTCCGCGATGTGCAAATAGCAATCAGCAACTGGTGATGAGAAATCGGACATGGCGCTTCGTGGGACCTACATAATTCGCAAGAAGCGAAGTACATTTGCTGTTCTGCTGGCGTAGGGCGACACATCGTTAGCCGTCATAGGCGCAGCGCACCACTCACGCGTGCGGTGATCAATACAACGTATGTTGCATGACGCTGAGTTTAAAAAGGCATTCACGAATAATTTTGTTCATCTGTAAACTTCCAACTTTCGTATAGCGATCGACTATATTGAGTATTCGATCGAAACAATGTCTACAAGTGGATCGATGGCTTGGAGAGGATCTTTGAGCAATGGCACAGCGAAACTGGGCCACGAGCATCCTGTCGTCTACCTTTTCATCAAGACAGCGTTAAGGACTCATTGAACGCTATCTCCTATCGATAATGGATCCGCATTAAGCAGCCAACATGGCAGCGGTAATCAGTCAAGCAGACACGCAAATGAACTTAATTAGCAATGAAATGACACAGGAACAGAGACAGTTCTTATTAACCAGCGCGTAATTCGCATGTTGCGTTAATATCGTTCTCTCTAACCGTCACTCTTTGTTCATCATGAACTAAGAATGTCGTTTGGAAGCGTATGGGCCCCGTTGATAAGGTTCACAGTTGAGTAGTGGTTTGCCGATCTTCTCTAAAGAACTCTAATGAATCCCATAATTGTAATTTATTAAAATTTGGGACGGTTAATGGTTTCGCTTTGAATAAATTCTAATCCGAAAAAGGAGTCAAATTGGCAAGTATTGTTGTATAAAGAAAAAAGAGGGAGAAAATTTCGGACGGCCATGTAACACAAAAAAGATGAAAAAAATAAAATCAATTTCCCATTCCGAAAAACAGTTCCCTGAAAATTTTTAAATGGATTTTTATAAAACGAGTAAATGTGTAGAGGATACTGTAGTGGAAACAGGCAGAAAACTGATGGAAATTGAAACGGGCCATCGAATTGAAAACAGAAAAACTAGGAACGACCTACGCAACAATGGCTCGGCGACATGGGTCCAGTTATCGGCCTCTAGTCAATCAATATGTGGAGTACAGTAATAATTCGACAGTTAAATTCGTCAAGACATTACGATCACAGAAAACGTGACAACAGTAAAGAACCGCGCAAAATGGGTCGTGACTCAGTCGCATGACCCCACTGTGGAATCAAATCCTTCCCTCGCCTCCACTTGAAATCTCTACGCGAAATAGGCGAGAAAAGGGGCTGCTACACGGAAGACCCACAACACAGTAGCACGTCGAAGTATTCTTCAGATACTTTCTTCGGTACATGTATGGTTCCTTACCGTTATTGTACCAGTTTAAAACCAGTACCCCAATTCTGTATTGTAACATAAAGATTCTTCAAGGTGAAAATGGAAAGATGTAACGGAGTTAGGCAAAGTCTCCGAAAAATGTTGTAATTTCGCATCTAACTGTAATAGGTGCAAACCACTCCCTATGCACGCTCTTAGTCACCTTTGAAATTGAATATTTCAAATAAAAAAAATAAAAAAGATCAAAGTTGTCATAACACTCAGAGAAAAAAGGAGCTATATCTAGTACCGTATTATTCGGTTTCAAGCAAAATTTCCAAATGATGAAACAAAAAAAGATTGCTGCAAACGAAGTAGTCGTTGACCTACTTCCGACATTGAGACCCTTTCAATTCCCGCATTTTTCCAGAACACGATCAACCCGCAGAGTTCTTCCGAATGGCTATTTAAATTTGGGTGATTACGGAATCTTCGATTTCCCAGAATGCTTTTGGGCTGAGAGGTATAGAGGCTGCGAAGTCTGAACCGTTTTTTAAGTCCCTTTAAATTGCAAACTATCTCAACTGTCCTACATAAATAGCGTATTGACTAGCACGCTATGCATCGCCTCTGTCTCTTCCCCACGCTTTCGATTTTGCCAACATAAACAACAACCGAGCTACCCAATTAGCCAATAAATAAACATGAATGAAAAACAGGTTATTACATTTTTGTAATACAGTATGACTCTAATCCATGTAGCAAAATTAAGCCAAAGGAGAGCCTTGAGAAATGAAAGTGACCGGGTGATGTCGGGTCAAAAAGGTTATGCTCTACTTTTGAGATCAATCCATGGCGCTCAAGGCGCCAGTGGCTCAAATGGTTATGATTCGTGCGGTTGCTTGGCTGTTCATACTCACATTCCTATATATTCGAGTTCGAGCTGAGCCAAACTGTGGACAACACCCGAATAAAGTGCCTCGATCGTCTCCATTCGACTTTGTCGTGAGTTTCCAAATGAATTTAAGTGATTGATAACTTAGTCATGCAATCTACTAATGGAAGATATGCTTTCGCTTCAGAAAACTATGTTGCAAAAGAAAATGAAAAATGAACCAATCAGCATGATAAAATATCAATAGGAATCTTGATCCAAGTGGTTGTCGTAGATTCGACTGTCGCCTAAACCTACACCCTGAAGAAACGCCGGCCGAGTTTTTTTGGCAAGTTGCCCACTGTTTGAATCTAGTTCGTTGCGGAACCCACGCCATCGTACCTTTACTGTAGCTTCACTTTGATGTTCCAATTGAAATGCTATTGGAAGAATGTCGTAAGAGTGTCCGCACACATGAAAAATCCGAATGTAAAGGAAAAGGTGGCATAATACGTAGTTTAAAAGAGGTTATATGACAGCTTGGGAGGAAAATTTTGAAAATGAGAGGCGAACCAGGGGAGGAGGGAAGCTTTACGAAGTCTTTCCCGATGGATGTAGAAACGGGGATCCGGAACGGCAAGTATTTCCATTTCGATTCAAATTTCACTCAACTGCTCGTTTCTTTAGACAACGGGGATACACTTTCTGTAGGGCGGAACTTTTGTGCCTCCTCCTTTCGATATGTCATATAACCTGTAACCTGAAACGGTTTCTCAACGGTTCACTGTGTAGAGAGCCACAATAAAATGATTTCGATTACCCTACATTAACATTAATAACCCATCCGGTAAGAGTATGCCGCCATAAAACGTTTGATTGAAATGGAGTGATTTTCAAAACCAAGACTGCGTCACGGGAAAAGGCTCATCAGTAAGAATATCAATAACAACCTTACTCATTTTAAAAGGTCTGTTTTTAAATAATGGGAATAACGTGCATGTTTCCTTTTGGTCTAATGGTATAACTTCATTTAAATGCGTTTTGAAGCGAAATGGCACACTTTTTCTTGAAGTTCTTCTCTCAATGCAATTTGATGCCATTTTCTAAAAGCCTCGTATAGTTGTTTGGCTGAAAAGAGAAGTGGAGCGCAGTACACCGGGTAGAAACGTGCCAGGTAATATTCATTCATGACAGCAGTGTATTTGAAGGCCAATTCGATCCAGTACAATGTCCTGTGAGGCAAAGCGGTGTGCTCCTGCTTTTCGTCTTTTGGTGGTGACTTAGGACTACATTAACTTCAACTATACTATGCTGATCCTAAGGTCACGCCATTTGCTTCAAGGACGCCGTATTATGATAATCTTTGAGATGGAAGCAGTAAGAATGCAGATCTTGCTTCTCCCTACTTCTTCATGTTGTCAGGTGCCAGTGATTCAGAGGAGATTTCTACTCGGTGAAAAAGCTAGTATTCTTTGGCAAAACGACAGCTTACCTTTCCAACAACGTATATTGTGATCTCTTCCCTTAATTTCGGATCTTTCATGGGTGCGGACACTCTTAACATCATCTCTTCCAACAACAATTCATAGGTAGCACCAAAATGAAACGAAAGTAGAGTCGATAGCGTAGGCCCCGCAACGAATTGCTTGATTCACAAGCCATGTACTTGACAAATGTCGAGAAACTTGACAAATGTCTCGAGACAACTCGCCCGGCGTTTCTTCAGGGTGTAGGTTTAGGCGACAGTGTAGATTCGTGATATTAGGCAGCGAAACGCAAGCGGAAATGGAGGATGTATGAAAAGGAATGTATCGAACAATGAGGAATGATGAATGTTGTAGAATGTGAATGAGCTATTTGTAATGAGGCACGAAAAGTATGACAAACATGATTAGAAAATCCATGTCTTCTTTGACTTGTCCTAAACAAGCGTTTTTCTTGTGAGTCCGCAATTGCACAAACGCGCAAAAGAAAATTGCTCGAGAACGGGGCATTATAAACAAGCCCGACTACTGCGGGGTAATGAATCAGTAGAATGCGTTGTGAAGGTTTGGATTCGTGCCGACAGTGGGAGGATCATTGAAATGGGGGATTTTTCGCTACATAGTTGAGCTTTGACTACGAATCCCACAAATACATGGCGCTGATGATTAGGGAACAAGGGTTTTTACAGATGCACAAGTTACTGTATCCTGATAGGATTCTCCTGTAAGGGCCAGGAAAGTAAATATCCGCGTGCCACAAGATCAGGTGTTTGCGTTAGCATTCTTGTATTGGGTTAGCAGTTGGTTTTTAGGCAGTTCTGCTGTGCAAGACGTATGAGAGAAAAAATTCCGAAGAGCGGTTTGCAAAAAAAAGAGAAACCTTTTATTAAAAAGATGTTGCCCCATTGACACATGGCAAAAAGGCCAGAGCGGCGAAGCAGCGACTCTCGCAGCAGAGCCTATACTCGACAAGTTTGCAGCCGGCTGCAAATACGGTAGATACTTTTTGAGTACCGCTGAGGTTCGACTAGCGTCTCCGTTGGAACTACCGTCCCTTGCCACGCTCAGCCTTCTATCGCTATCACATTTGTCTCAGAGAAGTGAGACTAAAACATGCATGAGGCATGGGGCCGATTGAAAGTTCGTTGAGTATAGACGTACCCAAAGAGAAAAGGCGACTGTACATTCCTGGAAGAAGGGGTGTCCCATCCTGACTTTTCAGGGTCCACAATTGTACGCATGCATCCGAGGGTATAAAAGCGGTTAAGGATATGTCGAATAGCATCCCGAGTCATTGTATTGACCACGTAATCGAGAGCTATTCTTATATAGTTAACCCATTGGTAGAGAATCTAAGAAAAGATTTTTCTGAATGTTGTGCAGGTTTCGGCCAATCTAGGCTGATACGGCAGAGAAACTTTTCAGCAACAAAAGTGAAGCGTAAATGAAGCAAACGTGAACAGTATGGGCAGCACAAAGACAAGAAGAAGTAAATTATTCTCTTCAGATACCAGAAAGTCGACTTGTCGGTGGAATCGAGTCAGACCCACACTCTTGGCCGTGGGTAGTACAACTCACCTATCGAGGTGTGCACAAATGCGGTGGTGTCTTGATCGATGAACAATTCGTATTGACAGCAGCACACTGCTTTTCCAAGAAGTGAGTAAAAAACTTTTTTTTTCAACTTGTCAATCCATTTTCCCACGGTATTTCTCAAAGTGCAGTTTCTCTCATACACTTGGCTGGAAATTCTTCTTCAATTTCTACGTAGACCGCTATGCTAACGCATTAGCCCAAATCCCCAACCACCAGCTAGGGTAGGGATGGAACTGAATAATGGCGAAATGTTAAGCCAGTGAGGTGGCCAGAATCGTTTTTTGGCCATGGGAATATAGTTTGTACCTAAAATTCAGGAGGGAAGAGAAGAGAAAGCTAGAGGGTGCCTGAGATTTAACTCTACACTCTAGAACTTAGTGTTAGGAGCAAGGGGCACCCTTCCGCCCTCCGGACTACATTTCCACCCTTCATATTTATTAAGGATGGAGTTATCATTTCAATCTATTATTTGCAGCCGCATCCCATTGATGTACCGTGTTCACGTCGGAGCGCACAGATCAGGCGGCGGTAGAATCCATTTCATCCGTAATATCTCCATTCATTCATTGTTCAATGTGGTGTGGCCAAGCTCCTATGATGTGGCATTATTAAGGTAAGTTTTTTGGCCCATTGTCCAGAATAGCAACAGTTTTGACCAGCTGAAATTTCGGCTTCGACAGTGGTCAAGAACCTAGAAAAACTGAAGACTGCTGAAAACTATCATCCAAAACAAGTGTGAGGATGCTGACTAACAATAAGAGTACCCCTTCACCACTGGATCTCCCACATTACTACCAGATTGGTGTAAATTATAAAACTCTTTGATCGATAGTGTTGTAAATGAAAGTAACTCCTCTGATAATCCTCATTTTACAACGTCCTCTAAGAAGTTTGCATTTCATCGGTGAGTTGTTACAAGTTTGTATGAGCAGTTTTCGAGTCCTTCATATTTTTCAGCTTCAATGGATACGGTAAAATCGATATCGGTATATTAAACTTCACTTAGTTAAAGGCACCGTTCGCGATGATTCAATGGGCGGGTGTGTCGATGACGTGTCCGCCTCTCATTCGACGCCACGCCTGACTGTCTGACGTGACATCGAATGAGAGGCGGACACGTCATCGACACACCCGCCCATTGAATCATCGCGAACGGTGCCTTTAAAAGTTGATGTTTCGTCGATCTTCGTTTTTTTATCCTCAACACTCTTCAATGGGTTTATTTTGAGGATCTTCCCGCCGGTTAAACTCAATGGGAGCACAACTGTTCAAAGCATCTGTCTTCCATCATTTTCTACAGTCACCCATCAGATGTGTGTCGCTGCAGGTACTTTTAGATCTTTAATTCGATCATCTATTTAATCTTGAATCTTCAATATGATCAGGAGGGATAAACGCGAATACTGTAGCTCATAGTCACAACTACAAATCGCGCCCACGAAAAGATATGAAAATATGGTACATTTCTATGAGGTCTCCCACCAATAAACACATCAAAATTGATTCTGTCATCCAGTACCCCTCCCTCCGACCGTTTCCTCTCATCCTTGCTTTTCTTTAGAATTGCTCACAGAATCTTATATGCTCTTCACGCATTTAAACGTCTACAATCGCTGAATCCAGTGACAAATTCCTAAGGTTCAGGACACCAGACGTCGTGGTGAAAATTCAACCACCCATAGGGAATGTTGCACACCAATGAAAATCCTATTTATCATATTCTCTTGCAGGATGGGGCATGACAAAGGAGCAAGGGCGGAGATCTGATGTGCTGCGCGAGATTCACGTTCCAGTCGTCCCATTCACTCAATGCAACAACATGGCCCACTATGCAGGTCGAATCCATTTCCCATCCATGTTCTGTGCAGGCTATAGCGAAGGTCTTATTGACTCATGTCAGGTGAGAAGATTCAATGGATTTCAATGAATCTCAAACAGTTCTCAAAGCCACATAATGTAGAGTTCTTCGTAGGGTGATTCTGGTGGGCCACTAATGTGCACTAACATGGGACGTTGGGAGGTTCAAGGCTTGGTAAGTTGGGGGATTGGATGTGGTCGACGAGGAAAACCTGGTGTGTACTCAAAAGTCCATGCAGCTCTACCGTGGATTCAATCAGAGATGCAAAGGTTACAAGCATAAATTGAAGTCTATTATTCTAACATCAGAGGAAATCTCTTGTAAAGCATTACCTAACATGTTGATAAGACTTTTTACGTTTTTTTTGAATTAGAACATTAGTTACTCGATCAAATGTACATACTGCTGAAAGTGAATTAGGTAATCCCTCACGAAGGATGCATAGTGGTCCTTAGGAATTGCAGAAATATCCGCTTAAGGGTCCAATAAAGACGTGAACCTTCAGAGACCACAATGCAGCCATCATGTGGGAATGCCCGTACGGGAGAACTACTGGAATTACTAGGTTGTAAATTTTCTGACTAGCTTTCATAGCTTTCATTGTACAGTACACTGACATATTTTCGGGTAAATCAGCAGACGTTCTTATAAGAACTGCACATATTGTACTGCATTGAATACAGGTGATATATTGTAAAATTAAAGTCATTAGAATAAATATTTATACATTATGTATAGCTCTATCGCAGTAATAATTCCACAACCTTAAGACTATTTCCAAGCTGACAAAATATACAAAAGAGCTTTTGGTATCAAAGGAAACATCAGAGAACAGCACATCATGTAACTTTACAGCATTACGTTTTCACAAATCGATATGTATTTCTAAAAAAGCTGACAGTAAAAAAACACATGAATAATTTTTAGCACATTTGGAGCTATTGCGTCATAACTTAAGCAGATGATCACTGAGATAGGAACGATGGAATAAAGGTCATTGAGAGGCATTCCCCAAAAAGTAGCGGCATCAGTTAATGTACAAACATTAGAGTGAGTCACATTTTTCTACGCGTTGCGGTGAAACGCTCTTGGTAATCCTCATAGCCAGGTAAATCTTGGAATTCTCGATCTTGGAAAATGTTACCTGAGCAACTTATAATGCTGACCGGAGAGTGTGACAACAGATTTACTGTGAACTCAGTTTTGGCGAGACAATTCTCCTCAACTCGTAGAATTTTCAAGTGAGGACATTTGGCAAGAGCATCCGCATTCAGGAAATTGAGACGATTTTGATTCAAGTTGACTTCAGACGCATTTAAAGAGCTCACCTGAAAGATATTCAAACGTTTCCTGTTCAAAATAGAAAATGTGTTGCTAATGACACGACATCACGAAATGACACCTCATTTCAGGGCTTGCTTAAAACGCAAATGAGGAGGATTTCAGAAAACAAGAACTCAAACACAGATACGTCAAACTTTTAACGTTTAAGGAATCAAAGCGATGGCGGAACCAATAAGTACCTCATCCGGGAGTTCAGTGATGGTGTTCTGAGCAAGATTCAACGTCTCCAGTGACATCAAGTGACAAACAGGCACGGGGAATTGAGAGAAGTTGTTTGCCGAAACATTAAGCGTCTTCAGCGATGTGCAACCAACAAGGCTGTCGGGCAGTGACGACAACTTATTTGATTGTACATTCAAAATCTCCAGATTTTTCAGCATTCCAATTTCATGAGGAAGTTCAGCTGCAGAAAGTATTCAATATGGATTACTCTGGTAGAAATATATTCAATATGGATTACTCTGGTAGAAATATATTCAATACGGATTACTCTGGTAGAAATAAAGGCGCAAAGATATAACTTCACTCACTGAGAGCATTCTCTGAAAGGTGTAGTTGTTTGAGAACTGTGAAATTTCCTATAGAAGGTGGCAACTCCTTTATCTTATTTTGACTGAGTTCGAGATTCCGGATCACTTCAAACAGCTAAAAGAGAGACCAAAATAGAAAAAAAATTGGAATTGATGTGATGATAGAAACTGAATGGCGCCAGACCTCATCCAAAGAAGAAGGCAAAGCCTTTAAGCCACATGACTTCAATTGAAGAATTCTGCTCTTCTGTGCATTCTCAATGTGCCTCTGCACTGTAGCTTGTGATGGTCCTGCTCTGATACCTGTATAGAATAAACTGTTGATACACTGTACTACCGGCTTTGTGCATGCCTTACCCAATGTGGAAGCAACTCCTTTGCTTGATGAGGACTTTGACTTGGACGAATCATTGCCCATGACTGCGAAAAAGTAAGATAATTCAGTTCGAAGTAATTCAAAAAGGCACACGGAATTGCGCGACAACTTTTCCTTATTCGATCACAATGTCGCTAAGAAGAAGAATGTAGAGCTACGACGGTAGAAGTTTAAGGAGTTTTGAAAAGTTGCGAAGGCTTCTATGATGGCACAACATTTGACCTTATGCTGTACACCAACAAGACTTGTTAAGATAGCATGGATGAAGGAGTTTGTGAGGAATTAGAAAGAGACTCTTCTTACTAATCATCCGCTTTGAAAAAGCCACGCTGTAAGTTGGACTACACCCTGGGCACTTTTTTTTCTATTACACTCGCTCTGAAGAAAACATTGCTAGCTCATCAATCAAAAGTAAAAGCTACATATCATAGCATCGTACTGGATAGCGCCGCCCACACAAGCCTGCCCTGTAAGAGGAGTCTCATCCAGGAAACCTGTCGCCTTGGTAAAGGTACCAAAGTTTTTTTTTCAAAGCGAGCCTTTTACAAGGAATAAATGGAACTCATCCCAACTAAGTAGTCGAGTCAAAAAAAAAAGTCAATTTGTTGAGTTTAGTCCTGCATGGAGCTGCATGCCTTTAGAAGTTATTTCTGCCTTCTCAGCCATCATACCTTTGGTTAACCTGCCCCTTCTTGATTTGGAAATCGCAGATATTGGAGATATTCGAAATAAATCCGGGCTGACGCAGAAAGGAAACAAAAATGCAATTTCTATTTTAGTCCAAGGAAAAAAGATAGCAGTGGTTTCAATCTTATGCGAGTATGCAATTACTCGACTGTTTTCCTCCGCGAGTTCAATGAATGAATGAATGAGCCGTTCCGCAGAGAAATAAATGAGAAAAAGAACCAACAAAGCGAATTTCAGCACTATCACATTACCGCTTTACGCTATCCAGCTAAAGGCATCGAGAACATCATCTTCAAAGCAAGAATCAATGGCTAAACCATGTCCGTAACTGCAGAATTTCGACGAGAAGCCAATGGTTTTTCAGAAAATAATATCATTGATATATTATAGGTAATAAACCTCTTCTTCAGCGATAATTTCGTAGTACGGAGCCAATGAATTATTTATTACTCGTATTTCTAGGCAACAAGAACATATAAATGTGCAAATTGATGAATTGACCAGCCTTAAGACTCATGCTAATATAGAAATCGCGAGAAATCTAAACTTATCAATACACTACCGGTGATTTTGACTTAGTTTTCTAAGGAAGTTTTCGCTTCTATTCAGCTGGTGCTTCTCCTCTGCGAGCCATGACATGTCGAACAGCAATGGCAATGTAAACAAGCAACAGAACGGCTACGAACAAGTCGTCTATCAAGCCTATAAGGTGCTATTTATACATGGGGAGCAGTAAAGAGACTTCTAATATGGATGACAAATAGAAGTGCGTGAATACAAACCGATTACGCCATAAGCTGACTCTGGGATTATGTCGAAAGGGGATAAAACATACGTGAATATGCCGATTGCAATAAAGAGTACTCGCAATCTGAAGAAGCAGACTGGCAGAATTGACAAAGGATACTGTATTAATGCATACCTGAACATAATCATAAGGCCGTTGAGATCGAAGAGACTCCGCACAATGTAGGGAATCAGCACCGGCACATCCCATAAATATTCCAGCCACTGGAAAAGATTTCGCTTAAGAGGCATCCAATTTTTGCTTATATTTTTTATGAGGGAGCACTGAAATGATTCAACAACTAACTTACAGGTCTATCTCCGGAGAACCTTCTGTTATAGTCATTCAAACCAATATTGTTTTCCCGAAGTCGATTGTTCTCTTCATCAACAGGCCAATTTACAGGAAGGAGCACTGTTACCTTCAAGCAACGAACATAATTGAAAAAAGAGGGAAGTAAAAGGTAATCATGCCAACCTCAGTTCGACAAATAGCGCATTTAACAGGAGATACTAAAGATGAAGAATGTCTCCAATATCCCATTATACATTCACCTGAAAAGAAACAACGAGCCTCACAAATGAACCTCTCAAACAACTCAATGTCTATCACTAGTTAAATGCAGATTATTTTGCATTCTTACAGCAGAAAATATGTCCACAGTTAGTAAGTGTAGGGAAGAGGGCATTGTCGTAGCAAATCGGACATGTATGAACCGCATCTGGTCGCTCCGCTTCCTCTCGCTGAAACAGCGCATTACAGATAGCACACTAGACCCATGCATGACCCATATCCTATGCATGAATAAGTCATTTGTCTAATAGTCTGGGCTGAATGATCCTCAAATTCTCCAGACCTTTATGAAGGTCTCGAAAGTTTTGAAGCCATCCAACCCTAACTCACGACACAGCGATTAGAAAAGCTCAAAGCTAATTTAGAGAAATAGCTCTCATCATTTAACAGGAATAGCCCCAAAGTAATGATTGTTATGACATGCCCAGATTGCAAGGAGACTGAATATAGAAGTCTAAAGGTAAATTCGCTATCCTTTTCTGTTCTGAATTTGAAATCGAACCTGACAGTGCTCAAAGGCAAGGATAAGAAACCTACACATATCACAAGCATCGTAGCCAAAAAGCATTACAGAATACTTATATAGTTAAGCATTAATTATTCTCCCAACACCACCCTCCGCTAATCCATAGGATTTCCGAAGATACAAATGATTAGAATAAAAATGCAAAACCCTCTCGCAATCCTACAACCGGGAAGCCTAATTTCAGGTCTATTCCCACGGTTCAAGCCAATCTGACGCCGATTACACCCCCTCGAAGGAAGTTACCTCAACCGACCCATGCTCAGAGGCAGTGGGAACACGCCTTCTGCCCTTTTGAATTAGGCCCTTTCAGGAGGGAAGGAATACACATAAAAGCCTCAGTTCTAGCTCGATAGGCTTATTCGTAAGGGCATTCATGAGTGATGAAGGAATCTCGAGTATAGGGATATGCTGGTTCAGGCTGAGACATTCTAAACTCTTTGCTCTTCCGCAGAAGAAGAAGAAGGAAAATACATAACTTACCCTGGTATCATTCACTCTGCCACTGTGACCTCGTGCGAACGATTCGCGAAAGCCTTGAACATCTCCAGCCAAATCTGGATGGATCTGTGCAACCCTTCCACCTCTGAAGGAAACAGTCGGGTTTCGAAAATAATCCGGTGAAAAAAATTAAATTCCTACCTCATAAAATAACTGATGATGCATGCTATAGAGCTAACTATCAACAATGTAAACAAAGCAAGAGCATCGTTGCCGATACCTAAATTTTTGAAGTTTAACTATAGATATCAGAGCGAGAGGTCGTTCCCACCAGATCCACCCCACTAGCAAAACGTGATTACTCGGCAGTCACTGTATTAATGCCGTTAACATTGTGAGTAGAAAAAAATGTTCCGATTTCCTCTTTTGATAAATTGAGCTCGCTTTCAATCGTTCCAATCAAAGGATAGGGCTTACCTTCAACGATTGACCCACTCGCAATATCGCCTAGCATAAGTGCGACTTGGGTAAACAGGAGAATGGCAAGAAACATTAATCTTCACATAGATAAACATCAAAACCCATCCATTATCCTCAGGCAAGAAATTGAGCAAATGGTGTATTTTTACGTAAAGCAGCAAACGTCAAAGACATTTCATTCGACGTCTAGGTTTTCTGCTATCGTGAGAGCGAAAGAAATTCTTGTGGGTTTCTTTTTCTTTTCTCTAAACAATCTCAAATAAGGTCTCATTCTTTTGAGGATCGTCATCATATTCACTAAATGTATCTTTTTAAAGAATGGAAGCAGTAAAACCAAAGAAACCCAAACCGAAAGAAGCGAAAGAACGTGTTCCGGCTCGTGAAGCCCCACCGGTTCCATCACGGCCTGCTGTGGTGATGGGAATGAGGTTGCCGGATGTTCCTCAACATGAACCTTGCAGAGCCAGCACTCCTGAGCCGGAAGAAGTGTAGGTCTCATATTTCCAATACCAGAAAGATAGATGCAAGGTTGAAGGGCTTTAAAGTGGTATTTAGCGCAGTTGCTTTGCTGTTCTCGTTTGAAGCTTATGTGTTTGGTCATATTAGAAAATTATTTGAATATTCGAGTGCTTTCAGCTGTGATTACTTTAGTTCTCAAAGAAGGAATTGATCCGTGAAATATGAGTCATTTGTTAGCGCAACGTGTCCTTGCGGTCATCAGCTGATCGCAAGTGTTTTGTGTGAACTGTGTGCTTTCCTGGAATGATGAGAATCGAATCAAATAATCTGCATAATCCAATGGAGGAGTAGGCCTCACTCATTTGGCCTGGAATTAGATGGGTAGAATAGGTGGAGGTATAAATTTGATGCATGATTAGGAACATACCCGACGAATGAGGACTGCTGGTCATTTTTAAGAAATTAGTGGACGGGTTGTACAATCCAGCTTGTTGATTGAAATGGGACCGTAGCTTGTTATTTGAAATGGTGCCGAAATAGTGACAGTAAACCCTTTGAGAAGGATCTCATTTGTTTAAGTTTAGTGTTTTGTCGGAGGATGAACAGCCATCTACCTCGACAGTGGTTGCTGAAGCTGTTGATGTTCCTTCTACGAGCGAAGTTATATCTAGTGAAATAGCCATTGAATCTGAGAAAAGGTTAGATTCTAGTTTTCCCTCTTGAAACGGGAATTTTTAGTTCTACCCTTTAGCACGCCAATCGTGGAAGCGGCTTCATCCTTGCCAGCTCAGGTAGCTGTTTTTGATCCTGTCTGTTATCCAACTATTCCACAACTTTCTGAAAGCACTATGAGCTCTACGTACACGACCACAGTCGCACCTCCTCCTCTTTATGAGGAGCTCTCACGAGGAATCATGGAAAAAGTAAGAGTCTTCCTTTGAAGGCATTGGACGTTGTGCGATCACAGTGTTTCTCAGAGTGCATCCATAGCTTCACAAGTTGCCGATGCACCTCCTCTGTATCCGTCTTTGACGAAAACACACTACGAGAAAGATAGCCATGGGCTGCTCACTGAACAGAATTTGCTGGCGTTTTACCATAATCCGCTCTATATGATGAGCGAAGAGTTCACCGACAAGTTCGTCCAGGTATTAGATCATTTCCTGTCATTTGGATGCTCTATTACTCGATGGGATCTTCATTTTCTCATGCATTTTGTGGTTACTCCTTTTCCCACTAATCCTTTCGCTACATTAAACAAGCCTATATCTCTTCTAGCCTTTTTCCAGAACAACCTGACATCTTCTGGCCCACTGTTCCCCCTTCTGAAAAGGTTGAAAAAGCTTTGCGAGCAAATGTCGATAAGTGAAGTCAGTGAAAAGGAGAACACTGAAAGTCTGTGCAAATGCCTGCGCGATTGCTGGGTGATGCAACAGCAAACTTTTGAAACCAAGGTAAGCTCTCAACTATGTAAAGTGATTTAGTAATGCATATCATGTGAAATGGCTTAAAATATTCTCGTTATCGTTTCCTTTGGCAGGGTAAATGTGGTGAGAATAAGGAAGCCTCTGGGACTGGTCGATATCATAAGTCGGTGCTATGCATGGAGAAGGTAGAAGAGTTGAAGAATCTGCTCGCTGCTAATCGAACTCATTTGTTGGACGAGCGTATCTGCCAAGAATCACAATTTCGAGCAACTGCTCTTCAAGTAAGTAAATCAATTCTATGTTGGGGACATGAGAATTGACCCCATTGCTCAGATTCAATGGGTCGTAATATCCATCAATCAGCAATTTATGGAAGAAAACGGATTATCTCTTCAGAGCCCACCCACTCGTGAGTTTGAACTGTTGAGATATTTGACCGTCATGTTTTAATTTTTGGAATATCATAGTGTTGGAGAATGCTGTCATTTCTAACGGAAGAGTTCTATTGTTGAACGCCTTGTCGGACATCTTTTTCCATCTGAGATTCCCATCATTAGCCAAGCGCTACACTGATGCACTGACTGGCTGGGCGAAAGAATTGGTATGTTTCTTGGCTACTAACCGTCGTTCCCCTGAACTTTTGTTTCCAGATATGCATCCTGTTTATGCTGTGCAGATGCGAAGATGCGCAGTTCGTTCTGAATCATCTTCTCCGCCTTCCCTCTCCGATCATAGAATGGGCGGCTCCATTAGTGCAAACGTTTATTCAGGTAACCAAAGTAACAAGAGTTTATTGTGTTTGAGACTTTTTCATCGTTCTCCAGGATATAGCCACTGAGGGTTTGAATTTTGTTTCAATAAAAACGCTCTCTAGCGTTCCGATCGTGAGAATGTGCCAACATACACGACATCGGTAGATTCTTTATCTAAGAGAGAATCACTCCTGTCAGACATGATTTGCAATATCTCGAGCAGACTAGCTGAAAGATGGTCCTCCGTGTCTGGAAAGGACCGCTAATTCCATGGATATGTATTTTAGGCTCCATCGCCACCAAAAGTCAAGGTCGACTATTGTGTTACGATGCTCTCCCACCTTATGAATCCTATTTCGTGAGTTTACGCTCATAATTTCTGAATTTTGTCTTATGTGGGGTCAGTTGCTTTCAGTGCACGTGAGACATTTCTGCGTCAAATAGCTTTGTCAGAAACCGAAGACTCAACCTGGGCTATTTTGAGTGGGGATGAGGAAGAGGTACTCTTGATCTTCTCTCCATAATCTTTTCGAGGTGTTACAACAGTCGCTGATACTGCTACATTCAGGGTGACTTTTCCTTGGTCACGATCAATGAGGCGGATCTCACAGGGCTGCTTGACCAGTTGCCTATATCAGAGCTTTACTCGCTAGCTTACCTTTACTTCTCAAGTTCAAGTACGTCTTCGTTATGTTTCCTATCATACTCACCCCTCTGAAATCTTTGAGCTTCAGCATCCGATAAGGGCGATCAGTTTGTATCTCTGATTGCATTCCAACTCTTATTGATGAAGGTAGATAAGTTTTTATTTCACATGTAAGTTATACTATTTTACTGTAATGAAGTGGTTACAGGTGCTTGACACTGGCCTATCTACGTACTGCGCACCAACGTACAAGTCATTTTGCAAGCAAATTGGAAATAACTTGAGGTAGTATCAGAAAAGCTCTTGTTGCTCTTTACAAGGGATGTAGTTAGTTAGTTTATCATTAGTCACTATTCGAAATTCAGACAAAGCGTACGGGAATTGTGTAGCCACTGGACCATTACGAGAAATTTGCTGCGAGCTGGAGAAGACAGTCAGCTACAGAAGGAGGTCGACCGCATAGTGCTTCTTGCTTTGCAGTACATCACTTCTAGACCAGGGTATTACTTTTCATAAACAGAATTGAAAATGCGACTAATTTCGTGGTTATTAATGTTCAAAATGGGTACCGTCGTTAAGCAAGATATTTTGACCTTCAGGTTCGGGTTGTGGCAATTCCTCGTTGATCTGCCATACGACTGTGTTTCTGAGGAATGCCGCTGCCGTTGCGAATACTTTCTGCGATCTACCGAACAAGTGAAAGTGTGTGAAATATACGACGTGCCGATATCTGAAGTAATAGCGCGAAATAAAACAGGTCAGTTCAGTTTGTGCTCCTGACTCCAAATTATATTCGTAGTATTGACGCTAAAATCGTGTTTTCACCGGAAAGAGTCGTACCTTTCCTTGCATTTGCTCTTCTGCTACACTTCAGCATTTTGCTGAATTTCCCTCTCTATTACTCTCGCAAGCCTTTTGCATGCTAAGGGCACATCCTGGGGTAAAATCCTTTAAGGGCGCGAGATTGAAGGATCAAGGATATCAGTGATAGTAGAGAATGCAACACAATCAATGTCGCACTTTTTACAATCATTCGTTGGAAAACTAGGGAAGTCAGGAATTTTCCAACTTCCTTATTTTCGCTGCCTTCTAGCGTCGAGTAGTGAGCTTGTGATCCTTGGAATTGAAAATGAAATTTTCGGGGATTCGTTGGACATAAGAGAGCGGATCGATCAGAATTCGTTGATCGAGCTGTTTTCTCTTCTGATTTTTCGCGATTAGTCCAATGCTGCTTTGTTTTATAGGTGGTATGAAGGAGAGGGCCGAAGCAGTAGGACCTCAGGATGCTGTCTTCTTGATTAACACACTTGCTGCTCTTTCCTCCTATTCTCACAATGATGCCTCGCATCTGCTAAAGGAGATCATAGAGGTGGAATCCTTTTGCATCTTTCCAAGTCCCATAAAGATTTTAGTCGAATTTTCCAATATTTTCGAAAGGCACGATGACTGGTATTACAATGTTTAAGGTTTGTTTCTGTGATGAATCTTCTCGGGAAAGTTTATACAAAGTCGGCAGTGAAGCGATATCGTTGCTCATCGCTAGGAAACCATCCTCTTTTGATCAGCTGCTGACCATGCTCGATCGAAGTATGTCACATATGGATAACGTAAGTTGTTACTTGAAATTCCTCGTGAACCATGTGCTCTTAACCCATTGACGACATCTTGACGCGCATGCGCGTCAAGGTTTTTTCACCACTCCTTTTTTGCGAGGTCGCCACTTTTTGGAATTTTTTCGTGTATATTCAATAGACAGAACATTAAGAATTCTACAAACAACGTGGTCCATTATAGGAGCAAATATGGTTTCTTCCAGCGAAGATTTTCCAAACCTTGTAAAAGTCTCACTCAAAACTAAACTATAACCCCTTTTCAGAACAAACATGTAAATAATAAAATTAATTTATAAGTAATTAGTAACAACCACAATAACTTCAAAAGATTACGTTTCTACGTGACAAGACTTGTGTTTTTTATTGAAACAAACAATGCAAAAGAATTTCCTGAATCTACTGCAACGTGTATTGACCCTTTGCGTCTTTTTCGATGCCATAGCAGATCCTTGCTCTTTGGACACTGCTGCGTAACACTCTACTTATCTCCTCCTGTTGATTCCTTTCAGACCTTTAGATACCTCCTCCAACACATGTCGCATGGAGTGACAATGATGACTCGAAGTGTAGCTATCTATGATCAACATTTAGCAGAGATTCGACCACTTCTAGTTTGAAGTCATTTAGCCTGATATTCTTCACCACATCTTTGTACAGCTTCCAAGCGTTTACAACTCCAGCCATTTTGGTGTTGCTTTTAGGATGTTCCTTGTCGTTCAACTCCAGCCATTTTGGTGTTGCTTTTAAGATGTTCCTTGTCGTTGACGTTATAAGCATGTGACGACTAACACGCGCACAACTTTTTGCACTCTCTTAGTGAGGCAATGTAAATTCACATACTCCAGGTTTCACTAATAACAAGCTGTATGTCTTACTACCCTCAGTTCTCCCTTTCTACAGCCCTCTAGGCCTCTAGGTAGCAATTTCCTGTCTTTGCTCTGCAAGTGCACGAAAGCTGTTTCTATTTCGCTAAGAGGGTGCAGACAAGCAGAGCACCCCCCCCCCCTGTCGGCTAGTCTTTTCATTTACTAACATATTACACTTTTGTTGTTGCCTCTCAGCTTTGGCTTCCAAAAAGTTCACCTCGTGGGACATCTTGACGCGCATGCGCGTCAAGGTGGCCGTGCCCGCCAAAACGCTGATGTCCCACGCTGCCGAAAAAACCAAAACACGCGCTGTCTCCAATGGGTTAAACTGTTTCGGCTTTTGGCTGTCTGTAAGTACTAACCAACCGTACATTCGTGCTCTCACCCGGCACTTTATCGGCGGTGCTGAGGAGGTTTTATTGTGGGATTGAAGAAACGGTAACAAGGTTCTGTTTCAGTATGCTATCGATGTTTTGGCATCTTCAAATCTATCTGGATGCAAGCTTTCGCCGGCTATGTTGAGCATCCTTGGAAAATGGCTCATCAATAAGGTAAATTTTCGGACGTCATGAAAGCTTCAATTGCCAAGTTCCCGCATATTCCAGCCGCCTGACGATGCGGCTAACCGTATGGCACGTCGCATTTTATCCAGCCTTCACTGGGGCCCTAATGAATCGGGCGACCAACTTTGGCTAGATCCAGCTGTGCATGAGATATCTGCAGATACAGTGATGAAGGTTGGATTGATTTTTGAGTTATTCCTTGATCACTCCATGCCTATTGTCATATTTCATAAAATATTTTATCGCTTAGGCGCATTCAATCCATTGCGGACACTCCAATGGCATGATAGCTAAGTCGATTCGACAAATTTCGAAGTTGGCTAGTCGCATGGCTGATCATGAACAGCTCTTCAATCAGTTCTGTTGGGATATTTTGATCAAAGTAAAGCTGAATCCTAAGGTAAGTTCCGGTTCAGATGAGTTGAAATTGAAATCTTGTCGATTTATAGAATATCATAGTACAGCAGTTCTTCAGCAAAACGACGTTACACCTCAGAATGATCTGTCCGCGTTTTTCATCTTTATTGACCAGAGCTGTCTTGGGAGGTGAGCCTATTCTTTTATTGCTGCTGGGTCCTAAATGGTGTCAATTACAGTCCCACTGTGTTTCTGGAGCGAGGTGTGCCGCTTATGAATGATCTGGTAGCGGCAGGATGTTCAACTGCTTGCGTCGTACTTTTGGCGAGGCTTATGCAGAAGCACTACTCGAAAGTATACTCCTTTGGCTCGCATAAAGGGTGAGCTAGGCCTACTGGCTTTGAGTGTTGCACTATTATAAAATATCCGGTCAAGACTGAAAATCTATAGTTAAGGTTTATGGAGTTATTTGATCGTATTCTACACGTTGATCAATGCTCCTATGCAGTTCAGTGGATAACTGGTCCATCATCGAAGCCAACGCCTATCGTACGGCTTATTTGCTCTTCGTTATCGGTCAGACTTTGGTTTCCCTTCTTCGCGAGTTTTTAATATCTCATCTTACGACTCACGAGATTACTTTCTATTTTACAGTACTATTCAAAACATGTACATGATACCGGCGAGTATTTGCGAGCTTGGATTAATCTTCTTTGTGTTCGAAGACCGACGCTATGGATTAATGACAATGTATGTCCAGAATGAATGGCCTAAAAACCACTGCAGTTGCTTTCATTTCCTGATTGGTTTCACATGGGCCATTTCAGGCAACGCTTCAAGTTCTCGGTTCAATCACCCACATCACATTCATTAACGATCCCGTTAATCTTCTGGGAATTCCGGACATACTCTACAATCTCTATCAGGTAGCCTCAAGTTCTGTATAATACGGAAGACCATATTTCAATATGTTCGAGTGAACCACCAAAACAACCACAAAACCTTTTCAATGGAATGAATTAAAAAAAAACTGAAAACAGTGATACTACCATCTTTTTAGCAAATGCTCACATCGTGGCGTGAGAGCTCGCGTGGAATTTTGTCGATGTTCACGGCTGAACAAGCACCACCTCCTCTGATAGCTAGTAATATGTATGCGGTTTCGCCGTGGGCCACGTACCTCCTTCTCCTTGTGGAGAGCAAGAGTTATCCAGTGTTCTATCAACATTTATACGAAACACTGGTCAAGAAAGACAAGACTACCGTAGAACAAGCCGCGAAGGTTGGCACTGTTATTCCTATTCATTACTTTACGTAAACACCGAAGAGCAAGTAATGTTCAGAAAGCATCGGCCAAATCATCAATCCTTTTGCCTTTGCCAAGGATTGCTGTGTACCGATGGGCAGAGTTTGTCACCGTTTGCTCAGAAAGTACCGTTTTCCCTTTGGCATTGCAACGTCTGGCCACAGAGGCATATCGTTTGAAAGCCGTGAATGGGTGAGGAGCAATATTCTTACGATTTAATTTATGCTGTTGGCGTCCAACATAATTATTGAAGAAGAACTTGAAGCAACTTTCTTGGGTATCAGAGTTCTATGAGTTGCTAAGAACAACTTTCAGCAGGAGGTATTGCTTTGCTCGCCGCTTTCTAGACTCAGCAGCCGCTGAGTCGATTCTTTCGTCTTGCAGAAAAGTGCTTACCGAATCAGTGGACACGAAAGGGTAAGTCATGGTCGAATTTGTACTCCTTAAATGTAATGGTGGTACTTGTACGAATTAGCGAAATAGCATATTTTTCTGTATGAGCTGAAGCAGTTTGAATGAAGGGGTTCCTGAGCGGATCAAGATCAAATTCGTTATGGGCAGTTGGTTGGTGCTATTAATTGACCCTTCATCCACTAACTATATCGTATTCGATCTGTTATTGTTATGAGTTGCAAATGGTTCGAAGGACATGATCTTTGAATGACTTGCTCTCGAACACCATAACTAAATGCTGTCTCGACCATTTTTTCACTCACTCAAACTAAAAATCATTCGATTCAGTGGGCGAAAATTTAAATCTCAAACCTTCAGGCTCGCCAAAGCAGTGAATGGCTGGCTATTTTGCTCGCACGAAGTAACTCGTAAAGGATTTGATTTCTCCGTGTTCGATTTGGACTATCTCCTGCAGCTCATATTAGCCGATGACAAGGTTGGGTCTGTTGTTGGTCGAGTTGTACTTATTTTTTAATGCTGTCCGTTTGAAGAATATTTGGCTGGACTTTGTTGATACTGGCAAGTTGACGCAAGAAGAACATCAGGAGGAAAGGGTAAAGTGATAGCCTCGCATTATTTTTGGGGCCTCAAAATCATGTTTCATTTTAGCTATTTTCGCTGACATGCCATTTGGGACCAAGAGATCCTTCACAGAATGTGTCTGATCATTTTCTGAACAAGTGAGTCCTCAAATTCTTCATCCATTTAGCTCTATCCACTCTACTCGTCTGAAAATTGTCTTGATGTTCCTTTTTAAAATTTTTGGCATTATACTTTTCTTCTTCATGAATGCACATTTTATTTCAGTTGCGTTATTTTACTTTTTAGGTATAAAAGACATTTTTCAGGCCTCGCAATTCGAGAGCCGTTGGTTTCCCAGTATTGCCAGCCCATACTTGTTTACCTCCTGCACCAGTTGTTGATATGACCGCATTATTCCATGTGAATAATGTCATGGAGATGATAAATCCTCTCATCAAACACATCCGTACGATATCAGAGTAAGTGCAGTTACCGACAAGTTGCATGGGTGAAATGTAGTTCCTTCATTCTGTTTGCTTTAAATTACAATAGGCTAAAGCTTTTGCTCTCTTTAGGGACTATGTAGTGGGTGGTGAAAATATGGCTCGAGAAGACACCAAATACGTAGAGCTCGTAACGAAACTTCATGCCCCTGTCATGCAACAAGTACCGGTACAACTGCGTTGTGGAATCCGCTGTGCGAATCCTTACAATACTGCTATCCAGGTACGCTTTCTAAGCCTTAGCCATAAAAAAACGTGTAGAGCATACTCAAAACTGCCAAATTGCAAGTTTTTTTCTTGAATCGATGCAGATTTTTTTGTTTTTGCTCCTGCCGCAGTCGAGTTGAAGTTTACAGGTTACTACTACGAAGTTTAATGAGGCCACTGACGCCCAGATGGCTCAGAGCCGTGAGAAGCGAAGTGCCATTCTTGGAGAGTTACACACAGGTGTACTAGACCGAACAGCAGTGGCCTCAGCGACGATGGAGCATATAGCAAGGTCGCTTAATGACTCAATCTTCTCAAGTTTAGGGACATCTTTATTTTCCAGGCAACTAGTTCGGCTCAGCGTTCTCTGCTCCCCTTCTCATCGAGCAGGTGCTCAGGTGACTGGAAGAGCAATGCTGAAGACTGTCTCGTCATCTCTGAGTGGAAGTGAAATGTTATTCCCCGCAGCTTCAGCGGCATATGAACACACCCTGCGAGTTTTGGCCGAAGTAAGCGACCACCATCGTCGATTTTTCATATCTATCTATGCGAATTTGCTTTGGAATCCGATCTATCACCCTGAGCCTCAGTTGTATAAACAGGGTGTTCAAAGAACGCTCAAGAAATCGAATGGGCACAGTCTTATCCAGGCATTTCATCGATGTCTTGATATCTAATTTTAGGAGTTTGTGCGTATGCAGCCTCAGGAGCAGATTCCCGTAATGGTTATGGTCTTGGAAGGATTTGCTCTCTATGAGCCACTTGTGGAGGTACCCTGTGTGACTATTCTCAATATTCCTGCATGATTTTCAACACATCTGTTTTGGAAATTTTTAGGCCTTCACTCCGGAGTGTTTGTCGTCCACCGAGCTTTGCTCTGCGTACACTCGGTTGTCTGAAGCTGTCAGGGATCCTGAGCGTAGTTCAAGAGCGTTGCAGCTTTTGCGTAAGTATTTTTTTCGGCTTTGCATTGAGATTCATTGTGTGATTTACCTTTACCCTAATCTTCTGCAATTGGGTCTTTTCCAGGGCGACTAGGTATGGATAAGGCGGCCGCATCATTACCTCCTCAGCAGTTCGCTCCGTTGCTACCCCTGGCGTTCAAGAATCTAGCCAGCCAGCCAGATTCAACTGCTCCTCTGCACATTCTCTGCATGGAACATGTGGTTACCTTCGTCTTTCATGCATTCCCAGCAAATTTTCTTGCGGGTTTGGATATGGCTTTAGATGGTTAGTTTGTAGTGATGAGGTTGTCGAAATTCGAAATAATAACTGTTAATATCAGGTTGCAACACTGGCGAAACGCCGCCAGCTCTTCTACAAGTTTTTGTTGAGCGCTTAGGAGCAGAAAATTACGAAAGCCAGAAAGGAAGCTACGTTTTGGATGCACAGAAGGTAAAAAAAATGAAGTAGTGTCTCAAACTGTGTCGCCCACCTCATCGGAACTCAGTTCTGGAAATCATCGATCCGATGTAGCGAGGTAGCCATTCCTATAAGCAAAAACTGATCTATTTGTTTCACAGGCTGGTGAATGTGCCCTGCTACTGGCGCGACGTCTCAGCGATGCACGTTCCCGGGCTTCATCACTGTATTCAGTGTGGGGGCGATACTTAGAACCCGTGACCAGACTCGCCCAATTGTTTCTATTTATTCCTGTACAACAAGGCTTTTCTGCCGAGGCACCCACCAGCATCGTACAAAGAGGTATGTTTCCTACCGAAATGTTTCACTGGGTATTCACCGTATATAGGATTTTATCATGTCACCCCATATCTGCCAGTGCGGTTGTTCGGTCATACCGGTGCACTGGCAGATAGCAACTCTACCTGATGATCATTATATTCCTGTTATTCCAGTCTTGAACATTTGCTAGTATCACCTATTGCGTGCACGTTCAGATTTTGCCGAAGTTTTTCAAAGAGTTCTTGCCGTTTTTTCACCTCTCATTGTGCCAATGTCTGCTTCTGTACCTCCGTTTTCGCCTTCCAACGAAACTGAAGCCGAAATGGTTCTGGACAGATTCGTTCATCTTCTTACTGCCCTCCCACATAATGGTGCTCTCCAGCCTGGGAGCCAGGTCTGTGAATTTCTTCTTCGATTTTATTTGTCTATTAGTGACTTTACGCGTGCGATTGAAAGCGAATCGTTTAGTTGTTCAGAGGGCACCCGGGGTGCCGCTAAACTTTCCCTGAATTCTACTGTTGGGTAGTACTGGCTTATTACTGCGAACTTTTTTTTCAGAATTTGTTTATCACCAAAGAAGTCATAATATTTATAATTCAGAATCTCCCATCTCTGATTTGGCAATTTTATTTTGAAAAGTTGTCTATACTGTCGCATGGATCTACTCACTTTTTCTCGTTAATTGTAAGATTTTAATTTTAATTCTAATTTTAATTCAGTTTCAGAAATTAGACATGATGAACTTTCTTGCAGGAACGCAGTTTTGTACGTATTCCTTGGCCTTCGTTCTATCCCTCAGAACGAGGCCTTGGGGCTATGGATGAGTGTCTCGCCAGTCGATCGCCCTGTTGTGCTCCGTTTATAGCGCAAGTCGTGGTACGAATATTATGGAAGGATGTGCTTATAAATCATGTATGTTTTAATATAGACATTTTTGTTTACTTTTTATTATTTTAAATATTTGGTGATCTTCTTCGTTGTTATTTACTCATCGATTGAGCCCCTTCTTCTTACTTTTTTGTTTTTACTTTATTCATTGACTTTCACATTCAATATCGCTTGACTGTTGGAAATTCTAGATACATATCGAGCTGCTTCCTCAATATCTTTCGCTTCTATTCAGTGTTTTGGTACGCATTGGATCCACCGCTTCGAATTATGTCAAAGTGAGTATTCTTGTGTGTACTTTAATTCAATTTCATTGAGAGATCATATTTTCATAGGTACGCGCCTCGATGATGGATTTGGTCAAAATGCTTTCTCAACGAAACGATTGGTCATCGGTATCACCTGAACGTGCCGATGAACTGGCTAAAATGGTGGGCGTATGCCTTCCATACGATTCACTCACGAATCCAACGGATGTAGTGGGAGTGCTGCAAATGTGGGTTTCTGGTTCTTGTTTTTTGGCTTGCTTGCTTACGCACCACTTAACAAAAACTTCGGAGCGACCAAGACTGCGACATTTTGCTTTACTGCTACTCAGTTTCCGTGCTTGGTGAAGTGGCTGGAGGGCCATTGATTTTTCCATTCAGAATATGGCGCAAGATTTGCTGTTTCATCGTCCGAAATCCATATTCGTCAGTTGCTTTACTCAAACAGACGGCTTGGCTACGAACCGAGTGCGCTTTGGTGCTTCGTGGTGGCGCTACGGCTGCACCACCCGCGTACAGCTCACTCATCGCAGATGTTGATGCTTTGTCGAAGCAACATGGTGAGCAGTAGCTTTTTATCTGATTTGATATCGTATGTCGAGTAGAGGTAGTGCCATATAGCCACTATGTTTTGAAAATTAAACCCTGAATCAATATCAATGCTATATGGGCGCGTCTCGTGTTGAGTAATTGACGTTACAGTACATTTAAGAGAATCTTCGCGCCTTCTCCGTGGTTGCAAGAGAGCTTACAGCGTTGTGGAGCAGGATTTCAGATTCTAAATTTGGAGGTACGCCTATATGCTTTATTACTTGATTCTGGTAGAATGTAAATTTTCCCCTTCCTCTGTTATTCCTCCTTGTTCCTATTCTATTTTAATGGTAGTCCAGTTAATTTTGCTCTGAATTTTACTCTAATATCGTTTAAGAGTCGTTGGTAACAACATGGAATGCTTATATTGATGCGAATCCCGAGTCACCACTGGTACTTATGTCACTAAACACGATTATTGGCTCGCTCAATTCTGACCAAATAACGACAGCCCTCAAAGTAATGGAGAAGACTATTAGAGCGTACTTCAAACGTAAGTCTCAAACCGAATCTCGCCCTTGTTCCGCAAAAGTCCAGGCGGGGTCTCTGCGTTTTACAGGAAATTGCTTTTCATGGTCTGAGTTGATGGAGTGGGCACAATGTCCAGCAAGTCTCACAGTCACCGTTCGGGATTATCTGCTGAGTGTTTCAAGGTTGTTGATGGTCAACAGTGGTAATATTGGCAGGTTCAACTGAATTCAGCAGAACATTTGCAGTTCTAATAAATCGCATCCTCTGATGTTGACGACTGCATGGTTTCTGAAATTCTTGCCGCCGAGTAATGATGTTGCTCAAGCTCTTCATGGATTTGTTACCAGTATTAAACCAAAGTATGTGATTTGTAAATTTCGTTGCAGCTTTCATAAAAGATTATATTGAAGGCACGTCTGGTGTGAAGCTTCGTTTCTGCTGTTGATTTGGCAAGAGGTCCGGTGGCTGGCCGACTCTGCAATTGCTGCCCATGCCAATCCAGGCACCCCTCACGATGACAAGCTGCAGTCTTTCATGCGATGGCTCAGTAAGGTAATGCTCCCACCCACAAGGTTCCAGTTTTACCAGGATGGTAACAGATAAAGCAAGATATCCTCGTATTATGTATTGAATCTACCAACCTCCTTATATTCTCCTTTTCAGGCCTCCAAAGACGAGTCAAGTTTTATAACGAATCTAATAACAAGCAAGAAAACGGCTCATTCTCCCCGGTCAGTTTTTATTCGGTTGTGCTCTAACAATGCGCTTCATTGTCATTATTCTCCAAACAAGTTGTTGTAGACTTCGAGCAATTCTTACAATTCTCGAGTTATACCTGATGCAGCAAATGGTGGGGGATTCGAAGTTACCGAGAGCTTCGGAAAACGCTCCTGTTTTGAACAGCCGAATTCATGGGCTCAAAGAAGCTGCATCTGTCAAGGTAAATGTTTGAAACTTTCCAAGAGGATTTTCACTTCTCTATTTTTTATTGGTCATCTAATTTCGTTTTCCATTTGTTTGATGCTCGAATGAAGCGCAGAACTTTTCCAATCATCTAATTCTATAATGCACTATGACGGCTTTATCGAATGTGCCAGCTAGTTTGCGTCTTTCTGTTATTTGACTAGTCCTATTATATGCCGTTGTCATTGTTTAAAATAGCCCAGTTCTTACGTTTTTAGGCGAACCAACCGTTTGCAGCTGCTTTCAACATCGCCACCCCATTCTTCGTACAGGTGGACTTGCACCATATCGGTTCGGCTCCAAGCCTCGTTCTTCAATGTTCAAGGGCACTATTCAAAGAGAAATTTTTGTTGGATACGTGATCTGTGTTACTACTTTGTGATAACGCCTCTTTCCATGCTAGTCTTTTCAGTCATGTAAAGTACATGTGCAATTGCTGAGGGCAAGGTCCAGTCATATTTTCGAGTTCTACGATTTCCAGCTGTTTTTATGGCTCTTAGGGGAATATGTTGGTACTCAGTGTTAGATTATTAGCCAAAAAATTGCCTCTTTGCTGTTTATCAGTTTCCAGCATAGTTCTCATCACGTTTGTGCGTTTCGGCCGCTACTTATTCAAAAAGGCTTTCCTAATTTTTATTGCATTTTTATAAGACTTGCAAAAATTCGACAGGGCCTTGCCTTTGATATTAATGTACATAGGGTGCCGATTTACTTAAGCTACATTTATCACGTTTACAATACCTGTCAGTTTATCCAATCACAGATGCTGGTTAATTCGGGTGATCATTGCGGATCCCATCGATTTTCTGGACGATTGACGTAATTCCATTTTCATTGAATTTGCCAATAAAGCTTTTTAGATGCACTGCTTGTTTGTCAAAGCCGTAAAAGAAGGAGCGGCATGTAAACTATTTCGCTTGTTCAATTCTGTCGAACAGTGGAAAAATAATCAAAAGTCTTCCTATTGGCGTCTTTTGCTTTTACCTACATAGCATGTAGATGCTCTAAGAGATAGAAAGGCGGATGCTTATGTTATATCCCAAAGCAAGATTTTAGGATGATCACCTGGACCACGTAGTAGGCAGGTCTTAGGCTCGTATCTACTACCCGCCTAAACTTAGCGCATTCATAGTACCGGCGTCAGGACGCGGACGCACACCCCCGACTTCGGCTTCGCACTATAAATGCGCTATTTGTCGCCGATGAAAAGAAATATAGAGAAGTACAATCCTAAGCAGCGGTTTTGAGCAGGGTCAATATTTAATTATGTGATTTTTCACTTCATTAAATCTGTTTTTCTTTATCTTTATTTTTAATCATTCGAAATTTCTGAGCCAGCAAAAACAATAAGTTCATTGGAAAGGTAGAAATGAAGAAGTTGGCAATGCTCTGTGTAGTTGCCGATCAGGGGCAAAGAATGGAACGGGGACAAAAACGAACTTGAACACTATGAGGGCAGCATAACACTGCGCTGCCACGTTATCGATTAATTTACCAAGGCGAAGGAGTGCATCCCAGACCTCCGACTGAAGTGGGTGCTCGTCGCCCAAAGCGATTGTTTTGTTTACTTTGATAGTTCTTCGAGAATATTCTTTCAGAGAAGTTCCCCAAGTTTTATGAGCATTTAGAGCACGTTGGTCAAGAAATCTTACCACTTGCTGCCGTATTTTCAATGCTTGCCTAATAGATCCGACGTTCAATGGCTTTCTGATATGAAACGATGCTTTCTTCAAATCTTTGATATCCTTTTTACCCTATTCTGGTTCTTTTTTCATGTTTTAATAGGAGTGATTGGCCGAGGCATCAGTAGGATTGTTGTTGCAAAATACCGCAACATTAAGTTAGTTGTTTTCCTTATTCACTGATTGTTCTCAGGAATTCTTGGAATGCCAATGTGAACCGTTCTTGGACGTGTGATTCTTCACGATAATCCAAATTGTGATATCTTATTGGACGTTTTTATATGTATTTCGTGGTTCTTCATAATTTGTTTTCTTACCCAAAGCACTCGTCATTTACACTGAAATCGGAAACTAGGCATAATTCTGGAGGTTAAAGAAGATATAAAACTGTTTCGTTCCCACCAATCATTTCATTATATATGTAACAAGGTAATTGGGACGTGCTCGTGACCTTGATGTTCATGCCAGATAGTGTCACATCCGATTCGAAACTTTTTTGGTCATGCTGTGAGTCATATAATGGCATACGTCATTTGATTCAGGAATTTTTCACTTCCTGTTTCCACCAGGTTCCACTACTTCATTAGAACTACATCTTTCAGCTCCAAGTTTTCCTGTCATTTACATTTATTAGCAGGATGCTCAAATCTAGCTGTTCAGTGGTATAGAGTCTTTTAGATGAATTTCTTTTTCAAACACCCCCAACTTGTGGTTTGATAAACGGTAAACAGTGTTACTACCAGTATCCCAGTAATATATCCCAACACATCCTTACCGGATGCGCCATGAAAGAGCGGCCCTCTACGCTTCCTTATCCACTAATTTACATTATTCTGCTCGGTTTGATTCGTGCTGTTCTGTTGAAGGCCCTTTTTTGAGATATGAGCGTTCCCAATGTTCTTTTGCAGACACTAACCGTCTCAGGGTCTTGGTTAAGAACCTAAACAACGTGTGATGCGATTGTGCCTACCACTATGTGCACTTTCGGTTGTGATCGTTCTCGGATCGGACTATCCACGAGATCCATATGCAACACTTGGCATATCGAGAAAAGCCACTGCTAAGGAAATCAAGAGGGCGTATAAACAGCTCGCCAAGGAATGGTGAGCTCAATTCAGTGCTCTTGATTACTTTAAAATACTTAGCCAGTAAAACTACTGCAACAGTCACACTCAAATTCATATCCAGCACTGCATTTCTTTCGCTGCAACCTCAGGCTAATCGTTTAATTCCATTCAACCTTGTGTAGATTTTAGAAGCAGAAAAAATGCCCCATTGTTGTACGTAGGTTAGCTTCTCCTTGGGGGCTTAGTGTCTGTCCCAAAAACCATTTACACTTTTGATATTTTGTTTTGAAGGCATCCGGATAAAAACACAGCTCCAGAAGCGCAGGAGCGGTTTGTTGCGATAAGCCGAGCCTATGAGCTACTGTCTGATCCCCTTAGAAAGGAACGTTATGATAAGTTCGGAGCAGTTGATGAAACACCGCAATCAGGACCGCAATTCCATGGATTTGGTGGATTCGAACACTTCGTAAGTGGATATGTTGCTTTCCAAGCCCTAAGCATGAGGATTTGATGAATTTTTTGGATAGTGTGAAAAGACCATAATTGTTCAGCCCTTACTTTTAGTTTGGCGGATTTGGTGGTTACGAAGACGGCATATTTGGCAAGCAGCGTATCTCTCTTCGCCAATACACTCATTCAATTTTGGAAAGGTAACATTTCCTACCTACTTTTTTGTTGCTTTCAATTCCACTGTAGTGTTTGCTACTTTGTTCCTATTTTGCCCTTGCAATAGCTCGATAGGGCCCAGTTTCGGTGGAGATGTGGAACCAGTGTGACCAACAAATTCTACTTAGAATAGATGTAGTTTTCCATTGTACAGTCTATTTTCATTGCCATCAGTGTGAAGCTGATGCTTATCATGACTGTCAAATGGTTAGGACGGTTGGTGCTACACCCATGAATAACTACTGACTTGGCTCGAATTTTCACCTTCAACCTAACTCATTTGAACCTTGTAATCAAGTACTATTCGGTGTTTTTGCTTTTAGTTTGATGGGTACGCATTTAAGTGATGCACTTTTCAGGAGTTATTACCAACCTTTCCTCCTTTATGCCTACTCCAACTACTGTCAGCTGTGCTTCCGACTGCAAGCGCAATGGAAGGCGGTTTCGGAGGATCTGGAGCCTCTGGGTAGGTTAAAATATTTTGTGCGCAGTATCAATTAGCCTCAGACATATCTATGTTAAGGTTACGGTATCGGTGCTGTCAATGCTATAACCGATGGTAATTTGTTGGAGAAATTGCGGATTTCACGTCTTCCTGCAATTGTAGCCATCATTGAAGGGAGAGTGACCCATTACCGTGCGGATATGTTTTTGATGAATGCGAGGTTAGAATTCGATTATTTCTGATCTCACCTTTTTTATAACTTCGTGTTTCCAAGACGATCCTCTAAGGGAATCCATTTCATTTTCTGCATGCTTGTTGCATTTTCTAAAAAATTTCTGAAGTCGCATCCACACCATGCGGATTTTTCCCATCTTTTTTTCCGGTAACTCTCACTTGTGCTGGTGTTTTGTTTCTTTTAAATTGGACTACCGTCTGCCTACCTCGGTGATCAATGGTTGAAGACATAGGATCGTAATTGTGTTGAATTATGGTGTTCATGTCGTCTTTTATGAACTTTCAGCTCTACTTCTGCTCGCTGGCGGTGAAAAAAGCTCCAAAAATTTGTCATTGTCAGGTTTTCCTTCGTTAGAGCTCCCATAATGCTATGTCGAGTGGCATTTTAGGGATGTGCGTATTTTTGCTCGAGATGTCATTCCAAGAACGTTTATGGGATTGATCAACTCCCATGATGGTCTTTCAAGATTTGTTAATCAATGGCAGCAGAGTAATAAGGTCAACATTGTTGATTGGAATTGCCTTCATTGCTATTCCATTTTCCTGTATTTGTTAATTTTTAATTCTAGATATCGGTGGTTGTACTGGGAGCTGCTGCTGAACCACGAATGCGGTATCTCCTCGCTGCAATGAAATTCTCCCATTTTGCTCGATTCGCCTACATTCATGTTTCATCGCAGTCGGATGAGGTGAGCAATCGCTTTTTAGAAGAGTCATTTGTAGTGTAAGAGAGTTGAACGTATCATATTCTTCACAGGTAACTTCGATTCGTGAGGATTTGTCTATTAAATGTACACAATGTGAAAACGTTCTCATATTCAACGATTTGCCAGGAGTAAGTAGCTGTGAAATTCTCATAAACATCGTTTTTGGCGGTTATATCACCGCTGCGATAAGTAAAATCTAGCAAACTGAGTTGTGATAATTTTTAGGGTGGACCTGTAGCCCGATTGTCTATTAGTAACATTAATCAACTCACCATGGACACACTAAACACTTTGATTGAAAACAACAAATGGATAAGCTTGCCAAGGGTAGGTTTCCTAATCGTTCTCATAATGCTACCTCACTGAGAATCAAATTCAAGCTGTCGTCATCTGAATATCTCGACGAATTGTGTCCAGTGTCATCAAGGAATCCTCGTCGTCTGTGTGTCATTTTGCCCGTGATGGATTCTTCCGAAGATGAAGATTTCCTGAATAGTTTCCGTGTGTTTGCACGGCAGCATAAGGATCACTATGCTAAGCAGAAGGTGAGCACTGTACGGCTAAAGTATATCTCTCTTCGTTTCAGCGCATAATTTGGCTCACTAATCAGTTCTCTCCTCAGTTTTAGGGGTCATACGCACTCACAAGAGATGTGTATGCGTCCCCTTGGTCGAATTAAGGGCAGGCCGTGAATGCTTTCCCCATTTCGCCTCACAGATTTACTACTTTACATTGATTTGTGTCAAACTTGCCTTTTTCAATTGTTACTGTACTTTACGACCAACAGACGCCTACTTTACGTTACTACATCGATTGAAATTTAGGTCGTTCTTACATATATTTACGCCAATAGGCAGTCCGAGTGGATAAAGCCGTTTTTGGAAAAACGAGCAGGCGACAGTGTTGTGAGTTGATTTTCATGCTATTTTTGAAAGGAACCCGAACGATGGTAGTGCGCCTTATATTACAAGCTGTGCTATTCTTTTTTTAATTTTTATCATTTTCGAATAAGTCAGAGCAACCGAGGATGTTCTAGGCAGATGCAAGGGATATATTGGTAATATGGCGCATTGAACATGTGAAAGCTCGTTTCACGTGGCTCGAATCCGCATGGGGTGTTGGTGCCGAGCACTTCGAGGCTTTATTGGGCGGTGTAATATCACAAAACACTCGACTGGACCTGACAGCTCCAGTGGGGAACTTGGTGAGTTTTGCTTGGATTTGAACGAATAGCAGACGAAATATAATATAAAGAATCTGTGCAGCATCATTTTATTTTTTTTTTGTTCAGATTAATGAGTATGCTCCCTCGTGGTGGACGCGTATGTGTCGTGCTCTAGTGCGCATGGTGCAATCCGCCTGGTTCCACATAACAAAGGAGGAGGCGTATCCCGTGCTATCAGCTGTTGCAACGTTCCTCGTTATCCTCATAATAGGCTACAGTCTGAACTACATGAATCAAGAATCACGGCCGAAGAAAGTGAGTTTCTAGGATATTTTCAATAAAAATGAAGTAGAAATCGGCTTCACCTTCTTTAGGAAAAGCCACGGACATTTGTAAATGATGAGTGGCACCCAGAGGATCCGCAGTCAAAGTCAGATCCACCACAAAAACCAAATCCCCAGGCGAGATTGCAGCGGTAAATGTTTTTACTTGCTCGACTGTTGCACTAGTTATTGAAGTCTTTTATCTTATCATGACTCCCAATGAAATCTACATTTATGGTATGTGCTTTCACAAATATTTATATCGGGAACCCACCGGCCATGTGTAAACATTTCCTTATTTGGGCTGGCCTACATTTTTTAGTGAAATTTTCAAGAGGACTTATATCGGGGTAGTAGCTCCTCTGGGTTCATATCATATCATGTTCTTCCAGCACTGTTTCTTTTATTGAATGTTTATTTTCCAGTGCATTATCTATAATGAATCCACACATTCACGAATTGCGAGCGGAGAGCTACTTTGGCATGATCCGTCTGTTGAAGCCAGGATGCCGATCCCTCATACTTCTCGTTGATGAACAGTGTAAAGAGAAACTGTTGATGCAGTTTGCCCAATATATTCTGCCTCTTAGGAAGTAATTTGTTTAAACCTTCATTTTTATGGTTGTCGTATTTCACAGATAGTGTTGTGTTAAGGTTTTAACCCTGCTTCAATGTTAATTCCTTTGTTTTCAGTAACAAGACGTTTTCATTTGGATTTTTAATGGTGGAAAAGAATTTACCGTGGTTCCGAAAGCTACTTGAACATACTCTTCCTCTTGGTGACGAATGTACTCCGAATGAGGGAAATTCTCTGTATGTGAAGCTCAAGGTATGCCGAAGTTCTTTTTTCATGAAAAAATTGGATGCAACGTTGGATTCATGATCATTGTACTTCGAATGTAACTCGTGCTACTACCTTCATATCCCCCACCATTCTGTTACACATGACCGTTCAATAATCTTTGTGGAGCACATGTTTAATTTTACGCCAAGATGTAAACATGTGATTTAATGGTGAAAGTTCGCATGTGAATTGAAGACTCAGGCAGCTATTGCTGAGGGAGAGTGTGGGAAAAGATGCTCTAGTTACTTCAATTGAATTGAGTGAAGTTACAGTAGCGCTCAAAAGTATTCGGCCAACTTTAACTTGCCGTAACTTTTTTCCCAGTGGAGCAAAACACATGAAATTCTGATATGTTTAGATGAAGCATATTTTACACTGTTCAAGACTACTTGACTGCAAAACAGCCATATCCCCATACTAATGGGGAGGCGCTTGTAGACTGTGCTGAAAGCAAGTTTGTGACGTCTGCAGTTATTCCGACCTTATGTACGTTTTTCTTCTCTCCTGGGTTCGACATTAGCGCTCGTACACATTAGGCATGGTAAAAAGGAAAGGACTCCTAGAAGGACCACCATTCGTATTTCCAGTTGATTTTTTGTTCAATGCTTTTTGGATATCTGGAACATGATCAGATTGAAGGTTAATAGTGGTAAATATTCACGCTACACCAATGCCACACATATTAAAATTCCGCATGATTAGATCCAATAGGAAAGAAGTTACGACTGAAAATTATAACTCAAGAAGCGTTTCGCCGAATACTTTTGAGCGCTACTGTATATGTTGTGGTGCATGTGCTCCAATAGCTTTCCTTGAGCGATACCTTGAGGTTGGGAATTGAGTAAGGTGGGTATTTAGTTTGAAAAAGTCTCGCCTGATGCTGATGGTCTCTGCAATATATTCACAAGCACAGCTGACTCTTCAGCTCAATATCTTTTTATATGATCGTCTTATCATATTTAATTTGAAGTGTCTTCAATCCAGAAATAATAGATTAGCGCATTTCTGCTCATATGATTGAAGTGAAAAAAATTCCCAAAAATATCTCTAGCTTTGCAGTCAATAAACCCGCGTCAAACAGTCGGTACAGTTCTGGCGTTATGTGGATGGAAGCTGTACTTCTCCATATATCATCCAATGCACTCAGCTGGAAAGAAGAAGCAGCATAACCAACATTTCTTAGGATTCGATGACGATGATATTACGTCGGATTTTGACAGTGATAATGGTACTGCGGAAGATGTAAGTGTGAAGAGTACTTCTGAACTACTGCACTTGTTGAAAACTATGGATAGTACCAGTCGGAATGGCAGAAAAAGTTCTTTCCGCAGAGTTAGATAGACGGCACTGACGGGGATGGCATTAATTCTGTAGCACGCTTCTTTCTGTTATATTTCTTCACTCTTTAAAATTTCGTCTAAGTGAAGCTTCTCTAATGGTTTTTGAACCGTAAAACGAAATTTGACCTATGTTTTTTTCAGGAAGTAATGTTACGTCGTACGGGTAGCGTTGTCAGTGTTGATAATGTTCTGAATGGATTCCCTAATTGGTTAGACAGACTTTTGGAAGGATCAATACGACGGTATTACATCCCAGAATGGCCGGATAATCTCCGATGATAATGTCTTGTGTTTTTTGATGTGCCCATCCCGTAAAACGAATCAATCAGTTTTATTCTAATCTGCATGTAGAGCTTTCATTAAGTATTGATTGCATTTGTTTAGAAGATCTAGTTTTATTTAACTAAGTCACCTGCATTCTGATGACAGGCTGAAGTGCTCCGACGACGTTGCTGTAGCATCTAAACCGGATTGCCTTTACACGTTCATCAACTAATGTATTTAATTAGTTGCTTCCAATCGCTTATAGGAGTCGCCATATAGAAATATTGGGCATTAATGAACAATACTTCGTCTCTCTGATGCTTTTGAGGCATAATTGTTCTGTATGTATATTTTATCTCGCTGTTTCGATTCTCACCCCATTTCAGTTGTCTTCGTCATTAGTGTGCAATAATCGTGCAACAAGCGCCAGCCAGAGCTGTTTACCCCACTTTTTTTGCTATTTATATGACTTTTAATAAAATATCTATGGAATGTGTAGTTTTCTACAGACACGTTACTCGGATTTTTATCTCATGCAAAATTTATTGCAATTAATTTTTTTTGAAAATTTTTATTTTGACCCATTCTTGCGCACTAGAGTACGCCCGGTTGTCAACATATGTAGTTGGCAGATGATGCCGTTGACCAGAAGATTTCTCAGGAGTACACTTTCGTTCGAACATGATGTGAGTACTGTCCAAACTAGGAAATCAGATCTAAAAGATGTCTGACGGTGCTCTGGGAGGGATTCGTAAGCGGATTAAGAAGAAGATTTGCTGGACGTAAGGCACTGATACGTGCTGGAGCTCAGCTGTGATAAATCGATGGGCAACCAACGGTCGTAATAGCGCCGCTTTTTATTCTCAAAGTTTTACAGCCTTTCTCTTGGCTTTGCAACAATGAGTGTTCATGACAAAGAAGATTAGCTTTTAAAAACCTGTCGTCACCGAGTTCCGTGCATTGCTTTCAATTGTCAAAATTATATGTATGTTTCATGGGTTCAGTTCAGATTGTGACTCCGTTTTCTAGCCAATCACACATATCCAAAACTATCGTAGGAAATGCCTGAACCTCGCCCAAAGTGTGTGAAAAAGACGCTACACGCTGGCCGAGGGTCACCGCCAGAATATCGTACCGGTACTAAAGCAGTTTTTCACTATGAGACGTTGAAACCGATAGATGTGGTGAAACCAGAGGTTGGAATGCCGGAAAACAGGTACGTCGAATTTTGCATTTTATCTCACCTTATTTCGAGTGGGGTTTACAGTGCAGAGTATAGGCAATGATGTCACAGATAAACAGGGTGTCGGTCGATATCCATCAGAAGTGTTTGTGAGCCTCGGATTCGGCTGTGTACAGTAATCCTATGCACTGATGTCTTCACTGCATTTAATGATAAGCGTATTTTTAATCGCTCATACTGATTCTGTTCTCGTCGAGACGCGATATTCTCTGGCACCCCGCCAATCTGTGGTGTCATTGCGTGTAACTGAGACTTGACCAGAAACATCACTCGAAATAAGTGAGTGCACTGATTCTCGAGATTGCATTCAGCTCAATCGTCGTTAAGAGATGATTATGAAGTAATTGACAATACAAGACGACCATGGCCAGATGGATATGGCAAGCCTTTGGAGCTGATATTTGGCAAGAAATTCCAACTGCCTGTGTTGGAGATATGTTTACGCTCGATGCTAGTCGATGAGGTAACTTCCGTTCGTTGATTTATGATCACCGGTGCAATAGTCATCACCTTACCTGTCCTTATCCTAGTTGTCAGCCAAATAGAATATAAGTTTTTAAGTGCTCCCAGTTCGAAAACGGAAGCTTGAGGCCTTCATTACTTGTTTAAATGTCAAACCCTGTTTGCTCCCTTGTCGCTCTTGAAATATCTTGATATCTCACTAACTGCGCAATCTTAGGATGGCTGTACCATCCTTCATTCTCATAGATCATATGGAATGTATACGTTTTGACTTATTCCACTGGGAGTTGCTATACCTACGATTGAAGCTTCACCAGTTCAATTTTCAACGGTGACTATACAATCTTTAGGTTTCGCAATTCGATATAGAACTGACCGAGCTCTGTACATATCCGATGGTGTCAAAGAAATTGCGAGATCTGTCCAAACCACACGATAAAGGTGGCGACCACTCGTATGACTCACACATGTGTGCAGCTGCTCTGACAGCTGGGTAAGTTGCTGCATCCTTTTTTTTCCTCCTGTTGGTAATGATGAAGTCAACTGAAGAACCGGCTATGCTGCTTTGGACGAGTTGATGCGAGATCCACGACCGCTGAGATTCATTATTCATTTGTTATCCGTGATTCAACCAGAGGAGTATGAAGCCGAAAGCTGGCAGTTAGGCACAAAGGAAAAGTTAGAATCTGTGGAAACATTACGATTACAGGGAAACCAGTTATTCGCTCAGGTCTGCGTTAATTCACTTTTTTTAGTATCTCCCAAGCCGTTTAGCTTCAGATAACTTATGAACTCTCTCAATTTTGAGAAGTTAGCGGAATGAAATTTCTGACGCGTGATGCCGCATTAGGTTATTATCGCCCAATCGATTCGTGGCCAAATAATACAAATCAAAGCAGCTAAAACCCATCTTTCATTTCATTACTATTTCGAGAAAAGCTCAAGATTGTTGAAATTCTAGAAGAATTTCAATGAAGCGATAGACAAATACAGAGAGGCGTTGGGTCGTCTAGATACGCTGATCTTGAGAGAAAAACCAGGAGAACCAGAGTGGGAAGAACTCGATCAAAAAGTGAGAGTTTCATATGTCTTATATTCCTGGTCTATAACAGCACTCATTTCTTTCCCCTTTTTCTTTTTATATTTCCATTTTATTTGAAAAAACTCTTCCAGAACATCTCGTTGTATTCGAATCTTTCACAATGTTATCTGAACGTCGGCAATATGTACGAAGCTGCCGAAACAGCAAGCGAGGTGAGAGCAAGACAGATTTTTTCTAAATAGAATGTTGCTTGAGTACAAGTAAACGACGGTGAGAATGCATAATGGGGCTTTCCAAAATCAAGTTCTACTTACGACTAGTCCTTCTGCTCAATGTACGGTAGCTACACTCACATATGTAAGCAGTCATGCGTGCCTAAGTCACAACCGTCTGTCCATACCCCCCGGTTGAGAGAGTGATGCACAGAACCCCTATTGGATACTTTCCCATAGAAATAGCAGAAGCAGACGGGGTGCGACGTTCTTCAGTCGTGCTGTTCTCCTCATATGATTTGTTTAGGTGCTCTCTCGAGATCCCGACAACGAGAAAGCGCTTTACAGAAGAGCAAAGGCACGGATAGGTTGCTGGCAACTGAACGAAGTATGTTGGAGCATGTTTTTTTGAGCAAGTTTCAAATTGGGGTGAAGATGCCAGCGACTCGGACCTTATTGATATTCATTTAACGGCTTTTTTTCAGGCCGAGGAGGATCTGAAAAAGTTGGCGGAGTTACCGAACACCAAGCACTTAGTGCAGGCCGAGCTTGCGATTGTGGCTCAGAAGAGAGCTGAATTGGCTGCAAGCAAAAAGCAGACCTATTCGAAGATGTTCAAGTAGGAAATCCAGCTGCTTTTTGTGAAGTGCTTTTCATCTGTGAATGGATTTATATGTGGTGGAAGTGATTGTTTATACAGTGCGTGCGTCATAGCCGAAGTATAATTTTCTGCCATATAGACTCTATGTGTATAAGCCCGGGATCACTGAAGGAACTGATTCAAGGTCACCTTCCCTGTTTGATTTTTATTGAAAGCTGTTGAGCAGAGATCAACGGTCCTGATATGGTTTGCTTTTTTCCGTAATTTCATGTGTTTGTATTCTTTCATGTTACCCAAGAATGGCGATTTATGGACAAAACTTCTGTCTCGGACGGGACTCGAACCCGTACTTGTGCTATCCGGGCACTGTGCTCTATATTTTGCACTACCGAGACCCCGCTCGCCCTCTTTCATGTTAATTTCCCGACAATTTTCAAGACAATCCGAAACTTTCTTTGAATTTCCTCTCAAACACTTCCTTATTGCTCATTTCACATGTGTTAATTTATTCTCCCATGCAGGACCTGCCTTTGCTTTCATCTTCATCATCTTGTGTCCTTTAACGTTTTAACCGGCCTTTTGCAATCTGTTTTTCATGACGTCATCTTCGCCAGAATCTCTTGCAAGCCGATCTTTCCGTAAAAGTTGTCAAGTTCGGCCAGAATTCGTTCCATCTGCTCGATGTCCGGTGTTAAAAGCTCAATGCCGTCTGCAAAGCGGAGATGGTGTGGGTAGCGGCCGTCGAGCTTCACTACCATGTATTCCCAATCCAAGTGACTCATGATTTGCTTGAAAGCGGCGTTGAACAGCTCGGGCGAGGTATTACCAACTATAGCTCTTGCAGAGGAGTTATGGAATAGGGCTATAGAAGATTTTATGCTGGACCACTTCCGTCCGAGTGAGATCTCATAGAAGGGGTAGGATTTCTCATTTTGACCCACTTGTTCTCTTCATCCCAACTATTTTGTTATGATCGCTGTCATTCTATCTTATCAAGTATTAAACCTTGAAAACTTGTTATGCCGCAATCATTCCTTATCAATCCTTTACATTCATTTCTACAATAGATCGTCGGTTGGCATACAGCTTCCTACAACCTTTTAGCGCCTTTTATCACTTCCATTAGCTAAATACTTCTCGATTATCCAACAGCCAGTGTAATGTTTCCTTCCCTTAGCTCTATGATCGTCTTCTTTAATCCCCTTGTTGTCCCGCTTTCCATGTTCTACTCGTCTTTCCTGTCTACATCTTATTCCTTTACTTGTTTTCTTGGATTTTCTGTGGTACCAGACCCCAGCCGTGTGCACTGCTGAAGAAATCACGTTGGCGCTGTCACTGGCATTCATAACCAACTGTGTAAGAAACCTGAACGACTTCAGATTTGCTGGATATATAAGCTATTACTTAATTTCCCGGGCTAGCAAATTCTGGAGGTTCCTTGCCCAGGCCTTCCTGGAGAGATTACTTATCGTTGGGAGTTAATAGATACACATTTCTTAATCGGTATAAGACCCTTCATGCTATTCACTAAGGTCTCAATGTTTCAAGCATTTCATTGTGATTCGTTCGTATGTTTGAGTAGATTGTCATCTTCCTTAAAAAAATTGTTCAATTCCGATCCGTTAACTCGTATACTCTAATATCGGTATTGATTTTACGCGTATGCAATCAGTTTGTCGTATAGATATGCTGACATTTATTTTGGTATATAGGAGCAGTTGGGTCAAAACATACTGATTCGTCGTTTTTGTCGTTTTTCAAGTCGTTAGTCGTTGCTAGTTTGATCACTGTTAGTATGTAATTTACACTAGTCACTTTTGTACAATCTACTAAATTCTTTTTTATTCATCTAAATTGTATTGTGTTCTGCTGTAATTATTGAATTTGTGAGTAAAAGTGTCTATTTACATACCTTCGAGTTTGTTTGTCGAAAAGGACGTATGACCAGTCTTATGCTTTCATTGCAATTCTTGTTCATTTTTTTCTTTTTTTTTCTGCTGATCTGAGGTTGTTTTTACATTATGCTACGTTTTTGGGATTTAAGTGCCCAAAAATGTGTATTGATTATACGCGCGTGCCATTGATACTCATTTCCGATTGATCAGTTTTTGAGCCTGACGCCTATTTGTTTGTGAATTCGACTGGAGCGATTCTGTGTGTTCAGCATGTCCGCTTTACTTCTTTTCGTCATTGCTGTATCTATGGGTATGGTCAGAGCGCCTCCACCGGGTGATAGAGAACAAGGAAATTCGGTTAGATGTTATCTAATTTTTCATTAATAAGAATGAATCTATTCGAATAGGAATGATATTTCTTAGATGCGCCATGCATCTGATTTCCTCTCAGAACCGTATTGAGATTCATTTACGCAATGTGTTACTGAGGCCGACTGGCGTTTGCCATTTTGCCGTTGCTGATGATGATTTGGTTGGTTGGAAGTTCTAGGCCAGTATTCAACCTCTACATCATGCAAGCAAATGACGCCTCTTGCCACATTCCCACATTAACCCGAACTGTATATGATTGGTACACGCAACAAGGGATCCACGAATGGAAGTGACTAACCACAATTTCGACTAGATGTTGGGGATTTCTAGTCCACTTATGCTTGCTGCCAGTCGTTTTTGATAGGGCTCTGTTGAAGTTAGCTATAAAGAGGCCGGTTTGTTGAAAACCCCCACTCTTCCTGTATTGAAAATATAACTAATTTAATTCCAAAAATGGCAACAGATTACCTGGGTTTCGTCGTCACTGCTAAGTTTTTCTACCTTATGCGTTTAATGCAAACTTCGTTGGACTAGAGTGCTGGTGCAAGTGCTTTAGGTGTAGTGCCTGAAAGAGTGTTTAATACGGTTTAGTTCAAAGAAATTGGGTTAGTTTATTCCTGGGGGAGGTAAGACCAAAACAGAGAATAATTTGCAAAACTTCTCCCCGGCCGGGAATTGAACCCGGGTCTCGCACGTGACAGGCGCGGATACTCACCACTATACTACCGAGGACTGCTTTGGGGAAGGCATTCGTTGCTTATAACAGCACTCCGCGAGGTTTATCGATCGCCCTGGAAATTTCAACGGCAAGTTCATGCGGCCGCATCTGAGGGTCTCAGTGCACTGAAGAGGGCATGCTTCGAGAAATGTGCCCGAATAACCGCTCAAGACCTCTATTTACCACTTCCTATGTATAAAAGGGAAATTGAAATGGTTATGTGTAATTGAACGATCGAAAGTACCTCCTGGGAGATCCTTCTCAGTTTTAAAGTTTTGAGCGTCCTGAATCAGCCATTTTGGAAGCAACGAGGAATCAATAATGTAGATTGAAAATTTCTTTAGGATTGGAGGGCTCCTAGAACGTGAAACTGAAGATGGTGTAACTGGTGAATTGTCCTAATCATCATAGTTCCCTAACCCCCTTTTGCCACCGACCCCTGACGTTTTATAATTTGACTCAGTAAGGAGAACCAGGAGATTACACCAGGTGAAAAAACCGAGTCGCATCAAGTACTACGCGTATTTGCGTCTGGATATAACCGGTTTCCCTGGTTGCTATGACAAGGAATAATGTACTCCGAAGGGGGGCCGGAATGTAGTCTGTCCTCACTTTGAGCGGTTAATCTGATTGTGTAATATTTTTATGAGAATTTGATTTATGAGTAGGCCATTTACTTACCCATGCTATCCAACCAGGTATTGAGTTTCGTTCAAGTGGGGATAGGCTGGAGATGGTTAGAGGGAGGAAATGGGAAGTTGAATAGATTGTGGCCTCATTGACAGTCGGCTGTCCGCTCTTCGAAGGCCAAAAATCCCTCTCAGTGCAAATCTACAATATCAAGCCGTGCCTTCAAGTTAATTACTAGGTTAGCTATCCATCTGTTATCCTTGCGATTCCAAAAGAAAATCAGGTGCATGGCGCGTCTTGCAAGCTGGCCAATTTCATGCACTCTATGCGTGAACTTTCTGCCGATATTCAGATTGAATCAATGCGAAGTAACGCGGACCCATTGGAAAGGCCTGTACATCTCGATGGTCTGTTACTTGAACGCGATGGTGAGCTAAACAAGGAGTTTCGTCAAGAGGTATGACTGTTTACGGAATTTAACCCTCTACGTCACTAAATCACTTTTACCTAGGTACTGCTTGGTGGTGGAAAACCTAAGGATTCTGCAGAACTACGGGAGATGGTAAAGAAGATGTTCTATGAGTACGGCAACAACTTTTAACACCTAATAAAACAATCAAAAATCGACCGGCGCTTCGAAGAGCAGCATGTCGCGTCGCTGCATGAAAGCGGTTATCGATCGAATTCGTAGGTCACTGTCGCGCAGACGGATCCGTCCAGCCGCTATAGTCTAGGCACAATTTTTGTCGTCTAGTAAGACAATTGGTAAAAATTTATTTTGGGGCTACCCCTCCTCTCTAACACTAAGCGCTGGAGTGCAGAGATGAAGGGGTAGTCGGCTTACGACCCGTAATAATGCTCGGGAACGTTTTCTAGCCGGGGAGTATAGTTTTAACCTAAGTCATAGGAGGCAAACAGCGCAGGAGATGATGAATCTATCCGTACCCCCGTCCCAGCTTTTCTACGAGAACGATCACCTTAACGAACCCGGTGATCCCTCCTCCTGATCTCATCTAAAAAACTTCGTTTCCCCGACTAAGAACCGTCTCTAGCCTATGTAGGTAGTGTTGACTACCACTCCTCCTCTACGCTTCAGCCCTCCGTGGCCAGAAAGGAGGGAAAGGTGCCCCCCCCACTCCCTCAACTTCATTTTCGCCGTTTTCATCCGTCGATCTATTATCTGTCTGGTTTTTGGAAGAACCCTATGCTGCGTTGTCTGTATAAGAGCGGTTATCGATCGAAATCATTGATCGTCATTCCTTTTTCCACAGGAAATGGTCTTTTGAATAATCCAGATTAAGCTTAGCTTATGCTACCATACTTTGCATAGTTAAGTTCATAATATTGGTTTTAGGGATTTTGATCTATGAAGTCTTTTCAGGACCGATCAGAACAATGACGGCGCATTATCATTGGAAGAACTTGAGGAGCGTATCATTAACAATACTCGAACTCATTTAGAAGAAGCGGTCATGGAAGCTCAATCTCATTTCAATATTGTAGACACAAACAAGGACGGTCAGGTATGGCTATTTACGAGTGGTTGAGCACAGGGAGAAAGCAGGTGTTTAGTAGGCTTATTAAAATACACTCGGGTTGAAAGGGATAAATCCTTTGGCTTCGAACGATATTCATACTCGCACCTTTTTTTCGAAACTCCATGCATACCCATCGCGCATTTGAAACTCAGAGCGCTCTTTCACAGTCTTCCGTATGATAACCACAGTTTATCAGTCAGAACACCTATGCCTAACGAGCAATTTTACGCAAGTGAACTTTTACATGACATTTCTCCATAGCCCTGTGCCAGATGGAGGTGGAGCAGGAAGGTGCTGGAGCATTTCACACAAAAGAAGAATCAGGAGCTTTAGGCGATCGCGTGACTTTGCCACTGCGACTCTGTCTTTTCGAGAATTTAACGAAGAGCAACTTTTCTGAAAGGGCGCGCTCCAGGTGGAATAAAACGCTCCATAGCTACAACTTTACTAATCCGAAACCAGAGAGGAGTTCTGGCGTCTTTGAGAGTAGAGCGTTGAGCAGTGGGCGCGGGGCATTGAGCGTAAAAAAGAATTTTGGGATGTTAAACTTTTTTTCGCATCGCAAGATAGAAGGTGGGGCTCGCTTTTTCTAGCAACGAATCTGGCATTATTTACCCTTTACTGCCCCACTTGCATTAGTCGAGATTGGGCTGGATTTCCATCGATTTTTTTTCAAGAAGATAAAACCGACTAGAAACTTGTCTAGAGAGGTAATTCGACACGTAGAACACGAATATCGCATCCACTCGTCATAAAGATGCCTGGCGCTCGCACCACAGCCGCCGGCGCCAAGTGGAGCGTGGTCACCTATCTTGCTAAAAATTTGTCATTGAGTGGTGTGTTAGAATATGGATATCATATTTACTCTGCGAATTCGTGCTCTACGAGTCAAATTACTCCATTAGGCAAGTTTCTAGTCGGTTTCATCTTTTTGAAAAAAAATCTTATAGAAATCCAGCCCATCCTCGACAAAGTGGGGCAGTAAAGGGTAAATAGTGCCATGAATCCTAACATATAATGAAAAAAGGAAACTCAAATCCCTAAAAAAGTGTGTGGGTGCGCCGCTGTCTTCAACCGTCTGGTGTCTCTCATGTGAGTGTACTATTCGTCAGCATCAGCGCCGTACTATGAATGCGCCTACTGTGTACTATGCCCATCACAGCTTGCTGTTGTAACCAAAACGTAGAACGGCGAAATATGAGCATCTTACCGAAACTAAGCGACCAGCGGCAATCGACGAACAATACGACATGATGTGAGGCTGAACGATCACATGCCGCACCAAGCGGCTTTGAGAATGTAGTGCCGTCATGGCAACTGTGGTCGGTTATAAACAGGGTATCGTTAGAAGGGAATTATAAGCAATGCAAAGGGCAAAGGGAATGCCGCAACTGCCGTCATCCTGTGATAAAAGATGTAAAATCATTCCAACTGCGGCTTCAGTGTTCAAGGGGTCCTCTAAAGGTCTGGATTCGCAACGTCAATCATAGCTCTTTCGACTGTGTTTCAGATATCATGGCAGGAGTATGAACCACATTACCTCTCTTACGAATCTCCTAAAGATGGGCATGAACACGAAACTGTGGACAATATTGGTAAAGTCAAGCGCTTATTTTTCTTTGAATTTTAGCATGGTTGAATTCAAATTTTATTTATACAATCATCACAGATTCCGTTGCTGATGCTGTGCGAGCTTTTGAGAGTGCTGATCTGGACAAAGACGGTGTACTTGACTCTAAAGAGTGGCTAAGGTAGGTCTAATTCAATTCAGATATTGTAGTGCAGAAGCCCAAGAGCCAAGCCTCCTATCAAGTCAATGAGAACTTATTGGGTTTGGGCGTAAAACGTGGAACGGCTACGCATCTCCCATTTGTGTTGCGTGTTGAAGGGGAAGGACTTGTGTATGAAGTGGATGTCCACTCTCTCAGCCCACTTTCGATTCTAAATATTTCATAAGTTTCCTGGGAAGTTACTCGCCTTCCCAAAATCCAATTGAGTAAATCTCTAATTGAATGCTAAGGGCTTAAATTGCCGAGTGATCGCGAATGAAGGCTAGCGAACTCCCCACTCAAATGATCCGAAGGAAGTGTGTTGCCCAAACTGATATCCTCTGTCCTCCTGCGATCGGTTAGTTGTCCTCGTCGGGAAGGAAGCCGTTCGAGCTTGACTTGCATGAGCTGTTTGGCTGTAAAGGCCTATTTGCGAAAAATACTCATCAGATTGCTATACATGTGCAATTGTTGATTGTTGAATACATGGCTCACCCCAACGGAAGCATTGTCTATCTCTGCGGGTACTACAGTACCTACAATTTCTACAATTATTGCAGCTAGTTACGTTCCTACAGGTTTTTCCATCCGGAACACCACGGGGACTCTTTGAAGGAAATGGCTGGCGACATCCTAAAGCTACACGGTAGGTTCGATCTCCCTTATTCTTTCTCAAGATAGCGTTAAAGTAACTTTTGTAGAACACCCTAAAAATTATTCAATGCTTTACAAAGTAGTGGTCGCTGACATCATGGTCATAGCTCTTAGAACTCCCTTTTTGGATAGCAAGTTCATTCCAAAGGGATGCTTAAAAACTACCATTTTACTTCTGAAATAGAAGTAGCTGAAAGGCGATGTAGTTAAATTGTATCGTGATATATAGAAAGGATATGATAGCTCTTTCTTTTCCCAGATGCCAATGGTGACGGGAAAATGACCAGGGAGGAGTTTTCCGCTGGTCCTAAATCAGGAAATGAAGACGATGAGGAACCGGATAGTAGAAGAAAAGCGAAAAGGGAATTCGAATTTGACAAACAAATTGACGTCAACGGTGACGGTGTAGCCACTATCGAAGAGATTTTCGAATATATCAATCCAAGAAATGCTAGGAGTCTTGCCGCTGAGGTATGTCGAATTACAATTGATTTTTACGTCTCTGATGCAGTACTTATTTCATGTGCATCGCTCGTATGAGTAGGGGTAGAGGACGATAAATTGTCACCTGAGAGTATGTTTTTTTTTTACCGATGATTCCGATCTCCACTGTAGCGCGAAGTGTAAACACTTCTTACTGCTGGAATGGACGCTATTTTTTTTGTTATTTCCCATGGCACGTTGCTTGAGTCCGCATCGTTCCTCAATTAATCTCTGCAATGCGGCGTATTCAAGGTTACATATTGTTCTCTAGGCATCCGAACTTATCGATTCAATCGATAGCGATGGTGATCGAAAATTGACGTTAGATGAGCTTTTGAAGCAGGATCGACTGGTCGAATTTAGCCCGTTGCTTTCGGTAGCGGAGACTCTTCACGAAGACCTCTAGCTTTAATTCTTAAATAGCAATCGTTTTGATTTATGTATTGTTCAATATCCTTTCATCTATCGGATTTTGGTCCCAATTAGTTCAAAACTGAAAAAAACCTCAACCACAAAACTACCTACATTAAATGGTGCTTAGATTACTTTTCCTTAGGTATTGTATCGTTCAGAACGAAATATCAAATCTTCAAAACGTGCGCAGTATGATAAGGCTGCCTAATTATTGATCCGAAACCCCCACGATTGCGCCGCAACTGTTCGCGCTTTTGTAAAACTTCTCTACCCAAGGTTCTTCTAAGCTGTACAAGAAATCACGGGAAAACTCTTGCCTTTCTTATTGCTCATCCGTTTTCTACTAGTTGTTATGAATGTATTCTTTTTGTTCTTGTGTTCATAAAATGTAAATTAAATTTTGTATAATTAAAAATTAGTTGCGTTGATTCTGCTTATTACTCAGCAATTTCTTGCCCACGTAACAATGTGAGACCTAGGCTAGGAGTGATCGCTCTGCGGCCTAATATGAGTGATTCCCATGCCGCAAGATTATTAGTTAAACTTGGTTGAACAAGCTTCATAATAATACAGTATCCGTATGTTTATAAAATTGAATTAGAAATACTATTAAAGGTAAACTAATTGACAAAAAATATTACAAAATTCTAGTTCTAGAACGACATCACGAGGGGAATTGTTGTTCATAAAGTCAAACGATCTCGGTGGCAAGGACCCAAATCGAGGACACAGTTGCTTAGCCATTAAGCTAAACTAAAACGGAAAAGTGAGCTGTTCATGAACAGATCAGGCGGAAGAAGATACAAAGTCAATGTACATCGAGTGTTTGCATGAAAACTTAATGCTCTAGTCTTCTGGAAAATACATGATCTGAATAACGGACAAAAAACACTCAAGCGACCGGGGAGTATACAAGAATTTGAAGGGGCATGCGCTGTATAATAAAAGTCGTGTAATAATCGTGCAACAAAAAGTAAAATGAAGTTGGATACACAAAAGAACAGGATCTTCACCTTAAGCATTGGCCCACATCTCAAGATCCTCAAGATCCTTGTCATGGTCGGTGGTTTTCGCTGGTTTGGCTTTGCTGCTTGCCGGGAGGTCAGTAGAAGGCGCATCGGGTAGCACAACAGGGGTTGGTTGAACATCCAACAGCTGTTTATCCAGTTCCTCCTGAAGAACAAGAACGGTGAAGTGTGCTTTGAGGGGAAAGATCTAAAAAAAAGTGCTGTTCCCACAAACCTGCTCAAGTTGCTCAAGTTCCCGCAAGAGCTCTTCGTCATCAATTGCTCTGTCGAAACCAACAGGATTTGAAATCGCCTCCGCAATTTCGTTAGCAACTTCTTGTTGCTCAGCTATGTCCTCCATCAGATCATGGACCTGGAGATTACAAGGATTACAAGAAAAGCGCAAGTACAGAAAGTAGTAATAAAGCAGAAAAGACCAATCAATATATAGAATCGAATGGATTGAAATGGTTGAACTAGATCTCCAAATTCATTCCTTGTCAGGAGAGAAGGTGAGATTCTTTATCCTACCTGGTCGATATCCATGTTGTTGTGAGCCGCCTTCAAAGCTTTACTTGCTCCTCCCATGACTTGCAAGACTTCTGCATTGGTAGAAGCATTCTCCAGCGCTTCTCTCTGAAATAAACCGACAAATATTAGTAATTCAGTATTTTGTTCAAAGTAAAATGACAGGAAATATGGAACAAATGAGCCTCCATGCAAATGATACTCGGCCTCTATTACTCGTTCACTTTCAAACTTATGGAGTTCTCATCGTGTATTAAGTCACTATTTTAAAATGCCAAAATGATAGCCCTAAGTAAACAGCTCGCTCTATTGAACATTACAAAGTAATGAAGGTCATTCCAGTTTCAGACCTACAGCAACGACAAATTCATCAAAACATCATGTGACTGAGGTGTTCCACATTTGCGGCAGAAAAAAAGGAGATAAGCAAACCAGCCCGTTTGGCCTTCTGCTGGATGCATTTCCTTATTCTGCGATTATGTTTAAAGGTCTCATAATCCCACTCAGGGAATGTACGTGGGGAGTCGCTTTTAAATCCCAAGTGGAAGACACTTCCTTGTTAATATGTGGAAGGCCTTGGGCGAATATATGAATCAACTGCTAAAGCACACCATACTGTCACAGTTGCACGGCAACCCTATGTACTCCGTATAAAAAACTTCCACCTGGGATTTAGAAGCGACTCCCCATGTACTTTCCCTAAGTGGGATTATAAGACCCTTAAACAGAATCGAAGAATAAGGAAATGCATCCAGCAGAAGGGCCAAACGGGCTGGTTTGCTTACCTCCAAAAAAAGCAAATAAAATAGGTTTATGTTATAGACTTATGAGCATACCTGAAATTCAATAGTTTGTAAAACTCCATCAATGTGGTTGAGTTGTTTCTCGAACTGCTTCTTCCTACCGAGGGCATGAAGCGCGAGCCGCTTGTTCTTCGTACCATGCTTCACTGCTGTTGCCACTTCCTGGAAGCATAACGAATTCATATTTTTGCACCCAAGTACATCAAGGAAGAAGGCTGATAAGAAACTCAAAGTGCGTTGCAAACACAGACAAACAGCCAGTTTAGTCTACTTTAGTCTGACAAATCTTGATACGTCTTAGTTTTATGAGACCATTGAATTTTTAAAAACCCTCGTGACAGCGGAAAGACCAGCATCATGAATCCAGCTCGCGAACAGGGAGTCGGAAACTATCCGGACACCGAGAGGTATCTTACAACTCAGTGGGGCCTACCGTCATCTTATCTATGTGAGTCAAGCCCCTAGAATTGAAGCAATCGACTCATCAACGGAAAGCAATCTGCTGGTGATCATTTGGCCATTCTTCTACTGATAAAAGAGCGCATTAAACTAGCAGTGAGAAGGGCGATCTTGGTGGAAGAGAGTGCACCAACATTCCGGAAGCGGTCATCTGATCCTCTTTCTCAACAAAATTAATCAACTAAATAAAGCCCAGCAAAACAAACTAGTTCTATTTTTAAAGGGATAAATGCCTTAAAATCAGTCCGAAATCTTTTATTTCACGTCATAACATGAGGGTTTATAGCTTTACATCTTTATATCCAACAGAACAGCTTCCTGCAACTCTGTTCTGTTCATTCAGCCTTGCAGGAGAGTTCAGAGACCAATGAAATTCAATTGCGTGTCACGATGTAAAACGATGCTCCAGCCAAATGATAGACAGGCGCTGATTGATCAATGCGTCGCCCTATATCTGACAACGTGGGGGTATGAGCTGAGTCAGCAGTGCCACAGCTCAGACTTCGACAGTTTCGATGTCATCGACGGAAATTACGAAATTATGTGGCCATGAAAACGGGAGAGATGATACTAGAACAGTAAAACGACCAGTCAATTAGACGAAATCATAATGTTATTCATAGAAAACAAGAATTTCCACCAAAGTGACTAGTAATCGACTTATCAAAGTAGTATGACATAGAAAACAGTCAGGCATATGCTCAACTTTCATGCATTCGAATAAGGCTCCGTCTAAATTTGCGCATAACTGTATGGCAGGGATAGGCTTTCCGGAATCTGCTTAATTCAACTAGCCATCAGACAATGTGTAAAATGGATATGAAAGGGCAGAAATCCGCAGCTTTCATCTGCTTTTTTTTTGAAACCAACATTTGCAAGCTCATTAAGAATAACGTGGCAGATTTGCAGCATACTCATTTTTGTGTTAATGCAGAAGATAACAAATGACAACTTTTTTTTGCAAAATCTGATAGTTTCTATGCCTGAGCGTTTAGAAAGTGTCTGCTATGTGAGGAGGAAATTATCTGGCTGAGTTTAAAATAGAGTACACCTAAAACCAGATCTTAAAATAAACGGCAGCTGTTAGAAAAGAAGTATGCTTCCAGTGAAATTCGGAAGTCATGCGCAGAACGAGTTTTAATCCAAGCAGCTGACCCACTCAATAATCATGGGGTAAGATATTCGAAATCAGTGATCGGGTGAGTTTATACTGAATATGGAAAAACTGAGTCAGTTAAAGCGATGTGAAAGCTAATCTACCATTACTGCATTGGTCAGGAAAAGATTCATTACCAATTATTTACACGAAGCGTTTTCAATTGAATTTCCATTAATTACTACCCAATTTATAGGCCGAATTTTCGCAAACTGACTACTCAGCAGTTGGAATAACAGACAATAAGTCAGCAAAAGAGTTGCACCGCACTTATGCGCGTGATCCATCGATTTCGTTTACCATTTACTTCCAAAGGGATCCCAAGCCGTTCCTAGCAGGGTGAAAATGAAGGTCGAATGGGTCGGTATAAACGAAGAATCTTGCTCTGAGATGGTGGATTAGGACCCGATGGCACTTACAATCCCACAGTCGTTAGGTGAAGCAGCTTCCATCCTACATGCATCTATTGATTTTGCTTGATGTTTGTTGGATTACCTCATAAGTGCCGTTTCTAATAGAAGTAAAGTAAATAATCAACACAACAACCCACATCTTTAATCTTCTTCTCCAGGAAATCCTGCTTTTTTATGAGCATTTCCTCAGTTTCACGCAATTTCTGAATCGCATCTTGCGTAGATGGGGCTACTTCTTGCTTCTTTCCCCCGAAAATTTTACCAAACAGACTCATCTGAAAATTTTGGGATTTTGCATAGTTCGGAAGAATATGTTGTATAGAAATGAACAGCTTATCAAAAACACGGCTGCTTTGGTAAGAAAAAGGATAAGAAGTACGAAAACTGAAAGAAATAACGATTTTTTGAGGACAGAAATGGTGCTTACGGGACGGGACATCTTTCTTCGAGACATAACTGATAACTGGACCTTATCGAACCGACAAAACTAAGAAATGAAGTTCTAAAGTAAAGGCGACAATGACTATGAAATAAGCCGTGTGATTCAGAAAAGCTGTGACGTCATCAGCTGGACCAGTGCCACTGCGTAGCAACCCGCGCCCTATAACAGTCGGTAGCCTGCTACGCAGCTTGAATTTTACACATTGCTTTCGTTCCGAATTTTCTCGTTTTTGGACATTTCCTCATAAAATTCCTTATGGGCTTAGTCATCCAGTAGAATTAGTTGCTTACTGAAATAGAGATGTGTTTGAGTAGGAATTACACCGCCTGAGGCTTTGATTCTCGCTTTTCTGCTCTTAGGCACAAAATCGATAATTTGTTTGTTTGTCCTGCACGGTGCAGGTGTATCACGAGTGATTGCCTGTTTTGCTTTTATCTAGCTTATTGATTTCAATCATTCTTGTTTAAGAAGTTTCGAATTCTCAAGTGGGAAACATGGATAGGAAAGCCATCGCTGAGAAGATCAAAAAGTTGCAGGCAAATGCTGAAAATGTTCAACTTGGTGGCAAAGTGAGTTATAGTAATTTTGCTTCGAATTCTTGATAAAGAATGGTTCCACCTTGTTCAGAAGTTAGGAGGATAGTCCGTTAAATATAAAACAATGAACTGATTTTATTATGAAATTATACTGATTTCACACTTCCACCTTGCAGTTGCTTATTATTGTTATTCCTTAAATTGTAATGATTCAGGGAACCCCCAGAAGGAAGAAGAAGATTGTTTTCAAAACTGCTGCTGCCGATGACAAAAAAGTTCAAAGTAATTTAAAGAAGTTGTCAGTAACAAACATTCCTGGTATCGAGGAGGTACGAATGCATTCCTTCTTCATGTCTTTAACTTATTCTTTTACATTTATTAGTTGAAGTATTGGTATTTCAGGTTAACATGATCAAGGATGATGGAACAGTTATTCATTTCAACAATCCAAAAGTACAAGCTTCTGTTCCCGCTAATACGTTCTCGATCACTGGAGCTGGAGAAAATAAACGTACGTTTTGTCCTGAAAGGGTCCAATGTTCATCAGCGGAAGCCTTCTTATAAAGATTGGCATTTTTAGAGATCACAGATATGCTTCCTGGAATACTTAATCAACTTGGACCTGAGTCGCTTACACATCTTAAGAAATTGGCCAATAACGTTACAAGTCAGTTCAAACCTGCACCTGCAGATGACGATGTTCCAGGTTAGTTTCTGACATGGAAAGCCTTTACATTTTGGTCAAAACTGGTATTGAAAATTGAAGCAAACTCGCTTATCAGACCACGTTTTCTTTTTGTAAAACGCACCTTTCGAGTCTGACAAAAGCAGATAGCTTGGCCTCATTCTTGTAATCTGATCCCCAGCCATAACTTAAAAGAATATTTTGTTTTCATCGTCGAGCTAAACGAAGGATTTTTCATTAACAGAGCTCATTTGAGCATCAACTTCATTTTTAAAATATGACTGTTCAATAGACAGAAATTTTGTCAATAATCTGCTTTTCTTGCTCTTGGCAGTTTAAAAGTTTATGGGACCCATCTTGCAGTGAACCATTGTTTTTCGGGGTCCTGTTTCTTTCAGATAACTTGTCGCCCCACTCGTTCTCAGACATCGCACTTAAAACTGGAGATAGATGAATAGAAAATGGAAAATGCCACGATTATTTAAGGGCTACGTGATTTCTTTAGTTTCATGGGTCACATACATGTTTGCCTTGCATAAGAACGCTCACTTTATAAACAATTTGGTGGCCCTACGACAGGGAGCAATTCACATGCTGTAAGACATTTCTGCAACCGTTCATTCTACAAGCGTCTTTCTTCTTTTTTGATCGTGGGCTTTTAGAAAACGCTTGTAATAGGGGTTCGTGTCTGGATTCTGGTATTGGGTACAGGTCTTGTGATCTTGGGCGGCTTGGATGCTTTCTTTAACAGAGATACCACTCATTTCGTGAATGATTACCTTCCTTGCAATATCTCGAGATTTCGTAACATGAGCTCAAACCCCTCAAACTTTGCGGCCGTTTTTGCAAATGCATCCGTGGTGGTCGCCTTGCATGAGTTAGATACCAGTCAATGGATTTCTATTACAGATGACTTGATCTTATGGTTTTAATGTATTTTGTTTCAGATCTCGTAGGGGATTTCGATGAGGCTTCTAAGAATGAGGCAAAAGCTGAAGAGCAGAAGGCTTAACTCAACGATTCCGGTTTCCCCATTAAGAACGTGAAGACTAAACTCTGCAACCGTCGTTAACTTCAATCACTCGCGCTCATATGTATTGGGAGGCGTCTTCTTTTCCGCATCTCTACAATGATTTTCCATCCTGTTGTAACTGTTTGACCCTTCTCCCATGTATGTTCAGCGTTGTTTTTTCGTTGGTTCTTGTTTTGTATACAGATTTTATAACATTCAAAAAGTGGCTAATAAATTGTTAGCTTCATTTCATGTTGTTGCGCATTTGTTTATTCGAAAAAATAGTGGGAGCTTTATGTCATCCGTAGTATCACAAATAGTCGAGCTGATCCCCTTTTTGTTAGGTGCCGGTCCTAATTCTCTTGAATGATGTCATGTTCAAAATAAAGTTGACAGTGAAAAAACGGCTTGGGTTTTTTATCCGTGGTTATGGCCGCCTGGTATTTCTCGAGAACTGTTAAAATGCTTGGAATGTATTTTGAGATTGTATTTTGCAGTTGAATCATTATCATGAATGAGACTTTGCAAACTTCTAGTCAACTTCTTTCTTTGAAAGGTAGGTTTCTGTTGTTCTTCAAAAAATACTCCGTGTGTGTCATAAAAAACGGGCTATGCTTTATAACAAATAATGGGATGGGAAAAGATGGGGTCAACGCTTTTTTCGAAAAGCCACAAGGCTCAGTAGGGGCTCAACTAATAGAGATTAGTACGTGGTATGGTAAAACAAGTAAAAAATAAGGGATGGTAAAACTAAAATCGTCACGTGATCTGATCACTTGTAAACTAATAAATCAGCGGAGCTCAGGAAGAGTTCTGTAAACCACGATGCAATCAACACTCCGCTAATAAACAGCTTTTAATGTAGCGAAGCTTTTAGTAGGGTGAAACAGTTATGATTCCCGAACGATTCATCCTCGCTTCGAAATGGAAAGTGAAGCAGTGGTAGAATATACAAAAGTGTCATGGTATCGTTGAGGTCCGACAAATCATAGAGCTCACAAGCTTTTTCTCTTTAGTTGATTTTGAACGAGCACTCCATTTACAGCTACTTTTATTATTCGAAGGAATTTCGGTTTTAAACGAAATGATTTCAGTAATGCGTCTTGCACGACCAAAGTTTTCTGAAACGGCACCGCTCTCTGTTGATCCGCTCGATGCAGCTGGCTTTTCACAACTAATCGAATCGGCTCTCAGTATCAGTAAAAGTGAAGGCGACAGAAAACATGACGTCATTGGAGATTATTTTATTGCACCACAGATGTTCGAGTGCGTTTTCGTCCCAATTTCATTTTTCAGGAGCGTTTTCCCTCATAACGTCTGTTGAAATGTCATTCTTTGGAGCTTTCTAACTTGTTGCATTGGAATGGCTCAGATTTTGTTCCTCCCAGTCCTCCGTAATTAGAAATTTCCAGAAATATTTATCTTGGTGAAACATTCACTTTCTACGTTAACTGCACTAATGAGAGCGATCAGAAAGTCAGCGATGTGTCTGTCAAGGTATGTTGACCTAGCGTACTTTACAGAGTTGTCCTTAGCTTCTGACTAATTGTAATCGTTTGTCGGTTTTTCATCTTGCGCCTAGAGCGGTCAAGTGTAAAGGCACATTGAAAATCCTCATCCTAACAATAAGTACCGTTTTCAAGACCATGCATGCATTCGGACATATGTGTATTCCAATACGGATTAGTTGGTCAGTGTACATGACTAGTTCTGGGATTGAATGCTGATTAACAGTACTCTATACTCTTTCTAGCAATCTAGTGGATCATTCACCTCCAAAGTAGACTACTCCTTACTGCCTTCAGAATTTGGCAGCAGGAATCATCCTATCTTTGGAGTTCCGTCCACACTTCGGTTTTAAAATCTTTCACTAAGACATGATATAACTGCAGCTGCTCAACTCGTCCTGCAAGCAGGATGCACATGTAAAGGGGTTGTTGACCAAAAAACTTGCTTTCATTGCAGTGCGATCTGCAAACGAATAGCCAACGAGTAAGTCTGCCGTCGAACATTCATGATGTAGTTCTGGAAGGCGGTAAATGCACTGGTCAAATCATCACCCATGAAGTCAAGGAAATCGGGCAGCATATGTGAGTCAAATAACTGGTTCACTTTGAAGAGAAGGCTATAAACCCTAATATTCATTGACTTTGTATATAAGTACATCGATCGAATTCTGATAGAACATGTAGACTGGTCAGCTGTGCGCTATGCCTCATTAACCTTTTGGCAGGGATGTTGTCAAAAAAAGAGGTAAACAAGTGCAGACGACGGTTCGACAGCCGTCGGTTGTCCCAAACTAACCTTCTATCTCTTGTTTTTTTTTGTTATGTTTTCACTCGGGAGGGAGGAAGAAGCGGTGGAAATGATCACAACCTAACTGTCAATCCACTATTCTTATCATAAGATATGCCCGAGAAAGCGAAAAAGATTAAGTATGACAATTTCCTTAGGGATAGGAGGTTGCAATGAACGAATTCAGGAGGCTGGAATGCTATAGGTAAAAAAGGCACCATTTCTCAGCGAATATCAAACGTTGGCATACCTAGTTAGCTCTGTTACTGGTCTCGAGAGTGTTGGGAGAAAGAGTTGTGGAAGGGTGTGTAAGTGTATTTTTTAATTCTTGAGCAAATTGACTAAGATTTCCAACAACTCTTTATTTGACAGGCGTTTCGGTCCTTTCGTTATTGGTTTCGCCTTATTTGGAAAGCTCGGATCGATGAATAGTTCTTAAAAAAATCTCATTGATACTACTTAAGAGCCAAGGTCTACTCGTTAATAGGCGAACTTACACTACAATCTAGTTTGTAGTTCTTCTTTTTCCTACCACGTCGACATATTTAATTTCACTGTAGTTTCTTTCGTGGGTGCGATATGGGCGACTACTAACCATCAGGAAACGGTTTTCCTATTTTGAAATGGATCAGCAATCAATTATCGCTTTGGTGGTCGGGAAACGGTTGGAATATATTGAAGCTTTTTGTCAAGTTACAATGCTTTGTCTGTCAGCTTTGATCGATGTTTCAAAATGGCAACACCAAACATTCTTTTTCTGCAGTTCCTGCATTCCTGTTTCCATGACAACAAATGGATGTGTATTAGTCAAGCTCAATGATTTCAGCCTTATCTGCTCGGTGAACTATAAGACGTCTTCCGATGAGAAGATGTACTTCCGAAAGTTCATCAAATTCCCTGTCAGTAAACCGATCGATGTGAAGACAAAATTTTACAATGCTGAGGTAAGCCTTGGAAATAATTACCGTTAAAGCCTTTGAAATTAAAAAGGCGCGTGCGGTTGCGGTGCGGCGCTCATATGGTGACCTCTACCGATTGTAAAGCTACTGCGCCGCATTCGCACGCGTCTTTTGCCTTCATGTTCGGCGAAGTCTGAAACATTGCCAACTTATCAAGCGGCTACAAATTAGACTTTCAATTCCACTTCGGTTGACTGGGCCTTCAATCTTTACGGTTATTACTGTTACTGTTGTTCGTCTATGGGACTTTGCAGCTGAGATTATGCCTTCCTTTGAGAGTTGTGTATAGGGGAACTCAGAGCACTGCTTTGGAATAGGGACTAGGGTGGATGGCGTAGCCTTGATTTCCTACCTTCCATGACAACTTGTCCTCCTTTCGACATTTAGGAGTTATCTGGGGCTTAAGAATAGCTCATTCGTCAAAGGTTTTTGTAGCACTAGCTCTTTTTTGTTTCCTTCTATGAGAAGGGCAGACGCAAATCCCTATTTGGCATGTGCATCATAGTCAGCGTGACCCTTTGGAGTTTGCTGACGAAAGTTCTGTTTTGTTTTATTTGGGTATTTTCTTTTTGTTGTTAAACCTAGTGATCGTATCAGTTTGCCTTGTGTTTGCTTTGCTGTGATTTTTCTTTTATCTCATCGTTGTCATTCCATGCATGCTGGATGAGTGAGGCCTGTGTTGATGGTGTGATTCCAGGATAACTCGGTAGGTTGTTGTATTTGTATTGTGTTTTGTGCAAAAGCATGGATTGTTTATGTTGACCTGACCCTTTAATAAGTCTCTAAAGTAATGTTTTTTTTAGAATAACGACGTCTATCTCGAAGCCCAAATCGAGAATACAGCTGCTACTGCAATGATTCTTGAGCGGGTAGAATTGGAACCTAGCGCAAATTATACGGTTACAAGTATTCACTGTGGGTAAGTTGGTAAAGTCAATTGTTTATTCTTGTCAGGACCATTTTTACTTGCACAACTGTTGGCTCAAATAATTGTTGTGCCTTATTGGTCTTGGGCTGTAGTCCTCCGAATACCTTGGTTACTCAGAGTTGATACCGTACGGGAGACCCGAATTAAAATAGCAAAATGACTTTTCCAGTGATGCAGAGGAACATTCTGGAATGTATTTAAAACCTCGTGATATACGTCAATTTCTCTTCTGCCTCACCCCTAAAGACGCTCCCAGTAATGTGTAGGTTTTCTCATTCCACTGATTTGATATGAATGAGTAACTGCTGTTGTCTGAGGAAATATTTCAGATATAAGGATATGACCAACATTGGCAAGTTGGATATGTCATGGCGAACAAGTATGGGTGAAAGAGGCCGTCTTCAAACTAGTCCGTTGCAACGGATTGTTAGTTTTTTGAAGAAATATATCCTATTTCATCTCTTCCAGTCTCTCTTAGTCCTAATTTCCCCTCTATGTATTCAAGGCTCCCGCTCATGGTGATGTTCGATTGTCTGTGGAAAATTTGCCTGCAACAGTACCTGTTCGTCAACCATTCACTATAGACTGCAAGCTTTATAACTGCTGGTAAGCTATGGTTTCGTTTCATCGAAGTAGGGTTCCATCAAAAGCACCTGCTAAGCAAAAAGGTTAAAGGGTAGTAAGTGTTCGCTTTTCAAAGAATAACCCATTACTAGACATGGACTCCCGTGTAGAATTCATTTTCTACGCTCTATACATGAGATATGAAGTTTTTAATCTCCTATGTACACCTACAAGTGGGGCAAGGAAAATATACCGATTTTTGGGATTTGCTTGGGTAGTTTAATTAGGCTTATCACTTTACTCCTTTTTCTTGCTACATAGAGCTCAAGGTGATCTGAATGTTGTGACTTTACACTGACTAAGGCGGAAATGAGGTGGTGTAAAGTGAAGCCTTTACCGCACGGCATTGCCGTTTGGGTGGAGATCGAATTCTGGATCGATGAGTAAGGGCCCTCCGGGTAGTAAACCGCGAAGCAGTTTGTGGGTTTGTCCTAGATCCAGCCTTTTTTTCCTCCGAGTGCAGTAGTTGCAGGCTATCCTACTTCGAGTTAATTTTATGAATTATTCAACAAGTGTTGAGTTAAACTATTAATTTAGTGAGCGGTCACTCGATCTGCGGCTCGAGCTCCTGAATACATCAAAGTCCCTTGTGTTCTGTTCGATTAGCGGAGTGTCTCTGGGACAGGTTCCACCGAATGGTAGTGTCTCCTTCAGTGTTGAGATGCTTCCTATTTCTATAGGATTCCAGGTGAACATTTTCTAATTCATTAGTGCTAGCTAATATACGTATTAATTCAATTTTCCCATATGACCGTTTGCTATTAACAATTCATGTTTTGCGTCCATGCTGGCTTTTTGCTGATGCCAAGAGCACATCTCCGTGTTTGTTTCAGTCAATTTCGGGTATTCGAATAGTAGACTCGTTCCTGAAGAAGACGTACGATCACGACGACATTGCTCAAGTTTTCGTGATGTAGGGCTGTTAGTAAGTAAGCCAGCATTTCATTTTCACTTCTCCAAGAGCACATCTCCATGTTTTTTTTACTATGTTGATCATGTTCAGATATCTTTGTTCGTATGGATCATCCCCTGTTGATAGATCATTTCGGCAACTAAGAGGAGTTGCTGACGATGTTATATGAACAACGAAAAGCAACCATCCCTTTACTATTCAAATGAGCGCTTCTCCGACCATGTTTGGGTGATTTCTATGAACTATGTTAGCGTTCGAATGTCGTTGTCTGGCCAGATATGGCATAGCTTAAGGATCCTTGAAGAGGACCCATTGCTTCTAAACTGATTTACTGGAGGGAACGGGTAAGATTTTTACTGGTGCAAGTGAGCATTGTGTCTGAACTACTGCTATCCGATGTTGCCTGATTGTTGTTGAAGGGAGATCTTTGGACGTTCTTGTTGAGCTGTAAAGCAAGTAAGTTCGGGTGGTGTATTGTGATCGATCAAGTTTGTTCTTTGTAAAAATTCATGCAGCAAATGTAATATATGGATTGTTGTTACAAAAAATATTTGTGATAATATAAACATTACAGGTAATTATGTCGAATAGATGAAAGACGTGTACAAAATTTTTACAGACAAAACACATTTCAATGGGTGACAGTTTGAAAATTGAGACCTGGTTAGGTGAGGGAAAAGCTTGGAACGATTCTGTCATGTTGCCATAAACGTGAAATTGAGGTTTTCCAATCATATGGGATGTAGAGCTAGAGTAGAGTGTTCCACTACGAACTTAAAAGTTGGCGGCGGTAGGCGCCTGAGGGATGGTATATTTGGGAAGCGAGCGTTGCGAAGCGGCTAGATGCGTTCATTGCCGCTCAAAACTCTATGGTATGAGTCAACACACGCCATCTTTGGCGGAACAGCGAAAAAATTCAGGTGTGGAGGTGTTGGATCTGACAGGATTAATCGAGACCGCCGCAACCGCGGCAACCTAGTTTCGGCGTTGTGGCATGTGCTGACCCACATTGGTAGGATTAGTGAACAGACAATTCCACGGTTATGTCATTAAATTGATACATACTTTCTGTAAAAAAACAATGTGACAACAATATGCTACATGCAATTGAAGATCGTGCACATAAAAACTGGGAAACACTCGCGGGTGCTTTCTAGTCTTCAGTGCCGATAATTTGATGATTTATTTTTTGAGCCTGTTGACGGTATCGTGCCAGAAGCATGCTTTCATGTTTTCGAAACGTTCATAGCATGGTACATACGACATATCGAGCATTGTGACATTGCCTGGTCGTTGATCACAGAATGTCAAACACTGAAAATACTGACTATACTGAAAAGTGGGGGGAGGGGGGGGGGGAGCGAAGTGGTTAGAGGCGGCTTCCCGCAGGCAAGTGGTCGATGGTTCCGTCCCTTTCCCCTTAAGTGCGATAGTGCGATAGTCCCGATTTACATTTTTGGTCCTGAATCGCATTCTAAGGTTTTCGTGATTGCGCCGACAATGGGCGCTAACGAAGCCGAGAACCTTTTTGAGCGCCTGGTTTTGACTGATATTCAAACTTGTAACTAAGGCGTTCCGGGCACAATGCTTATCCGCTACACCATCGAGAAATCGACAGGTTCGATCCCCAGTTAGAAACGAATTCATGGCGCGAATTGCAGAACCTCCCAGGTCCTACTAGCATCTCTTAGATCAGCGTTTGCATTTTGGGTACCGTGGGTGTCCTTGAATGCCTTACCTTGGCTCCAGCTAGCGTTGTTGTAACGCCATTCCTTTCACAGCACGCACGATGATCTCTTCCCTGAGCAGCGCAGAACTGAATTTCAGCAGTAGCATGTATAGGACATGCATCTTGCTTGAAGTACATGCGAATCAACTGAAAAGCAAAATATTCGGAGATCAAATTGATGTAAACTTCAGAGTAATGCTGGTTTTGAGCCAGTCACGGTCTAGCCAATCCTACCGAATCTTTTCTGAAGGTGTTGTATGTACAGTGACGAAGGCAAGCATCGGGTAGACCTCTCTGTTCGCAGCAGTCCATGAACAGCACATTTGGATCCTGTAATTATGGTAACGTTCTAGTTAGTTCTACTGAGTTATATTTGCTCATTTGGTCGCTTCCGCTGATGTACAGGTCTGTGTTTAGGGCTCGTGGGTGAAGATGGCACTGTTGAAATTGGCATCGTGGACTCGTCCGTCGTCTGTCTGGGTCAAGGCCGAGCCGGCTCTTTGTCTACCTGATTGTGTGAGTTGAAACTGGATTTTTTCTAAGGGTATTAAAAAGGGCACCGATTATCCTTTCAATTTTCCGTACAATAACTTTCACCATTTTGTTCCAACTGAGAAGACGGTTCCTTTGAGAACGTAACAAAGTCGGTCAGATTGGTTCTTTGCCTCCTTTCCTATCAAGGGGTGTGGTGCGTCAGGAACGAAATGGTCGCGTCGCAGTGAGAGGGGCGTCGCGCGCGAAGGAATGTAGCAGGATGCAGCAGTAGGTAAGAAATACAAGAACAAAAGTACTAATAGAAGAATCGTGCATAAAATAATGATCGCATATCAATTGAGCCGTATGAAGAACGCTAGAGCTGTAATAACGGCGAATGAGTGGTCCGCGACAGCCGCGTGCGGCAAATCGATGACCCAAGATATGTAGTTCCGAACGCCCGTCTCCCCCATCAAGGATCCCCGTACAGGAGCCCATCACGAGTGAGAGTCAGTTACAAGGTGTCCCTTCTCTTTCGGTTTGATTCCCTTGCGGCTTTTAGGGAGCTACCAGTTGTTTTCAAATTGCTAGCATAAGCATGATTGCACTATGGGTTTTATGGTACTAACCGGTAGTCCACCCAACTTCACTCTCTTTTGGAAGTTCAAACTGGTTTGTGTCAGGGAAGCTTTACGAATGTTTAGAAACAATAATCGTCTAGAAGTAGGATCCGGTGGCCATAAGCCATAAAACCCGCGTTGACTTTGATACTAATCGGATTCGGCTTTCCCTTTAATGTCCCTGAACACGAGCTCGATGTCATCTAAGTCTTGTTCCCCCCTTTCCCATAAATTCACATTCGCTCGTAATCCTATCGTCCTCCGGATTGTCCAGCTATACGTGTATGAATAGTTGATCCGCTGTACCGGACTTTTCGACGAGATAAAGCTCATCATAATCGGTCCGGCTCATGCCAACGGACATGAACCGGCTCTCGGTATGGTTGTCCCGTCCGCATTGTCCATCGCTATGGTCATGTGGTCATAACACGGAGGCGACATGGACGTGTTAGCCAATGCGAAACCTATACAAATAGTGATGGATACGGCTCATAGCGCCGTATCCGGATACTCTTAGTGGTCCCACCGCCAAGGACAACGTCGCCCAGCCGCCTAATCCCACCTACGAACATTGTTGAACGAGTTTTGTCCATGTTGCACTCATGTGACCGAAATAAGCCCTTAAAGATGCCCAACTGAAAACTGGTTCTTCAAATATTGCGGGGAGAGATGTAAAATTACTCTGCTTGGCGAGTGACATGGCCTAGCAGTTCAAGTACCGAAGATTCCAAATCTACCCAGTTTTTTGTGGCCCTAGCCAGGTCAGATGGACTGTAATGAACAGGCTAATCCATCCGTGGCAGCACAAACTGCTTGTATACAGGACCCTCAGATAAAGGGACAAACTGACTAGCCGACTAGCTCGAAGGTCTTGTGCAACTCATGGCTTCGGGCCTTTTCAAAATGGTAGGCGGCTCCAAACTTCCGTTTCCCAGAAATCCCAAGAAGGAGCCAAGACAAACCCTCCCAGACGACAATGTTACGAAATTTTCGGGATAGGTTCCAGAGATACTGAATTTCAGCACTCATTTTTGAAGTAATCGGGTGACCCTCAGTGTTGACGAAAATGGTAATTAAGGCCAACGATTTTCGTGTCGCCTTAACAGGACTGATCGCAGCTAACTAGGAGACTGCGAGAATTTGAATTTGGGGACAAGTGAACAAGTTTTTCAAGGGATTCCTGCTCAGTGAATAAGTGAAAAAAAACTTTCTCCTGACTTTCTCAGAACCCTGTTTGGATTACTCATCCTTCGTTATTGACCTTGATTCTACGGAAGCTTAACCCAATGACTCATTTTGAGTCATTGAACTTGATTCTGCAAAAGCTAAACCCAAACCGTCAAGGGTAGAGTCAGAAACCAGAAAAGCTGGGGCAAATAACAACTTGAAGACGCTGGTCGCTCCAGAAGGATGGCTGGATGGTGGCGATAGATTCCTTTCCTATTCCTATCGGAGCTCAAGTATCCAAGGGAGAACCCTATCGAACTATCTAGCTTCTTCACTTTTGCTTATGTTCTCTTTGGGAAGGCGATTTTAACCTAAAAATCATCGTCCCCTAAACCCGGTTCAAGTGGTTCCTGAAAGTGAGGGTGTAAATGAAAGTTCGAAAATGTTGCGATGTTTCTAACGGTGTTGCATGCTCAATGGACCCAAAAGGGCACTGCTATTGTCCAATTATTTGGAATGAACAAAATCACGTGCTGTCGTGAGAACAGTCTGAAGTTTAGCGCCAATAGGATTTTTTTTTTCAAAAAAGACTTGACGGTAGCCGAACGAGAGTCGTTACGACCCGCTTTCACCCCGACAATCAAAAAAAAACATCTCGGGCTGACATCCTGAGATCCTAAACAGATTTATAATTACTGATAGTCAAAAATATAAACTTGAATCAAAAGTTTCGAGCCAGGGTTGTTGATTGTGGGGATCCCGAACCCAGGATTTATAACAATTTCGTTGAAAAGGCATATCGAAATACACCTTTTTGCTTTTTTCATTTTGCATTTTTGCATTTTTTCTTGCATTTTTCAGCCAGTGAGATCGACTGTAACTATGTGTGACATCGGTAGCCAGTGGTTTTTTTTATTGTCTTCTCTTCTCTCATATTCATTTTTCCTTTTAAACATCACGAAGATTCAATTTGATCCAATCCCCTTCAACCTTTTCTTCTATATTTTCTTTGCTCTGAAGTAGGACTTACGAACTCAAACTTTGTTTTCCTATCTAGAGCTCTTTTGTTGGGCAGTTCCATCCCATGTTATGTTAGCATAATTTCGATACAAGTCCTAATTCAATTCGGAACTGCTAGTGTTTCTCTCATCGGTCTCCCCAGGCAGGCTCTTCCCTTTACCAAACCGAACAGCTTAGCTCCCACGATGTTTCTAGTCATATACTTTTGGAATAGCCTTTGGTGAATTCTTAATTCCCCTCCACCAACTAATTTATTTCAAACTTACGCTTGTCTGTGTTGGTCGTCGGAATTGTGAGAATCTGTCAGCTCCTCTAAGTATCGGTCCGTCTCGTACAGTGTTAGCGCCATGCACTCGAGCTCGACTACGATAACAGCCATAGGCGCCACAACTATAGCCAATTCCACAACCTGAAGTACACAAAGGTTACCGATCGTTGTCGTTCTGTCATGTTTTAAGCTCTGAATACAGTAACCAAGTGAAAATTCTGCCTAGCTGCCTATTGTAGGAAGGAGGTGTGGAAAGCGGAAGTAAAAAAGAGGTAGAAACCATGGTCGATTGTTTGGAAGACTCATTTAAGAGAAGATTCAGTTCAGTTAGGTAATTCCCAGTATACTTTCTAACTGTTCTAGTGAAGTTCCTGGATAATTTACTAACCTACCTGATAAGTTAATAAATTTCGGGCTGGGAATCCAGGAGATTAATCAACACCAAGGAAAGACCTTCTATTTCAATTGATTTGGTTGTCAAACTCATCTAAGCCTTTTCTTACGCACACAAGGCCTTATGCCTGATCACCTACTGTCCCACATGGCATTGTTCAGTAAAGTAATTCAGAGGCTGAGGGTCACTGGTGAGCTCATGGATACGTCACCACCCTAGCATCTTGGCAAGCAGTTATGGTGTTGTAATACACTCTTACTTTGTCTATAACTTCTTGCAATTATAGGCACATATTCATTGATTGGGTTCTTTAAATGACTGCCAATACTGAGATAGCCCCTACTGTATACATAGTACTCATTACTAGGACTCTATAGTTAACCGGTATCTGGTAATACTAATACAAAAGTAGCCAGTTAATCATGATGTGAATACCGTTTTTTCTATGTTCACAGAGGATTTACACTATGGATTATTAGCGCGATTACGGCCGAGCGATGATGGCGGCTATGTGATGACCACAAAGCGATTGGTACCTTATTATAGGATTCACAGCAGAGGAAGGGAAAAGACCGATGAAAAAATGAGGCAGAGGATCCTATACTCAGCCTAAGCTAGTTGTCTCCCATTGGATTAGGGCGTCACGAGGCTCAAAAGGACTCGATAAACAAGTAAATAAGTAAGTAAATATGTATTAAATAAGTAGGAAGAGCTCACCCATGCCACCAGCACAGGGTGGAGGTGGTATTGGTGGAATACCACCCATACATCCACCACCAAATCCTAGTCCAATACCGCCGCATACGCCAGAGGCGAAGCACTGGAATTAAGTTGTGAAGTAGTAATGAAATGTTCATGTCAACTGGGCACAGCCTAAGCCAATAGGCCCATCAAGGGGACCTAAAAGAGTGATGTTCATTCCAGAATGATTGCGATAATCAACTGGGGAAATTTCTCCCTCCAACTGACCATCGCAGGTGTTTACAGGACCTTTCTCTTGAAGTCCTGCACATTGTCTTGAGGCATTTAGGCAGGCGTCAAGAAATAATGCTAGTGATTTTTTTCAAAAGAGAGGGTAAAGGCGTTTGGAAAACATTTACCCCACAGTTTCTCTCGAATTCTTAAATTAACTTACCGCATTGGAAGTAGTAACCAGAACAAGCAAGAAAGCGAGAGTTACAACGATCTGGCCCAAGCTGGACATGATTACGGTAGTTGCCATATGAAGGCTGACGATCGTATTTATATGACCAGCGCGGTCAGCGGCCGGTTCGCCTCCGCCACCGCTACCGCCTCCCGTGAGATTGCGGTGGGCCGTTTGCAACATGGCCGCGTCATCGTTTCGTTCATAGCACACCTTCACCTCACAAGTAGCTACTGAGTAGTAGTTGTGAAGAGTAGCCAATAAGGAAGCGCTAGAAAACGTTGGAATTGAAAAGGCAGTTGCATAAGCGGGAGCTAGTTTCTTCCTTGGTTGGTGGTTCCAGGACCCTTGAAGAACCTGTCAAGAAGGGTGAAAATGTGATTGGGGTGGGGGGGGGGGGGGGGGGTTGACACCTGTCCTAGTGTTAGCATAACAAGAATGAACTCAATGAAACGTGTTATGCCATGTTGCATCAGGAACATGCAAGTTCTCAACTAAGCTTTAGGAGGGAAACAGAGGGCAAACTTTTTTCTTTTTTTTTCCGCAGGAGGTAATCATCCCACCCACCTGGGTGTTACTACCTACTTAGGATTAGTCAAAAAACCACATTCCTTGCCTAAAACCCCATAAAAGAGCACAGGTGGTCGGTGCCCATCATCCTCTTCGCTTCTGATACAGAGCTAATATAAAAAGGATTGACACGTTAGATTGAGTTCATTTCTTGATATACCAACCTTTGGATGAGTGGCCCAGCCCTTTCCTCTCCCCCCTCTTCCCCCCCCCCCCCCCCAACTACATTTTTACCGTCGAGAAGTAACTGGGCAGTCCCGGTAGCGGCTTTTAGTTAAGAGCTCTTTATGCAGACTCGTTTTGGGTCAGTGGGATACGGTCGTTCAATATTGCTGACTTTCTTAGCTCCATTTCCGTAGCTGCTAATTTTCGCAGCTCTTTTTCTTCTTCTTCGAGAAAAACTGCTATTATGAGATGCACAGAACAGTATCGAAAGCTCCAGAGACTGTAGATTCGTTAAGACAGCCTTGTGGAGTCTATACATCGAGTGAGCTACTGATTGGAGTGCCTCTTCCTACTCTATCTCAGCCGCTCGTTTTGTTTGCGAACTAAAGTGGCTTGATCGGCTTCTTCCTTTCGCCCTAAGTAACTGTTACTGTATTCGACTTCCATTCAAAATTCTAGTGGCGGTTCTGAACGCGTATGTGGCCTATACAATAACTTACGGTGATTAGCCGATATACAGCATAGTGCATTTATCCTCCCAGACGAGTCTGTTACCAGCTGAACGACCGTGGAGAGATGGAAGGCTAGGTTGGTTAGGCGAAGATCGATCTTGGATTCGGACCACGGAATTATATCTAGGAAGAATTAAAGTTAGGTATTTTATGAAACTGGTTCAGCGTAGCATTCGAAAACTAGTTTACTTTGGCTTCCGACTTCCAACTTTGATACTACTTTTTGCGAAGCTCAAAAGCGATAAGCCTCCTTGAAAAAAACGCTACTGCCTAGACCAACCAAGTAGTTTGAAAAGGAAAAAAAAAACAATCCGCATTGAATTCTCTCCATCTGCGTCGGTCTCCGTTGTCGGTTAGCCCCTCCGTATGTAACGCTCGTCAATCATCCGATTATCGCTTTATACTCATTCAGTGTATGCTTTCAGACATTAAACAACGGGTTTGGCACCGATCCAATCTTTATGGGCGTACCATAGCTGGGTCGTTTAATCATAGGAGGTGGTAAATTGACGTTCATGACGCTCATGTAATGGTTGCTACTCCACTTTGCCTATCAGGCGATAGATTGATCAGCTCTTTTTGTCAAGACAGAGAAACGGGAGAAATAATTCAGAAACAAAAAAGTGGTGGAAAAATAAAGGATTCCCCAGGAAAATTCACCGCAGGTGTCCCTACCTTGGCTTTGTTGTGTTATTAGGTTGTGCGGATAGTAACTGCTGAGAATCTCGTGATAGCTAAATTTTTTTCCGAGAGAACTGGATTTTCTATAGGATTCATATGTAAGGACCCTACCCACGCGTGTATGTGTGACATCTCTTCCTAACTCTTCCTCTTCCTTGATTGTTTGGCCACATGATGACGGAACTGCCTACCCGACACTCAACGCGTACTTCCTTAGAAGTCGATTCCCGACCACTACGCTGCTAGACCCATTGAAACTTATGTCGGAATGTTGGTCAGGGAGCCCCTCTCAGCGGTCGTGTACACACCTCGTTCCAACGCTTCACAGCTTGAAACGAAAAGTTTGAAGGTAACCTCGATCCGGTAACCGATTGCGATACCATGAAATTCCCTGATAAGATGTGCGCATGGAAGTGAGTAGTGTCTTTTTATGTTTCTATTTAAGCTTCCAGGAAAATCCCGGGGAATTAGGATCAACGTGAAGTTTTTGGCAGGTACATCACGCATAGTGTGTAGTGTGTGTCCTTGCATAGAAACCCCATGGAAACTTACAAAAAGGAAATGTGGACGATTACATCATTTTCTGCAGATTCTTTTCTCATGACCTGGTAGTCCATCGATGGCAAAAAAAATGAGTAAATCCGCAGAAATTTCAGAATCTGAAGCTTTATTCGAACTAATTTTTTCCGAGGGTGGACGAGATTTCATCGTCATGCAAGGAGAGTGTGTGGACGAGTTCCCAGTCACTGCCAACCAACGTGTCTTAGCTAATAGCCCATATCAGCTGACTATATTTACTACAAAAAACGCTTTATTTTGGATAATGTCAGCGTCTACTAAGCTGCTAAACTCGTCTTTTCTTGGAAACATCGAGAGGCAGCGGGTATACCGTTCGGTTTTCGGATCTGTGGAGTCATTTTTAGCCAAACCATACGTTTGAATACTTTTACTGCTGTAAATCATCCATGGACCCGGTAGCGGTTTCAGAGACTTCTCCTTCTTCGAGCTTAAAGCTTTCAGCAAGTTTCCAGGCGGGCAAATTTGGAAGGGTGATTTCCTTTTCGGATTGTATTCTACACAATACTACTGCTTAGTTGCGATTCCGTATTTCTTCATTTGTTTACCTGATCGCTCAACAATGACGAATGGCGGCGACCAGGAGCGATTTCTGGCTTCAAACCCTGTTCCCTGTTTTCTAATCCTCACTTTCTCCCCTGGAATAGTAACTATGTGTACACAGAGCTGAATCACTCCTCGGGGCGTCCACAGTATCGCGTACAGGAGGGTCTGGAATTAGGTTCCCAGCTAATTTCATGACCACTTACTATTACATCATTCTCATGGTCAGTATCAAATCACATCTTATTGTTAGACGACCAAGTCCTTTACTCACCATCAGAGTGTTCCCAAAGGTCGCCTACCCTTTTCAAGGACTAGCTGGTCCACAAGTTTGTTAGGCTAACAATATTTATATGCCACTGTAAACTCCAAGCAATTTTCATAACGTGGGGGGCAATCCTAGGACAGTATCCTATTATTATACTTTACCCTGGTATTCATTTTTTGTGATCTGTTTATTTTACCCATAATTATCACACTGTGGAACTGTTCTTTGCCTGATCCCTCGATGCCTTAAGAACGTGCAGGTTCAAAAGCTTTTGCAAGTGCTAGAGCTTTAAATAATGCAGCCCAACCAAGCGTTTTCGGTAGAAAGAAAAATCAAGGTTTTGAGGTCGATCAACTTAGTATTTGGTAAGTGTATAAGCTTTCAATCTCCACCCAGAAGCGTAGTGGCGTGCTGTATATGTAGTGCCTACTTGTGCTTTCTCGAAATCGTCAATGAACTCATCCCTGTTTGCATATATAAATCAATAAAGTCAATTCGACCCTTTATTTTGCTATTTTCAAAGATTACAACATGACTTTAACGTTAAAGATATGGATACAATAGACATACCCAACGGTTTCGGCTGTGATTGGTGCTGCCGAATAGTCGACCGATCACAGAGGCGCATGTAGGCTGTCTCTGTGATTGGTCCATTATCTGGCAGACCAATCATAGCAGAAATGCATGGCTAAAGTCGTTCAGCTATCCTTTTGATGGGGAAGTTAACAGAAACTCGCTGCCGAGGCAACTTTTCCAATACTCTCAAAATGCTCCCAAATAGTTTTACCAGTAAATCTAATTCCGCCACCCAAATGGTAATTAAAAAATGATTTTAGCAATTCTCCACAATCAGGATTAAGTTTGGTTGCAATATCGCAAAGCTTTCGAAGAATATCATACAATGCAATATCTGCCAAATCCACCTCCTTTGCTCGAGTGATGTTTTCGATATACCAGTAAAGAGCGAGACTTGTTTCACTTAGAGCCCGAAAAATTGGTTTGATGTCCGCAAATGTCAATGGGTTACAACTAGTTATCGTCGAACGAGTTTGATATACCAAAGTGTTTAGCAAAAATTTTTGCTGAAGCTGATAAGATAAGGAATTAATGACTACATTTAATATGGTTTCGATGGTCTTCAGTGATTTTCTTAGCTCGACGTCTGAATCGCTTCGTGGAGTATCCGAGCACGTCGAACTCGTCTTTGTCCCAGCGCTCACGTTAGTATGAACTGACATTTGAAAGGCTCTTCCATTTTCAAGATGTTCTGAAATACTGCATTTCCCCTGTTATCTTGTGAAAACATAGTTATGTTCACAAAAATTACGACCAATGATAACTTTATCGACAAATATTAGGCATTGAGGAGCTGCGTATTACTAGGACAGAACGCGAACTTTTCGCGCGGTGAGCGACGTGTTCGCGTGACAAGATGCTTATCCTACTTATATAATCGTGTGTGTCTGTTGGTGTGTTTGTGTGTGTGTTTCTCTGACCGGAAATTCATAACTCCTGTCCCACTTGACCTAGGGCATTCAAATTTGAAAGAGGGATAGGGGGGAGGATGAGAACACTGATGGCAGGTGATGGGAAGTGATGACTATCGATAGGAACTGATAGTGAGCCTTAAAAGGCAAAAACCTCAGGATCCGTAACTACCTTCGCATTAACGGTGAAGCGTTGGCACTTTGATAGGTGATGTGGGATGTGAAGGGACAGCAAATGTTTGGTGGCAGGGGTTGATAACCACTGATAGGGACTGATACGAAACCATAGAAGGCGAGAGTCACTAGATCTGTAACGCACTTTTGGTTAGTAATGGAATCTTGGAATGTTGATAGGTTATGTAAGATGTGACAGGATCGTAGGAACTCGGTGACGTAATCAAGAACGATTGGTGCCAGGCCAGGAACTGATAAAACTGATAAGAGCTAATGAAATCCTCGAAGAGCTTAGAGCTACTATCATAATGGCATTAATAGTGGAGTCTTGACAGCTTGGCGTGTGATAAGGAGGCGGGGTCGTAGACGACCGACGTTTAGAACAGATAGCTGATAGCAACTGATAACAGCACTTACCAACTGAATTCAACTCCTGTGGTATTTACGATGTATTTACGATTGTGTCTGTAATATAGATTACGACCGCTACCCAGCAAGGTTTGTAATTCGGTGGAAGATCAAGGTTACTTAATATTTTGATATCATTTACAACAAAGCTCATCCGACTGCCAATAATTTGGGATTCTCAACTAATGATGAACCCGTGGAGGAAAGAAGGTCCAGTGATAGCGACATCTATAATGGTGTTATTATCACTTGAGAACATTTGTGGGTACTGCTCAATTCTTTGGTTGCCCATCAGTCAACCCTTCAATGGTTCATAATTTTTGAGATGAAGAGTAACCGATTGGCACTTTCAATCGAAGGCGTAAGCGTGGGCATGTGGTGCACGCATTGGCGTGCGTAGCCGAACTGGTTAACAATATAAGCCCCCAACAACGCATTCAAGATTTGATGGTCATCGCGCGCGAAAAAGAAGTGTGTACTGAACTAGACGTTATAGACTACTCGTTATAGACCTAATGTAGGTATTACCGACAACTATCACTTACCATTGGAATCTAGAAAATCAACTAGAATTTTGCGACCTTCCTCTGGGATACTGTGTAAAGCCTTTTCCAATCTGAAATTGAAGGCACTTGAAAGTTCGTTTTTTCGTATTTCCACATAAAACGAATAAACAATAAATAAAAGGGTAAATAAATATGAATCCACATACATAGAAGTTTTGTCATCGCTGCCATTGATATCTTTCTTCGAATTTTTGAAGATCTCTATAATCTGCAATGCGTGAAGGATTACATCTGTATCACTTCTCGGGGAAATGGTAAATAAATACTACCTACCTCACCGAAAAATAAATATTTAGCCTCCAAATCTGATTTCATCGCTGTAATATTCTTGTAAAGCTCCTCCATACTTCCGCCTAGCATAGGGTTGGTCTTGCTCAGCTCTGCCAGTTCTTCACCAAAGTTTGTTGGAAGGGGAAAAGTCAATTGGTTCCGGTCGATATTATTCTGTGAAACCTTGAGTGGTCGTAATTAAGTATTTGCTATGAATAATTTGTCTGTATGAACTAATAAACCATTTCACTCACGTTTGGTTACAGTAAATGTAATCAAGCAAATAAGTTGAAACAGCATATAGTTTTCATCTAACACCGTTGTTTCGGATAGTAAAACCTTATTCCAACCTCATCCATTCCGTTTGAAGAGCGACTCAGCAGGTCTTCAGTTGTACCAGGCAGTGCTGTCCCATCATTGGAAAAAAACAGACGGGTGGTATCCTGACCTTCGTAGTCAGCTGAAAAATAAAGATGAATCGATCGAACTGATCATATATTTTGAACAACAATTACCTAATACTCCTGCAATTACTCCAAACAGCAACAGGCACAAAGGAGATGCCATTTTCAGCAAACAACCCTGGGGTTGAGTTCCTTAACAATGATGGCTCGTGGTACAGGAACCGGAACTCATGGGAAATGTTTAATCATAAATTATGATATCGTATGGTAATAATGGTATACTGGAAGGCTTTTGCATTCCAGAATCTACGGAATCGCATAGCAAAAACGAGCAATGATGGTGCAGAGGCTACATGAGCTGCATGCCATTCGGGCAGCACGATGGATCTGTTTGTCTACTGGACAACGGATTAGAACATTCACAATTCAGTATTCCAAGAGGACAATGAAGGTGTGGAGTTATGAAATCTTGAAATTTTTTCCTCTGCGAGTAGATGAATGTATTCGAAAGATGAGAATGAAAGATTATAATGGCCAGTTACAACAGCAATGGCAGAAGTAAGTGAAAGCCGATATATGTATTCCTCACTTATCAGTAGCATAGATATCACTTGGTGATAAGGCTTCAATCTGAGGCAATCCGATTATCTGGGAAAGCAGTTGGGCTATGCACGCTAACGCGCATATCATATTAATCAATAAATAGATTGATCTGGATGCGCAGTGCTGCGATTATGTAGTATGTGTTTAAGAATATAGCACTAGTAGAGGCTCCTAGATTATTAGCGGTTATATAAGTGTTGTAGCGAATAATGTCAAAACAAAGAGGAACCGTGACCTCTCATTGAGTCACAAATCTTGCTGATTAGCGGTCAACATATCAGCAATAAGTGAACGAACTATGTATCATCTTTTCGTAATAAAGAAGCTTTGATCGGTCCTTATCAATGCACTTCCACTAGCTTTTTGTCACCCTACTTTACCAAAGCGTCTTAGCGAATGAAACATATCAAAGAGTCAAAACTACATACCTTCAACACCGAAGTAGTTTCCCCGTCGGGGTTCTATTTTGTAGATGGGTCTTGCTTTTTGGGGTCGCTTAGATTCTTTTATCATGACCTGCAAAATATCACAAAAACCGCAAAAAACCGGAATCTGTAGCCTTATTCGAACTAATCTTTTCCAATAATGGACGAGATTTCAACATCGCGCGAGGAGGGTGTTTGGACGAGTTGCTATTTGCTGCGAAGCGACGTGTCTTAGCTGATAGCACGTTTCAGCTGAATGTTTACAATAAAAGGCTTCGAGAGGGTCTAAAATTAAGTTCCCAGGTAATTTCATGCCACCTTCTATTAGCAGCTTCCTCATTGATCGAAATCAATGCTCAATTTAGTCAGGCCAAGCCTTCCATTCCCAGTGTTCCTAAAGGCCAGGTGCTCACCCGCTTTAAAGGCTGGCTGGTCCACAAACTTGTTGGACTAGGTAGGCATTTATATGCCACTATAAATTTCAAGGGATTCACAATAATAAAGGGTACCCTAGAGAGAAGGTTTTTAGACCTTTTTTATTTTACCCGTTAATATTAGGATAAGAATAAAGTTTTTGGCGTTGATCAATCCCGCCAGAGGGACGTGCCTACACCGACTTTCATTCAGAATCGTAGCGGGGCGTAATGAGTGCGTGTGTGTCGACCTGCGATGGCTAGCCGATGTACAAGTCAGTGCTTTTATCCTCTCAAACGAGTATGGTACCAATTCACCGTCGCAGGAAGGATGGAAGGCTCGGCTGTCCTAGACATTCATCGATCCGAGATTCGAACCCCTGATATAATATATATAATATATTATATATTATATAAAATATAATATATATAATATATAATATATAATATATATAATATATTATAATATATGTATATAATATATTTATAATATATATATATATATAATATATAATATATACCAGTCGGGCCGCCCGGCTAACGCCAGGCTTCCCTCCTTATTATGGATTCGCCCGGCTACGCCGGGCGCTCCTCCTTTTGTGAGAAATTTGCTATGCGTAGATAATACTTCGGATTCTCCTTTTTCTTAGAAAGCTCCACACCGCAAGTATTAGCTCCGAATTGGAAGCGATTTTTTCGTAAGCCAACCTCGCTGTGTCCGAAAGAACGTTTAATATCACAAAGGCGATTACTCAGAGAAAAAAGTATTCAGAGACTTCATCGCGGCTGAGGCTACTATGTTAGCTACCATCAATTTTCCTCAATGCCATCATCAAGGGTTCTCCTCCTTGTTGGGGCAAAGGGACTTTGCCCGAAAAATATCGAATTTAATGAAATTCCCCCTTTTTAATATGTTATTTCTCTTTTCGCTGCGCGAAAGTATAGACTATCAAATGCCTTTGAAGATGAACCTCATTTTCTCTACAGATACATCATTAAATGTGAATCCAACATTATTACCGGTCGGACAAATTTTGCTAAGAATGATATCAAAGCAAAGAGAAACCGTGATCTTTTACTTAATCGCAAACTGCTGGGTAGCGGTCGTAATCTAATAGCAAGAATGAACCACATTAATTTCCTTATAATCACGAAACTTAACCTTCTTGTCGAATGAAACATACCACGTAAATAACAAAGGCGCTAGATAGGAGGTAAGTGGTGACTGGATCTTCTTCTCTAGGGCCTCTTCTATTGTCAGTGTTCCCATCCCGCCTCCTCCTATTGATTGCTCTCCAAGTCCACGGGATCAGGAGTTATGGATTTCCACTCATTTATTTCGCGAAATCCTGTTCCTTGGGGGCGTAGTCCGGGCCTACAACTCACCATAGGTGTTCCAATACTGCCTCCTACCAAGTTTGAACGCTCTAGAGACAAACTGAAACCTTTGGCGCAAACTATGCCATCTATAAGCGGTGTCCGGCCCTCCCCCCTACGATAAATGTTCCCATCCTGCCGCCTGTACTCTTGCCAAGTTTGAATGCCCTAGGACCAAATTGAGTATTGCGGCGCAAAACCCCACCCCCTGTGCACGGATTCCGGTCCTGCCACTCACCATAAGTGTTCCCGTCCTGTCTCCTGTGCTCCTACCAAGTTTGAAAGCTCGTCCACGGGGACAGGAGTTATGAGTTTGCCGCCCAAACTTTTATTGCGCACGCATCGCCCGCTGTAGGTGGAGTCTGGTCCTACCACCTGCCATAGGTGTTCCATGCTGCCCCGTGTACTCCTACCAAATTTGAGCTTTCTAGGTCCACGGGAACAGGAGTTATGAATTTCCGGTCAAACACACACACCGACACACACACACACCGACACATCAACAGACACACTCAGCGAATTATATAAAGTAACTGGTTCCGTCGTGGATGAGCCATTCCATTTATCTGTGACCAGTCGGATCGCCCGGCTAACGCCAGGCTCTCCTCCTTCTTATGGGTTCGCCCGGCTACGCCGGGCGCTTTCCCTTCCTGTGAGAAATTTGCTAAGTATAAATAACACTTCGTATTCTCCTTTTCCTTTGAAAGCTCTACACCCTCAGTATCAGCTCCGAATTGGGAGTGATTCTTTTCTGTAAACCATCTTAGCTGTGTTCGAATAGAACATCGTATGGTATCAGAATTGCGATTATTCAGAGAAAAAAAGAGAGATGGGCTAAGGAGGCGTATCTCCGTCAAATTTCAGTGCAATTGGAATGATCCGGCACTGATAGTACAACATTCTGCAATGCAGAAGTGGAAATAGTTTTTAAAAAAAGGC